>CM077159.1:43118691-44318691 GCA_039583875.1 Platanthera guangdongensis | reverse complement strand
TTTATTATAAGTTTTTCGTCTCGCAAGTTGTCTTTTGTCTTATTCTAAAAAAATTCTCAAATCCCATTAGTTTTCCGGTAGGATAATAGTTACAGCGTGAGTCGAAGTAATTGACAGCCCCGTATTTAAATACGACCTTGGTACTATGATTCGACATGTACGCTTGCCTGTTCGGGTTTTGGCCCATCAATAATCCACATGATAGCAGTGATGATGAAGATGATGAGGATTCTGATGAGGATGCTAAGAAAAAGAAGAAGCCAGTATCTAAAAAGAGAAAAGCTCCTCTTCCTCCTACTCCTAAGCTAAATCCAGCCAATGACACTCCCTACTATATTCTCTAGAAGATAACTCCATATAAAGGGATGCCAACTTGGATGTGGTTATCCAAAAATGAACAGAATGAGAGGAAGAGAAGCAGAAGATACTCTCCTCCTCCATCTCAGAAATACAGAAAAGATTCACCTCTTCCTACTCCTCCAGCTGCTGGTGCTTCAAACACAACTTCCCAAAGATCTACCCAATTCCAAACATATCAAAGACATCAAGGGAGATCTTCTTCTGAAAGGAGCAAGCATAGGCATTACTCTTCAGGCAAGCAACATCAATTTCAGCAGCAACCACAGCAGAAGCATCAACCACAACAGCAACATCAACCATAGCAGCAGCATCAACAACAGCTTTCATTCCATACAGATCAGAAAGCTGAAAGTGTTGAATTTTGTGAAGTGGAAGTGGATGACGGGACAGGTCGGGCGGCCTGGGGCGGACAGCTTTCGCGGACTAGGCAGACTGGGCGGACTGTGATGTGCGGCCTGGTGGAAGGTCTAGTGAGAAGCCGACTGTCTTCTGAGCGGGTTGTTGTATGGAGTCCGCGGACTATGCGGCCTGGTGTCTGCGGATAGGGTGTGCTGATTGGCTTTACCAAGGAGCGGCCTGAGCGGATGGAGGCTTGCGGACTGGTGTATTGCTCAGTGGCCGCGGGTGCAAGCTTGTGCTGATAGGCGGGTTGGCTCATGTCCGCCGGAAGCTTGCGGACTGATGTGTCCGCGGTATTGGCTGTTGCGGACTGGGCTTAGAGGTTGGATGAGGCCTTGTCGGGCTCTGGTGACACAAAAGGTGCTTTGTTGTGGAGATAGATTGGCGGACTGGTGTTTGGAGTCCGGGAGGAAGCTGTTGCGTTGGACAGAAGTGTGAGGAGCTCGCGGAGTGATGGAGGACTATGCTAGGGTGTTTGGCGGACGGGAGTTTGCGTCCGCCATGCTCGCATTGGCCCTTGATGGTTTTGGACTTGGTCACACTTTGTGTCAAGTTCATGATGTCCGCCGTATCCGCCAAGTCCGCTGTGACCGGGCGGACTGTTGCTGTCTACCTTTGGTCGTGGACTTGGGGCGGATTGAGGTGTGAGTCTTGCGGACTGCCTCGGGTTGGTGCGGACTGCCATTGAAGGGGGTTGCTGTCATGCAGTGGTTGGAGCTTTGCGGGCTGATGCCTTGTCCGCATCGCTTGGGCGGACTGGAGAGAGTTCGTCAATGGTTGCCTTGCTCCTGGCGGTTTTTCTTGGTATCCGGCTAAGTCCTTGCGGACTCAGCGGACGGAGGTTTGCTATCGCGTGGGCTGGGGCGGTATCGCTATCTCTTGGGCGGTGACCACACTCCTCACCCTGCCTATAAATAGGACCCCCCTGGCACATCTACAGTAACCTAAGTAACTTGAGTGAACAGTAAGTTGGGTTGAGCGAAGTGTTGCGGTCTCTATTTGTCAGTCAACGCGGATTGTTTCAGGCTGACAGTTTGCTGTGTGCAGGTCGCGCGGGTAGCTTCAAGGAGCCAGGAGTTTGGCTGTGACTTCGGTCAAGTACTTGGAAGTGTGCGGTCTCTGCGGACTCAGCAGGAGGTCGCTCTGCGGCTTGTCAGTTCTGTTTCATCTTTGCCAGCTTCAATAACCTGTCCGCCGGCTTCAGGCGGGTAGGGGTGTTCCTCAGTTCAGGTTCAGCAGGAGACGAATAATGGTGTGTCCGTGCGGCCTCGCGGCTTCGGCGGACTCCGTGGTATTTCGGCGGACTGCAGCTAAGTGCGGGCGATCTCAGCGGACTCGGCGACCTCGGCGAGCTCGCGGTCTCGGCGGACTCCGGTGCTGTCCGCCCGGCTTGTTTTTGGTGCTTTCTGTTTACAGCTGTTATACTAGCGAAATCATGTCTCGCTATGTATGCCTCGGATTGTAAAGAAGTGAATGTATAAAAGGCCTGCTTGTGCTTCCATTGTTTGTTGGGTGTAACCTTTGATCCTTGGTTTCCGCTGGTTCAACGTGAGAACTGGGTAGTTCCGAAGATATTAATTTGGCGTTTGGGCTATCTTGCTGACCACGTTGAGAAAATTTAACATGGTATCAGAGGCAGGTTGCTGAGGTTCAGTTGCGTGAGCGGAAGTCAGCCAGTGTTGTTACTCAGTGATTGAGTTGTGATCAACCTGTGTTGTTGCTCGGAGCTGCTGAAAGGTTGCCAACAGGTGTTGCAATGGAAGAGAGTTTTGCAAGAGGTCTGGGCATTGAGCTCTTAACGCCGACTAACTTCAAGAAGTGGAAGTCGTGCATGAAGAGTTATCTTCTTGGCGAGTAGCTGTGGGAAGTCGTCGGTGGTGATGACAGACAGGAAGTTACTGCTGCGTTCGGTACTGCTGAGCAGGTTAGGATCTAGAGAAGAACAAATGCTAAGACGGAGTTCATTCTGAAGAGAGCCGTGTCTCCGGAACTGTTTGATCACATCGTAGGGTGTGAGTCGGCTGCTGATATTTGGACAACCATTGATGAGTTGTTCAATAGGAAGAATGTGGCGCGACTTCAGTTCCTGGAGAATGAGTTGGCCAGGGCAACTCAGGGAGACCTTTCCATCTCCAAGTACTTCTTAAAGATGAAGAGCTTGTGCGCTGAGCTGTCGGTACTGGATCCTGATGATCCTATCTCTGAGGCAAAGATGAAAAGGCACATTATCCGCGGCTTGCAGAAGGAGTATGTGGCCTTTGTAACATCTGTTCAAGGGTGGGCTACTCAGCCATCGTTGCTGGAGCTGGAGAATCTGCTTGCCTCGCAGGAGAGCTTAGCAAGGCAGATAGCTGGAGTGAATCTGAATCAGGAAGGCAATGAAGCTCTCTTCTCAGGCAAGAAGAAAGAATGGGAAGGGAAGAAGAAGAAGAAGGTGCAGGCCGCTGTTGAGAAGGAGACTTCAACTTCATATCCGCCGGAGAGGAGCAATGCTCCTAAGGACTGGAAGAAGAATCTGAAGTGCTACCGGTGTCATCAGCGAGGGCACTTCAAGCGGGACTGCAAGGTCAAACTGCAGCCTGGGCATGCTGCGGGAAAGGAGGAAGCTTGCTCGAGAAGTGAAGAAGCAGGATGGGGCGGAGCTTTTATGACGGGCACTTGTGTCCGGGCCTTGTCTGCTGAGGTCTTCAATAGCGAGTGGATCGTGGACTCCGGGTGTGGTCATCACCTCACCGGAGACAAATCGAAGTTCACCTCCATGCAGGCATACTCAGGTAATGAAGCTATTATCACTGCTGATAATGCTGTTTATGCAGTAGAGAAGGAGGGGGTCGTGTCTTTGGGTAGTGATCAGGGGCCACTCACGTTAAGGAGTGTGTATCACGTGCCGGGCATGAAGAAGAACCTCTTCTCGGTGACCAATACGGTGGACGCTGGGTATTACGATCTGTTTGGGCCAACAGACGTGAGGTTCCTTCGCAACGTATCAGCGGTGAAGGCTGATGTTGCTCATGTTGGGAGGGGGGTGAAGAACTTGTTTGTTCTTTCCACCAATGCTTATGTTGATAAGATGAGGGCCAATGATAGTGCTGCTATCTGGCATGAGAGGCTGAGACATGTTGGCATGGACAAGCTGAAGGCGATGGCTAGTAGAAGTCCGGTGAGGGGGTTGCCGAAGTTGTCCTCCTTTGGTGATGGGCATGTTTGTGCGGGCTGTCAATACGGTAAGGCACATCGCCTTCCGTTTGATAAATCACAAATAAGGAGCTAGAAACCATTGGAGTGTATTCATGACGACCTGATGGGACCGACAATTACTGCCAGCCTTGGTGGAAGCAGATACATGTTTGTCTTGGTTGATGAGTACTCAAGGTATACTTGGGTGTACTTCTTAAAGGAGAAGTCGGAAGCCTTCCGTTTGTTCATGGAGTTGGTAGAAGGTCAGCTTGGCTTGCGGGTTATGAAGCTTAGAACTGATAACGGGGGTGAATTTGTTTCCTCTGAGTTTTCTAACGTCTGCAGGAAGCACGGGATCCAACGGGAGCTTACTTGTGCTCACACTCCACAACAAAATGGGGTAGCGGAGCGGAAGATCCGTCATCTGACCGAAACCTGCAAATGCTGGCTTCATGCGAAAGATATCCCAAGGTCCTTTTTGGCGGAGGGAATGTCATGTGCTGCTTATGTTATCAACCGGATTCCACTCAGCCCTATCAACATGAAGACTCCTATTGAGCTGTTGCTGAAGGAGAAGCCGAGTGTGGGACACCTTCGGGTGTTCGGTTCAACTTGTTACGTGCATGTCCCGGATGCTTCACGGACAAAGCTGGATGCGAAGGCAAGGAAACTTGTCTTTGTTGGCTATGATGAACGGAAGAAGGGATGGAAATGCATGGACCCCGTGACGAATAAGTTCGTGGTGTCAAGAGACGTTGTCTTTGACGAACTGACGTCATATGGAGGTGGCTCGGTGGAGCTAACCGGAAGTAGCAAGGTTGATGAAGCACCGGTGGAGGCCGTTGAAGGCTTGGAAGAGGAGCTTGCTGTTTCACCAGCAGCTCCTGTTGCTTCGAACTCCGAGGCTGAGCCTTCTGGCTCAGGAAGTAGGGGGAGCACTGCTCAATGCTTGCCCCAGGTAGGAGTGGAGCCCGAAGAAGCAACGGAATCCGTGAGCAAGGAGCCGTGTCTTCAGAGATCGAAGAGGGTGGTTAAGCCACCGGCTCGGTACTGTGATGGGAATGCAGTGAGCTTTGTCTCCTGTTTCTTTGCAGGTCCTCTGGATGAGCGAGAGCCTGCAAACTTCAACGAGGCCACTGGAGTGAAGGAGTGGGAAGGTGTCATGAAGGAAGAGTGAAAGGGGAAACTAGATCTGATATACTCTAGAGGGGGGGTGAATAGAGTATATGGTGCTTTTTAAAACACAAAGAAAAACTTTTGCAAAGCTTTACAACAATTGTTGTAATGAGTGTAAGCAGGGAAGCAGAAATAAAACTAATCACAAACTAAGCTATGCAGAAACTAAGCACAAGAAATTCTAGGCCAGAAACAAAAAGAAAACATGCAAAACCAGATGACACAAGGAATTATAGTGGTTCCCCAACTTGGGTACATCCACTCTTCTACCACCCTAGGTAGGAATCCACTGCAGGATGAGTTGATCAGGTGTCCTGGGCACCAATGAGCTTTTGATAAGGTGTTCAAAAACCAAAACAGATTTTTTGATCAGGTGTCTTGCCACCAATGAGCTTTTGACAAGGTGCTCAAAAACCAGATTCAAACTTTTGAAGGGAGTTTGAAAAACCCTTTACAGAGTGGGGGTGAGAGAGTGATGGCAGTCTTCTCTTTTCTCAAACAACTGAGAAGACTAAGTGGATTGATTTCAAAGCTCCCCCTGAGTCCTTGATCTTCAGGAAGATGAGCTTTGCTGAGGGTGATAGGCCTTCAAAGATAGATCTCCAGCAAAAGATGATTTCAGTAAGCTGAAATGTTGAGTGTCTGGAGTCTTGGAATGATGTTGGCCTTGAACACTTTAAGAACTGAAGAGATCTGAAGATTTTTTGAAAGCTTGATCTCTCTGATGAGTGTTCTTCAGAATTCTTGTTGACAGAATATTTTCCAAAAAGTCTCTGTATATTGAGTTGTGTCCTATTCTTGTCAATCTCTCTATATTGATTCAAAAACATTCTCTCTTTTTATTCTCTGTGTCTGAATAGGATATTACTCTGTCAAAGATAGTCGTTGGTCTGCATTGATTACAGCCTTAATTGCATAATTTCTTCTAAAGGAAAGTCCACTGATTTGTTCCTTGAAGAATCCCTTGAAACTTGCTCCAGAAGTAAATGAAAACGGCTGGCAGATCTTCTGAATTAAATGCAGAATAACTTCTATCTAATTTGAATTTGAATTCTGAAAGATAACTGAAATCGTCGAACTGAGCTCTGCTATCGTCGAGCTGAGCTCAGCGACCTGGAAAATGCAAGCAACAACATAATCGTCGATCTGAGCTCAAAGATCGTCGAACTGAGCTCAGAGATAAGGATCCAGTGCAGAGTCAAAATCGTCGACCTGAGCTCAGCGATCGTCGAGTGGAGTTCGACGATATTGAGAAGTTGAGCTCAGCGATCGTCGAACTGAGCTCGACGATCTGTCGAAGTTGAGCTAGACGATCGTCGACCGGAGTTCGACGAAACGTCGTGCTAAGCTCGACGATTTGACTTAGTCTCCAGAAAAACTTTGGTCTTCAGGGCAGCTTCCAAACCTAGACTCCTGATCCCTTAGACTCAATTCTAATTGACCTATTAAGCTATACAGGAGGTCAAACACAGATTCCTAGAGACATAGTGATCCTGACCCAAATTAGTAATAGGGTGTTCCAACAATCTCCCCCTATTTGGGTTAGGAAAACTATTTACAGACTTTGAAAATCAAGCAACATTATACAATCAGAAAAATACAAAAACAACAGTAGCTAGACATTACAGAACCATCACAGAGATATATATATATGTCATCCAGATATCAGTCAGAAAAGCCAAGAATTGTCACCTTACAGAGTTACTCTTTCTCTTTGCCTTTTACCAACTTGATTTCTCTGTTAGGATTTAAAGATTCTTGTTTGGATCTGGTATCATCAGCTGCTCCCAAATATGTTTGCTTTGATGTCCTGGGAACCACTGCAGCTGGATGCAACTCCATGTACCTGTCTGCATCAAAAAATTTACTGGAGGCATATCTTTCTAGTTCTTTCTGTCTTTGTTCTGACATAGTAGATATATTAGAGGTGTCTAGGCCTTGCTCTCTGGCTTTCTTTATTTGATCTAATGCAGCCAACTCTTTCATTCTAGCAGTCCAAGCAACAGGATTCCTCTCAGGGTCCTCAAATGGAACAGGTGGCTCATACCTGTTGGAAGAAGTATCTTGAGGAGTCCTGGCAGTCACAGTTTCTCTGAGCTTATAGGGGAATGGACCTGAAGATGTATCAGAAGGAACATGTCCTCCCCTGGAATAAGGGTGCTGCCTGGAATGCCCTTTGGAGTAAACCTGAGTCTCTCTTTGATTTCCCCTATATCCTCCCCTTCTAGAGTAAGAGCCCCTAGACTGGCTTTCCCTTTGATATGTTCTAGCATGAGGTTGGTAGGGAGCCTGGCTTCTAGCTGGGCCTGAACTTGCAGAGCTGCCACCTGCACCTGCATCAGGTGGAGGTGGTGGAGGAGGATGAGGGTGCTTGGACTGGGTGGAACCTTTCTCATACTTCCTTTTCTTCTTCATAGCCTTTAGCTGATTCTTAGAGAACTGCATCCAATGCTCAGTAATTGGGCAGTTGTGCAGAATATAGTAAGGAACATCATTATCATCTCTAACTTTGGCAGGTGGAACCCTCTTCATTGCCTTACTTCTTGCCTTCCTTTTCCTTGCAATGGTGGCAGCAGAGTCATCAGAATCTGTCTTAAACTCATCAGAGTCAGAGCTCTGGGCATCATATATAGCATCTATCTTCTTCATAAGGTCTTTCTTCAGTTGCATTGCAGCAGATGGGGCAGAGGCAGAAGCAGAAGGAGCAACAGAGACAGATACAACAGCAGATATAACAACAGATACTAGAGCAGCAATAGAAGCAACACTGGTTATTTCAGGAATTATGGCAGCAGCAGGTTCAGAACCAACAACAACATCTACAGCAGGCTCAAAAACAACAGCCTCTGTCATCAGAAAATCCTGGGGTGTGAGCTCATCAGAAACAATTTGAATGGCAGTAGCAGTTGGAACATTGTCTTCAGCAGCAGCAAGAACAATTTCAGAAACAGATTCAGCCTTTTCTTTATCAACAGCAGCAACAGTCATCACTGAGAGTACAAAGGATGAAAGAATGTTGGGGTCACAGCCAGAGAGAGGCACCAGTGCCTTGGACAAATCCTCTGGGGGCTGGACAACAAGAACTTCTGGCAGACAGCTGTAGAATGCAGGATCAAAGGCTAAGAGCAAAGACCTTAGGTCTATTGCTAAGACTGGAGTAGGCACAGCAACTGGAGCAGAAGATACAAGCACAGCAGCAGCAGCAGCAGGAGCAGAAGCAGAAGCAGCAGCAACAGCAGCATGAAGGATGGCTTCATAAGGCATCTCCCCCTGCCTGGATGCAGATACCTCTGTATCAAGGCACACTGCTGGTGGGGCTGCTTGAGGAATGAGGGAGGAAAGCCTGGCAGACAGGGCTGCCACTGACTGTTGTAGAGGAGCTAAGGAGGCCTCCATGAGAAAAGAGAGCCTGGGGGCCAGTAGCTCATACAACTTGTCAGCTAGGGCTGGCAGATCTACATGCTCAATGGCAGGAGTAGAGGTAGAGGGTATTGGGATGGCTGAGGATGCTGGAAGTGGAGTGCTGGATGGTGAAGGGATAGAGGGCTGAGGTGTGGGAATTGTGGAGATGGAGGACAAGGGTATAGATATGGATGGAGTGAATGATGGTTGGTCAAGGATGTGGTGGAGGAGATCTTGGAAAGATGTTGAGGAGGAGGGGAAGTCTGGAGGAGAAGAGGGGGAATCATCCATGTAGGATTCATCCAGAAGGGTGAATGATGGTATGGATAAAGATGAGGTGACATCTGGAGGTGGATATGAGAATAATGGGTGGAAGTGGTCAACTGGAGGTGATGAAGTGGTTGCTGGAGATGGAATAGAGGTTGGAGATGGGATGGAGATTGTAATGGGAGATGAGGCTGGAATGGTAGATGTAGCTGGAGGTAGGATTGAACTTGGAGGAGGAGGAGAAGCAGCACTAGCAGCAGGCAGGTCTTCTGCAGGTGCAGAGACCTGGGGGGGAGTGACTCTTGGAGTCCTGGTGCCTGAAGGGGCAGTTGAAGAGGGCCTGCTGGGCTTGCTAATCTGCCTGTCCCATTTCCCAAATAGGGCACAGGTGAGTCTCTTGGAGGCATTGATGTGCACTCCAGAGGAGACCAGCAGAGTAGGGTACTTTGCCTGAAGGAAGACTCCCAGAATTCTTCCAAAATTCACAAAGGTTTTGATTATCTTTTTCTTTATCAGGTCAAAGAAGACCTCTCCCCAGTTCAGGCTTTTCCTATCTACCAGAGCTCCCATGAGGCAGAGCTGATGTCTGGAGATGGTGTCATGTGCAGAATGTTTGGCCAACAGGACCTTGCTTACAACATCTGCCAGGAACCTGTATTCAACTGACAGGTTCCTCTTAAACAACTTGCTAGGGTTTCCCTCAGGATGACCCATCCTGGCAAGTATATCAGAAAACTCTTCTCCAGAAAGTTCAGCAGAGTCTTCACCATTTCTTAAACCAAAAACCTCTGTTAAGACTGTTGGGGTCAGAGGTACCTGGGTGCCAGCAATAGATCCAACAATGGTGTTGTTGTCAAGGTTGTGTGCAGTATATACCCATTCCTTTATTTCATCTGAGGCAAGTTTGATTCTTGTGGTCATGAGGGCAGATAACTGCTGATCTTTGAATAGACTCAGGATGTCCTGGAAGACTTGATCAGTGGTGTTGAAGGAGTCCAAATCAATGTCAAAACCTGCATCAAATTTCATTGCGGCGAGGACAGCAACTGAGACGGCCATTGTACCTGCAAAAACTTAACAAACAAACCGAACAAGCATAGAACTGTTTGGAGGGAAGAAAATTCTTGCAGAGAAATTGAAAGCGCAAGAGTGAACGACGGCGAAAAATGAGTTTTATATTAGGGTTCGACGCAGAAATGGAAAGATCGTTGAACTCAGTTCGACGATCTAGGCTTCTAAAGGAATCTTAAGAGACTCCAACATCGTCGATCTCCGTTCGACGATCTGGAAAGGCGTCGAGCTCCGTTCGACGATCGTTCAGGGAACAAGATCGTCGAGCGCCGTTCGACGATCGTTGACCAGAAGAGATAGTTCATACTATCTGAGGAGCGCTGAACTCTGTTCGATGATTCAGGAAATCGTCGAACTCCGTTCGACGATCTTTGGGGAAATCGTCGAGCGCAGTTCAGAGATCAGAAAATTCTAGACACTAAGGAAAATCAGAATTTTTGCCTAGTCTTGGTCAATTTTTAGCTTTCAAAATCTTGGATATTATTTAAGACTTCCTCCATCTAACATTCCTAACTGATTTAGGAAGAAGGTGTGTTTCTTTTCATCCAAGGGCTTGGTGAAAATATCTCCCCTTTGTAAATCAGTTGGGATATAATGCAGTTCAATTTTATTCTTTTCAACATTGTCCCTTAAGAAGTGATGCCTAATCTCTATGTGTTTTGTCCTACTATGGAGGACTGGATTTTGAGATATGGAAATAGCACTTGTATTGTCACAAAATATTTTTGACTTCTCTAAGTTGTAACCATAGTCTAGGAGTTGATTTTGAATCCACAATATTTGTGAACAACAACTACCTGCAGCCATATATTCAGCTTCAGCAGTTGAAGTTGACACAGATGTTTGTTTCTTGCAAAACCAGGAGACAAGTCTATCACCAAGGAACTGACAAGTTCCACTGGTGCTTTTCCTGTCAATTCTGCATCCAGCATAATCAGCATCAGAGAATCCAGTTAACTCAAATGCTGAATCTTTTGGATACCAGAGACCTAGATTTGGACAACTTTTAACATACCTAAGAATCCTCTTTACTAATGTGAGGTGTGACTCTCTAGGGCTAACTTGGAATCTAGCACATATACATGTAGCAAACATTATATCTGGTCTACTAGCTGTAAGATACAACAGAGAGCCAATCATTGCTCTATATGTTGTCTGATCAACTGGTTTCCCATGTTCATCAACATCCAATACAGCATTGGTAGGCATGGGTGTTTTCATACAAGATGCCTCAGACATGCCAAATTTCTTAACCAGCTCATTAGCATATTTGGTTTGAGAAATAAAGATGCCTTCAGCATGTTGTTTGACTTGCAATCATAGGAAGAAGGATAGCTCACCCATGCTACTCATCTCAAATTTAGAATGCATTAGGTTAGAAAACCTTCTGCACAATTTTGAGTCAGTAGAACCAAAAATGATATCGTCTATATAAATTTGTACTAGTAGGGTATTGGACTTATGGGTTCTAATAAAAATAGTTTGGTCTACTCTACCCCTTATAAAACCATTTTCCAAGAGAAAGCATGCTAGGGTCTCATACCATGCTCTAGGAGCTTGCTTGAGACCATATAATGCTTTATGTAGTTTAAAAACATAATCAGGGTAAGTTGGAGAGATAAAACCTGGAGGTTGTCTGACATAGACTTCCTATTTGATGTCTCCATTCAAGAAGGCACTCTTGACATCCATCTGATAAACCTTGGAGCCTCTGTGAGCTGCATAAGCTAGAAAGATTCTGATGGCTTCCAATCTTGCAACAGGTGCAAAAGTCTGGTCGTAGTCAATTCCTTCTTCTTGAGAATATCCCTGGGCAACTAGCCTTGCCTTGTTCCTTATTATTACTCCTTGATCATCCAGTTTATTTCTGAATACCCATTTTGTTCCAACAATGGAATGATCCTTTGGCTTTGGCACTAGTTCCCATACTTTGTTCCTCTCAAATTGATGCAACTCCTCTTGCATGGCAATGATCCAGTGTGGATCTTGCTCTGCATCTTGAATGGACTGAGGCTCAATTTGAGAAAGGAAGCAGGTGTGCAACAGGTTTTGGTTGACCTGATTTCTGGTTTGCACACCAGCTGAGATTTCTCCAATTATTTGGGAAATTGGATGGTCTCTTGATGTTACTAAATCAACAGGGGGTGTTGATTGTTCACCAACCTGTGTTGTTGTTTCCTCTTGTGGTACAGCAACTGGCTCTTCAAGTGGTGGTTCATTATGTTGAGCATTGCTTTCATCTTCACTGCTTTCTTCTTCTTGAGCAACCTGTAGCTTGTTCATGTCTTCAACTAGAGAGTGTTCCTGCAAAGGTTCTATGGTAGAAGAAATCTTCTCCTTGAAAGACATGTTAGTTTCATCAAAAGAAACATGAACAGATTCCTCAATTTTCAATGATGATTTATTATATACCCTATAGGCCTTGCTGATCATGGAGTATCCCAGAAACACTCCTTCATCAGCTTTGGCTTGAAATTTTGCTAAATATTTCTTATCATTATTGTGAATATAGCAAGTGCAGCCAAAAATTCTGAAATAGTCAACTTTAGGTTTCTTCCCTTTGAGTAATTCATAGGGAGTCTTTCCCTTCAGTTTATGTATCAGACTTCTGTTCAGCACATAGTTGGAGGTGTTCACTGCCTCTGCCCAGAAGGATAGAGGTAGATGATTGTCTCTGAGATATCTACAAAGAGAAAATACCAAACTAACAATTCATCAAGGCAAGTATACCTATCGAAATGCAGCTAGGGGACACAAGTGTCGTATTGAAATCCGGGAACAGTTGAGTAAGCTTACTCACACGAAATCTATTATTTTATCGACGGCAAAATAAGGCTTGGCTAAATGTACTAAAAGAAGAGAACTACTTGTATGAAAAGATAAAGAGAGCGATTAACTTAAGCTTAGTAACGATGAAGGGAAAATGCACTCGATCAGAAATCACCTCGGCAAGAGTGATTAGAAAAATACGATAAATAAACCTAAGCTAATTAGGGTAAAGGTCTTTGACCGTGGAGGTTCCATGAATATTGACACGCTTCTCTCGAAGGCCGTGCCTAACTGAGTTTAGGAAGGTCCGACCGACTTTCGCCTAAATCGGAGGCCTAAAACTCGCTTTACGCGGTGAACCCCTCTAATGGATTTTACTCCAATCCGGGAGATTTGATCGTCTGCCTCTCTCGAGGGGTGCGAACAACTCCCTTTACTCTTGAGTGCTCATTTCAAACTTTTGGCCTCTCGGCTAACCCAGAATGAAAGCAAAGGTGGAGTGTATATATCGATAATATACCTCCAACCCGTGATAAATCAAGAGTAATTCAAAGCTAAACCCTAAAAAGAAAAGGTAAGATTCAAAGCATCATAACCTAATCACTCGAACCTCGGATCATTAAGATCGAGTACATGGAGGATTAGTTAATCATGGTGAGGTGGAAGAGGGGGATGAGTAGAAGAAAAATACTGAAAACAGAGCAGGAACGAAAAAGAAAACAACACTTTTTATTTATAGAAACAGTGATCTACAGCTTGAAAATGAGAGATTACAAGAACATGAAAAGGAAACTACACTATCATTAGCGTCATACTACAGAAAGAAGCTAGGAGCTAATACAGGGAAAGCATAAAGCTAGAGCTACGAACTAGAAATGAAAATACATGCTTAAAAGTTCAGAAAAACAAAGGACAGAACCTCCCCTCTCAAAGTGAAAGTTGTCCTAAAACCCCTGGAGTTGGGCTCTATTTATAGAATTTTTCGGGTCGGGTCACGCCCCCCTGTCACGCCCTGGTCGGGCGTGACCCTGGGGCGTGACACATTCGGCGCGATTTTTTCGGGCAGGAATTGAATTCTGACGGAGTTGTTGCGGTACACGCCCATAAGTCACGCCCTGGCAGGGCGTGTACCTGGGGCGTGTTGTTTGCGGCGTGACTTTTTCGGGCTGAACTGAATGCTGGAGGTGACGGGCGGAATTGCTGAAGTACACGCCCATATGTCACGCCCGGGTCAGGCATGACCCTGGGGCGTGACACTTTCGGTGCGACGGTGGAGCGGGAAAAACGAGCGCGCTGCGGCGATTCCTCGGAACCTGGGGACACGCCTATAGTACATGCCCGTGTCTGGTATGTCACGGGCGTGACCGAGGGGCGTGTACACTAAGTTTCCATGGAATGCAGTTTCGGACCAATTGCTTCATTCCTCTGGGTACACGCCCTAGGTACACGCCCTGGTAGGGCGTGACCTTGGGGCGTGTCACAGCAAACTTCGGCTGAAAGCCGTGAAAACCTGCAAAAAGCAGAAAAAATGCATTAGCGACAAAAATATATACAAAGGGGAATCAAAACAAGTACTTTACAAGACATGATTGGCTTTAAAACCCCGAAAATATCCTAATAAAATTGACTGCAAACGTATTATCAAATTCCCCCAAGCTTAAGTTTTGCTTGTCCCCAAGCAAAGATATAAAGACAAGCTAATCATAAAAAGTGACTAATTCAAAAAGTTTTAATCATACTCACACAAGTACTATGCGCAATTCTTGGCAGGGAGAATGTAAAACGTAAATCTAAAACAATTATTTAGGTATGGTTTTAACTTTTATAAACTTTACTTAATAAGAATAAATCATCCAGAATTTTGACGAAATTCTTTAAATAGATTTGAGCAAGGCAATGAAAATGAAAAGAACGTATTGAGTTATTACTAGATCCAAGCAATGCATTATAATTATATCAATTAAATAACAAAAATCTAAGTTTAAATCCAAAACTAAAACTGATTTACTTTTCTTCTTTTCTTAGTTGTTAAATAAAATTAAAAAAAGGGGCGTGAATCAAAAGGACTTAATAGGACCGAAACGTTTGGTTTAGGAATATGAATAGGAGTGGAATTCAAATATAAACATGGAGGCTTAAAAATCACACTAAACCAAAACAACGAGTTTCAAAAAAAAAATAAATTTATTTTAAACAAAATATGTATAAATAAATTTATTTTTTTCTCTTTATGATTTTTTTTTATCTCTTTTTTTTTCTTATTTTCATTCATTTTTGTTTTCTTCTTCTTTTTTTTTTTCAATTTAGTGCTTTTGAGTACACTTTTTTCAACAATTTCTCCAAAGATAACACAAAATTTCCTATCAAACAAAAGTAGCGTGATTTAGATAGGTAGGAATTTGGGCTTTGGTGAAAATGAAATGGTGTGTGGAGTTTATCAAATGAATTTGGAAAAAAGGCTCAAAAGCGGCTAACTAGTGGTGAAAGAGTTTAGGTTGGCAAGAAAGCTCAAACGTAAACAAAAATGGCCTAAATCATTTTCACGCATTTTTTTTTAAATTTATTTAAAACATAGAGTCGATAAATTTCAAAAAGCAAGTTCGAGATAATAAAAGAATATTGATGAAATTATCTTGAAAATAAAAATAATATGTCACTTGGATCGTTCATATCTACTACGTTATTCAAAATATGTTCTTACAAAAATCATCTAAAGACGAAAAGGAAAATAGTGGATGATAAATTTTTAGAGAAAGTAAAGAAAATAAAGAACGGAAAACCATAATAGAAATGCACGGTTTAGAGAAATATTTTACCTTAACATGCTACCGTGAATTAGAAACACAGCATGACCAACATTTTACTTGTGAAATATGATTAAAAAGAATGATTAGAAAAATTATAACTAACTACGTTGTTTATAAAGAAGTTTGAGAAAAACAAAACATAAACATGGGGTACTTATTGAAATACCAAAATGCAGCTATATATATAAGAATGTTTTGAAATTTTGTGAAATTTTGGATTTTTTTTTTGGGATATTTACAAAACAAAAAGAAAACAAAAAGAAGGAGGAAGTCCTCCCCCAAGCTTAAAATCTACATTGTCCGCAATGGAGAAGGAGGTCGGAGAACGAGAGAAAAGTAAAGTACAGAAATAAAAGACAGAATTGAAAAGCAGGTACTTCCCCGGTTTTATTTTGCTGGGCAAGTTGAGTGATGCCGCTCCTCCATGCCTGTGCTGTGGAGCTTCATGAAACGTCGTCCGACGGACTTTGGCATGGAAGCAGAACCGTTGGAGCAGGCGATCGCAGAAGTTTCAGCTTGCCGGAGCCATTCGGGGCGAAAAGTGTAAAATAAAGAAAACAGAAAAAGATAACTTGGGTTGCCTCCCAAGAGCGCCCTTTGTTTAAAGCGTCGTTTGAGCTCGACGCATCAAAATAATAATGTCCCAAATATTGTTTAACAATAAAGTTCGAATAAATGTCAAAGTTTGTGAGTAAAATAATGTTCAGATTAATCAAATGTCAGGACCGGAAATATAGAGTTAACAGGGTTTAAACTGACATCATCACAGAAATACAGTTTAAGACGCTGACCATTCACTTTGAAAGTACCCTTATCAGGGTGAGAAATTAAAACAGTACCATAAGAAAAGACTTCTAAAACAGTAAAAGGCCCAGACCAACGTGATTTTAATTTACCCGGGAATAAACGTAAACGAGAATTATAAAGAAGCACTTGGTCGCCTGGCTTAAAGATTTTTGGGTGCCTAAGATGTCGATCGTGTAAACGCTTCGTCCGCTCTTTATAAAGTCGGTTATTTTCATATGCGTAAGAGCGCCACTCGTCGAGTTCGTTAAGTTGAAATTTTCTAAAATCGCCGACAGAGTGGGGATCGAAGTTTAAAAATCGTAAGGCCCAAAAGGCGCGGTGCACTAACTCTACGGGTAAATGACACGATTTTCCATAAACCAACCGATATGGCGTACATCCGAGGGCGGTTTTGTACGCTGTTCGGTAGGCCCATAGAGCATCGTCTAATTTGGCTGACCAGTCTTTTCTAGATATGGAAACAGTCTTTTCTAAAATTCTTTTTATTTCTCTATTCACTACTTCGACTTGTCCGTTAGTTTGGGGGTGGTAGGCAGTGGAAAGCTTATGAGTAACGCCATATTTAGTTAGGATTTTTGAAAATTGTGCGTTACAGAAATGGGAACCCCTATCACTAACGATAGCGCGCGGCGTACCGAATCGAGAAAATAATTTTTTGAGGAAATTAACTACGACTCGGGCATCATTCGTAGGAAGAGCTTGGGCTTCGGCCCAACGTGAAACATAATCAACGGCAACTAAAATATACTTATTCCCGAAGCTAGAAGGAAAAGGGCCGACAAAATCAATCCCCCAGAGGTCGAAAACTTCGCACTCTAGGAAATAATTTTGTGGCATTTCATTTTTATTCGAAATATTCCCCGACCGTTGGCAACTATCACACCTACTCACAAAGGCATGCGCGTCTTTAAACAGGCTGGGCCAATAAAAACCCGCGCTTAACACTTTGTGAGCGGTGCGAGCAGCTTGATAGTGCCCACCTGTCGGTCCTTCATGCAAATGTTTAATAATATCTAATCCTTCATTAAAGGAAACACACCTCCTGATCACTTGGTCCGCACAGACTTTAAAAAGATGCGGGTCCTCCCAAAAGTAGTTCTTCAATTCAGAAAAGAATTTCTTCTTTTGCTGAGACGAGAACTCTTTTGGGAGCACACGAGCCACTAGATAGTTGGCGATGCGGGCAAACCAAGGAGAAGTAGATGTGTTAATTACGAAAAGCTTCTCATCAGGGAAATAGTAATGAAAAGAATTTTCATCTAATTGCTCGATAAACGGGTTGTCTAGGCGCGAAAGGTGGTCGGCGGCCAAGTTCTCGGCCCCTCGCTTATCACGGATCTCTAAGTCAAACTCCTGGAGGAGTAAGACCCAGCGAATCAAGCGAGGCTTGACATCCGTTTTAGAGAGAAGATATTTGAGGGCCGAGTGGTCCGTAAAAACAATGATTTTCGAAAGAGTAATATAAGGGCGAAATTTGTCAAATGCGAATACTACCGCTAAGAGCTCCTTCTCGGTTGTGGTGTAATTTTCCTGTGCAGATGTGAGTGTTTTACTAGCGTAATAAATGGGGTGGAAGTTTTTGGAAATACGTTGACCTAGTACGGCTCCCACCGCATAACTACTCGCATCACACATTATTTCAAATGGAAGATCCCACACCGGAGCTATCATGATTGGCGCATTAACTAATTTTTTTTTATTAAATTGAAGGCAGCTAGACAGAGGTCATCAAAGATGAATGGGGCGTCTTTTTCTAAGAGATGGGTAAGAGGCTTGGTGATTTTGGAAAAGTCCTTTATGAAGCGGCGGTAGAAACCCGCATGACCCAGGAAACTTCTGATGGCTTTTATGTTCGTAGGTGGCGGCAGTTTCTCGATAACTTCTATTTTCGCAACGTCTACTTCAATACCCCTTTCAGAAATTTTATGTCCCAAAACTAACCCTTCCCTTACCATAAAATGACATTTTTCCCAATTTAAGGCGAGGTTAGTTTCTTCGCATCGCTCTAAGACTTTTTCGAGGTTCTCTAAGCAACTATCGAAGGAATTCCCGAAGACGGAGAAATCATCCATGAAGACTTCCATAATGCTTTCTACGTACTTGTCAAAGATGGCGAGCATACATCGTTGGAATGTAGCCGGCGCATTGCACAATCCAAACGGCATTCTTCGGTAGGCGAAGGTGCCGAAGGGACAAGTAAACGTAGTTTTCTCCTGGTCCTCGGGGGAGATGGGGATTTGAAGATACCCCGAGAGGCCATCGAGAAAACAATAAAAGCTATGTCCGGAAAGTCGTTCTAAAATTTGATCAATGAACGGCAAGGGGAAGTGATCCTTGCGGGTGGCGTCATTCAACTTACGGTAATCTATACACATTCGCCATCCGGTCACCGTCCGAGTCGGGATTAATTCATTATTTTCATTACTTACGACCGTTATCCCTCCCTTCTTTGGTACTACCTGTACTGGGCTAACCCACTTACTGTCGGATATAGGATAGATAATTCCTGCGTCTAACAATTTCATAACCTCGCCCTTAACTACGTCTTTCATGTTTGGGTTTATACGGCGCTGAGGTTGTATAGAGTTACGAGAATTATCTTCCATTAAGATTTTATGAGTGCAGAAAGATGGGCTTATGCCCTTGATATCAGATATCTGCCAAGCAATAGCTTGGCGATGCTTTTGTAAAATTGAAAGAAGTTTATTTTTTTGTGCATCTGTGAGGTAGGCCGAAATTATGACAGGCAGCTTAGAGTCCTTTTCTAAGAAAGCGTATTGAAGGTGCTCTGGTAGTTCTTTCAGTTCCAAGGTAGGGGGGTCATCATACGAGGTCTTGGAAATTTGTTCTTTTTCAAAAACTATGTCCTCGTACACTTTTTTATAAGTAAAATTAAAAGGGGTGTTGCTAGCGGCCATGGAGGCTTCGTGCAGCGATTCAGTTGGAAAAGTAGAAGAGGAACAGAAATCAAAAAATTCTTTTTCAAAATCAGAGGAGCGAGTGGAGGATTCTTCACTTAGGTGTAGAGATTCAGTTGGAAGAGTAGGAGAGGAACAAAAATTGGAAAATTCTTTGTCAAAATCAGAGGTGGGAGAGAAGGATTCTTCACTTATGGTATCCATGAAAAAACAGGAGTCATCATTATCTAGTGTGTTCTTCATCGAGGGGGTGATAGAGAAAGTTACCTCATCGTCGCCCACTCGAAGGAAGAGCTTACCATTGCTTACATCAATGATAGCTCGGGAGGTGGCAAGGAAGGGTCGGCCAAGGATCAGGGGAACCTCGACGTCTTCTTCGATATCTAAAATGACAAAGTCCACCGGGAAGATGAACTTGTCAACTTTGACTAGGACGTCCTCCACTATTCCTAACGGGTATTTGACTGACCTGTCGGCTAGCTGGATACTCATTCGTGTGGGGTTGAGACTACCAATTCCTAACTTTTTGAACAACGAGAGGGGCATAAGATTAATACTCGCACCTAAGTCGGCTAAAGCATGTTTGACAAAGAGATCACCAAAGACACACGGGATAGAGAAACTACCCGGGTCACTGATTTTTTTCGGTAATCCGTTTGTCAAAACCGCCGAGCACGCGGCATTTAACGTGACATGAGAAAGGTTCTCTAACTTCTTCTTGTTAGTTAGGAGGTCCTTAAGGTATTTTGCGTACTTCGGCATCTGGGATATGGCTTCGTGGAAAGGCAGATTTACGTGGATTTGCTTAAACATTTCCAAAAAACGGGTGTATTGATCATCCTGTCGTTGTTTATTAAGTTCGGAAGGGTATGGCGGGGATGGATTATTTTTAAAGGTGGGTGGTGGAGTGAATTCTTTTTCTACGATAGGGGTGATAATTTCTTCGGCAGAGGATGGAATTTTTAAAAGGGGAACGGAGCTTTGATTTTCAAAAACGGGAGCGGAGCTTTGATTTTTAAAAACGGGAGCGGAGCTTGCCTCGGGTTCTTCACTTACCATACCAGGAACTTTCTTCCCACTCCGAAGAGTTATAGCTTTCGCTTGCTCTCTCGGGTTGGGCTCGGTATTGGAAGGAAGAGACCCTACGGGTCGCTCAGAAATCATTTTAGCGAGCTGTCCTACCTGATTTTCTAAGTTTTTAACACTTCCGGTTAAGGTCCTAATCGTAGCGTCATTAGCATTCATGTATTTTGAAAACACTTCCTCCAAATTTGGAGGTTTTGGAAAACTTTGAGGAGGTGGTGGTGGAGCAGAAAAATCACTTTGCGGTGGCGGGCGCACAGCATTCGATGGATTGCTCCACGAAAAATTCGGATGATTTCTTAACGCAGGATTATAACTATTCGGAAAATTAAAACCAGGAGGATGATAATTCGCAGCAGAAAAATTATTAAAAGCAGTTCTAGGCATATTATTTACATAATCCAAATGTTCGGCGGGAGGAGTTGCAGATTCCCATACCTGAGGGGCGGAGGCAGCAGTCATCTCCGTAATTTTTTTGCTTAATATTTCAACTTGCAGTGCGAGTTGTGAGACGTTGTCCACTTCAAAGAGACCTGCAGGTTTGTTTGGGCGGGACCTAGGCACATTCCACTGGTAAGTGTTCATGGCCATGTCTTCAAACAGCTCAAGAGCTGCTTCCGGGGTCTTATGGTTTAAAGTACCGCCAGAAGCTGCGTCTATCATTTGCTTCGTGCTTTGATTTAGCCCATTATAAAACGTCTGCACCTGCAACCATACAGGCAGAGCGTGATGTGGGCATCGTCTTAATAATTCTTTAAATCTTTCCCAGGTTTCGTAAAGGGTCTCAGAGTCTATCTGTCCAAAGGCAGAAATGTCATTCCTAAGTTTAGCTGTTTTAGCAGGCGGAAAATACTTGGCCAAAAATTTTTCAGTTAATTGCGTCCAAGTAGTTATGCTATTTTTAGGAAGGGTGTTCAGCCACTGCTTAGCCTTAATTCTAAGAGAGAAAGGAAATAATCTTAGCCTAATAGCATCATTTGTGACACCATTTGTCTTGAAGGTGTCACAAATCTCAAGAAAGCTGGCTATGTGTGCGTTCGGGTCTTCATCTTGAAGCCCGTCAAATTGCACATACTGCTGCACCATTTGAATTATGCTAGGCTTCAGTTCAAAATTATTATTATTTATTGCAGGGCGAACTATACTCGTTTCTGTACCCTCGAGATTTGGTCGTGCATAATAGGACATAGGCCTTTGCATGACTTCCTCCACGTTGGGTTCTGCCATTCTTAAGGTAGAAAATGACTCGGAATCCTCAACCGGCACTTGGGTAGAAGGGCCTTGAAATCGCGATCTTCTCCGAAGAGTACGCTCAATTTCGTGGTCCAGGTCCAAAGTAACCGACGGACTTCCGCGGGTCATACACTAGAAGAAGAGAGGAGAAGCAAGACTAAAAAGTAAAAAAAAAAAAGCTAATGAAGTTTTTTTTATATTTTAACTCCCGAACTTCCCAAGGGCTACCCGGTGAAGGGTTCGCAAGGTACTAGACAAGATAGTGGCATTTAGAGCCACTTTGCCCTTTTCGAGAGAGTTAGGTGGTGTAGAAAATTTTGTGATGTGGGTTTCTATTACGAATGCGGTAATTAAAATCCAGCCACTTATCTCTGTGCGAGTAGGCGGAAATGAAAAGCTATACTCACGCACTCGTCAGAAAATTAAAACACACCCACTCGACAGAAAGTAAACACACTCTACTGAAATAAAGCCTGCCAATTAACTCAAGTGAGTAGGCGGAAAAATAAAATACGCACACTTGCTTGAAATAAACCAGCCAATTAACTCAAGTGAGTAGGCGGAAAAATAAAATACGCACACTTGCTTGAAATAAAACCAGCCAATTAACTCAAGTGAGTAGGCGGAAAAATTAAAAATACGCACACTTAACAAAATCTAGCCATTTGACTCAAGTGAGTAGGCGGAAAAATTTTAAGAAGGAGGCTGAGAAAGAGAAGTGATAAAATTAATATATTCGCGTTTTCAATTTATCAACAAGCGTTGCTTCCCCGGCAACGACGCCAAAAACTTGATTGTCTCTGAGATATCTGCAAAGAGAAAATACCAAACTAACAATTCATCAAGGCAAGTATACCTATCGAAATGCAGCTAGGGGACACAAGTGTCGTATTGAAATCCGGGAACAGTTGAGTAAGCTTACTCACACGAAATCTATTATTTTATCGACGGCAAAATAAGGCTTGGCTAAATGTACTAAAAGAAGAGAACTACTTGTATGAAAAGATAAAGAGAGCGATTAACTTAAGCTTAGTAACGATGAAGGGAAAATGCACTCGATCAGAAATCACCTCGGCAAGAGTGATTAGAAAAATACGATAAATAAACCTAAGCTAATTAGGGTAAAGGTCTTTGACCGTGGAGGTTCCATGAATATTGACACGCTTCTCTCGAAGGCCGTGCCTAACTGAGTTTAGGAAGGTCCGACCGACTTTCGCCTAAATCGGAGGCCTAAAACTCGCTTTACGCGGTGAACCCCTCTAATGGATTTTACTCCAATCCGGGAGATTTGATCGTCTGCCTCTCTCGAGGGGTGCGAACAACTCCCTTTACTCTTGAGTGCTCATTTCAAACTTTTGGCCTCTCGGCTAACCCAGAATGAAAGCAAAGGTGGAGAGTATATATCGATAATATACCTCCAACCCGTGATAAATCAAGAGTAATTCAAAGCTAAACCCTAAAAAGAAAAGGTAAGATTCAAAGCATCATAACCTAATCACTCGAACCTCGGATCATTAAGATCGAGTACATGGAGGATTAGTTAATCATGGTGAGGTGGAAGAGGGGGATGAGTAGAAGAAAAATACTGAAAACAGAGCAGGAACGAAAAAGAAAACAACACTTTTTATTTATAGAAACAGTGATCTACAGCTTGAAAATGAGAGATTACAAGAACATGAAAAGGAAACTACACTATCATTAGCGTCATACTACAGAAAGAAGCTAGGAGCTAATACATGGAAAGCATAAAGCTAGAGCTACGAACTAGAAATGAAAATACATGCTTAAAAGTTCAGAAAAACAAAGGACAGAACCTCCCCTCTCAAAGTGAAAGTTGTCCTAAAACCCCTGGAGTTGGGCTCTATTTATAGAATTTTTCGGGTCGGGTCACGCCCCCCTGTCACGCCCTGGTCGGGCGTGACCCTGGGGCGTGACACATTCGGCGCGATTTTTTCGGGCAGGAATTGAATTCTGACGGAGTTGTTGCGGTACACGCCCACAAGTCACGCCCTGGCAGGGCGTGTACCTGGGGCGTGTTGTTTGCGGCGTGACTTTTTCGGGCTGAACTGAATGCTGGAGGTGACGGGCGGAATTGCTGAAGTACACGCCCATATGTCACGCCCGGGTCAGGCGTGACCCTGGGGCGTGACACTTTCGGTGCGACGGTGGAGCGGGAAAAACGAGCGCGCTGCGGCGATTCCTCGGAACCTGGGGACACGCCTATAGTACACGCCCGTGTCTGGTATGTCACGGGCGTGACCGAGGGGCGTGTACACTAAGTTTCCATGGAATGCAGTTTCGAACCAATTGCTTCATTCCTCTGGGTACACGCCCTAGGTACACGCCCTGGTAGGGCGTGACCTTGGGGCGTGTCATAGCAAACTTCGGCTGAAAGCCGTGAAAACCTGCAAAAAGCAGAAAAAATGCATTAGCGACAAAAAATATATACAAAGGTGAATCAAAACAAGTACTTTACAAGACATGATTGGCTTTAAAACCCCGAAAATATCCTAATAAAATTGACTGCAAACGTATTATCAGTAGATGAGCATCTGACAACAATGTAGTGGCAGATTCAATAAGGGTTCTATTTTTCCTTTCAGCTACCCCATTTTGTTGAGGAGTTCTAGGAGCTGAGAAAGTATGCCTGATCCCTTCACTCTGACAGAACTCTTGCATAAGAAGAGAATCAAACTCTGTCCCATGATCACTTCTGATCAGGGCAATGTGAGTATTGAACTCAATCTTTATACATTTGAGAAACTCTGTCAGACACTTAAAGTTATCAGACTTCTTCCTTAGAAAGAACACCCAAGTGAATCTAGAGAAGTCATCTACAATTACTAAAGTGTAGGATTTCCCTCCTAGGCTTTGTACTGTGATGGGTCCAAATAGATCCATGTGTAACAGATATAATATCCTAGGTGAATCACTCTTATTAAGTGACTTGAAACTGTTTTTAGTTTGCTTGTCTAATTAACAAGCCTTGCAGAGTCCTTCCTTCTTGTAGGGGCCAGAAGGTAGTCCTCTAACAAGGTTGTCTTTGGATAGCCTAGCAATAGTTCTAAGGTTTAGGTGTCCTAGTCTCTTATGCCATAAAACATTTGGTCTACAAACTGAATTGAATAAACAGATATCTATAGTAGTTGAAAGAAAATCTACTAGGTAGATGTTATCTTTCCTTTTACCTGTCAACACAGTTGTGTTGTCCTCTGACTTGATTTTGCATAAGGTTTTGCTGAAGGTCACCTGGTAGCCTTCATCACATAGCTGACTGATGCTGATTAGGTCGTGCTTCAGTCCTTCCACATATGCTACTTTCTTGAAGGTTACAGAACCAGTCTGGACTGCTCCATAACCTTTAGTTTGTCCAAAGTTGGAGTCACCAAAGATAACCTTGGGTCCAAGCTTGGCTCTAAAGGAATTGAGGTTGTCCTTGTTCCCTGTCATGTGCTTAGAGCACCCACTATCCAAATACCATTGCTGGTTAGATGTTGGATAGGTCTTCACCTGCACATAAAGCAATTCACTTGTTTTTGACCCAGTTTACCTTGGGCCTAGGTTGATAACCTTTAAATTCAGAAATGAAGGATATCCATGGCTGACTCTTATATCCTTCAGGATGATATCTCCTTGGAGGTATAATCCATTCAGTATAAGGGTTGAAGGTTTGGGATGAAAAACCCTTAGGATTTAATTTTGACTTGCCTTTGAAAAAATTTCCAAAGCTCTGACCTCTGTTTGACGATCTTGGAGCTGCGTTCGACGATCGTGGGTCCGATCGTCGAGCTCCGTTCGACGGTCGACTATGAGTGAGGTCAGGTACATAAGATCGTCGAGCTTCGTTCGACGACTTTGGTTGAGATCGTCGACCAGCGTTCGACGATTTTCCCTGAGATCGTCGAGCTGCGTTCGGCGATCGTCGATCTTCATTCGGCGATCGTCGATCTCCGTTCGACGATTTGTGCTGGACTTTAGTTTTCTGAGGCAGATCATAATTTTTCCTGGCAACCTCTACAACTCCCTTTCCCTTGTCAGAAATGAACTTGATAGGGGTTGTTAGAACAATAGGTTGGCTGGATGAGGCACCCAAGCCCAGTGTACTGTTGAATCTTGAGTTCACTGTGCTTGTGATGTCCATCAGCTTGATGCTTCTCCCATTGAGAGATTCTTCAAGCTTCTTGGCCTCAGAGAGCTCACTCTTCAGTGAAGCTATCTGTTCCCTATAGTTCTCCAACTCCTGAGAGAGTTTGAGGTTTTCTGATTTTAAAACATTTTGTTCAGATAATTGATTTCTGAGAGAGATGATCTCTTTCTCAGACTTTAGCAGGTCTAAACATAGTGCTTTAAATTCAAGTTTAAAATCTTCTGAAGTAAAATCAAAAGAGCTGATTACCTGATCTTCTTCAGGTTGAGTCTCTGAGTCTGACTCTGACTCCTCTTCCTCTGAGTTGTGTTGTGAGGCATTGATTGCCATCATGCAGAACTCCTTTTCCTCTGCATCATCCTCATCATCACTTGAGCTGGAAGAGGCTTATGACTCCTCTTCAGTCTCACTCCAGGATTCAGCAACAAATCCTTTCCTTGTGTGCTTATTTCTGCTGGAGGAAGGTTTGCTACTTCCATTCCTTTTGGAGTCCTTCTCCTTTCTTCTTTCTTTTATGTCCCTTCTGTCCTTGTTCTTGTTCTCTGGACAGTCAGGAACCATATGCCCTGGTTTCCTGCAACCAAAGCAAATGATGTCTTTGCTATTGCCAATGGACTTGTCATACCTTGGCTTATCCTGCTCCTTGTATGATCTTCTTCTGAAGTCCTTTCTGGCCATCTTATAGAATCTTTTGGCCAACAAGCTGAGAAGTTCATGATTGGCTGTTCCTTTTTCTTCAGGCAGATCTTCAGTTGCCTTGAATGCTATAGTCTTCTCCTTTCTTGTGGCTGGTGAAGCAGCCTTCTGTTCTTCTTCTCTGTTCTTGATGAGTAGCTCATAAGATTTGAGCTTACCCAACAAGGCTTCAGTGGTGATCTCATTCAGACTTCTGGCATCTTTAATTGGCCAGATTCTTGAATCCCAAGTGCTGGGGAAGCACATTAGGATCTTGTCATTAAGTTCTGTCAGTGAGATCTCTTTGTCTAATGTCCTCAGTTCACTGACAATTAGACTCAGTCTGTTGTACATGTCTCCCACTGACTCTGTTTCTCCCTTCTTGAAGTTCTCATATTGGGAGATGAGATGGGATCTTCTGTCCTTTCTCTCATCAGCTGAGCCTGAAACTATTTCTGAGAGCTTGTCCCAGATCTCCTTGGCTGAATTACATTCAGCTACCTTTTGAAAAATGCCATCTAACATTGTCTGAGCTAAAATGTTCATTGCCTTGACATCAGCTACTTTCCACTTTTTGATGTCAGCATCTGTTCCTGATGGAGGTGGAACAGCATTTGTGCTTGTGCCCTCTGGAGATCTTGGACACACTGTCAAAACAGAATTAAAAATGTCTTCGTCAATAGAATTCATGTAGAGTCTAATCCTTGCTTTCCAAAGTGCAAACTTTGACAGATTGCACACTGGAGGTCTGGTGCTAGCATAATCTTTGTTTTGGGCCATGACTTGTGCAAGCTAAATCTAATAATGAAATATAAAAGAAGGATCTAGATTGGGATCTTGGGGTTCAGGTGTTAGCCTGTACAACCAAACAGATATGGTATGTTTAACCAACCTCGCTCTGATACCAATTGAAAGGGGAAACTAGATCTGATATACTCTAGAGGGGGGTGAATAGAGTATATGGTGCTTTTTAAAACACAAAGAAAAACTTTTGCAAAGCTTTACAACAATTGTTGTAATGAGTGTAAGCAGGGAAGCAGAAATAAAACTAATCACAAACTAAGCTATGCAGAAACTAAGCACAAGAAATTCTAGGCCAGAAACAAAAAGAAAACATGCAAAACCAGATGACACAAGGAATTATAGTGGTTCCCCAACTTGGGTACATCCACTCTTCTACCACCCTAGGTAGGAATCCACTGCAGGATGAGTTGATCAGGTGTCCTGGGCACCAATGAGCTTTTGATAAGGTGCTCAAAAACCAAAACAGATTTTTTGATCAGGTGTCTTGCCACCAATGAGCTTTTGACAAGGTGCTCAAAAACCAGATTCAAACTTTTGAAGGGAGTTTGAAAAACCCTTTACAGAGTGGGGGTGAGAGAGTGATGGCAGTCTTCTCTTTTCTCAAACAACTGAGAAGACTAAGTGGATTGATTTCAAAGCTCCCCCTGAGTCCTTGATCTTCAGGAAGATGAGCTTTGCTGAGGGTGATAGGCCTTCAAAGATAGATCTTCAGCAAAAGATGATTTCAGCAAGCTGAAATGTTGAGTGTCTGGAGTCTTGGAATGATGTTGGCCTTGAACACTTTAAGAGCTGAAGAGATCTGAAGATTTTTTGAAAGCTTGATCTCTCTGATGAGTGTTCTTCAGAATTCTTGTTGACAGAATATTTTCCAAAAAGTCTCTGTATATTGAGTTGTGTCCTATTCTTGTCAATCTCTCTATATTGATTCAAAAACATTCTCTCTTTTTATTCTCTGTGTCTGAATAGGATATTACTCTGTCAAAGATAGCCGTTGGTCTGCATTGATTACAGCCTTAATTGCATAATTTCTTCTAAAGGAAAGTCCACTGATTTGTTCCTTGAAGAATCCCTTGAAACTTGCTCCAGAAGTAAATGAAAACGGCTGGCAGATCTTCTGAATTAAATGCAGAATAACTTCTATCTAATTTGAATTTGAATTCTGAAAGATAACTGAAATCGTCGAACTGAGCTCTGCTATCGTCGAGCTGAGCTCAGCGACCTGGAAAATGCAAGCAGCAACATAATCGTCGATCTGAGCTCAAAGATCGTCGAACTGAGCTCAAAGATCGTCGAACTGAGCTCAGAGATAAGGATCCAGTGCAGAGTCAAAATCGTCGACCTGAGCTCAGCGATCGTCGAGTGGAGTTCGACGATATTGAGAAGTTGAGCTCAGCGATCGTCGAACTGAGCTCGACGATCTGTCGAAGTTGAGCTAGACGATCGTCGACCGGAGTTCGACGAAACGTCGTGCTGAGCTCGACGATTTGACTTAGTCTCCAGAAAAACTTTGGTCTTCAGGGCAGCTTCCAAACCTAGACTCCTGATCCCTTAGAATCAATTCTAATTGACCTATTAAGCTATACAGGAGGTCAAACACAGATTCCTAGAGACATAGTGATCCTGACCTAAATTAGTAATAGGGTGTTCCAACAAAGAGATTGATGCTCTGAAGAAGAATGAAACCTGGTACATTGTGCTCATGGTTGATGGCATTATTCCGGTTACTTGCAAGTGGGTGTATAAGTTGAAGAAGAAGGCTGATGGGAGCATTGATCGATTCAAGGCTCGCCTGGTCACTAGAGGATTTTCACAGCAGTATGGAGAAGACTGCGAGGAGACATTCAGTCCAATTGCGAAGATGACTTCTGTAAGAGTGGTGATCTCCTTGGCTGCTAGCAAGGGATGGAGGTTGCGGCAAATCGATGTGAAGAATGCCTTTCTTTACAGAGAGATTGACAAGGACATCTTCATGGATCAGCTGCTTAGTTTTGTCTCTGAAAAGCATCCGGACTATGTCTGCAAACTCAGGAAGGCTCTCTATGGGTTGAAGCAAGCTCCTAGAGCGTGGTATGGGAAGATTGCAGAGTACTTGCAATTCTGTGGATACCTTGCTTCCAACTCGGATTCAAGCTTGTTCGTCAAGAAGAAGCGAGAGCTACGAGTCTTGGTCCTGCTGTATGTGGATGACATGATCATCACAGGAAATTCGGAGGAGGAAGTAGCAAGGCTCAGAGCTGAGCTTGCTATACTCTTCGAGATGAAGGACTTGGGAGAGTTGCATCACTTTCTCGGTCTGGAAGTGGAGAGGAAGGAGTGCGGGGTTCTCATTTGCCAGAAAGGGTATGCTGATCGTATTGTGAAGCAGTTCGGCATGGGAGAAGGGAAGAAGTGCTCTACTCCACTGGAATCTGGGCAGAAGCTTCGACGAGATGAGGGAAGGGTTCTTCATGATCCCTTGGTGTTCAGGGCTCTTGTTGGGAGCTTGATTTACCTGACGATTACAAGGCCAGATATTGCTTATGCTGTTGGCCGAGTAAGTCGGTATATGGCTGAACCAAGGCAATCTCATCTAGTGGCGGCAAAGGGAATTCTGAAGTATGTCAAGGCTTCTTCTGATATGGGACTCCTCTATAGAAGGGACTCGGAGTTTGCATTGCTCGGGTACACGGATGCGGACTATGGCTTTGATTCGGATGATCGAAGGTCTACTTCAGGTTATGTGTTCACTTGCGGCTCAGCTAGCATCTCGTGGTGTAGCAAGAAGCAGGACTCGGTGTCGGTTTCAACCACGGAGGCGGAGTATAAGGCTTCGGCCTTGGCTGCTCGGGAAGCCGTTTGGTTGAGGAGGCTTATAGAGGATGTTCATGAAGAAGTGCAAGGGCCTACTTTACTCCGGGGTGACAATGAGAGTGCTCTCAAACTGGTAAACAATCCAGTGTGTCATGCCAGGACCAAGCATATAGAGATTGATCACCACTTCATCAGCGAGAAGGTGTTGGAGGGGTCTCTGCTGGTCGGGGATGTTCAGAGTGAAGATAATCTTGCTGACATCTTCACGAAGCCACTGTCGAAGGGGCCTTTTGAATGCTTGCGCAACTTTCTGGGCTTGGTCACAACTTCCCACTTCAAGGGGGAGTGTTGAATTTTGTGAAGTGGAAGTGGATGACAGGACAGGCCGGGCGGCCTGGGGCGGACAGCTTTGGCGGACTAGGCGGACTGGGCGGACTGTGATGTGCGGCCTGGTGGAAGGTCTAGTGAGAAGCCGGCTGTCTTCTGAGCAGGTTGTTGCATGGAGTCCGCGGACTATGCGGCCTGGTGTCTGCGGATAGTGTGTGCTGATTGGATTTGCCAAGGATCGGCCTGAGCGGATGGAGGCTTGCGGGCTGGTGCATTGCTCAGTGGCCGCGGGTGCAAGCTTGTGCTGATAGGCGGGTTGGCTCATGTCCGCGGGAAGCTTGCGGACTGATGTGTCCGCGGTATTGGCTGTTGCGGACTGGGCTTAGAGCTTGGCTGAGGCCTTGTCGGGCTCTGGTGACACAGCAGGTGCTTTGCTGTGGAGATCGATTGGCAAACTGGTGTTTGGAGTCCGGGAGGAAGCTGCTGCGTTGGACAGAAGTGCGAGGAGCTCGCAGACTGATGGCGGTCTGTGCTAGGGTGTTTGGCGGATGGGAGTTTGCGTCCGCCATGCTCGCATTGGCCCTTGATGGTTTTGGACTTGGTCACACTTTGTGTCAAGTTCATGGTGTCCGCCGTATCCGCCAAGTCCGCTGTGACCGGGCGGACTGTTGCTGTCTTCCTTTGGTCGTGGACTTGTGGCGGATTGAGGTGTGAGTCTTGCGGACTGCCTCGGGTTGGTGCGGACTGCCTTTGAAGGGGGTTGCTGTCCTGCAGTGGTTGGAGCTTTGCGGGCTGATGCCTTATCCGCATCGCTTGGGCGGACTGGAGAGAGTTCGTCAATGGTTGCCTTGCTCCTGGCGGTTTTTCTTGGTATCCGGCTAAGTCCTTGCGGACTCAGCGAACGGAGGTTTGCTATCGCGCGGGCTGGGGCGGTGTCGCTATCTCTTGGGCGGTGACCACACTCCTCATCCTGCCTATAAATAGGACCCCCCTGGCACATCTACAGTAACCTAAGTAACTTGAGTGAACAGTAAGTTTGGTTGAGCGAAGTGCTGCGGTCTTTGTTTGTCAGTCCGCGCGGATTATTTCAGGCTGACGGTTTGCTGTGTGCAGGTCGCGCGGGTAGCTTCAAGGAGCCAGGAGTTTGGCTGTGACTTCGGTCAAGTACTTGGAAGTGTGCGGTCTCTGCGGACTCAGCAGGAGGTCGCTCTGCGGCTTGTTAGTTCTGTTTCATCTTTGCCAGCTTCAATAACCTGTCCGCCGGCTTCAGGCGGGTAGGGGTGTTCCTCAGTTCAGGTTCAGCAGGAGACGAATAACGGTGTGTCCGCGCGGCCTCGCTGCTTCGGCGGACTCCGTGGTGTTTCGGCGGACTGCAGCTAAGTGCGGGCGATCTCAGCGGACTCGGCGACCTCGGTGACCTCGCGGTCTCGGCGGACTCCGGTGCTGTCTGCCCGGCTTGTTTTTGGTGCTTTCTGTTTACAGCTATTATACTAGCGAAATCATGTCTCGCTATGTATGCCTCGGATTGTATTCACTCAGATTTTTGATCAGGTTCCTGACACCAATGAGCTTTTGATCAGGTGCTCAAAAACCAATCCTCAAGTCTTTTGATCATGTGACTTGCAACCAGGAATAACTTTTGAAAGAAGTTATAACCCTTTACACAGTGGGGGGTGAGAGATGATTGTGTCTTCTCTTTCTCAATATACAACTAAGAAGACTGGTGGATATTTGATTTTAGCACAGACTCACCCTGATATATAGACTGGTTCAGGTAGAAGAAGCCTTGCTGCAGGGTGATAGGTGGTGGCGACGACGGCCCCCAAGTGGACGGCGGCCCCCAAGTTGTTGATGACGGCACGCTAACGGAAGACCCTCCTTCGTCTCCAACAAAGGACTCGCGTCGCCGTGGTATTCGTATGGAGCGGCGCTACAATTTCCGCCCTCGGCGCAAGACAAATATATAGTTAACTTTATCTTATTATTAGTATGCTATTTGGGATATTTTATTGTGGGCTGCATGTAGCCATATTGTGTGTTATTTTTATTTTATTTTGGGCTACATATATCCAAGACTTGTTGGTAAGCCTATATATAGGCATGTATGCTTTGTTTTAACTTAAGTTTAATGATAAGAGAAAACCCTAAATCTTTCCTATCTAAGTCTCTCTCCCTCTCTCTCTACAACTCCTAGCCGCCACCCCCACTCCCCCTCTCTCTCTCTCTAAAAATTTCAGCCAGCACTCTTTTGCTTCCCTTCTTCCACAAGCCGCCACCTTCCTCTTCCACTCTCCCTCTAGAAACTTCGGCCAGCACCCCCATCTCCCTCATCCAAGCCACCACCACCACACACCCACATCAACCCGGCCTCCTCCTTCCATAGCCGGCCAGCCCCCCTACCTTCTCCACCGAGCAGCCCCTTTGAAGAGAACCGGCGGCCCCCTCCACGTGAAGCTTGACCCGAAAGGCTTCCTTCTACGGCGAAAATCTGAACTTTGGCGTGACGCGGCCAAGGCGGACGATCTATCTCTCCATCCGGCGCGACTCCGGTGGATCCGCGAAAGAGCGGCCCTTCAAAGGTAGTCGGAATCATCTATTCCGACTTGGGTAACGATCCTCTCCACTCACGTGTGCTTCCCTTTAGATGTTCTAGTGGACGGAATAATTTTTGCGTTGGATTTGAATCGTTAGATTCTTCGTGGGTTTTCCTTTGGATTTTGCATCGATCTTAACCGCGTTATTTCCGAAAAGGGTTTGGCGAACCCCGTATTTTTTGTTGGGAGAGATCTACCATTTTTCGATCGCACTTTGGGTAGATCTCTTTTGGTACAACCTTCGCTCGGTCGGACCCAATATTGGTCCTTTTAGCTTGGGAGAACGTCGGCCTATCGCCGTTCGCTCGACCTTCCCGCGGAGTGGCTACCGTACGTTGGTGAACTGTGATAACACGCTTGCGAGTGCGCTGCGATTGAATCTAGTGCGTGAGAGATTGTGGGTTGAGCGTGGCGTTCGTTTCCTTCCCTTAACCCGTCTAGTGTCCGCGGTAGTGGCCTACATCAAATTTTGGTATCAAAGCGAGGTTCTTGTCAATTTTTTAATTGGCACCCTCCCCTCTTTTAGCACGTTAACCTGCACTTGTGTTTGCGCGTTAGTTGTCACAAAAAATCTCAAAAAAAAATTATCTTTGGTCTGCCAATAGCGGCGTAGTTTTCTTAATTTTCAGCCAAAAAAATCAAAATAAATTTTTTAATAATGCTCTTTTTATTTTCTGCAAGAAAATCAAAAAAGAATTTATTTTCCTATAGGCATTAAGCAGGATTAATTCCTTCTTTGGTCTGTCTGAACCTGTTGTCTTCCATTTGCATGCGTACTAGGCTCGGTACGGAATATCCTCCTTCGTCGTCTAATATGGATGATGACCGGGGTGAGGGTCTTCCCCTCACAGAGATTGAGGAGCTCCGTCAGGATTTCATGGAGTAGTTGACGGCCATTAGGGAAGCACTTCACGGATAGGGGTTACCACACGGGGCACCCCGTAATCAACCCGCTCACCCACGGGTGGGAGAGCATCACAACCCTTACCCCCACCCTCCTAATGAGAACGCCCCACGAGCACCGTACGAGTTTGACCTTACTCGGGCTGTCCGAGTCAAGCCACCATCCTACGATGGTTTAGGAGATCCCCAAGTCTTCCAGGACTGGATCATGGAGATCGAATGTTATTTCGAGTGGTATACCCTGAACGACGCGGATAAGGTGCGAGTAGCGAGAATGAAGTTGCTAGGGTGCGCTAAGATATTTTGGCTGAATGAGGAGCGGCGTATGAGGGTCGAGAACGGAGCGTTGCCCATAGGCTGGGATGCAATGAAGGCTAGGCTAACGGAACAGTACATCCCTACTTACCATCGGACACAAATGTTCGATGATTTAGCCACCCTTAAGCAAGGGACTAGGTCGGTGTCTGAGTATATGAGTTTGCTGAAGGACATGATGGTTAGGTGTGACGTGAGAGAGATGCCCGAGGTCACCCTCTCCATGTTCCGTAAGGGACTAAACCCCGACATCCAAGGAAAGCTTCTGCGTCATGGTCACACCGATTTGCACACCACTTTCAACGCTGCCTTAGATATTGAGCAGCACAACGCGCTTAAGGGCAAGTCTCGCTCGTTCCAAAAGGGGAAGTCCATTTTAGGGCCGCCTCCCACCGCCACCTATAAGGCTAAAGGAAAGTATCAGTCCCCCGACTCGACCTCCATAGTCGTAACGGCTAGGAATGATAGAAACCCCTCTGGTGAGAGAGTCCCGGTGGGTCGGGTCAACAGAACGAATGTCACCTGTTACGCTTGCGGGGTCCAAGGGCACTATGCTAGTGATTGTCCTACTACACCCAGACCATTAGCCCTGTTAGATTCTGTCGGTGGGGCCGACGACATAACTTACGAGGCGGGCGAAGAGAGCGAGTCGGACGGAGTGCCTAGTGATATGGAGGATGACCCCCGTATGATGGTTATGAGGTGTATCCTGGCGACCCCTCGAGCGTTAGACGATTGGAATAGGACGAACATTTTCACGTTGAATTTTAAGAGTGGTGAAAAATGGTGTAGGTTGATCATCGATAGCGGTAGTTGCATGAACGTAATTTCTGAAGCCGCGGTGAGACGAATGTCTCTTGTTTCCGAGCCACACCCTCACCCTTATAAAGTGGCATGGGTAGACAAGTCATCCCTCCCTGTGACGAAGCGATGCTTGGTACCCCTTACCATCAAAGCTTATTCTGAGCAGATTTGGTGTGACGTCATCCCTATGGATGCGTGCCATGTCTTGTTGGGTCGCCCTTGGTTGTACGATCATGACGTCACCCACTTTGGTCGGGCCAACACTTATGAGTTTAAATTTAATGGCCGAACCATCCTCTTAAAACCCGCCCCGCCGAAAGATCCTTCGGCCCCCTCGAAGGATACGGTCGTCCCGGTCGAGAAGAAGACGTTGAGCCTGATAGGGAGGAAAGAATTGAAGCGTACTACCCTTGTAGATGGGGTCCTCTATGCCTTAGTGTGCCTACAAGTTAAGGAAGACGCAGCCCCTTTTGAGAACTTGTCGTCGACGTTGAAAAAACTCCTAGAAGAGTTTGTGGATGTGTACCCGGAAGAGCTACCGGCTGAATTACCCCCGTTGCGGGAAATCCAACATGCCATTGATTTCATTCCGGGCTCTTCATTGCCCAACCTCCCGCATTATCGGCTAAACCCCTCCGCGCACTTAGAGTTGCAAACCCAGATCTCAGATTTATTGCAAAAGGGTTTTATCCGCCACAGCAAGAGCCCGTGTGCTGTGCCCGCCTTACTTGCCCCCAAGAAGGACGACTCTTGGAGGATGTGTGTGGATAGTAGAGCTATTAATAAAATCTCTATTAAATATCGCTTTCCCATCCCTCGCTTGGATGATTTATTGGACATGTTAGCCGGTGCCACGATTTTTTCGAAATTGGATCTTAGGAGTGGCTACCATCAGATCCGAATTAGGGAAGGTGACGAGTGGAAAACCGCCTTTAAGTCTAAGGAAGGGCTCTACGAGTGGTTAGTTATGTCGTTTGGACTTTCCAATGCGCCGAGCACGTTTTCGAGGATGATGACCCACGTCTTCCAACCCTATATGGGAAAATTCATAGTGGTATATTTTGACGATATCTTGGTATTTAGCACCTCCACGATTGATCATGAGTCACATTTAAGAACCATCCTTACCACGCTGAGATCGGAAAACTTATTCGTGAACATTAAGAAGTGTACCTTCCATGTGACATCGGTTGAGTTCCTCGGTTATATTGTGAGTTTGGAGGGGATCCACGTAGACCCCAGGAAAGTGCAAGCCATTAGAGATTGGCTCGAGCCCGCCAACATTCGGGATGTTAGGAGTTTTCACGGGCTCGCTACATTTTATCGGCGATTTATTAAGGATTTTAGTAGCATTATGGCCCCTATTACCGAGTGCATGAAAAAAGGTGCATTTACATGGACTAACTCAGCCGCTGCGGCGTTCCAATTAATTAAATCGCGCATGTCAGAAGCCCCCCTTTTGCGACTACCGGATTTTACCAAGGTTTTCGAGTTGTCATGTGATGCGTCTGGAGTGGGAATTGGTGGAGTGTTGAGTCAGGAAGGCCACCCTGTGGGGTATTTCAGTGAGAAACTAGCAGGTCCAAAATTAAATTATTCTAATTATGATCGGGAGTTTTACGCGGTTATTCGTTGCCTCCAACATTGGCGGCATTATTTACTTCCTAAGGAGTTTGTCATCTTATCCGATCATGAAGCGCTAAGGTTTCTTAACTCTCAAACTAAGGTTAGTCCTAGACATGCCAAATGGGTCTCCTATCTACAGGAGTATACTTTCATTATCAAACACCTCAAGGGGACTCTCAACCGCGTAGCCGACGCCCTTAGTCGTGTTTCGTTATTTCTCTCCACGCTAGAAGTAAAGGTGATTGGCTTCGATAGGATTAAGGACGAGTACGTCCACTGCCCAGATTTTAAGGATATCTATTTCGCCACCCAAGATGACTCGCCGACAACCATTACTTCTTTTTACATTCGGGACGGCTACTTATTTAACCATTCGAAGCTTTGCATCCCTCGTTCCTCCTTACGCCACTTCATAGTGTGGGAATTGCATGGTGGAGGGTTAGGGGGACACTTTGGTCGTGACAAGACGATCACGTTAGTTGAAGACAAGTTTTATTGGCCCGGTCTTAAGGCCATGGTTAGTAAGATCGTGGGTAGTTACCGAGCGTGCCAACTGGCTAAGGGGAACAAAACTAACGCGAGGCTTTATACCCCTCTTCCGATTCCGTCTATTCCTTGGGAAGACGTTAGCATGGACTTCATTCTCGGCCTCCCAATCACATTTCGACGTCACGACTCTATCTTAGTTGTTGTAGATCGATTCTCTAAAATGGCTTATTTTATCGCGTGCAATAAAACCAACGACGCGTCACACGTCGCACAATTATATTTTAAAGAGGTGGTAGGCCATCGAGGAGTTCCGAAGTCTATAGTTACTGATAGGGATGTGAAATTTACTAGTTATTTTTGGAAGACCCTGTGGAGGATTATGCGCACCAAACTTCTATTCTCTTCCGCGTACCATCCGCAGACGGATGGCCAAACAGAAGTTGTGAACAGAAGTTTAGGTAGTTTGCTTCGATGCCTTGTGGGAGACCACAAGGGTACATGGGACCTTATCCTCCCTCATGCTCAATTGGCATATAATAATTCCAAAAATAGGTCCACGGGTTTGTCCCCGAATGAGATCGTGCACGGTTATAAAGCTCTCGTGCCCCTTGAATTGCTTCCGTTACCGCCATCGTTTAAGTCAAGTCAATTTGCACAGGACTTTGCCTCTCACATCCATGATCTTCACAAACGCATAAATGAAACGCTTACCACTCAATACGCGTCTTATCAAGTTCATGCCAACGCACATAAGAGAGTATCTCCCTTGAAAGTGGGCGATTTAGTCATGGTACGTCTCATCCCTTAACGGTTGCCTACGGGCACCTTAAAAAAGTTAGCGGATCGGCGAGCTGGACCTTTTCGGATTTTAAAACGGTTAGGAGACAATGCTTTTCTTTTGGAACTGCCAACTGATTGGGGTATTTCCCCTGTTTTTAATGTTTCGGATTTAACGCCACATATTGCTCCGCCACTAGAACTATCTTCCTGTCCGTTTAGTTCCACTACAGATTCTCATGGGTATGGGGTTGAGGGGGGTAAGGGCTCGCTCTCTCCGTCGGTCTCCAACGGAGGTACGCTACATGTTGATGATATAGATTTTCCCCCTTTGCTGCCTAATGCTTTTCCCAGGTTTGCCAGGACCGCCTTTTTGCCAGACAGGATTCTCCAGGATGACGTGTTTCCCACTGCTGATGGCGATGTGCGCCGCTACTTGATCCGCTGGCGTGATCGCCCCGCCTCTGATGACTCTTGGCTCCCGGAAGCGGAAGCGGCTCTCTTGGATGGTGTTCTTCTCCGACGGTATCTTCAAGACAACTCATCGGTGATGAGTCCTTTCAAGCGGGGGAGGATTGGTGGCGACGACGGCCCCCAAGTGGACGGCGACCCCCAAGTTATTGATGACGGCACGCTAATGGAAGACCCTCCTTCGTCTCCAACAAAGGACTCGCGTCGCCGTGGTATTCGTATGGAGCGGCGCTACAATTTCCGCCCTCGGCGCAAGACAAATATATAGTTAACTTTATCTTATTATTAGTATGCTATTTGGGATATTTTATTATGGGCTGCATGTAGCCATATTGTGTGTTATTTTTATTTTATTTTGGGCTACATATAGCCAAGACTTGTTGGTAAGCCTATATATAGGCATGTATGCTTTGTTTTAACTTAAGTTGAATGATAAGAGAAAACCCTAAATCTTTCCTATCAAAGTCTCTCTCCCTCTCTCTCTACAACTCCTAGCCGCCACCCCCACTCCCCCCTCTCTCTCTCTAAAAATTTCGGCCAGCACTCTTTTGCTTCCCTTCTTCCACAAGCCGCCACCTTCCTCTTCCACTCTCCCTCTAGAAACTTCGGCCAGCACCCCCATCTCCCTCATCCAAGCCACCACCACCACACACCCACATCAACCCGGCCTCCTCCTTCCATAGCCGGCCAGCCCCCCTACCTTCTCCACCGAGCAGCCCCTTTGAAGAGAACCGGCAGCCCCCTCCACGTGAAGCTTGACCGGAAAGGCTTCCTTCTACGGCGAAAATCTGAACTTTGGCGTGACGCGGCCAAGGCGGACGATCTATCTCTCCATCCGGCGCGACTCCGGTGGATCCGCGGAAGAGCGGCCCTTCAAAGGTAGTCGGAATCATCTATTCTGACTTGGGTAACGATCCTCTCCACTCACGTGTGCTTCCCTTTAGATGTTCTAGTGGACGGAATAATTTTTGCGTTGGATTTGAATCGTTAGATTCTTCGTGGGTTTTCCTTTGGATTTTGCATCGATCTTAACCGCGTTATTTCCGAAAAGGGTTTGGCGAACCCCGTATTTTTTGTTGGGAGAGATCTACCATTTTTCGATCGCACTTTGGGTAGATCTCTTTTGGTACAACCTTCGCTCGGTCGGACCCAATATTGGTCCTTTTAGCTTGGGAGAATGTCGGCCTATCGCCGTTCGCTCGACCTTCCCGCGGAGTGGCTACCGTACGTTGGTGAACTGTGATAACATGCTTGCGAGTGCGCTGCGATTGAATCTAGTGCGTGAGAGATTGTGGGTTGAGCGTGGCGTTCGTTTCCTTCCCTTAACCCGTCTAGTGTCCGCGGTAGTGGCCTACATCAATAGGCCTTCAGTAGTACATCCTTGATCAGCATCTGTTCAGGAACTTCTTTGAGAAATAGTGATGTAGTTGTCCTTTGAAGTGTCCTGGAGTGTTGAAGACAGAATACTCTTGATTTTGATTAGTTGTTCTTCTTCTTCAGATAGCTGATGATCTTCAGGAATATGGCTTCTTGTTGTGTCAGAATTCTGTGTTGACAGAAAGCACTGAATCTCTTGTTTCACACTGACTATATTCTGTATCTGTCATCTCTTTGTATTGTGTATCTTGTTCTATCTGTCTACAGGAAGAAGGGAGAAAATCTCTTTTATATTTCCTGTCAAAAATAGTCTTTCGAAATTTTGAAATCCCCTGCAATCAATGCTGACGGCCTTGAGAATAAACGACATTGAATTATTTCCCCCAACTGTTCCATGGAAAAACGGTAGGCAATAATCCTGGAGAATACCATGAGCAATGCTCTGTCTAATGGTTATATTCCAGAGAATATTTGAGCATTAGTTACTCAGGAATTATTGCAGTAAGAAGGGGACAGAAGGATGGAAAATAACTAAATCTGCATTCGTCGAACTATAACAGAAATCGTCAAGCTGAGTTCATAGTTCGTTGAGCTGTGTTGCTGAGTTCGTCGACCAGATGACTTCTGTTCGTCGAGCTGAGTTCCAAGATCATCGAGCAGAGAGCAAAACTTTATTCTCTAGAAACTTTGCCTTTTCTGTGTATGGAGTTCGTCGAGCTGATATCTGGTTTCGTCGACTGAAGTTCAGCAACATATTTCTGGACTTAGAATAATTTCAGATGCTTCTGGATGAAGGTGTTGAACTGAAGTATCCAGAATTCGTCGACCTAAGAATTGGTTTCGTCGAGCGGAGGACCACTTAACTGCTGTTGGATAATTCTAGCTATTGTGGTCATAGTTCATCGAGCTGAGAATCAAGTTCGTCGACCAAAGTCTGACTCTGGACTTAGAATAAAGAGATGTTTTCTGATCTTGAAGTATTGAAGTATAGTGTCCAAAGTTCGTCGACCTAAGTACCAAGTTCGCCGAGCTCAACTCAGAGAATTTTCTCTGAGATTGTCGAGCTTAGCACGACTATCGTCGACTTGAGTTCGACGAACGTCGAACTCATTTTACTTGGTCTTTAGAAAAACTCTAAGTCTTGAGTCTCTGACAGTCTTGTTGATAGCTGGTACATGTGATGTTGAATCTAAGGACTTGGCCTAGACTCTAGGACACAACTATGACCCTGGCTATACATTGTGGGTCATATGATCCTAACATAGTGAACCTAGCCCAAATCTTACTAGTGATCCAACAATCTCCCCCTATTTGGGTGAGGTGACTAATTACAGACTCAAATCAAAATTGAAAATCACAAGACAAGAAAGCATATATCTGGTAGAGATCAATAACACATGTAAGATATATATATATATATATATATATATATATATATATATATATATATATATATATATATATATATATATATATATATATATATATATATATATACATACATATGCTTTGTTTAGAAATGGAAAGCAGTTATAAGAACATAACAGAAGTAAAGCAGTTCAGAATCACTTCTTTTGTTTCTTCTCTTTGGGCATTACTTCTTTAACTTTATCTCCAGGCTTGATAAAGACAATTTTTCTGTTTGGATCTAAAGCTTGCACTTTTGTCATGGTCATATCAGCAGCCCCTATAATCTTCAAAGATGTGGCTCTGGGGAAAAGTACTTCTGGGTGCAACTTCATGTAGTCATCAACATTGAAAAACTTATTTGCTTTTTCAAACCTCTTAAGCTCTTCTTTCCTGTACTTAGATATTGTGGAATACTCTGAAGGATCCTTTCCTTTAGCACCTGATCAAAAGCTCATTGGTGTCAGGAACCTGATCAAAAATCTGAGTGGATTCCTACCAGGGTGTTAGAAGAGTGGATGCACAAAAGTTTAGGGGAACCACTATAAATTCTTGTGTTGTCTGGATTGCTCTTTTCTTTTGTTTTTTGTGATGTGGCTGTTTGTTATGATTGCTGTTTTAATTTTGTTCCTGCACTTGATTAAATCAGAAGAAAATTTGATAAATCCTGAATACTCTATTCACCCCCCTCTAGAGTATTCCTGATCTAACAGCTCACTTTCAGTGTTGGCTGTGGATTTCACCTCGCCGTAGCGAGGTAGTTTGTTGTTTTAGTTTGCTTACTCAGTTTAGACATGTAACACCCCCATCCGTCGCATGGCATTTAACAGAAGGTTCAGCTGGAACCCGACGCCATATACCACAGACAGTCGGAAGGGTTACATAAGAATATCCAAATATTCCAAATAAGACTACTCGTCCTACACAGAGCATTCTAGCGGAAGCTTTTAAAAGTAGAAAGAACCCAAACTTTCATCAAAATAACATGAATGTCCACAATCACTACCACTGGAATGAAATAATAATACACTGAAAGAAACTTGGCCTTATGGCCTTATAGAGGTTCACTTAATTAAATAATGTTTTCCATACATTGGATCGCAGGCTGGCCACACATGACAAAAGTAAAGTACAACTATTCGCTTTGGCCTTCTAGGGCCAGCACAACAACATGGGCTCCAGCCCGCTATTTGGTACTCGGCTCCGCAGCACCTGCAAGCACATTCCATGGCACGGTGGCAAACAAAGCAACGGTCAGCCAAAAGCCTACCAAATTATAACGATCCCGCCCCTTACTCGGGACAGCGGTGCACTTTCCCTGCATATGATTAGTCCAGTAAAACAATAAAGCACAATTATACTACGCCACAGGTGTAGGCTCGCACGGCCAAACACCCCGTGCACTCAGAGCACATTAACGGTGAATCCTGACACTTCAGCGTCTTCACCACCATCCCAAAGATGGCAACAACGTGAGCATTTAGCCTTTCTGACCACTGTCTAAGGCTCCCGACTATGCCAACAGCCAGTCCCCTTTTCGAGTCTCTCGCACCGAACCACATAGCCTAGGTTCAATTCCACTTGCCCGTTGCTCACACCACGTAGTAACTTTAAGACATACGCACGAGGCAAGCTTCTCTCGGATCCCAAAACGTTTCCAAATAATCACATAATCCAGTTATGTTCAAGGCTGGTTCCCTGATCTCCAAGTTAGCAGAACACGTTTCCGCTCAGTTTTCCGGGTGCGCCTTGGAGTTAATCCCCAAGGATCCCTGCTGCAATCTACCGCGTAGAAACCCGAAAAACCCAAAGCACGGAGTCTTCTCCGGCAAAACATATCAAATGCAACATCACCGATCCAGACAATACACGTACGGGTAGGCTTCACACATAATGCCTATGCCCGTACTTCGATTCCGGACTCTATATGCAACACAAGGGGGACTATTCACATAAACCCCAAGGAACACCACGCACTCAACGCACACTCGCGAGAGCGGGATTCCCTATGCAGAAAGGAAGAGAGCTTCATATGCTCAAGTAGAGAATCGTTACCCTTGAAGTCTGCTTTGGCACCATGGAAAAAATACACGTATAGAACTCTTCGCAACGACCTTTCCTCCACGGATCCGCTCTTAGATCTCAAAACGGTGCTCCGATGCTCCGTCGGTGGCCGGAATCCTTCTCCTTCTTCCTCCACTTTCTAACTCCTTGGAAAGAGAATGGCTTGGAGAAAATGAAGAGTTAACTCCCCCATTCCCGGCCTTAACAGAGCATGAAACCATCTGGACCATTGGATCTCAATTAAAGAAAATGAACGACTCAGATCTGCACAAAATTCCACAGACCTGGGCCGAACACGGCCTCGCACACGGCCGTGTTCCAGGCCGTGTGCCTTGATCGAGGCATGATCGTCGAACAAAGAAAAGACACACGGGCAAAGACACGCATGTGTCTCACCTGAGACGCCCGTGTCGGGTCCTCGACACGCCATGACCTGTGGGCGTGTCACATATAACAGCCACGACAATGGACATGACCCAACTGAACACGGGTAGGGACACGGGTATGAACACGCCCGTGTCACTCGACAATCGTCGATCGTCGAACGTAGAGGGTCACTCGACAATCGTCGAGCTCCGTTCGACGATCGTCGAATTCAGGGGGACACGCCCTCCTGACACGCCCGTGTCGCCTGACATGTTCCTCCCGAACATTTTTCGTCAAACTCAATCGGCTTTCGAGAACACGGGTACAGACACGGTTAGGCACACGCCCGTGTCAAATGACACGCCCGTGTCATTTAGCCGTGTTTCTAGCCGTGTCCTTCTCGGGATGAAAATGACCAAGACACCAGCTAGACACGGCCTTGGACACGGCAGTGTCCTAGGCCGTGTACCCCTATACAGGCACCAAAAATCCCTTTTTACGCAACCAACTCAAATACAATTTTCGGCGCGTTACAAATCTCCCCCACTTAAGGATTTTTGTCCCGAAATTAAGTAAAGGTACACAAAAATTACAAGTTACCTGAATGGAATAACTCGGGATATTCCTCCAACATAGTTTGCTCTCGCTCCCATGAAAGCTCCTCACGTCTGCAATTATCCCAATAAACTTTAACCATTCGGAATTCCTTGTTGCAGAGTCGCTTGACTGCAACATCTTCAATACGTACTGCCTTGACCCTTGTCGTTAATTCATAATCAACCGGTACTTGATTGTCCGCAATGATCTGCGAAGGCTCTTGCACCGCCTTACGCAACACCGACACGTGGAACACGTTATGTGGCCCACTCAATTCCGCCGACAGCTTCAATCTATACGCCGCCTCGCCAACACGCTCCAGGATTTCAAATGGTCCAAGGTATCTCGGACTCAACTTCTTTAAGCGTCGAACCCGCGAGACACCCTTGAACGGCTTAATTTTTAAGTACACCCAGTCGCCAACATTGAACTCCACATTCCTATGTTTGGCATTATAGTACTTTGACTGTCTGTCCTGAGCGATCTTCAACCGTTCTTGAATTGTCCGTATCACTGAAGTGGCATCTTCCACTGCTTGACGTTTGTAAAGCTTCGACTCGCCCGTCTCCAACCAAGACAACGACGTGCGACACTTTCTCCCGTACAAGGCCTCGAAAGGCACCATTCCAATACTCGCCTGAAAGATGTTGTTATACGCAAACTCCACCATGTACAGGTGATATTCCCACTGCTTTCCAAAATCTAGGACGCACATGCGAAGCATGTCTTCCATCGTCTGGTTGACCCTCTCGGTTTGGCCATCCGTCTGCGGATGAAAGGCTATGCTGAACTTTAGCTTAGTACCCAACAAACTATGCACCAACCTCCAGTCATTCAACGTGAAGCGTCCATCTCGATCACTAACAATACTGCAGGGCACACCGTGCAATCGTACAATATTCTCCACATAGAGTTTGGCTAAATTTTCCAACAGATCTTCCTTCCTGACCGGAATAAAGTGCGACACCTTTGTCAACCTATCTACGACCACCTAAATGGCGTCGTTTCCCTTCTGCGACTTCGGCAAACCATGCACAAAATCCATAGATATGTCGTCGAATTTCCATTCTGGGTTAGGTAGGGACTTCAAGAAACCTCCGGGTTTCTGGCATTATGCCTTCACCAATGCACATGTACGACACTTGGCCACATAAAGTGCTACGGCCTTCTTCAATCCTGGCCACCAGAACAATTTCTTCAAGTCTCTGTACATCTTCGTGCTTCCCGGGTGGATTGAGTACTTGGTATGATGAGCCTCATACATCAACTCCTCCCGAAGATTATCCACACTAGGAATGCATATGCGACCGTCCTTCCTTAGCAGCCCATCTTCAACAACAAACTGAGAATTTGACCCATCCAAAGATTCATCCAAGATCTGCTTCATGCTGTTATCCTGAACCAAAGCCTGCCGAACTCTATCAGCTAGGTCACATTGCACCTCTGTCCAAAACAGTTTCGCCTCAGCACTAGACTGCTTGTCGACGCAAGATATCTCCAAAGCCTCCAACTCATGGACCAATCTCTCATCATGTACCGATAACAAGTTGGCCTGCACCGGAGTCCTGCGACTCAATGCATCCGCCACTGCATTTCCTTCCCAGGAACATAATGTATCTTGAAGGTGTAGTCCCCTAAGAACTCCATCCACCTTCGTTGCCTCATGTTCAGATCCTTTTGATCCAACAGGTACTTCAAGCTCTTATGATCGGTGTAAATATCGACCTTCACACCGTACAGCTAGTGTCTCCAAAGCTTTAGAGCAAATATCACGACCGCTAACTCTAAGTCGTGGACCGAATAATTCCTCTCGTGAGCCTTCAATTGTCGTGAACCGTAAGATATCACACTCCCATGCTGTAGCAAAACATAGCCCAAACCACTGCCCGAAGCATCACTATAGATCTCGAACCATTCGGTTCCACTTGGCGAACATAAAATAGGCGCTGTGGTTAACCGCCTCTTCAACTCCTCAAAAGCCTGCTCGCACTCTGGAGACCACACAAACTTCTGATACTTCTTTGTCAACGTCGTGAGTGGTAGCGCTATCCGCGAGAAGTTCTCTACGAAGTGCCTGTAGTAGCCAGCAAGACCCAGAAAACTCCGGACCTCTGTCACTATAGTCAAATCAGGCCACTCCCGTATCGCCACTATCTTCGCCGATCCACAGCTATCCCATCTCCACTGCCAATATGACCAAGGAATGCTATCGAGGATAACCAGAATTCACACTTGGAGAACTTAGCATACAACTGATTCCTCCTCAACGTCTCCAACACCATGTGTAGATGATTGTAGTGATCCTCCTTGCACTGCGAGTATACCAGGATATCATCGATAAATACTATCACGAAACGATCCCGGTACTCTCTGAACGTCCTGTTCATCAGATCCATAAACACGGATGGCGCAGTAGTCAAACCAAGCAACATGACCGTGAACTCGTAATGCCCGAACCGCATACTGAATGCTGTCTTTGTGATGTTGCTCTCCCTTATCCTCAACTGGTAGTAACCGGACTTCAGATCTAACTTCGAATATACCATTGACCCAACCAACTGATCAAATAGATCGTTAATCCTGGCGATCGGATATTTGTTCTTCTCCGTAAGCTTGTTCAATTCCCGATAGTCAATGTAGAGTCGCAAGCTCCCATCCTTCTTCTTAACGAAAAGAATCGGTGCGCTCCAATGCGACGAACTTGGACGCACATAACCTTGCTCTAGAAACTCTTGCAGTTGCACCTTCAACTCCGCCATCTCTCGCGGCGCTATCTGATATGGAGAGCGTGATATCGGTTTGGCACCCGGTACCAGCTCAATGGTAATATCAATCTCCCACTGAGGAGGGGCTCCTGGGAGATCATCTGGGAACACATCAGGATACTCGAACACAACTGGAATACTATCAAGACTTGGCTTAGGCATCAAAGTCTGCACTAGAGTGACAAACAGCTCTGCCCCAGACCGAACTGCCTTGATCACCTGAAGGGCTGACATCAAAATCTTACCTGAACCCTTCATGCCCGCAAAAGTAGTCTCCCGATCAGTGTTCAGACCCAACTTGACTTCCTTACAGTTGCAATCAATGGATGCACCCTGCTCCGAGAGCTAATCCATACCGAATATTATGTCGTACTCTGCCAACAGCAAAAGCGACGCTCGCAAATCAAACTCCTGGTCTCCAATTTGAATCTTCACTACGCAGATCCTATCCGCGCGTATTGAGCACCCATTGGGCAACAACACATCCAATTTGTCTTTTGCCATCAAGGACGGAACCCCGATGTGCGATATGAATTTTTCGGACAAGAAGGAGTGCGATGCTCCCGTATCAAACAGGGCTCTTGCCGGAAACTCAAAGATCAACACAAAGCCTAGCACCAACAAAAGTAAGCTAACAAATACGAAGGTAACAACTATAAAAGTTAAACCACTGTAATTTAACTCATACCTATCACCACGTCCGCTTGCTTTATGACCTCTTGCATGCCAAGGTTGTAAACTCTAAGCTGGGCTGGAGCATGGTGGGACGCGGTTGACTCCACCGCCTTCCCTTTCTCCTTATAAGTCGCTCCAAGCTTCCTCTCGGACTTTGCACGTCCGCTCCAACACTCACGAGCAAAATGCCCCGTCTTCCCGCAGTTGTAGCAAGCTCCTGGGACTCGACTTGTAGTTGCCCCCGATGCACCAGACTGAGGGGCTGAGTTCGAAGTCCTCTATTTCTTGTTCCACCTGCGGAAACTTGACTTGGTATTTGGCACGTTGAACTCGGACTTCTTTTCTCCTGGGTCCTTCTTTTCTTGAACTTTCTTCACAACCTTCTCCAATGACCGGGACGAATTGACCAAGGCTAGGAAGCCATGCGCCTTAGGCCCAGCAAGTAGTAGCTATAGATCGCCGCATAGACCCTCATAAAACTGGTTGGTCTTCTGTTCTTATTCCATAAACATAGTACCAACATAACGACCCAACCGTGTGAACAAATGGAGATACTCGTCCACGCTTCTGGCTCCCTGAGTCAACCCAAAAAATTGGTTCTCCATCTCAAGCTTCTGAGCAGAGGGTACAAATCTAGCTAGGAACAATCTTGAAAATTCCTCTATAGGCACATCAACAAGCTGCCTACCCGCTAAGAGATGAAACTCCAATTCATCCCACCACAGCCTCGCTTCACCCACCAAAAGAAAAGTCACTATGGTGGTCTTCTGGCACTCCATAGTTAACGTGGCTGTCAACACCCTTTTTATCGAAGAGAGCCAGTCCTCAGCTTGAGCTGGCGTTCCAACCCCATCGAAACTCGGAGGATTAAAGCCCATTACATGCTTTATCTGCTCTCCGCAGCTCTCCTCGGCTCTACCATATCAATTGCTGCGCGATCCACCAATCTTGGCTCTGCCGCCCTAACCGATTCTTGCACATTCGCAGGAGGTGCGTGATGCATCTGCCCTACAGGTTGGGCATTAATCATCGCAAATATGGCTTCAGCCACCATCCTGATGGTTTCCCCTGAAGGAGGTGTAGTAGGCATGTCTCTCGGTGCACTACTTTCCACCGATTACGAATGCTCTAATTGACCAGCACTGCTCCTAGCTGCCTATAGAAGCAAAGACACATGATTAGATGACAACCAAATTGCTAAAAGCAATCACTGGAACACTCAGATTCCACAAAACAAGTGTATTTTTCATTCCTAAGTGGACATTCATGTGTTATTTTTGATGTTATAACGATGATGCACACATGTGCTCACCACCCCTTAAAAGAATTCGCCCATGAATTCATTTAAGCCTGACCGTAACTAGAAGTCTGATACCAAATTGTAATACCCCCATCCGTCGCTTGGCATATTACAGAGGGTCCAGCTGGAACCCGACGCCATATACCATAGACAGTCGGAAGGATTACATAAGAATATCCAAACATTCCAAATAAGATTACCCATCCTACACAGAGCATTCTAGCGGAAGCTTTTAAAAGTAGAAAGAACCCAAACTTGTATCCAAATAACATGAATGTCCACAATCACTACCACTGGAATGAAATTATGATAAACTGAAAGAAACTTGGCCTTATAGCCTTACAGAGGTTCACTTAATTAAATAATGTTTTCCATACATCGGCTCACAGGCCGGACACACATGACAAAAGTAAAGTACAACTATTCACTTTGGCCTTCTAGGGATAGCACAGCAACATGGGCTCCAGCCCGCTATTTGGTACTCGGCTCCGCAGCACCTGCAAGCACATTCCACCGCACGGTGGCAAACAAAGCAACGATCAGCCAAAAGCCGACCAAATTATAACGACCCCGCCCCTTACTCGGGACGGCGGTGCTCTTTCCCTGTATATCATTAGTCCAGTAAAATAATAAAGCACAATTATACTACGCCACAGGTGTAGGCTCGTACAGCCAAACAACCCGTGCACTCAGGGCACATTAACGGTGAATCCTGACACTTCAGCGTCTTCACCACCATCCCAAAGATGGCAACAACGTGAGCATTTTGCCTTTTTGACCATTGTCTAAGGCTCCCGACTATGCCAACGGCCAGTCCCCTTTTCGGGTCTCTCGCACCGAACCACATAGCCTAGGTCCAATTTCCACTTGCTCGTTGCTCACACCACGTAGTCACTTTAAGGCGTATGCATGCGCCAAGATTCTCTCGGATCCTAAAACGTTTCCAAACAATCACATAACCCAGTTATGTTCAAGGCCGGTTCCCTGACCGCCAAGTTAGCAGAACACGTTTCCGCTCAGTTTTCCGGGTGCGCCTTGGAGTTAATCCCCAAGGATCCCTGCTGCAATCTACCACGTAGAAACCCGAAAAACCCAAAGCACGGAGTCTTCTCCGGCAAAACATATCAAATGCAACATCACCGATCCAGACAATACACGTCCGGGTAGGCTTGACACACAATGCCTATGCCTGTACTTCGATTCCGGACTTTATATGCAACACAAGGGGGACTATTCACATTAACCCCAAGGAACACCACGCACTCACTGCACACTCGCGGGAGCAGGATTCCCTATGCAGAAAGGAAGAGAGCTTCACATGCTTAAATAGAGAATCGTTACCCTTGAAGTCTGCTTTGGCGCCATGAAAAAACTACACAGATAGAAGTCTTCGCAACGACCTTTCCTCCACGGATCCGCTCTCAGATCTCAAAATGGTGCTCCGATGCTCCACCGGTGGCCGGAATCCTCCTCCTTCTTCCTCCTCTTTATAACTCCTTGGAAAGAGAATGGCTTGGAGAAAATTAAGAGTTAACTCCCCCATTCCCGGCCTTAACAGAGCAGGAAACCATCTGTGACATTGGATCTCAATTAAAGAAAATGAACGGCTCAGATCTGCACAAAATTCCCCAGACCTGGGCCGAACATGGCCACGGACATGACCGTGTTCCAGGCCGTGTGCCTTTATCGAGGCACGATCGTCGAACGAAGAAAAGACACACGGGCAAAGACACGCACGTGTCTCACCTGATACGCCCATGTTGGGTCCTCGACACGCCCGTGACCTGTGGGCGTGTCACATATAACCGCCACGGCAACAGACACGACCCAACTGAACACGGGTAGGCACACGGGTATGAACACGCCCGTGTCACTCGACAATCATCGATCGTCGAATGCAGAGGGTCACTCGACAATCGTCGAGAGCCGTTCGGCGATCGTCAAACGCAGGGGGACACGCCCTCCCGACACGCCCGTGTCGCCTGGCGTGTTCCTCCCGAACAATTTTCGTCGAACTAAATCGGCTTTCGGGAACACGGGTACAGACACGGTTAGGCACACGCCCTTGTCATTTAGCCGTGTTTCTAGCCGTGTCCTTCTCGGGATGAAAACGACCAAAACACCAGCCAGACACGGTCTTGGACACGCCCGTGTCCTAGGCCGTGTACCCCTATACAGGAACCGAAAATCCCTTTTTACACGACCAACTCAAATACAATTTTCGGGGCATTACAAGACATACTTCAGTTTTATGTGGGTTCTTGTCAGATTGTTGACGCCCACAGGATAGACGTTTTTTTTGGATACCTTGCTAGCTGCTTAGTTCTCTTTCTGTGTATAAGATTACTGGCTCTCTGGGATGTTTTATGTTAGGATTGCATGGTAGTTATTTTCAAGTATTAATGAAAAATTACTATTTTTACCACATGCATGACATAATTTAAAATGTTAAATCACTATATTTAACGACTGTACAAATCCACTTTTATAACTATTATAAATTTAGAACTTGCATACCTTGAGGTGTCCTTTTAGAACCTCTAAGCTCTTGTAGGCTGCCTAATCCGATAAAAGAAGTATTTTCCGCCGCGCTTAATAACTTTTCTTGTGGACTAGATGAGCCACTCAGCCAAGGTATACGGCTAACTACTACACTTAAATTGACTTTAACTCTAAATAACTTAAAGAATCTTTCTTCATGGTTAAGTAGGAGTTTTGCCTGAGCGTCCGCAGCTATCCCGTGCTGACGTGGAATCATGACGTGCATTTTTCCCTTTCTCTGATATACCTTTATTGGCGGTGAAAAATGCGGGTTGTGATAGTTGATATCATAGCGAGGCTGGTTTGACAAGTTGGTCGAACCAGCCAATCTCGTTTTGTTTGTTTCCTTCTTTCATTTGCATACACGCACTGATGTGTCATAAGTATGCCTTAACTGAAGCATAGTCACTACACTCATAGCATGATAAGAAGTATACGGGGCATATTATGTAGTATAAGATACATACTATGTGTTTGTATATGAATCCACTATTGGAGGCAACATGTGACTGTTATGTAGTATGAGATGCATAACCATCATCATATGGGTGCCCATTAACACATTTTTCTTTTCTTGTTGCATGCGATATTATGTAGTATGGGATGCATAACATTTCATGTTTACGCTACTCATAACATGCATTAAGGCATTTTTAGGATGCATAGCACTGCATACATAGCATATCATCGCATAAACACGCATGCTAAGTTAGGGTTTACATGATGACACATGCACACACATGATTTTAAAGAAGAATGAAGAATTCATGCATTCATATCATAGGCACATGAATAAATAGGATGAGAGGATGTCATCCTAAGTAGGACATAACATCATTATAAAATCCCAAAGCAGGTTGCAGCACAAGCAAGTGTTTATAAGTGTGGTCTGAACTAGTCGTGTGGCCTAGTTGTAATTTAGGATTTTTGATGAGTTATTCATTTGCCTTTTAGAAATGTCGCCAATGCGTATTACGACGAGGTAGACTCCCCAGTCGGAGGGCGAGTCGTCAGGAGCGCATAGTTATGCGATTATCGAGGGTCTGCATCAGATCAATGAGGCTCTGTCGAGGCAATTAGTTGTGATGCAATCACAAATTCAGTCTTTGTTGTCTACCGCTCCCGCACAACAACCTTTAGTGCAAGATCTTGCCTTGACCAAGCTGTGCCTGATACCCCTGCTCCTCTGGTGCCCCCGATGGCAATACCACCAGAAATAAATTTCATATCGTACTTCCAACTATTCGGACCTCCCACCTATGACGAGAGTGCCGACTTTATGATTTTAGATGATTGGATCATATCCATCGAGGAGATGTTTTCGTATTCAGGGATTCTAGAAGCCTAGAAAGTAATGATTGCAACCTATCAGCTAAAAGGTCTGGCAAAGAGTTGGTGGATTCGGGAAAGGGAGAGTCTCAAAGAAAGTTGTTCGTCGAAATCTTTTAAGAAGACACTGCTGAAAAAGTTTCTACCCTCGGTCGAGCAAGACCGTTTGATGAATAACTTCCTGAATCTGAAGCAGAGACAGCTCACAGTGAGAGAATATGAGATTGAGTTTAGTAAATTGAGCAGGTTTTCTCCTGATTTGGTAGCTTATGAGGAGAGTAGAGTGAAGTGTTTCCTGGGTGGACTAAGAAGCGATGTCCAGCAGCGGGCATGTGCTTATAGAGCTGACTGTTATTCTGTGGCAGTGGAAGCCGCACTGAATGTGGAGGCGATTGAAAACGCCAAGAACTGAGGTGCTGTTGTGAGAAAAGAGAAGAGGAAAGGTGTTGAAGATGGAAGATCTAGGGCATCTGGCCCTTCATCGAAAAAGAGAAGTGGGGAAATATGTAGCTTTTGTGGTAGACCTGGCCACCCTTACGAGAGGTGTTTCAAGAGGACTGCCACTCAAAAGTAGCAGCGGGTGCTCGTCATCCAAGGTGCACCCAAGGGAGATCTGGTGTGCTCATTTTGTTCAAATATGGGGAATGATGTGAGTCGTTGCTGGATAAGAGAAAGGATTTGCTTCCAATGCAGACAGAAGGGACACCAGAAGTCTTCGTGCCCCCCAGGCTCAGTCCGCACTACAGCTTGCCCCGCTTCGAGCTCTGCCGCCGCCACCAAAACAAGACAAAGAAAAAGGAAAGCTAAATGTGGTGATTAGAGAGGATGCTCAGACCTATACCCAAGTGATATCAGGTTAGATTCTAAATTGCCTTTTACCATCCATTGTTTGTTATAGTTTTCATTCGTTTAGTTATGAATGCTATGGTTTTAGGGGAGTTTAAGGTGCGGAATAGGTGGGCGCTCATCCTTTTCGATTCGGTGCCACCCATTCCTTTGTGGCCCGGAGGTTTGTAGATAAACATCGTCTGGATGTGGATCAATTAGGATACTCCTTCAACGTCAAACATCCCTCCGGTGATTCGGTGATATCTAATCATGGAGTTCTGAGATGCCCTATTTATCTTGGCAATTTTCTGGCCTTTGCCAATCTGATGATTTTGGATCTGGTTGATTTTGATGTGATTTTGGGCATGAACTAGCTGTCCAAGTATGAGTTGGTCATCCAATACAAGGCTAAGCGATTGTATTTCAGGATGGACATCAACCAACCTATGAGTGTCTACGGATTTCTGGACAAGGTTTCCCTTGTCATTTCTGCGGTACGTGCTTGTTGTGCTATAGAGTCTGGTTGTGAGGCGTTTTTAGTTTCTTTTTCTATACTGGAAACAGCTTTTGTTACACCACATCTTTAGGATGTCTCGTTGGTGTGAGAGTTTCCAGAAGTCTTTCCTGAGAGTCTTCGTGGACATCCTCTTGAGAGAGAGAGGTTGAGTTTGTGATAGACCTCGAGTCAGGTACTCTCCTGATTGCTAAGGCACCATACCGTATGGCTCCAAATGAGTTGGATGAGTGGCGTACTCAGCTCGATGACTTGCTGAGGTGTGGTTTTATTAAACCAAGTTCTTCTCTGTGGGGTGCTCCGGTTTTGTTCGTAAAGAAGAAAAATGGATCGATAAGGCTATGTATCGATTATAGAGAATTGAACAAAGTAACCATTAAGAATAGGTATCCCTTGCTAAGGATCAATGATATGTTCGATCAGTTGCGTGATAGTTCAGTGTTTTCAAAGATGGATCTTCATTCAGGCTACCACCAGTTGATAATTCGTGAGACTGATATTCCACGAAACGCTTTCTGTTCATGACATGGACATTATGAGCTTTTGGTAAAGTCTTTCGGTTTGACCAATGCACCCTCTACTTTCATGTATTTGATGAATAAGGTGTTTAAGGACTTCTTAGACCGATTTGTTATTGTGTTTATAGATGATGTCTTGGTGTATTCCCACAGTGTTGAGGAGCATACTGAGCATTCACATTTAGTTTTGACGACCCTGAGGGAGCATAGGTTAATGCGAAGTTGAGCAAGTGTGAGTTTTGGCTACCTCAGGTGTCCTTACAGGGTCACGTTGTAAGCAAGGACGGTATTTTCGTGGAACCGACCAAGATTACAGATGTAATGGAATGGGAGAGACCTTCTACTCCTAAAGAGATTAGGAGCTTTTTAGGCCTGGCCGGCTATTATAGAAGATTCGTGGAAGGATTTTCAGTGTTGTCAGCCCCTCTAACTAGACTTACTCAGAAGAATACTGCATTCATTTGGAGTGGTAATTGTGAAGAAGCCTTCCAAGAGTTGAAAAAGAGATTGTGCACTGCTCCAGTTTTAACCTTGCTTACTGAAGGAATTGAGTATGTTGTATAAGTGGATGCATCACACATTATACTTGGTTGTGTTTTGCTGCAAGCGAGAAAGGTGATCACGTATGGGTCAAGACAATTGAAGATTCATTAAAGAAACTATCCTACACACGATTTGGAGTTTGCTGCCGTAATTTATGCGTTGAAGCTTTGGATACACTTATTATATGGCGCATTGTTCAAGATCTATACAGACCATAAGAGTTTGAAGTACGTCTTCACTCAAAAGAAACTAAATCTATGCCAGCGTCGGTGGTTAGAATATGTGGCTAATTATGAAGTGAAAATTTTCTATCATCCGGGAAAGGCTAACGTAGTAGCCGATGATATGAGTAGAAAGACCGCAAAAAATTTAAATTTAACTGTATAGTCCTTGGTGGAGGAATTCCTGTTAATGGACATTGAGGTTGGGGGTAGTGTTGTGCCTGTTAGTCTAGAAGCAGAAGAACCCTCTTTGATTTTCCTTACTCAAGCACATCAGAAGGATGATCCGGATTTGTTACACCTCCAGAATAGAACTGTGAAGGGAGAGCTACCTGATTTCTCCTTGGATGAGTTAGATACCCTGAAGTATCGGGGTAGATTTTGCATCCCCACCTTTGGTGACATTCGGGCTAAGATCTGTGTTGAAGCTCATGGTTCAAGTCTAGCCTACCATCCTGGTTCCACTAAAATGTATGAGGATCTAAAGCAAATTGTTTGGTGGTCAGGAATGAAGAATGATATCGCTAATTTTGTGTCAGAATGTCTTACGTGTCAGCGTGTTAAGGCTGACCATAGAAGGCCTGGAAGTAAATTGACACAGCTTGATATTCCCAGTTAGAAGTGGGAGAGTATTTTGATGGATTTTATTACCGCTCTTCAGAAATCTCCCCGTGGTCACGAATCCATTTTGGTGATAGTTGATAGATTGAGTAAATGTGCTCCCTTCGTCCCTTTTAAAATTGGATATTCTATGAAGAAGATAGCTGAATTATACCTGGAAGAGGTTATCAGATTACATGGAGTTCCTGTCAGTATCATGTCAGATCGAGACTCTAGGTTTACGTCTCATTTTTGGAAGAGTTTACAGGAGGGGTTGGGTACCGATTTAAGGTATTCCACCTCCTATTATCCGTAGACAAATGGTCAAACAGAGCAAGTTAATCAGATCGTGGAGGATATGATTAGGTGTAACATATTGGATCAAGGTGGTGCTTGGGATGAGCGTCTCAGACTCATGGAATTTGCTTAAAATAGTAGTTATCAAGAGAGTCTGTAGATGGCCCCGTTTGAGGCCTTGTATGGGAGGTGATGTAGGACTCCTTTGTTTTGGGCTGAGGTTGGTGAGAGACCATTGTTAGGTCTAGAAGCCCTTGAAGAGATGAATTGCGTTGTAACTCTTATTCGAGAGATGCTCCGTGTAGCACAAGAGAATTGTGAGTAGTATGCTAATCAACGAAGGGTTGATCTGGAGTTCGTTGTTAGTGATTTTGTCTTTTTGAAAGTATCTCCGATGTCAGGTGTTAAAAGGTTTGGAAAGAACCACAAGTTAGACACCCGGTATGTGGGGCCTTTCCATATTCTTGAGCACATCGGAGTGTCAGCTTATAGGCTGGCATTGCCTGCTACCTTCCCTGTCGTCCATGATGTGTTTCATGTGAGCCAGTTGCGGAAGTGTTTTCATAATGATCGTTAAGTCCTCGACTCGGTGCCCCAGATTCAGCTCAACCTTACGTATGTGGAAGAGCCTGTCCGTGTTTTAGAATCTCAAGATCGAGTGCTACGAAGGAAGACCATCCCTATGGTCAAGATTGTTTGGAGAAATCAAGACGTCGAGAGTGCGACGTGGGAATTGGAATCGACGATGAGGAAATCTCATCCGCAACTCTTCACTTAGTTCTGGTATGTCTTTATGTTTTGGTGATGTTGGATTTTCTCGTTGTGGTTTGATTTTTGGATTTGTGATAACTTTCGGGCCGAAACATCTTTTTAGGGGGAGTGACCGTAACGCCCCCGATTTTCTGAAAATATTATTTGAATTGACGTCATCATATTTATTACGTCAGGGCGTTACCCTTTTTTTGTTTTGGTTGACAGCGCTGCACCATTTGTGTGTTTTGCGTTTGTTAGGTTTGATTGACCGAATTTTGGGATTTTGATTAGATTGAATGCTTTCCTTGGTCTAAAGGAATGAGTTTTGAGGTTTTGATCTTGTCCAGTTTTATTGCGACCCGAGCATTTTGGAGTCTCGACGTGTGTTTGGATCTTTGTGACGATTTCTGCTTATGTGAGCATTTGTTGATTTTGTCTCAAGAATGGTGCGTCGGATTCTAGTGTTGTCTCCCCTGCTAAATTCTCAGTGTCTGCGTTTTATCCCAGAATTTAAGACAATCTGAATTCTCGAATTCCATCTTGCTGAGTTCTCGAGTAGAGCTGAAGTTTTCAAGAAAGCCCTTTTTGATCTCGAGATGTCTGGTTTTAGCTCTCGACAAGTTCCCTCCTTGTTCTCGAGTGGTCCAGTAGTACCCAAGAAACCCTCCTTTTGTTCTCGAGAAGCCCTTTAGATCTTGAGAAGTCCTTTTGTAGCTCTCGAGGAATGTATTTTGTGTACTCGAGAAGGTCCTTCTGTTGTTCTCAAGAAGTGCTTGCCTTCAAGTATTTGAGTAGTCTTCTAGTACTCGAGTACTCTCCTTCTGCACTCGAGAAGTGTCTTAGCTCTCGAGTAATTTTTCCTTCTAGTACTCGAGTAATTCTTACCTAGTACTCGAGTGGTCTTGCCTTCAGTTCTCGAGTTGTCTTCTAGTGCTCGAGAAAATCCATCTCCATTTCTCGAGTAATCCTCCCCTAGCACTCGAGTAGTTTTGCCTTCAGTACTCGAGTAACTTTCTAGTACTCGAGTACTCTCTTTCTTTACTCGAGAGGATTTTGCCTTCAGTTCTCGAGTAACTTAATAGTACTCGAGTACTCCAAGTAATCATACCGACAACCGGTTCAGCCGACCCTGGTTCATTCTTCTAAGTGTAAAGGTTTTTATAATATATCTATTATATATATATAAATATAAATACCCGACTTCTTCTTCCTCCTTCAATTAGACCGATCTTTTATTCTCTTTCCAGAACCAGAGCGGCTTGAGCAAGAGAGAGAAAGTCTTTTTCATGATTCTTTCGGTGGCCGCCAACGGTGCTCCACTGCTCAAAATCGTGAACCGATCGTAGATCAGGAAAGTCCTCGTCATGTGCTACACCATCGTGGTAAAATCTTTCCCATTTCTTGAGTTTTTCTCGTTAGGGTTTTTGTCCCTAACTTCTATCTTAGCTATTTCTTGGTAGATTTTGACTGTCCTTGTCTTCCCTAGCCCCGATCTACGACATGAAGCAATTTTTAGGAGTTTTTCCTCCGAACCCAAGGCAAGTGGTGGTTTTCCCTTTTCCCCCTTCTTTCCAATCTTGATGATAGCTGGTAATCTCCTTATTCTTCAATCTTTCTACACTAAAGACCTTTCCTTTTGTAGATATATATTTAATTTTCCTTTGAATCCGCTTGTGTTATTAGTATCGTCATGATAATTTAATCTTATAAGTGTTGTAGAAATTCGATGAAAATATTCAATTGAAGGATTTAATAGTTCCTAAATATTATGTAGGATGTGTTAAGAGTTGTTCAGGACCGTGAAATATTTCCTAAGTGGGGATCAACCGTTTCTTAATATAAAATTATCAAGTAGATTCCGATGTGCCAAGTCTTGAGATATATCATGATTCTCTGTTTGCGGGAGTTAGTGGACGTAACCACCTCCGCGATATCTAAGATTTATATCATGGTTTTTCTTTGTTGCGGGAGTTAGTGGGAGAATCCACCGCCGTAAGGTTTGTTTCCTTTATTAGTATCTTGCGGGACTCTACCGGGTGTTTGGATGTCTGTGGTAAATGGTGGAGTGTATGAGTCTCCCCCGCAGTTAGACGGATATTATATATCTGTGAGGGTGTGTCCAGATGAGTGATCACCTCGCTTGTGTTTTTGGGTAGAGTTGACCACATGTGGCTAGTAAAGTTTTGAGAATTCTTTCTTAGGATTTAATATTGCTTTCCACCTTTTTAGCCTTGTGCATCTAGTGTGATTTGTTGTACGTGACGATTCACATAAGTTCTATTTTCTGATTCTTTTTGTACTTTGGTTCAGTACTTTTGGTCTTGGGTTGGTAGCCACTTTTGGCCTTTGTTTATGAGGGCTTATTGTTTTCTGCCACCATTTGTACATTGTTGCTGAGGTGTTCTCTCTTTGGAATGCCTCATGTTCAGAGAAGTAGCAGATAGTGGAGTTGGTTTTGGAGTTCCGGACAGCAGTGTTGGCTGTGGATTTCACCTCGCCGTAGCGAGGTAGTTTGTTATTTTAGTTTGCTTACTCTGTTCAAACATACTTTTGTTTTATGTGGGTTCGTGTCAGATTGTTGACGCCCACATGATAGACATTTTTTTTGGATACCTTGCTAGCTGGTTAGTTCTCTTTCTATGTATAAGATTACTTGCTCTCTGGGATATTTTATGTTAGGATTGCATGGTAGTTATTTTCAAGTATAAAACAAAAATTACAATTATTATCGCATGCATGACATAATTTAAAATGTTAAATCACTATATTTAACTACCGTACAAATACACTTTTATTACTATTATAAATTTAGAACTTGCATACATTGAGGTGTTCTTTTGGAACCTCTAAGCTCTTGTAGGATGCCTAATCCGATCAAAGAAGTATTTTCTGCCGCGCTTAATTACTTTTCTTGTGGAATAGATGAGCCACTCAACCAAGGGATACGGCTAACTACTACACTTAAATTGACTTTAACTCTAAATAACTTAAATAATCTTTATTCATGGTTAATTAGGAGTTTTGTCTGAGCATCCGCAACTATCCCCTGCTGATGTGGCATCACGACGTGCATTTTTCCCTTTCTCTGATATATCTTTATTGGCGATGAAAAATGCGGGTTATGACACTAAATCCACAGGCATTGAGTGAAGTCAACTCATTCAACGCCATACAACAAAAGGCTGTGAGACAAGCTAATACAATCAAGGCCTAAAGAGAAATGGGCTGAAAAGTGGCCAAGTCCATAGGCGTTGAGTGAAGATCATTCACTCAATGCCATAGCTCCATAATCATTGATTATCGCTCAGTCACTCAACGCCACAGGAAAATTGTGAATATTTACCAAGTCCATAAGCATTGAGTGAGGCAAGCTCACTCAACGCCATGTGATATTGCATTGACTAAATTCTCAAAGGATGTGTTCATGTTGACACAAAAATTTGTCAAGCTGAGTTCAGAGTTTGTTGAACTAAGTCCTGAGTTCGTCGATCTAAGCTTTCACTTATTCATCAAGCTAAACTCTGAGTTCGTCGAACTGAGCTCAAAATTCATCGAACTGAGCTTTTACTTTTTCGTCGAGCTGAGCTCAAAGTTCGTTGAACTGTATTCTGAGTTCATCAAACTTAAACTGAATTCTGAATCAGAAAATCTGGCTAAGGCAGAAAGCGTTGAGTGAGGCTTGGTCGCTCAACACTCTCAATTCCATGATACAGAATTAGTTAAAGCAAAAAGTTTTGAGTGAGGCATGCTCACTCTACGCTTTCAACGCTTAAGATATTGAAGAAGCAGAAATAGCTAAGGCAGAAAGTGTTGAGTGAGGCATGTTCACTCAACACTCTCAACGCCATGCATGTAGAGAAGGCTGCAAAAAGGGTTAAGGCAAAAAGCATTGAGTGAGCATTACTCACTCAACACTATCAACGTCTAGATAAATAGAATTATCTAAGTAATTGGCGTTGAGTGAAGCTCATTCACTCAACGCTTATTCTACTGATGCTCGAATTTGGCTAAGTCCATAGGTGCTGACGTCAGCAAAATCCACAAGATCAATAAAGTCAACGTATTTAAAATCAATTACAGTGAAGCTACAGAACACGAAAAACTTTGTCGTGAATCTACTGTACATCTTCTTCTATTGAAGCAAGATGCAGCTGGATGTTGCAAGTGGGCCCCACTAAGTTCAAAAAGAGCCGTTGATCGGCGAGCTACAAAAAGAAGTGTGCGGGTAAAGACAAAGAAGAGCTTTTATAGTGGTTTCAAAAAAAAGAAAAAAGGCGGTTGGACATCATCGTCTTCTACGACGAGCTTGAAAGAGCAGTCCAACAGAGAAAGCCAAAGGGCAGAAAAAGATAGCTGAATCTTCTTCTACTTCAGCAGGATAGTCTGAGGAGAACAAGATAGCTGATTCTTCTGATTTAGCAAGAGTAGAGATAGCTGTTAAAGAGGACTCATTCTTTCAACAGCAAGTTGCTGAGTAAATCTGATCAGCAAAGAAGTTTGCTACCGAAGAGGACTCTTGTCTTCAACAACAAGTAGTCTGAACTAAAATCTGCATAGCCCAACAAGGTAGACTTAGAGATTAATCTATGAGTCAGTTACTTAAGCACTTTATTTAAATTACCATGTAGGATTCAGTTTGTAATTAATCTGAGAGTAGGCCTAAGTAATTAGGCTGAGTGCTAGATCTGTTTAGATCTGTGCAGTAGGAACACTTGATGTTATGTGGTAGGTGATTGTTGAATCACTGAGCTGTAGGATCCAAGTTTGGATCTGTGTTATATGGCTCTCTAAGCCTTAGGTAGGGCAATATTGCCTGAGTTGTAGGAGAGTAAAGCTCTTTGAGTTGTAGGATCCAACTAGATCTGAGCTGTAGGACTTGGTTTCAAGTTTGAGGTATGTGATTAATTAATCAGTAAGCTGTAGGAGTGCTGCAGCACTCTGAGAGTAGGGCTGTGTAACGTCCCGATTCACGTTAGGCCCCTTTTGTGCACTTTTAAGTCAGGAGACCTGACTTGGGCTCAGGGTATGCTGGCATGTAGGCTTGCACCTAAGTAGTGGAGGAGTGTTTGGACACTATCGTTGGGCGATAGTAGCTATCGCCAGGCGGTAGCGGAAGAGTAGAGGCGTTGACGGCGTTGAATGGATTCAGCAGGGTTGAGTGCTACCGCACGTCAGTAGTGGGTTACCACACGGCTGTAGCAGAATAGTCGAGGCATTGAGAGCGTTGAATGGGCTCAACGATCGTCGAAAGCTGTTATCGCGCTTGGCGCTAATGTTACCGCAGGCGATAGGGTGCTGATTTATTTTGGCAAGGCGCTCGGGAAGTTATCGCGAGGCGGTAGGAGGTTATCGCCCGGCGATAGAGGTATAGGTGGCGACACTTGAGTGGGCAGTTTGGGCGGTGGCTTGCGAAAGAAGTCGTTCTTAGGGATACCGCCCGAAGGTAGCATGCTATCGCGCGGCGGTAGCTCCCTTATCAGAAAACTGTAATTCTATTTTGTCGCCCCTATATATAATCTTATAACTCTTAACCGCCCGTTACTTTCTCCAAGATTTTCTGGGAGAACGACTACGGCGGAGCCTTTCTTAGAGACAAGGAATGAAATAAGGAGAGCGATAGCCAAGGTCGACTCCAACGAGAGAGAGGGAGTCATGCCGCAAAGAAGAGTGACAAGATCCATGGTTCGAAACGGTGGAAACGCTGTAGACGAAGCGAGCTTCCTACCTTCTCCCTTAGTGCTAAATCTCTAGTTATTCCTAGGAGAGATATCGACTCAAAAGAGTCTTGATTTGTGAGAAGAAGTGTTCCTAGGAGAAGGCCATGGTAGGGTTTGTACCCTAGAGGTAAGGTGTATTCGACCACTCCTTCCTTCCATGAGAAGATATGGACTTGGTTTCATGAAGAAAGTTGGCCTTTCAGGGTGAACAATGGAGGAGGAATTCTGGATGTGACGTGGGAATATTGGTTGGAGGAAGAAGACGAACCGATGTCATTCATCTCTCTTTAAGATGCCCGCTGAAATCTATTTTCTACGCGCAGCGATCCTCATCGCCATTTTCAGACATGGTGGGGCTGGATTTGGGCTTCGACTAAACACGAAAGTCATAGCCCTTGGAAATAACTTTCCAACGAGGGGTCACTCGCCTTCACTGGATTCTTGTAGCCTTGAGAATCCCCGTTTGAAGTTGTTGTACAGTAATCTTTCCTGCACGAATAATGTTGAATTGTCTTTAAGTTTGAGACTATGATACAATAACGTTAATGTTTTGGTAAATTTAGGCTATATGAATTTTTGATAAAGTATCTTTGAAGGCATTTGTTGGATCGATCCATAACGAATATACGGTGTAGTGAACGAAGGGGTTGATGAGTCAAGATGGTAGGAATGGTTTAAATATGTGAATCAATAAGGACGTACTTGACAATGGTAATGCGTTGAATAATGATGTGTTTGGCTTGAAAATACTGTACATAATTGGAAGTGACTGTTATGAACAAATGGTTGTTGGCCTTTAGTTGATGGATCCATGTGTGCATGAACGGTTGAACTTGACAAAAGAATTGTTGGTAAAGAATTGCAACTATTGATGTTAGAGTTATGTGACTATAGTCTATATGCAATTATGATCGCCAAATGGTTGATAAATATGTGAAGTACCTCTATGTTGATGATGAACCCTTAAGCGCCTTGGGGCACGAGATTGTGAAAGGGTGTAAGTACGAGTGTTTGACCGCACTTGGTTGGTAATGATGAAAGGATACATATATGGACAGTTGGCCTTGGTCCTCTGGTGGTTTGCCCACAGAGGCACCTTCCATGCCATGATGATGTGACATTGCTTGCGGTGTGAGTTGGCTCGTGGTGTCATAATCCTAGGTTAATGATAGTATGGCAGGTCTATGGGCTCGCCAGTCGTCACACCGACGGGAGTTGACAGATAGACTTTGGGGGTTAGGCTTCGACCTCAGTGTTCATTCTCAAGGCTCCTTCCATGCCATGTGGACGGTTGAGCTTGGTCCTCATGCATTTTCTGAGGCTCCTTCTAGGTCACAACATAGGCCATTTCAGGGCTTGGTTCTCGATGCAAATCTACCCGAGACTCATGTTGAGCCGTAGTATGCATGTGAGCTCCGCTGTTGTGTTCTTAGCGTTGAGGCTTACGAAGGCCTATGGTTTGTAGTGTGGATGCCCGCCTAGTAGTGGAGAAGCCCTCTCCACTAACACCGCCTAGCCATGACAGCTGATGCTTGAGAGATTAGCTACCTACTAGAAAGTGGGAACTACAAGTCTATGTCAACAAAGTAGTTGCATGTGCGTGATCATGGGTGAGTCATTGCATTACATTCATGACATTACATTACATTGCATACACAAGATCCTCATCATATAAGTTTGTATTGACACTCTTATATGATGAGTTACTTTACTGCTGAGCTGATCCTCAACTTATATGTTTGCATGGACATTCATATAAGTTGAGTTACTTTCTGTTATAGATTTACATTTTACATATACTGTTGTAGATGATAGAACTGCTAGAGTAGAATGTTTACTCATTCAATATATGACTGATATACTTGATATTGCTCACTCTATACCAGCCGTTTGTACTACTATTTTATTTATATATATTATACCCTTGTGCTTTTCTCCGCCAGGTGCCGAGGAGTCGCCGGGGGAGCGGATGTGAAGCCACTTAGTATTTATGACTAATGGTTGCTACGTCTTCCTTTTTAGAAGGAAACCTAACAGACAGAGTAAAAGTAGGTTATGCAGCAAGACAGCCAGGCAAGGACGACATGGCCTGAAGGGATGGTGTCGTCACTACCATCAGTGACTGATGTGAGTTTTGAGAGTCTCATGATGTTGCCATTGGGGCACGTTTTACTCGTACTCTGATATTATAGAAGCTTGTTGATGCTTCTTTTATTTGATGTACTTTTGGACTATTTACTTATGTGTGGATTTGACTTCTATTATATAATCTTGGTTGGGTTGGCAATGTTTGATATTGATTATAGCCGACAGAATAGGCGTCTTGTAGTACAGGTTAGCCCGAGTACTAATGCTACTGTAAGGCGGCTGTTCTGGTCATAAGACTCCCCTCGTGTCGTGTTTTGTGTTCCGGGAGGGGGTCTTACAAATTGTGTCAGCTTGCTACAATCCTGAAATAAGGAAGTCATTCAACAATGGTGCCACCCCCATTCGATTACTCTGTTTGGGGACAAACTGACTTAGCGGAAGCAGTGTTGTGCCCATATGTAATTTACATGAATTATTTCAAACTTTTACCTTAAGATTATCCAACCTGACCTTAGGTTTGTACCTTACATGTAGATCCCAGTGCACATTGAGCCAGTGGGGGGCACTCCCTCCCCATCCGTACCCATACAATTTCAGCAATCGGAGCTAGGACAGACACTCACAGCTATCTTGGATGCCTTTGGGTCCCAACAAGCTCCTGTACAATAATAAGCACGGGGCTCTAATTGGTTGAGCACCTTCCGAGCTCTCTCCCCTCCTGCCTACCTTAGGACGGAGTCGACATTACATACGGAGGAATGGCTCGACACCGTGCAAGAGCTGATGGCGGGAATTAGATGTCTGAACAATATGGTTGTGACCCTGGTAGTGTCACTTCTGGAACTGCATGCAAAAAGGTGGTGGAAGTCTCTCATGGGCTCCACCATCCAAGGAAGAGTCTACATGAATATTAGTTAGAGCGAGTTTTCTGAAGCTTTCAGAGAGTACTTTATCCCTTCGATAGCTCGAGATGAACTTGAAGAAAGATTCCTACAGCTGAAGCAGAGATCCAAGTCAGTGACAGAGTACCAGTGATAGTTTTAGCATCTGGCTAGTTTGCTGACCCCTATGAGTTGGATGACATAGGATATGCTAAAAGGATCTACAAAGGCTTGCGAGACCCCCTGAGCCAAGCCCTTTTGTTTATAGCAGACTTCAGCTTAGCATAGATAATTGACATGGCGTAGAGGCTAGAGCCAGACCCCTTGGGAAGTGGTAAGAGACCCATTGATGCTGTGATGGAGGCTGGCCCTAGTAACAGAAGGAGGCAGGACAACAGAGGTGTAAGAGGATACCAGAGAGGTGACGGGCATTTCCACTAGAATTTTAGAATGGAGTGTCCGGTCCCACAGCCGCAAGCATTGCCTCCAACTCCACAACTTCAACAGTTCCAACAACCCGAAGGTCGTTATGAACGAGTGTGCTTCTAATGCAACCAACCAGGCCATATCTAACGTTACTGCCCACATCTAGTTGGGAATTCTCCTCCTGCTCTTCCTCCGGCAGCACCACAAGGACGAGGACACATGCGTGGTCGAGGACGAGGACCACGAGGAGGAAACCCTCAACCTTCTCGGAATCATGTGTTCGCGCTAGACATGGCATAGGAGAGGAACCCTCAAGAGGTGATTGCAGGTATGTTACTGCTAATTAACCCATTTTGCGTAATCAACTGAAGTTGCTTAAGATGTACTAGAGATCTAGCTTTGAGTATTTTCTATTGGTACTTAGGCATCGTAATGGTTGGTGTGAAACCCGCCTATACATTATGCGATACCGGTGAATCGCACTCGTTTGTGTCGACAAACTTTGTTAAAGACATAGAAGGAGTTCAATACTTCACTGGTATTGCTCTTAGAGTACGCCTTCCAGATGGCTCAGAGATGACCGCAACCGCCAAGTGCGACTTGGAGATACTCCTTGGAGGAAAGAACTTTGATACCCATACGACAGTTTTGAGGATGCCCAAATTCGACCTCATTCTTGGGATGACATGGTTGAATTGACATTACGCAAGAATTGACTGCGCGGAGAAGTGGATTTACTTGAGACATGGAGACACTGAAGTCATTTTCCAAGGTATAAGACTCGCACCACACTTGTTATTATCTTCAATTTAGGCCATGAAAGCCCACATGAGAGGGGATGAAGTTTAAATGATATGTTTGGAATTGAAAGAGAGGACAATAGATATGAAGGATGTGCGAGTGGTGTGGGATTTTCCTGAGGTATTTCCTGAGAAATTGTCTGGACTACCCCCGCATAGAGAGGTGGATTTTCAAATTAAGCTAGTACCGGGTGCCAAGCCCGTCTCCAGGACCCCTTATCGTATGGCCCCGATGGAACTCGCAGAGTTTAGAATTCAGTTGCAATAACTGGTGGATTTAGGATTTGTTAGCCCCAGCTCATCACCTTGGGAATCCCGTGTTCTGTTCGTTAAGAAGAAGGATGGAACCTTACAATTATTCATAGACTATCGGGAGCTCAACCGACTGATGGTGGGGAACACCTATCCGCTACCCCAGATCGACGAGTTGTTCGATCAATTGGTAGGGGCGCATTGGTTTTCCAAGTTGGATTTGTGCTCGGGGTATTATCAGTTGGGGATACAAGAGGAGGACTTTCAGAAAATAGCTTTTAGCTCAAGGTACGGCTTGTACGAGTTCACCGTGATGCCGTTTGGGTTCACAAATGCTCCTTCAGCTTTCATGAGCCTGATGAACAAAGTGTTTGGGCATTATCTAAACATCTTCATCATCGTCTTCGTCGATGAAATTTTGTTCTACTCGTAGACAGATGAGGAGCATGTAAAACATCTTACTTTCGTGCTGAAGAAGCTAAAAGTGCATGCCTTGTTTGCCAAGTTCAGTAAGTGCAAATTCTGGCTCCAAGAAGTTGCCTTCTTGGGTCATGTGATCGGTGAGGCTGGATTAACTGTAGATCTGGCCAAAGTGCGTGCCGTAAAGGAATGGTCGCCCTTGAAGTCAGCGGCCGATGTACAGAGTTTCCTTGGACTTTTCGGGTATTATCAAAAGTTTGTAAAAGGATTCTCAAAGATTGCCCTTACTTGTACTACTCTGATGAAGAAAGGTGTGACATATGAGTGGACACCCCAGTATTAAGCTGCGTTCCAAGAACTGAAGGATAGACTTACTACCGCACCCATCCTTGCCCTTACATTTGGGAAGGAAGGATTTCAAGTATACAATGACGCGTCATATCAAAGGATGGGAGTAGTACTGATGCAGTGCGGGTAGGTGATTGCTTATGCTTCGAGACAGCTGAAGAAGCATGAGGTCAACTATGCAGTACATGATCTAGAATTGGGAGCAGTGGTATTCGCCTTGAAGGTCTGGAGACACTATCTATATGGCGTCCACTGCGAAATCTTTTCGGACCACAAATATCTAAAGTACGTTCATAGTCAGAAGGAATTGAATTTGAGACAGCGACGGTGGTTAAAATTTTTATGTGATTATGAATTTACTTTAAAATACCACCCCAAAAAAGCAAATTCCACAGCTGATGCTTTGAGCAGAATGGTACCGGAATTGAGCCCAGAGTCCCGATTGATTAGTATGAAATTAGATCGGAAGCCTGAAGAAATAGAGATTACCCTTGTATATAAAGACCATTCAGAGGGGTATGTGAAGTACTTGACCGCGATGAGCATAGTCTGTGTTATCCGGGACCGAATCCGGGCAGAGCAAGGAAAGGATGCTGCTCTGGCCCCAGTGCTTAAGTTAATTGAAGATGGGACAAATAACGTGTATTCCCTAAAAACGGCCTCGTTCATCTCCGTGGCCGACTTTACATCCCCAAAGACAGTAAAATTCAGGAAGATATCATGAGAGAGGCACATTCCTCTCAGTATTAGGTGCATCCTGGGATTGCCAAGATGTACGCCGGTCTACGGAAGACCATGTATTGGCCGAGAATGAAGAGAGACGTCAGATATTTTGTTACGCTCTGCGAGTCCTGTAAAGGGTGAAGGCAGAATGCAAGAGCCCCGATGGATTATTACAGTCATTGCCCATCCCCGAGTGGAAGTTCGAGGATGTCTCCATGGACTTCGTCCACGGATTGCCTCGCTCACGCTCAGGGAATGATTCGATTTCGGTAATCATTGAGCGCCTAAAAGAGGTAGTCAGGTTTATTCCTATGAAGAAAAAGGCTCATGTGGATGTCTTGGTATGCCTCTTTGTGGAGTAGTTTGTATGGTACCATGTCGTGCCAAAGAAAATTGTTTCTGACTGGGATGGTCGTTTTACCTCTAAAGAATGGAAGGCCATACAAGCGTATTTGGGTTCACGCCTTACCTTCAGCACAACCTTTCATCCTCAGAAGGATGGGCAGTCTGAGAGGACCATCAGAACTTTGGAAGATCTATTGAGGTTGTGTGTGTTGGATAGAGGAGAGTCGTGGGAAAGGCTCTTACCCCTGGTATAATTCTCATATAACAAAAGTCACCAGGCCAGTATCGGGATGGCACCCCATGGATCCCTTTACGGAAGAAGGTGTAGAACCCCCTTGTCATGGGTGCAAGATGAAGACCCGAAGGTTTTGGGAATTGAGTACATCGATAATACTGATGCCGTGGTTAGACTAATACGGGACAGCATGCTTGTGGCTCAAAGTCGGCAGGCAAAATATTATAATTCAAACCAACGGATGGTAGAATTTCAAGTGGGTGACAAAGTGTTCCTGAAGATTCGACCAATGTATGGAGTGTCATGAGTACGTGGTGTGAAGAAGCTCAGCCAAAGATACGTTGGGCCTTATACTATATTGGAAAGGATTGGCCCTTTGGCCTATTAGTTGGCGTTACTGCCAGAGCTGGAGAATCTTCATGACGTATTCCATGTATCATCACTCCGGAAGGCGCTGTTGAGGGCCGATCAACATATCCCCACCACTGATGGAGCAGTAGTAACTGATAGATCTGTGCGACTAGAGCCGATGCGGATAGTGGACACCGAGACAAAGAACTTGGGTCGCAAGATTGTTCCTTTGGCAAACGTGATGTTGTCTAATCATAGGAAGGAAGGATTTACTTGGGAGCTGGTGGATTTGATGCGGAAGCACTACCCGGAGTTGTTTCCTCAAGGTAATTTTAAAAGCATATTTCATTTCATTTCATGCTTTTATCTCCCCATAGCCTTAGCCTGATTTCGGGGAAGAAATCTTTTATTTTGTTTATAGGATTTGTAACGTCCTGATTTACGCTAGGCCTCTTGTGCGCACTTTTAAGTCAGGTGACCTGACTTGGGCTCCGGGTGTGCTGGAAGATAGGCTTGCACCTAAGTAGGGGAAGAGTGTTTGGACACTATCGCTGGGCTATAGTAGCTATCGCCAGGTGGTAGCGGATTAGTCGAGGCGTTAAGAGTATTGAATGGATTCAACAGCATTGAGTGCTACCGCGAGGCAGTAGTGGGTTACCGCTCGGCGGTAGCGGAATAATCGAGGCATTGAGAGTGTTGAATGGGCTCAACAATCGTCGAACGCCTCTACCGCGCTCGGAATGTTATCGCGAGGCGGTAGGAGGTTATCACCCGGCGATAGAGGTACAGGTGGCGACACCTGAGTGGGCAGTTTGGGTGGTGGCTTGCGAAAGAAGTCGTTCTTGGGGATACCGCCCGGCGATAGCATGCTACCGTGTGGTGGTAGCTCCCTTATCAAAAAACCCTAATTCTATTTTGCCGCCCCTATATATAATCTTCTAAGTCTTAATCGCCTGTTACTTTCTCCAGCATTTTCTGGGAGAACGACTACGATGGAGGCTTTCTTAGAGACAAGGAATGAAAGAAGGAGAACGAGAGCCAAGGTCGACGTAAACGAGAGAGAGGGAGCCATGCCGCAAAGAAGATTGACAAGATCCATGACTTGAAACGATGGAAACGCCGGAGACGAGGTGAGCTTCCTACCCTCTCCCTTGGTGCTAAATCTCTAGTTATTCCTAGGAGAGATATCGACTCAAAAGAGTCTTGATCTGTGAGAATAAGTGTTCCTAGGAGAAGGCCATGCAAGGGTTTGTACCCTAGTGGTAAGGTGTCTTTGACCACTCCTTCCTTCCATGAGAAGATAGGGACTTGATTTCGTGAAGAAAGTTGGCCTTTGAGGGTGTACAAGGGAGGAGAAATTCTGGATGTGACGTAGGAATATTGGTTGGAGGAAGAAGACGAACCGATGTCATTTGCCTCGCTTTAAGATGTATGTTGAAATCTATTTTTTTCGTGCAACGATCTTTGTGGCCATTTTCGGACACGATGCATCCGGATCTTGGCTTTTGACTAAACACGAAAGTCGTAGCCTTTGTAAATACCTTTCCAACGAGGGGTCACAAGCTTCCCCGGATTCGTGTAGCCTCAAGAATCCCCATTTGAAGTTACTGTACAGTAATCTTTCCTGCACGAATAATGTTGAATTGGCTTTGAGTTTGAGACTGTGATACAATAACGTTAATGTTTTGGTAAATTTAGGCTATATGATTTTGTGATAAAGTATCTTTGAAGACATTTGTTGGATAGACCCATAACGAACACAAGGTGTAGTGAATGAAGGGGTTGATGATTTAAGATGGTAGGAATGGTTTAAATATGTGAATCAATAAGGACGTACTTGACAACTGTAATGCATTGAATAATGATGAGTTTGTCTTGATGATGCTGTACATAATTGGTAGTGACTGTTATGAACAAATGGTTGTTGGCATTTTGTTGATGGATCCATGTGTGCATGAATGGTTGAACTTGGCAAAAGAATTGTTGGTAAAGAATTGTAACTAGTGATGTTAGAGTTATGTGACCATAGTCTATATGTAATTATGTTGGCCAAATGGTTGATGAATATGTGAAGTACCTCTATTTTTATGATGAACCATTATGTGCCTTGGGGCACGAGACTGTGAAATGGTGAAAGTGCGGGTGTTTGACCACACTGGGTTGGTAATGATGAAAGGAGACATATATGGACCGTTGGACTTGGTCCTCTAGTGATTGGCCCACAGAGGAACCTTTCGTGCCATGATGATATGACATTGCTTGCGGTGTGAGTTGGCACGTGGTGTCATAATCCTGGGTTAAGGATAGTGTGGCAGGTCTACGGGCACACCAGTTGTCACACTGACGGGAGTTGATAGATAGATTTTGGGCAGTTGGGCTTGGTCCTCAGAGTTCATTCCCGAGGCTCCTTCCGTGCCAAGTGGACATTTCGGCTTGGTCCTCGTGCTTTTTCTGAGGCTCCTTCTGGGTCACAACATAGGCCAGTTCCATGCTTGGTTTTCGGTGCACATCTACCCGAGACTCCTGATGAGCCATAATACGTATGTGAGTTTCGTAGTTGTGTTCTTAGTGTTGAGGCATACGAAGGCCTAGGCTTGGTAGTATGGATGCCCTCCTAGTAGTGGAGAAGCCCGCTCCACTGTCACAGCCTGGCCACGACGGTTGACGCCTGAGAGGTTAGCTACCTGCTTGAAAAGTTGGAACTACAAGTCTATGTTGACATAGCAATTTCATGTGCGTGATCATGGGTGAGTCATTGCATTGCATTCATGCCATTACATTACATTGCATACACAAGATTCTTATCATATAATTTTGTATGTGCACTCTAATATGATGAGTTAGTTTACTGCTGAGCCTATCCTCAACTTATATTTTTGTATGGGCATTCATATAAGTCGAGTTACTTTCTGTTGTAGCTTTACCTTATAAATATACTGTTGTAGATGATAGAACTGCTAGAGTAGATTGTTTACTCAGACATTATACTACTGATATACTTGTGATAAGTCATTATTTATATTTATTTATGTATAGATTTTATTTAATAAATAATAATATTTTATTTAGTTTATTTTAATATTGTTATTAAAATGCTTTGTTTTCTTATTTCAGGTCAATCTGGGCTGCGAATATCAATTTGGAGCTTGTAGGACTGATCAGGAGATGAAACTGAAGATTGCAGGAAAAATCAACTTGACACGGTTCGGACACGGGCGTGACCCTCAGGTTATGGGTGTGACATGTGGTCGTGACCCATAATGGAGCTCCAGAGAACTTGCCGCATCGGACTAAAGATACACGCCCCGATCACAGGCATGACCTATGGGTCACGGGCGTGTCCCGCATGCTTGACTAGCTGATGGGGTTGCAGTTTCGATTCTAGATAGTTTTTCCATCACACGCCTAGGGCATATGGGAGGAAATGAAAATTAAAGGAGAAAAGGTTTTTGGAAATAAAAGCAAAATCAAAGTGTTCGAAAAATAAAAGCGATTATAATTCCATTCTTATAACTTGATAAAAAGTGTTTAAAAAGTGGAAATAAAATTGAAAAGAACAAAACGTTTTACAACCTAAAAGATAAAATATAAGTTAAAGAAAAATAAAAACCACTTTGAATACACTTTTATGAATTTATTAGAATGAATAAAAAGCTATTAAAAAGCATAAAAGCTAAAAGAGCTTAGTAAATTGAAGAGGAATAACGTAAATTTAGCAAACTATTCACACACACACACACACCCATATTAAAAAGAGGAAAAGAAAAATAAATATAAATAAGATTGCTTAAGGATGGGCACTCTGATGCATTCCAATACACAGAAGGAGAGAAAATATACTAATTTTATTAAGCTAAAAAGACAGGTTACAAAAAGCTAAAACAAAAGTAAAGAGAAGGGGAGAAAATTCCCTTACATAACATGAAATAGAACCTAAGCAACCCAACCCTAAGCAAAGAGGTTCAAAAAAAGGAACCCTTAGACCTTACAGCTGGAATCTATTTATAGACAAAAATTTCAAATTACACGCCCAGGTCACGGGCATGTAGGGGGGCGTGTCAGTACTGGCGCTGAGATGAAATAGAAACTTTATTGTCAGTTGACTTTGGGGCTATCCACGTGGAAGTCATGGGCGTGACCCTGCAGTAACGAGCGTGTAGCATGGCCGTGACTTGCCAAAATGTCAAATCCATGCCGCTCTGGCGCATCTTGTCTGGAAAATCGAGGCAGTCACAGGCATGTTATGAGTCGACACGGGCGTGTCTGGAAGGTGTAACCGGGGAAGGCGTCGAGTTATTGCCACGCTAGTGACGTCTTGTCTGGGACAGGTGGCGCGATGGTCACGGGCATGCTTCTGACTTGACACGAGCATGACGAGCATTGAGTGTTGAGATGGCGTTGAGTGGCGGAGGTGTTGAGTGGTGGAGGCGTTGAGTGGCGAAGGAGTTGAGTGGCAGAGGCGTTGAGTGGCGGAGGCGTTGAGTGGCAGAGGCGTTGAGTGATGACAGGCGTGTCACGGGCGTGTCTAATTGGGACACGGGTGTGTTGGGTAGTTCGATGAACGTCGATCGCCGAATATCGAGCTGGAGGCAAATTTCTGTTGTAGTCAAAGTAACATGCCCAGGTCACGGGCGTGATTGAGAAGTACACGGGCGTGTACTCTTCTCCAAAACTTGTCTCCTTAGAGCTTACAACACAGATTCCTCAGGATCTCTCAGTCTCCTCCAAGACGTACAACTCATGAACAAGGCCCTACCTCAGATCAAGCTTGCTCCTATAACTCAGTGATCGTAGAATCACCTACCTCAAACTTGAACCCAAGTCCTATAACTCAAGCTATGAAGGTTAGCCCTACAAATTAGAGAGTAACACTCTCCTACTGCTCAGATCTGTTAAGATCCCACCTCAGGCCAAAGGCCCTACCTCAGGCACACAAGCCCTATACTCAGATCCATACAGGTATCTGACAAACTCAGGCTCAAAAACCCTACACTCAAATCCACATAGGGGTCCTACCTCACCCTTTATAAATGAGGATTACAACTCAGATCCAAAAGGATCCTACATGATGAGTTGTTAGTTGGTGTTGTTGATTTCCCACCAGAGAAATTTCTCTATGTCTGCCTTCCTGGACTGATTTAACAGCCCTAAATTTTTTCATAACAACAAAAAATATATTTGTAGTAATAATCTGCCTGTGCTGAAGAACCTCAGAAACTTGTTTCTGAACTTGCTGAAGAAGACTAAAGATTAGATAGTTATTGCGTTCTTCAATCATATAACCTGGACCTAAGTAACTTGAAAGCTCTGGTCCTTCTTCTTAATCAGATCCTTATCTGAACTTGCTGTAGCAGAATAAATTTGCTACAGTGACTTGAAAGACTTTTAGATCAGCTGATTTAACTTCAAGCTTAAAGCTCGACAATAATGGAGAGGAAGAAGAAGTTCAGCCGTAACTTTTCAAAATGAAAAAACCCTAAAAGTTAAAGTTCCTTCAGTTCATCTTGTCCCTTTTATCTTTCGCCGATTAACGGCTTCAAGAAGCAGTGGGGACCACCTGTGGTTGATAGCTGCATCTTGCTTTAACGGAAGAAGATGTATAGTAGGCCTCCGACACAATTTGTCGTGTTCTATAGCTTTTCTGCAACTAATTTGAACTTTGTTGATGATGGTTGACGTCAGCATTTGTGGACTTAGCCAAATTCTTAGATTCAACACCAGGCGTTGAGTGCGTTGTGTGAATTAACTTCACTCAATGAATCTAGAGTTAGTCCAATTCTCTGCATCATTAGGCATTGAGTGCGTTGAGTGAACTAGCTTCACTCAATGTCTCTGGACTTTGCCAAATTCTTCTGCACTGCCAGGCGTTAAGTGCATTGAGTGAATCTTCATCACTCAATGACCCTGGACATAGTTGTAACTTTCATTGTATGTTAGGCATTGAGAGCGTTGAGTGAAGATTCATCACTCATTGCTTTTATACATTGCCTCTTCTCTAAAGTCTGCCGGCTTGTTGAGGCGTTGAGTGAGATGACATCACTCAATGCTTCTGGACTTAGATAGATTTTTCTGTCTATCTCTTCTTGAGCTTTAACATAACTCGACGATTTCTTTTCTGGCATTGAGTGAGCTGTATTCACTCGACGATACTTTATTGAGCTAGATTTCTGGACAGAATCTTCAATTGCTTGAGCTTGACTTAACGCTTCTTTCATCAGGCGTTGATTGGGTTGTGCTAACTAAACTATTCTTGACTTAGTCGATTTTTCAGCTTGCTAATGCTGAGGCTTTGACAAACTTAACTATACTCGATGCCTTTTGATATGTGGCATTGAGTGAACTACCTTCACTCAATGTATGTGGACTTAGCCACATAATTGCTTTGCAGACTGCTGGACTTTGACTGCCGACACCTTACTCAACGCTTTTTAGCATCTAACATTGAGTTAACTGGCTTAACTCAATGTATGTGGACTTAGGAAATTTTAAGCCTTTCCAGCATCCTTCTTTGACTTTTGGCGTTTAGTGAACTTGCTTCACTCAATGCCTATGGGCTTAGACAGATTTTTGTCTCTCCACATCTCCACGTTGTGACCACCTATCACAATCACTGAGACAACCTGTCTAAACTTGTTCCAATGAACATCCTGCATATGATGAGCTTGAACAACATCAAATATAACTATGATCTTAGTACTGATTATGATGTCTCTTCAAATCTAGGGAACATTGAGGGCAATATTCCCAACAATCTCCCCCTATTTGAAGAAGGCAGAATACTCAACAATACTAAGAAGCATTAACATAAAGAGCATATTAATTTAATGCAACTGTAAGCTATATCTGCTAGAATATGCTTCTTGAATTACCAGCATATTAATTCAATGCACTCTATTTAACTACATTGAGTCAACATGTCAAGTCAATGCATTCTCATACCACTTGAACAATTGCTCAAGTAGTATGCACTCTCCTTATATACTCCATTTAACTGCATGGAATCAACATGTCAAGTCAATGCATTCTCATACCACATGAACAATTGCTCAAGTAGTATGCACTCTCCTTATACCACTTAATACTTAAATGGAGCACCATTATAAGCACTTCCTCATAATATGCTCTGACTCAACATGGCTCAACATGTAGTCATTGCATTCCTCATACTACATGAATCTCAAGTATTGCTTCTACATCTATCAACATGACTCAACATTTAGTCATTGCATTCCTCATACTACTTGAATCTTTCCAAGGAATATGCACTGACTCACATGACCTAGTCATGTAAAGTATTGCTTCTACATCTATATGTCACTCTTTCCAAGTATTGCCACACATCTCCCCCTTTCTGGCTTCTTATATGGGCATATATCTATTGAGGGAGGCGATAGAATCATGGGAGAATTTATCTTTTGATCCTAGCCTACTTCTACTATACTAGTGATCAAACTAGTTGACTAGAGAACATACCTCTTATGTTGATACCACTGATACAACACATCATTGCAACCATTGACACTTGAGTGGTCCATTGATCCACTTGAGCTAGATGCCACTCCTTCCCCATTTTATGACTTCTGCCAAAGCAACTATAGTCAGGGTGGTGATGGCTATTCCTCTTCTCCAACAATAGCATTGTCCTTTCAACAGCAACAGTGACTTCACAGCAACAGCAGTGATGATCTTTGATCCACTATAGCAGCTATTGTACTTGCTTCCCCTCAACAGGAGCATCTTGACTTCCTCCACCTCAACAAGAGCATCTATAATTGCTCCCCCACAACAGAAGCATCTTCTATTATCCTTCCTGGTAGACACTTTCGTCTATTCTAGTCTGGATAGCACTTGAACCATTTGAAAATCTTGATACCAATGAAGGTATACCACTTGAAAAATCTTCATTCCACTGAAGGTCTTTTCCAACTGCAAGAAGTTGTACAACCTGCAATAATAATGACAAAAGGAGCAACTGAATCTATACCAAGTTCAATATACCCAACTCAAACTTGAAGGTGTTAGACTTTGCTTGATCTAGTGGCTTAGTGATGATGTTCACCACTTTCTTATCTGTAGGGACAAACTCAAGACTTATATCTTCACTTTCCACATGCTCCCTAATGAAATGATACCTAATCTCAATGTGCTTAGTCCTGCTATGAGAGACAGTATTCCTAGCAACTGATATTACACTAGTAGAATTACAATATAAAGGAGTTCTACTTATCTAGAGGTTAAAGTCCTGGAGTTGATGCTAGATCCACAGCAACTGTGCACATCAACTGCATGATGAGATGTATTCTGACTCAGCTGTTGAGATTGCAATACTGGTCTGTTTCTTGCTGCTCGAAGACACTAGTCTTCCTCCAAAAAAATGACAGGTGACTGAAGTGCACTTCCTGTCCTCTTTACAACATGCAAACTCTACATCTGAATAACCTGTTAGTTCAAAATCCCTATTTCTAGGGTACCATAGGACAAGATCTGGTGTGCCGTTAAGATACCTCAAGATTCTCTTAGTAGTAGGGTAGTGAGATTATTTAGGGATAACCTGATAGCTAGCACAAATACATGTAACATACATGATGTCTGGCCTACTGCAGTAAGATATAGAAGAGAGCCAATTATCCCTCTATACAAAGTTTTATCAACAGGTTTCTCTGCCTCGTCTATGCCTATAGGAATACTTCACCCCATGAGAGTTTTCATGGTGGAGGAATTTGATAACTCTAATTTTATCTTTACTTTTTATATAGTTTTAAATTAATAATTAACTAGATTATAATTATATTATATTAATTTTGTTACAAATTTTGTTCTTTTCTTATTTTAGGTCAAAATGTGCTGCAAATAACATTTTGGAGTTTGAAGAACTGATCAGGGGAATGCTGGACAAAACTCAAAAAATGCAAACTACACGCCCCGGTCATGGGCGTGACCTATTGGTCACGGGCGTGATAGGTAGGCGTGACCCCAATACGAGCTCCAGAGAACATTTCCACGTCAACTAAAAATTGCACGCCTAATGGTCACGGGTGTGACGAGGAGGCGTGACCTGCAGATGACGTGCCAGGCCTCGACTCAACATCATATTAAAGTTACACGCCCGGTCACGGGCATGACCTATTGGTCATGGGCATGAATTCAAGGCATGACATCAAGTGTACCATGACTAATGAAGCAGTTTTAGATTTTGATAGTTTTTGCCTTACACGCCCAAGGTCACGGGCGTGACCCTTCCAACAACGGCCGGAGTTATTCCCGTCGTTTCTAATTTCCGTCATTTTCAGCAACCGACATCACACGCCCTAGGTCACGGGCGTGACCTAGGGGCATGACCCGCAAATTAACGAATTTTGGCGGTTTCGCGCCAACGTTCCCAGGACTTGAAGATGACGGTTCCAAACCTTACACGCCCTAGGCACGGGCGTGACCTAGGGGCGTGACCATCCAGCAAACTTGCCTATAAATTCCAGGCAATTACAGAAGCTGAAGAGGAGATTTTTGGGGGCCATAGTTCTGTTTTCTTTGCTTTATTTCTTGCATTTTCAATTGATAGTGCAACTTTTGTTTTTGTTATTTCAAGTCATTTTTATAATCATGTCTCTCTTCAACCTTTCATGTATTTCTCCCATCATGATGAGTAGCTAATTTCCAATTAACACTTGATCATGATGAACTTTGGAATGGAATAAATTTCTTCTTTTTGTCTCAAATTATCAAGCACTCTATTTTATGTACTTCGGTTTATCTTTGATTTGAATTTCATCGAATTCATAAGTTGCAAATTATGTTTATTCGATCTTAGATCCATATCCTAAATTTATCGAGAGGTTGTGGATACGAGTAGATCACTCAAGGATAAAGGGAGTTTCATGCACCTCTCGAGAGAGGAAGACATAAATCTTCCAGATTGGAGTCAATTCCATTAGTGAGATTCACTGCCTAAAGCAAGCTTAGGTTTTTCGACTGGCCGAGAGGTCTTAATCGATCAACCTAAGGTTAGTCGAATGCGTATTCTCGAGAGAGGCGCTTCGTAGCTATGGAACCTCCGCGATCGAAGTTAATAATTTAGATGCTTGTATTTTATAATTTCATGGAAATTTATTCTAACCCAAAGGGATTCTAGATCAAGTGCTAGTTTTCCTATCATCGTATTTCTCCTTTTAGTTTAACGTTTTTTTTACCAAAATCACAAAACCAATTTCCATTCGATAAAATAATAGCTCTTCCTTGTGAGCACAAGTACTTAACGGTCCCCGAGTTTAAATACAACATTTCCTATACTATATTTCGATAGGTGCACTTGCCTAGTTTGAGACATTAGTTTGGATTTATTCCAAAACTATAAATTTTTCCATCACGTTTTTGGTGCCGTTGCCTGGGACTTTTCGTTGTTGATATTTTGAAAGCAAGGATCTATTAATTTTATCATAAAAAAATCAAAAGCAAAAAAAAATTATTTTGTTTTTATCTTGTTTTTTATCTTGATGTATGACCCGAGGGAATCCGTCAAATCTACTTGATTTGGATCTGGAGATCAAGCAAAGCTTACAGCGACGTCTAAGACTCCGCGATCTCAATTCTCCAGACTTTGTTGAGGAATCCATCGACGACATTTCTTCTTCTGCTTCTTTTTCTTCTTCTTTTTCCTCCTCTTCTTCTTCTTCTTCTTCTTCCTCCTCTACTTCATCTTTTCAATTTTGGGTAACCCAAATCCAAATATGGCTGATCAACAGACTATGTATTATTATGCTCGACCAAATTTGGATAATGCTCAATCAAGTATTGTTCATCCCTCTATTGCGAACAATAACTTTGAATTGAAGCCGAGCATCATCCAAATGGTACAACAATATGTACAATTTGATGGGCTTCAAGTTGAGGATCCCAACACACATATTTCTAACTTTCTATAAATATGTGACACTTTTAAAATAAATGGGGTTTCAGATGATGTCATCTGGCTAAGGCTTTTTCCTTTTTCTTTGCGCACTAAATCCAAGCAGTGGTTGGGTTCTCTCCCAAGAGGCTCCATCAGTACTTGGGCCGAGTTGACAAAAAATTTCTTACGAAATATTTTTTGCCCGCAAAAACGGCCAAGTTGTGCAATGATATTACATATTTCTCCCAAGTTGATACGAAAATATTATATGATACTTGGGAGCGATTTAAGGAATTGCTTCGCCGTTGTCCGCACCATGCAATCCCTGATTGGTTGCAAATTCAAACCTTCTATAATGGACTCAATCAACAAACGAGGCAACATATTGATGTCGGCGACAGTGGAACGTTAAACAATAAAACACCGGCGACCGCCCAAGAACTTATAGAAGGTATGGCCATGAATACGTATCAGTGGAGTACACCCCGGTCTTGTCCACCTAAACCGGCCGGGATGTACGAAATTGATACGGTTTGAAGTTTATCTCTGCAGGTTGAGAAACTACAAAAACAAATGGACGAGATGTCTGCTTCCTCATCTACAGCTACCTGTGAACCCCAATTTTGGGAACCTTCCACCATTGCCAAACATGTGGATTACATGGATAATCCGAATCGACAACCTTATAATTCGGGTAATAATTTTGGTAATACTTATCACCCGGGTATAAGGAATCACCCCAACTTCTCTTGGAGCAATCTGGGGAACGTGGCACGCCCACCAAACACAATTCCACCCGGTTATTTTCCACCACAGGCTCCAAAAGCTACCAATCTCGAGGAGTTGTTCACCAAATATACGACTTCTAATGATGCCAATATCCGGAATCTCACCGGATCTCTTCGTAATTTGGAGAACCAAATTGGGCAAATCGATAAAATGCTCTCTGATCGCCAACACGGAGCATTACCGGGCAATACGGAGCCCAACGCAAGGGAGCAAGTGAAGGCTATAACGCTACGGTGCGGGAAGGAGGTACATACTTCTTCAACTCCGGTTGAACAGCAGGTAAATACATCTTCAAATCTGGTTGAAAAAGAGGTAACAGATTTTACATCTTCTCCCCCTCCTAAGCCTTTGAATGATAATGAGCCGAAGGCTTATCAACCACCTCTTCCCTATCCGCCTAGAATGAAAAAAGACCGGATGGATGCGAATCACAGTAAATTTCTAAAAATGTTTAAACAAATTCTAATAAATTTACCGTTTTGCGAATTAATAACGCAAGTGTCGAGGTATGCCAAGTTCCTCAAGGATCTTTTAACAAATAAAAAGAAACTTGAGGATATCTCCACAGTTCACTTGAACGCGGAATGTTCGGCGATTTTACTTTAATAAATTGCCGAAGAAACTAACCGATCTAGGTAATTTCTCTATTCCTTGTCTATTTGGTGATTTATCAGTAAAATATGTGTTGGCCGATCTAGGAGCTTCGATTAATATGATGCCTTATTCATTATTTAAAAAATTGGGATTAGGAGAGCCGAATCCCATAAAAATGAGCATCCAATTGGCAGATCGGTCTATTAAATACACTATGGGTATTGTTGAGGATGTGCTTGTCAAAGTTGACAAATTAATCTTTTCGGTAGATTTTGTCATCCTTGACATAGAAGAGGACACCAAAGTTCCGCTTATTCTCGGTCGCCCTTTTCTCGCCACCTCAAGCGCCATTATAGATGTTAGTAATGGTAAACTTCTCCTTAGGGTCGGAGATGAAGAAGTTACCTTTAGTATTGAATCATCTATGAACAATACACTTTATAATGAGGACACATGTTTTTCTTTCGAGGTTTCTGCCGAAGAAGACTCTGTTCTATTTACTGGAAATTTTCATTCAACTATTGTTCATGACGAAAATTTTGAAACTTTAAATTTAATTTCTCATGAAATGAGTAATAACAATTTGGTCACACACACACCTATTGAAGAAACTCTAAACTTAGGTGGTGACCGTTCCAGAAGCTTGTGTGAGGAACCTCCAAGCTTAGAACTTAGATAATTGACAGATCATATACAATATTTATCTCTAGTCGAGGGTTCCAAACTTCCCGTATTTGTGTCGGATTATCTATCCGAAAAGCCCATAACGTAGTAAGCACACACCACAAAGGTCGAGCTCAATGACTATAAACAAAGCGCTTGTGGGAGGCACCCCATACTTATCCCTTCTTTTTATTTTTCATTTTCTATTTGAGTTTTTGCAGGTTTGAAGAATTTTTGTGGCGTGACGATCGATCGAGTTCGAACGTCAACTTCATGAGATTCCTTCATGTCGGTAATTTTTAGTTTATTGTATTTATGTCAAAAAAATATATGAAAAAAAAAGAAAACAAAAAAAACAAAAACAAAAAATTTTCTGTTCGTTCACGCCCATGTAACGGCCATGACCTATGGGTCACAGGCGTGACAGAGCCGTGTTTAGTTCATCTTACAATACACGAGAATGGTTTCATCGCGAGCAGTTTATCGTTCGTCTCTCGTTGACGTCACGGCCGTGACCAGTGGGTCACGGGCGTGACAGACGCCGAGATCGGTTTCATCGAACACTGTCTTATTTTTGTCGATCGTAGTTCTCGGTTAGACTTCCGCTACTGTCACGGGCGTGACCTTCAATTATCACGGGCGTGACTATTGTGGAATCCTGTTCGACGAAATGTTCTAAGGAAAATGAATTTTTTACCCAGTCACGCCAGTGACAATACATGTCATGCCCGTGACACAGGAAAGTCACGACCGTGACTTTCACGGGAAACCCCAAACCCCAAAACCAAAGTTTTTATCGTATTTTGTTACACGCCCCAGGGTCACAGGCGGGACCCTGGGCCGTGTCCAACGAATCCGAGGCAATGACTCGGTCAATGCCTCGGATTCCAACTAGCCTGCATTTTTTATGTGACACGCCCAAAGTCATGGGTGTGACCAGCGAATCCGAGGTTGGGAGCCTCAGATTCCCTTTTTTATTATTTTTATAAGTACACGCCCCTTGTCACGGGCGTGACAGGGGGCGTGACCAACCCGAGAAATCATATAATTAGGATTTCTCCCCCTTTCTTTCCTCTACACCAACAAGCCCTCCTCCTTCCCTTAGCTAACCGAAAAACCTATTTTCCTCCCTCCATCCACAATGCCACGCCACCACCCTCACTCCACTACTTCCTCCTCCGAGCACCCCGTAGATCCCTCCGCGGCAGAAGCCATGCTCCTTTTTGAAAACTCCACCCAGTAGGATCACAACGATCGCCTACGCACCAAACCCCTTGGCATATTCTGAATCTTGGATTGGGCGATCCTTGCAACCTTTGGAGCTGCGGATTTGGTTAGGGAATTTCTATCCACCCCTGGATGGAGTTCCCTCTTCTCTATTTCGAAGCACGCTTTCCTTGAGCTCATCGTCGAGTTCTTGTCGTCCTTTGAGTTCTGATGGGCTGCAAATGATGATTTCATTGTCTTTCGCATGGGTTGGGTGACACATCAGCTCACCATCCGCCAACTCAATGTCACCATGGGCTTTTGCTCAGAGGCCTTCTCCCAATCTCCTACCTATCTCGGTCTCCTTACTAATTTCCCTCCCGATGTCAACCTTCTCACCTTTTGGGCGGAACTCAATAATGACACTGCGCCCTACACCCCTAAAAAATCTAAAGGCAGCCACCTCATATCCTATGCCTTGCACATTCTCCACAACCTCCTCACTTCGCTCTTTCTGTTCGCGGCGACAGCCATGGGCTGGTGACTCGGGCAGATTTACTGTACTTATATAGTATGTAATATCGGGTCCCACTCAACCTTGGTTATATGCTCGCAATTTTCTTCTGGCACCAGGCCGAAAATGGGAGGTTGGGATAGGTAAACGGCGGGAACTTCATTACTTTTCTCGCCAAGTAGATCGGTCTTTGGGATACTCTTCTGCGACTGAGATGCATTCAAACGCCGCAATTCATTCAGTTCCAGACCCTCCAGGCCCTCAGCTCGGCGCGATGACGTGATGGAGAGTTTGAGTCTATCCCCCCAGCGGTCGGTGGCGGGGATCTTGATCTTGATTTTGGTGTCGGTCCCAGCGGTGCTCCTCACACTCCCCAGATTCGTCGCCACCGCTGCACTCTACCCCAGTGCCCGGTCCTCAAAACTATTTGGATCATCAATTTGGGTTGATTCACACTCACCTAGGCCAGATGCAGACTCACTTTGACGGTCGTTTTACTCATTTTGATGCTCACTTTGCCGCGCTAGAGCAGAGTCACCCTTCTTTCATGGAACATATTACACGAGCGTTCACGGATCTACGAACTCATTATCCACCAGAGAGTGGGGGGGGGGGGTGCTAGCGATGAGGAGTAGTTATTTTCTTTGGGGTTGTAGTAGGTCAAATATCTATGTATCTTTTCTTTTCAGTTACTATGTATCTTTTATTTTTATTAAAAAAAATATCAAAATTATGTTTTGCTTCAGTCATGTCTTACATGTACATTCTAGTGCTGATTGGCCTCTTCAGGGAAGTCTCCTTTTCTTTTCTTTACTTATTTTTCCAGTGTGCACAATGTATTGTTTAAGTATGGGGGGATATTTCTCAAACAAAACATACAAAATATCTTAAAAATTTTCAAATAATCATAAAAATTTTTCTATTTTCAAATTTTATTTTTACTTATCTTCAAAAAAATACAAAAAAAATCAGAAAGAAACAAAGAAGAACAAATATATCTAAAATTTCAAAAAAAAATAGAAAATCGAAATTAAATTTCTTAGAAAGGGACGTTTGGGATATCACCCCATCTTACCTTCGAGTACCGGTGAGAGCCCTTCATAGGATATACCTCAGGAAGTCTAAGAAGTAACAAAAAAAATTATGGTTAATTTTTAATTAGAGAAATTTTTATTTCTATATTAATTCACATGCGAAATCTATAGTATTCAACTTTTACATAGTGTTTAGAAGATTTTGATGCATTAATTGAATTTTGAATTTTGGAGCAGAACTGTTGGTCATGCTGTGTTTCTAGTTAAGTGCACATGTTAGTAGAATTTAAGTAGAATTAAACATTCAGCATACAATTAGATTTTTATTTTTCTAAATGTGTAGAAATAATTTATTTTACTTTTACTTTGAAATCGGTAAAATCTAAGAATAGTTTAGGAGAGTGTGTACAAGTTTACTAAAGCGATATTTCACGGATCAAGAATGTGGTATTCTTTTTCGATGTTTAGAACTTGCCCTCTAGCTATTCTCAAAACTTTGCATAGGTTAAACTTATTAGCATAAATATGATTTATGCATTTCTTTTGGCAAGTTTAAGTCTTTGCACCCGTACCTAAACGTTTTAGGTTTGCTAAAACAATTTGAGCCTATACCCTATCTTTTGTTTTAGCTCCACCAAACACTTAACCAAAGCCTAAAAAGCATCCTAATTTCACACATAAAACTGAGCTTGAAAATATATATACAAAAACGGTTTATGAGTGATTAGGAGCCATTTTATTTTGGTGGCTAATTGAGAAAAACAAACTGATTTATTTTTCCTTCCTCGTCAAAAAAAATATAGATAAAAAATATGAAAATAAATAGAGGAAGTGGAAAAAGTTTCAACATGTTAAGGAGAAGAAACAAAGGGATTTAGGAATTCGCGAAGTTCTTCAAGTCATGATTTCTTTTGTACAAGCTCTCTTTAGGTTTTGGTGTGTCTAGCCATCATTTTTATCTTTGATTTTTCAAAATCAAAAAACCTAAGCCTATGTTTCAACATACATAAGTCCTAATGATTTATACTTATAAGTTAGACTAGTGCCGTGGTGAGAGTGTGAAAGGGCAAGCCTATAACCATCGACATTGATGGATTTCTTTGGAGGGTATCTCGATCTTCGATTTGTGCAACGTTATCTTAGTAAACACGCTACTTTCTCCATAAATGTGAATTTAAGATTTACCGGGTTTCATTTTTGAAGTACAAATAATAAGTGGAAACATATTTTAGAAAAGTAAAAACAAATTTGTATGCTGAGAAGATTTTTTTACAAAAATAACTACACACATTGGCATAAGATTTCACATTTTACTCCTTAGGTTCAATTTTCTTTTCTAGCGCTAAAACTTTTCTACTCCCTATGGAAAGTTGTTTGCTTGGGACTAGCAAACGAGTAAGTTTGGGGGTATTTGATAACTCTAATTTTATATTTATTTATTATATAGTTTAAATTAATAATTAACTAGGTTATAATTATATTATATTAATTTTGTTACTAATTGTGTTCCTTTTTAATTTTAGGTCAATATGTGCTGCAAATAACATTTTGGAGTTTGAAGAACTGATCAGGGGACAATGGTGGACAAAACTCAAAAAATGCAAACTACACTCCCCGGTCACGGGCGTGACCTAGGTCACAGCCGTGACCTATCGGTCACGGGCATCACAGGTAGGCGTGAGCCTGGCCCGAGCTCCAGAAAACATTGCCACGTCAACTAAAAATTGCACGCCTAATGGTCACGGGCATGACGATGAGGCGTTACCTGCAGATGACATGTCAGGCCTCGACTCCACATCAGATTAAAGTTACACGCCCTGTCACGAACGTGACTTATAGGCGTGACATCAATGCGTTCCACGATTAATGAAGCAGTTTCAGATTTTGACGGTTTCTACCTTACACACCCAAGGTCACAGGCGTTACCAGGGGCGTGACCCTTCCAATAATGGCCGGAGTTATTCTCGCCATTTCTGCTTCCCTCCATTTTCAGCAACCGATATGACACGCCCTAGGTCATGGGTGTGACCTAGGGGCATTGCCCGTCAATTAACGATTTTTGGCGGTTTCACGCTAACGTTCCCATGACTTGAAGATGACGGTTCCGAACCTTACACGCCCTAGGTCACGGGTGTGACCTAGGGGCGTGACCATCCATCAAACTTGCCTATAAAATCCAGGCAATTCCAGAACCTGAAGAGGAGATTTTTGGAAGCCATAGTCTTGTTTTCTTTGCTTTATTTCTTGCATTTTCAATTCACAGTGTAACTTTTATTTTTGTTATTTCAAGTCCTATTTATAATCATGTCTCTCTTCAACCTTTCATGTAATTCTCCCATCATGATGAGTAGCTAATTTCCAATTATCACTTGATCATGATGAACTTTGGAATGGAATAAATTTCTTCTTTTTGTCTCAAATTATCGAGCACTCTATTTTATGTACTTCGGTTTATCTTTGATTTTAATTTCATCAAATTCATAAGTTGCAATTTATGTTTATTAGATCTTAGATCCGTATCCTAGATTTACCGAGAGGTTGTGGATATGAGTAGATCACTCAAGGATAAAGGGAGTTTCATGCACCCCTCCAGTGGGGAAGGCATAATTCTTCTGGATTGGAGTCAATTCCATTAGTAAGGTTCACCGCCTAAAGCAAGCTTAGGTTTTTCGACTGGCCGAGAGGTCTTAATCGATCAACCTAATGTTAGTCGAATGCATATTCTCGAGAGAGGCGCTTTGTAGCTATGGAACCTCCGTGGTCGAAGTTAATAATTTAGATGCTTGTATTTTATAATTTCATGGAAATATATTCTAATCCAAAGGTATTCTAGATCAAGTGTTAGCTTTCCTATCATTGTATATCTCCATTTAGTTTAACGTTTTCTTTACCAAAATCACAAAACCATTTTCCATTCGATAAAATAAAAGCTCTTCCTTGTGAGTAAAAGTACTCAACGGTCCCCGAGTTTAAATACGACATTTCCTGTACTATATTTTGATAGGTGCACTTGCCTAGTTTGATATATTAGTTTGTATTTATTTTAAAACTATAAATTCTTCCATCAGCATTCTCCATAACAAACTTTTTGATCAACTCCCTGGTGAACATTGACTGGGATATGGACCAGCCATCATCAGTCTATATTACTAGGAGGCCCAAGAAGAAATTAAGTTCACTTATACTACTCATCTCAAACTTTCCTTGCATAAGTTTGGCAAACTTCCTGTAAAGGTTGTCATCAGTATATCCAAAGATTATGTCATCTACATAAATCTGGACTAGGATGATCTTGCCCTTAGTTTCCCTTAGCAATAGGGTCTTGTATATCTTCCCCCTTGAGAATTTGATCTCAATGAGGAAGCTAGACAATTTCTCACACCATGCTCTAGGGGCTTGCTTCAGCACATATAGAGCTTTGCTAAGTCTATAAACAGAATCATGTGAATTAGGAACAATAAAACCTGGAGGTTGCTCAACAAAGACTTCTTCCTTTAAGTCACCATTTGGGAAGGCTAACTTCACATCCATCTAGAAGACTTTAAGTCCTTTGAATGCAGCATATGCAAGGAAGAGTCTGATGGCTTCCAATCTTTCTATAAGGGCAAAGGTTTGATCAAAGTAAATACCTTCTTCTTGTTTGTACCCCTTATCTACTAGCCTAGACTTGTTCATGATTATAATGTCATTTTCATCAAGTTTATTCTTGTAAATCTACTTGACTCCAATGACATTATATCCTTGTGGTCTGGGTACTAGCTTCCAGACCTTGAATCTCTTAAACTGGTTCAATTCCTCTTGCATAGCAATAATCCAGAACTTATCTATGTTGGCCTCTTCAAATCTCTTGGGCTCAACTTGTGACACGAAACATGCATACATTGTTGTATTAAGGCTATTGCTTCTTTTCACCACTCCTTGGTGTGCATCACCAATAATCTGGTGTCTTGTATGATCTCTTAGATTTCTGACAACTGGAGGCAGTCATCTTTCAGCATCAACTTCTTGGTGATCTTCATCCACTTCAAGTGTGCATTGCACTTCATTTGGAATATCCACTCCATCTTAGATTTCTGGAGCAGCTTCCTTGATGGTTAGCTTGTACATCATTAGCTCTGTACATGTAGTACTAGAAGAGGAGCATGGCAGCTGACCGTTAATCATGGTAGACTCATCAAAGACTACATGCACATGCTTTTCTATAACTTGTCTTTTCAAGTTGTAGATCTTATAGGCTTTACTATGATTGTTGTACCCAACAAAAATCCCACCAAAGGACTTGACAACAAACTTAGTCACATAGGACTTACCATTATGAAGTTCATAGGACTTGCTACCAAAGATCCTAAGATAGCCCAAGTTTGGTTTTCTACCCTTCAAGATCTCATAGGGAGTCTTCTTGTGCCTCTTGGTGATAAAGGGTCTATTAAGGACATGACAAGAAGTATTCACTGCCTAAGCCCAGAAATATTCTGGGAGAGATGTGTCACTTAGCAAGGTCCTTCCTGCCTCTATGAGAGTTCTATTTTTACTCTCAACAATACAATTTTGATGGGGTGTTCTTGGAGAAGAAAATTCTTGATGAATCGCTAGCTCTTCATAGAACTTTGTCATGCTATCAGACTAGAATTCAGTCTCATGGTCACTTTTGATATTGACCACAGTACTATCAAACTCATTTTGAATTTTTTTGACAAATTTCATGAAGACATGAAGGGTTTCATTCTTTTTCTTAAGAAAGAACACCTAAGTAAACTTAGAATAGTCATCGACCACCACAAGTGTGTAGACTTTCCTACCTAGACTATGAACTGACATAGGACCAAACAAGTCCATATGTAAGAGGTATACACACCTCACAGAGTCTTTGGTCCCAATGCCCTTGAAGGAAGCTTTGGTCTGCATGCCATTTTGGCATGCTGAGCAAATGCTTTACTTGGTGCATTTCACTTTAGGACCATTCCTAACTTGCTCTTCACTAAAGAGCTTGCCAATTGTCTTTTAATTTAAATGAGCTAGTCTCTTTTGTCGTTGCACACAATATGAAACTTTCTCATTTGCCACTAAACAAATAGGAGAGTCTGTATCTAGATAATTAAAATTTAAGCAATAAACATTTCCACTCCTAGTGCCTGTCAAGATGACCTCTTGGTCACTTGATCTCTTAATCTGGCACTCATCCTTGTTGAAAACAATGACATAGCCAAGATCAGAGAGTTGGTGTACAACCATGGGCTCGCAGGGGGTAATCCGAGTGGGAGCGCTAGGCTAGGGGCGATAGGGATTGCATGGCGTAAGTGGGACCATGGGGTCCACTCGCCGAAGGCAAGATGAGGTGTAGCGGAGTAGGAGAGACCTCTCTCGCGGTGTGGGGTGGACCTTGGATGCGGGATAATTCGCAATGCAGGAGACTTGCGAGACAAGTAGGTAGGCTCATCTCACCCGCTGGCCAATGTCTCACTCGTCGTATGAGGAAAAAAGGTGTTTTTACCTTATTACCCCCAAGGGGGATTTTAATCTTCTACCCCAGGTAATTTTACCATTTTGCCCTTGGTGGTCTGCGTATAGACCTTCAGAACTGTGGAGTTTGGCTGTTGGCAGGCCCAGCCTAGGGTATTCTGCTAATTTCAGGTCAGGTTCAGTTTGGTTATTGGCAGGTCAAAATCAGAGGCCTATAAATAGACCGACATGGTACCTTGAAAAGGTTGTTGACCCTTTCTATCTTCTTCCTCTAAGGCACCTAGCTCAACACTGTCTAGGGAGGGGGAAAAATTCTGATTCTTCTAGGTAAGAGGTGGGACCGCCGAGATGAGACCCTCGGTCTATTTCTGGTTCTGTGACTCACATCGAGAGGGTGTTTTGAGAAGAGTAGGTATGAGCTGCAGCTTAGGTCCGAACTCTAGGCGAAGTTGGGTTACTGGTTTCAGCATTTTTGGTGCAGTGAGCATGGACTGCAGTCTGCACAGAAGAATCTTGAGCTACTTCGTGGCGGGAGGTCACAGAGAGGGAAAGGGGGACAGGTCAGAGAATGCGGGAGGATTCGTATGAAGGGAGGAATTCATGGCGTCCATCGAAGGCATTATGGACATGTTACAGGGGATCTCACGGTAGGGTGACTGCTTGACCTCGTTGCCTCAGGCGCCCGCTCTCACGAAGCAGGATGAGCTTGTCTCGGCAAGAGTTAGAGAGGATGCCCCGGGAGGAGACCTGGAAAGGAAGTGATGGTTGAGGGAGGCGGGTGAGACCTGGCGGGAAGGGAGTTATTCCCAAGCCCAGTGAGTGTCGTCTCACCGGGAGATGTAGTCGCGCGAGTGGGGGCGGCAAGACCCGTGGCGAGAGGGTCCCCCTTCTGCGAGTTTATCCTATCAGCTCTAGTCCAAGAAGGGTTCAGGGAGCCCGAGATAAACTACTATGTGGGGAAAGACGACCCTCTTCATCACCTGCAATGGTCTAAAGATGGGGTCTCCATCAGGCCGATGACAAACGCATTCAAGTGTCGTCTTTTTGCCATCACCGTAAAAGATAAAGCTAGGGATTGGTTTCATCAGCTCCCGACAGGATCAATATACAGCTTTGAGGATCAAAGTAGAAGCTTCCAGCTGCGTTTCTCAACTTCAAAGAAAAGGAAGAAGAATCCGGAGTACATTTTTCTGATTCGGCAGAGGGTGGATGAGTCCATGGCACAGTACGTAGACAGGTTCCAGGAGGAGATTTTGGATATTCAGGAAGTGCCTGGATTTGCTCTCTAGATGGCCTTCACCATTGGACTACGAGAGGGTTTCTTTAAGAAGAGCCTAACTCGAAAGGTGCCACTGTCATTTGAAGGATTGATGGAGAAGGCTTCGAAAGAGATAGCAATGGAGACGACAAACACGGCCTTTCCTAGAAAGCTGGCAAGCCTGACGGAGGTCTAATCAAGAGAGCCAGGAGGAGGGAGACAACAAGAAGGGAGAAGACGGGAAGAGCCGAGGGTGCCGGCGTACCAAGAGTTAGGATGGAGGAAGCAAGGGGGCCCTGTCCAAGGGCAAGGAAGAGGTTTTCCCTGGGGGAAGGAACCAACAAGTAGGACCGAAAGGTTCAACCAGCATGGGTGGGGATATGGTCCAAGACCACCCCTATCCCCTCCTCAGCAATCTATGGACATCAGCAGAGGAAGAGGTAGAGGAAGAGAAAGAGGAAGAGTAGGAGTGGGGGCTGGAATAAGGAGAAATCCTCAGAAGGGGAGACAGGGGGAGGAGGTAGCGTTGTCATATTGTGACTTCCATGAGGAGGAGGGTCACGCAACGACTACCTGCAAAGAATTCTTAGAGATGAGAAGAGCTATGGGAGCAGGGGAGCAGCAGATGTTGGTAAGGATAGTGGAGGTGACAGGTACTGGGGAGGAGGATCGATGTGTGGACCAAGCAAATGTAGGAGATCGAGGTGGGATCAGAGTGATCCATGGGGGAGTAGGGATTGAGGCTTCCCGTAAGGCAAGCCATCATATCATGTACCGTCGGAGCGTAGCCTCGACATCACAAGCCCCTCCCACGGACGAGAAGATCACCTTCTCTCGAAAGGACATGTCGGAACATGAAGATCCCTTTTATGATGCGTTGGTGATCCGGACGACCATGCAAAACTTCGTGCTGTCGTGGATCCTAGTTGACAATGAGAGTTCGGTGAATGTCATCTTCAAAAAAGCATTCAATGAGATGAGGGTGGAATCCCAAAGGGTGCTGACATCGGATTGGCCGTTGTTTGGGTTCTGGGGGGAGAGGAAGGAAGGCAAGGGGGGAGTAGGACTCCGCGTAAATCCGCGGGGGGGGGGGGGGGGGGGGGGGGGGGGGGGGGGGGGGGGCTATCCAGGAATTGTTGTTTTGTCATAGTGGACGACCACAATAGTTATAACGCCATTTTTGGGCGCCACTTGATTAGTGCATTTAGATGTGTCTCGTCCTCTTTCCACCATTGCTTGAAGCTCAATGCCTGAGGGACCCCAATCAGAGTACGAGGAGACCCAAAGGCAGCCAGGGAATGCTATATGATGGAGGTGAACACCATTTATTGGCAGGGAGAGGCCGGGTAGATGGAGAAGAGGATGGAGCGGTGGAAGCAAGAGTTCGGAGGCAAAGTAGAGGAGGAGAAAGGAGACAGGGCGGTCGAAGGAGAAGGAGAAGTAGAGATGGAAGGAGGCATTGCGGTGGATCCGAAGACGGCGGGAGAGAAAGAAGGAGAGATGGGAGTAGTGGAGGAGAAAGGAGACAGGGTGGTCGTCAAATTCGTCGTGTAAATGTTCTTATTTGACGAATCGTCGAGATTCATCGACACAACTCAACATGGTATGCAAGCACAACACTTTAAGTTAAAATCATTGAGTGAATTTCGATGAACGTCTTGCTATATCATTTCAACGAACGGAGTTCAACGAATGTCGAACAGATTTCGGGAAATTCTACGAACAGCTTGCTGTATCATTTCGTCGAACGGAGTTTGACGAACGTCGAACAGATTTCGACAAATTTGACGAACAGCTTGGTGTATCATTTCAGTGAACGGAGTTTGATGAACGTCAAATGGATTTCGGGAAATTCGACAAACACCTTGTTGTATCATTTCGTCGACTGGAGTTCGACGAACGATGAACAGATTTCGGGAAATTCATCCATTGTCTTGCTTTATCATTTCATCGAACGGAGTTCGACAAATATCGCATGAATCTCTCGAGTTCGACGAAAGGGGTGCAGTCGACTCTCTCGATGCTTCCCGAGATCTTTCTAAGTAAAATGGAGTTGAGTGCACTCAACACACTCAACGCAAATCAGTATATGGCGTTGAGTGCACTCAATGCACTCAACGCCCCGTACCAAGATATTTCTCTAAGTAAAATGGCATTGAGTGCATTCAACGCACTCAACGCCAATCAGTCCATGGAATTGAGTGCACTTAAGCCCCGTACCCAGATATTTTCTAAGTAACTTCCTGACCTAAATCGATGTTTCCCGAATCTGAGCCAATTCTCTTGGCTCAAAACGCGTGCGAGGGGCCTAACACAAAATGGGATGTTACAAATCCTATAAACAAAATAAAAGATTTCGTCCCCCAAATCATGCTAAGGCCGTGGGGGGAAATTTAGCATGAAATGGAGTACGCTATTTAAATTTACTTTGGAGAAACAACTCCGGGTAGCTCTTCTACATCAAGTCCACTATCCGCACCGGCTCTAGTCGCATAGATCTATCGGTTACTACTGCACAATCAATGGTGGGTACATGTTGATCGGGCCGCAACAGCGCCTTCCGAAGTGACGACACATGGAGTACGTCATGAAGATTGTTCAGCTCTGGTGATAACTACAACTAATAGGCCAAAGGGCCAATCCTTTCCAATATAGCATAAGGCCGAACGTACCTTGGGCTGAGCTTCTTCACACCACATACCCATGACACTCCATGCACCGGCCGGATCTTCAGGAACACTTTGTCACCCACTTGAAATTCAACTATCTGGTGTTTTGCATTATAATATTTGGCCTGTAGACTTTGAGCCTCAAGCATACGGTCCCGTATTAGTCTAACAACAACATCTGTATCATCAATGTAATCAATTCCCAAAACCTTCGGGTCTTCATCTTGCACCCATGAAAAGCGGGTTCTACACCTTCTTCCGTAAAGGGCTTCATGGGGTATCATCCCGATACTGGCATGGTGTCTGTTGTTTTTGAGAATTCTACATGTGGTAAGAGCCTTTTCCACGGCTCTCCTCTATCCAGCATACACAAGCTCAATAGATCTTCCAATGTTCTGATGGTCCTCTCAGACTGTTCGTCCGTCTGAGGATGAAAGGTTGTGCTAATGGTAAGGCCTGAACCCAAATATGCCTGTACAACCTTCCATTCTTTAGAGGTAAAATGATCATCCCGGTCAGAAATAATTGTCTTTGGCACGTCATGGTACCATACAAACTGCTCCACAAAGAGGCGTACCAAAACGTCCACATGAGCCTCTATCTTCATAGGTATAAACCTGGCTACCTTTGTCAGGCGATCAACGATTACCCAAACCAAATCATTCCCTGAGCGTAAGCGATTCAAACCATGAATGAAGTCCATGGAGATATCCTCAAATTCCAGTCGGGGATGGGCAACGACTGTAACAATCCTCCGGGGCTCTTGAATTTTTCCTTTGCCCGTTAGCAGGCCTCACAGTGCGTAACAAAATACCTGACGACTCTCTTCATTCCTGTCCAACACAAGGTCTTCCGCAGGTCAGCGTATATTTGACAATCCCCAGATGCACTGAATACTGAGAGCAATGTGCTTCTCTCAAAATATCTTCCCGAATTTTGCCGCCTTCGGGAATGTATATCCGGCCATGGAAATGAATGAGGCCATCTTTTAAGGAATATTTGTTAGTAGACTCATCTTCAAGTGACTAAAATACTAGGGCCAGAACAGCAACCTTCCCTTGCTCTGCAATGATTCAGTCTTAAATTTCACAAACTATACTCATGGTCGCCAAGTGCTCCGTATACTTTTCCGAATGACCACTATACACTAAAGTGATCTACATTTCCTCGAGCATTCGAGCTAATTCCATACTCATCAACCGAGACTCCGGGCTCGACACTGGTACTTTCCTGCTCAACGCATCAGCCATGAAGTTTGCTTTCCTAAGGTGGTAGTTCAGTCTAAACTCATAATCACACAAAAATTCCAACCACCGCCGCTGCCTCAAATTCAGTTCCTTCTGAGTATGAACGTGCTTTAAATTCTTGTGGTCCGAAAAGATCTCGCAGTGGACGCCATATAGATAGTGTCTCGAAATCTTCAAGGCGAACACCACTGCTCCCAATTCTAAATCATGTACTGGATAGCTGACTTCATGCTTCTTTAGTTGCCTCAAAGCATAAGCAATCACATGCCTATGCTACATCAGTACTTCTCTCACCCCTTGATACGACGCGTTAGTGTTGACTTGAAATCCTTCCTTCCTAGATGGAAGGGCTAGGATGGGTGCGGTAGTAAGTCTGTCCTTCAGTTCTTGTAATGCAGCTTCACACTGGAGTGTCCACTCATATGGCACACCTTTCTTTGTCAGAGTAGTGAGAGGAAGGGCTATCTTTGAAAATCCTTTCACAAACTTGTGATAATACCCAGCAAGCCTAAGGAATCTCCGTACATCGGCCGCTGACTTCAAGGGTGACCATTTCTTTACGACACAGACTTTGGTCGAATCCACAGCTAGTCCAGCCCCACTGATTACATGGCCCAAGAAGGCAACTTCTTGGAACCAGAATTCGCACTTGCTGAACTTGGAAAACAAGGCATGCTGTTTTAGCTTCTTTAACACCAAGGTCAGATGTTCAACATCCTCCTCCTCTGTCTTTGAGTAGAACAAAATGTCATCGATAAAGACGATGACGAAGATGTCTAGATATGGCTCAAACACTTTGTTCATCAAACTCATGAAAGATGAAGGGGCATTTGTGAGCCCAAACGGCATCACGGTGAACTTGTATATGCCGTACCTTGATCTAAAGCTATTTTCTGAATGACTTCCTATTGTATCCTCAATTGGTAATACCCCGAGCGCAAATCCAACTTGGAGAACCTATGTGCTCCTACCAATTGATCGAACAACTCGTCGATTCGGGGTAGAGGATAGGTGTTCTGTACCATCAGACGATTAAGCTCCCGTTAATCGATACACAATCACAACGTTCCATCGTTCTTTTTGACAAATAGGACAGGGGCTCCCAAGGTAATGAGCTGGGGTGAACAAACCCTGACTCTGCCAACTCTTGCAATTGAACTCTAAACTTGGTGAGTTCCTTTGGGGCCATTCTATACGGGGTCCGAGAGATGGGCTTTGCACCCGGTAATAGCTTAATTTGAAAATCCACCTCTCTATGCGGGAGTATTTCTGGCAATTTCTCAGGAAATACCTCTGGAAAATAGGACATTGCCATCTTTTTCATTTCAAAATAAATCATATAAACTTCATCCCCTTTCATGTGGGCTTTTAAGGCCTGTATCGAACACAATAACATGTGGGGTATGAACTTAATACCTTGGAAAAAGATTTTTGAGTCTCCATGTCTAAAAATGATTCGCATTACCGCACAATCAATTTGGCGTGGTGCCAATCCAGTCATGTCATACCCAGAATGAGGTCGAGTTCCGCCATTCTCAACACTATTGCCGAGGTATCAAAGAGTCTTCCTCCAAGGAGTACATCCAACTAACACTTTGCGATCGCAGTCATTTCAGAGCTATCATGGAGGCGTACCCTCCCGGTGGTACCAGTGATGTGTTATACCCCTTCTAAGTCTTTAACAAAATTTGTCTACACAAATGAGTGTGTGGCTCCGATATCGAACAGAGTGTAGGCCGATTTCCCACCAACCATCACGGTGCCTAAATACCAATAGCAAACATGATGAGTCCACTTTATATACCTATTTTTGGACTCATTTGGGCTAGTTTTCACACGGTTGCACTTCACTTTTAGTTCTTTATCGTTCCTATTTCATCTAATCTTTATTTCCATAGGAAGTGCACATTTATGCTCGTGGTTGTGTATTTTGTTATTTTTATAGTTTGTACTCCCTTTTGTGATTTTCTGGAATGTCTGTACAGATTAGTGATTTGTTTTTCCTTTCGGTACAGGGGTCGTATGTGTGTTCCGGGATGGTTGTGAAACAGGAATACTGCGCACGATCATGGGATCTAATGCGCACGACCACTGGTCGTGCGCCCCTTATCATGCGCACTACTCTTCGTTTTCCAGAATCAGCCTGGGCTAAGCGCACGACCACTGGACATATTGCGCACGACCACCGGTCATGCGCCACTAATCGTGTGCATTGATTCCTCATTTCTGGAGTCCTATCTGGGGTAATCGCACGACCATTAGACTTAGTGCGCATGACCACTGGTCGTGCGCCACTACTCATGCGCGTTATCCCAGTTCTTCTTCCTGATATTCCATTCCAGTGCGCACGAGCACAGGACATAGTGCGCATGACCACTGGTCGTGCGCCTGTGATCATGCGCATTGTTCATTTCTGCTTTTGTATAAATAGTGCAGGTCTCGCCCTAATTCAAAGAGGATCTGGAGCTCGACATTTCTCCGCCGTTTTCCGCCTTATCCGCCGTTCCCCTTCATCTTCCACCCTAGGGAGGTGCTCCGGGCAAGCTTTCACCGCCAAATCCAAGCCGGAGCTTCCTCTCGGCCTTCTCCTTCATCTGTGAGCTTCAAGTAGGGTTTGACGCAATAGCCATCGAGCAAAGGAAAGCTAGCAAACTTCATCCGCTATCGTGAGACGAAGAAGACGGGCCATTGGAAGGTGGTGACAGCCCTTCTCTATCCCGGACACAGTTGAGGACCGAGCTTGGACGCAGAATGACAACCCGACGATTCCAACCGTGAATCCTCAGCAAGGCTTCAGATTCGGTCGATCTATTGACTTGTTCTTACTTTCTTGTTGAATATTGGTGTTCAACTTTATTTATATTGATGAAGTATGCTTAGTTTGTAAAACGATTTTATACAATCATGTCTATGTGATTTTGTATGTTTTCGCTATTTACTTGAGTTGCGCCATATTCCATCCACCACCATCCACCCTTGCCGCACTAGCAATTGCTAGTGGCATGCGTAGCGAAGAGGTGCTCAAGACCCTCATTCCGCCGTTCTAACCACCTCATCCGCTAGCCTTCTCGTCCATCCGCCTAGTGATTCGTTGCATAGCGGCCCGACTAGTCTTCCATCCCGCCTGGCGAAGCATCGCATAGCGGCGTCGCATAGGAGTAGTTGTTAGATTTTTACTTTCTTTTCATCGCAACAATCCAAACCCCCCCTTAGTTAGCTCCGACCTGAGGACTTCAATCTCAAGTCGTCCTCGAAACTAACTCCACCTTACTGTATTCCTTATGAGATCGATACTTGGGAAAACCCCCATTTTATATTACTTGTGCGACCGGTTCACTGCCGTGATCTTAAGCATCAAGTTTTTGGCGCCATTGCTGGGGAACACAGTCGTGTGAGTTTGTGGAGAGGGAGATAATAGATTGAAGCACTTTTCCATTTGTGCATATCATTTTTTTTATTTGCTTTTGTTATTAGAATTTTTATTTTGCTTATTTCTTTTTACCCTTTTCAGATTTTTGATTTAGATAGCAGATCCGTGCTATTTTTTATTTTAGCTGTGTAGCACTTTTTCAGCAATTATTTTTGTTCGTGATGGATCCTGATGCTGAGTGCCGTATCCTTGACACTTTGCGCCGATCCATCGATGTCATTACTGTTATGAATGCCGAGCATTGCATTCGGTGTTTGTTATGTCAAGGTGTGGGCCACATGTTGAAGGATTTCCCTCATTTTTGCAAGCCTTCTCCCTCTGAGGGTGTGTGCACAACAACCTCCCGTTCACGGAAGACTGTTGTGGACAGGCCTACCTGGGTGTTGCCTGGCCCATACACTGATATAACACACTTTGCTCATTCTTTACCCGTTGAGATTACTGAAGAATCTCTGGCCGCATACAGCTCTTTCATGGGTCCCTCGATCCCTTTTTACGAGCTTTCCTTGAGTGATGATGATCACTCTGGTGTTAGCCAACAAAAAGAGGAGCAGGAACTCATGGAAGCTATTGTATGGGACGATGAGATTGTTCCGGTCGTCGACGGGGTGGCATCAGCGAATGATTTTGCGATGGGGCCTGCTCATTCAGTGCTTGATTTTGAGAGAAGCCTTGCCCCTCCGCAATTTTTGCCGGATTGTGCTATTCCTCTTTCTTGTGAGTCAGTTGATGATGCCGTGATTGTGGATGATTCGGTGCCCGAGGTTGCGTCGAAATGGGATGATGATTCCTCTATCTCCGACGGAGAAGGTGGATCTTCGGAACACTTTTACGCACCCCGGTGGGATGAGGAATACCCTCTTTCCGATGCGGAGGTTTGCACCTCCTTATTGGATGAGGCCGTTCCTCTTACCACCACGGACCTTGAGTTCTTGGATTCCCCTCGGTACGACTCGTATGATATCGACGATGATCTCTGCTTGGATCCTGCTGAGAGTGATACCGGGATCACTCTCCCATTTTCTGATTATTTTAGTTCTTCGTCTACTTTAATTCTTGATCCCCCTTCTCTAACTGAGCCTGTGCAGGTTGAGTCTCCACGGGTATGCTGGGATGATGATGAGCCTGGTGTTCTTGCCGTTGTCATCGCACCCTGCACACCTATGGTTGACAATGCCTTGCTAGGCGAGGATATTTTTTGTGATAAGATGAGTGAGGACCAGGCCTCCTCCTCTTCTTATTTCCTATTTCCTCTACCTATGTTGGGCAGGTATTATTATTTAGGTAGAGGGGTAACTGTTCTATCACCGTATCGGTACCCGTTACAGAAACGGATATTGGAACAATTACCGGTGCACTTTTTATTTCATAGGCCCATTAGCTAGAACTGTTTAGAATGTAATAAGTCATGCTGGTATGACAATAAACCCAGTACTTATCTTTCATTTTCTACATTTTCTTTTTCATGACTATTTAGTTTTAGTATTTCTTTGTAGTTTGTATATTTTTGTTTTGTTTTTGCAGAGCTCACCCCTGCAGGTATTCTTGACAACATCGCATTGGCAGGGTTCTGATTCTTCGTATGGCGGGCCTGCTTCAGGTTTCCACGCGTCTTCTGGTATGCTCACTAGCTGAGCATTGGGTAACCTCTTCCCTTAGCTCTTTATGATCTTAATTTCTCTATCATATGCTGTGTAGTTTAGTTTAAGTCTGGGGGAGAGATTTGTTACCTATTGCACGCACACATTTCTCATGTGCATACTAGAAACCTTTATTGTTTTATTTTGCTTAGTTCATTGCATCACACACCACTGCACCCACAAGAGCGCGTGCTTAGCTTTTTGCGTGCTGCGAGTTAAACTCATTTCTTCGTTAGATTTGAGAAAATAATGGTGCTGACATAGGATTGTGAGACGGAGAAAAATGTTGACCTTGCTGTGCTCCTAGTCAACTGCTCTCGTCTCATGTAGAAATTGGAGTAGATTTAATTTTTCTGTATGCTTTTAGTTTTATATTTTTCTAATTGCGTAAATACTTTTTATTCTACTCAAAAGTTGGTGAATCCGGTGTGAATCCGACGGTAGCTTAGGGATGTGTGTAGACGGCCGTTAGGTTCGTATTGCTCGAGTCGGGAGGAGGGATAATGTTTCTTGTTGGCTAAGAACTTGCCCCAAGCTGTTCTTGAAGCATGGGTATAGGTTAGTCATGCATGAGCGTGATGTAGGCCATTATTTTGGCCCGGTTGAGCTTTGTGCGGTTCCTAACGTCTTATCCTCGCTAGCCCTGTTGTGCCTACCCCTCCTTTTGATTCAGCTCCACCATGATTTCACCAAAGCCTCTTAGCCAAACCTAGTCGCACACCCAAGTCGAGTTTAGTGTTTTATATTTTCATGTTGGGATGTGATGTGGTGTTATTACATGTGAAAATGTGGATGTGCTCCAATGTTATATTTGCTGAAATTGCAAAAAAAAAAGATGATTTGAATAAAGAAAAAAAAAAGAGAAAAATATTTGTAAAGAAAAAAAAGTGAAAAGAAAAAGTTTTAATTGAAAATCATTTTGGAAATGAAAATGTATTTGGAGTAGGCGGTACACACACCCATATTTGAAAAATTAAGTCTGGGGGTGTGGTGTACTCACGTGTATTTTGCTTAGTAGAGGGATTCTTTTTATGATAGCTCATTTGGGTTAGGTGCATAGCCTTCCTGTTTATCATTGTTTACCTCACCTAAACCCAAGCCTCATCTCTTCACCTAAAGTCCTACTGATTCGCGTGTGAACCAAACCAGTGCCGTGGAGAGAATGCGAAAAGGCAAGCATATGGTCACCGACATTGGTGGATACCTTTGGAGGTTATCCGGAGCCCCGATCTTTGGCAATGCTCGCCTAGCATTAGTCTACTTTCTCCCTACGCATGACCGGATGATTCACCGTGATTCTATTTTTGAGTAATAATAAAATTTTGATACGCATTGTGAAAAATATAAACTATTCTGCATACTTAGAAATTTCTTCTATTATATTTTTACGCGCGCGAGCATGCGACTTCGCATGGTACTTCGTATCGTAATTTCTTTGTTAACTAGTATTTTTCCCTATCTGCTTAGATTTTGTTTGCTCGGGACGCACAAACAGTTAAGTCCGGGGGTGTGATGAGTCCACTTTATATACCTATTTTCGGACTCATCTGGGTTAGTTTTCACACGGTTGCACTTCACTTTTAGTTCTTTATCGTTCCTATTTCATCTAATCTTTATTTCCACAGGAAGTGCACATTTATGCCCGTGGTTGTGTATTTTGTTATTTTTATAGTTTGTACTCCCTTTTGTGATTGTCTGGACTGTCTGCACAGATTAGTGATTTGTTTTTCCTTTCGGTACAGGGGTCATATGCGTGTTCCGGGATGGTGGTGAAACAGGAATACTGCGCACGATCATGGGATCTAATGCACACGACCACTGGTCGTGCGCCCCTGATCTTGCGCACTACTCTTCGTTTTCCAGAATTAGCCTGGGGTAAGCGCACGACCACTGGACATATTGCGCACGACCACCGGTCGTGCGCCACTGATCGTGTGCATTGATTCCTCATTTCTGGAGTCCTGTCTGGGGTAATCGCATGACCATTGGACTTAGTGCGCACGACCACTGGTCGTGCGCCACTACTCGTGTTCGTTATCCCAGTTCTTCTTCCTAATATTCCATGCCAGTGCGCACGAGAACAGGACATAGTGCGCACGACCACTGGTCGTGCGCCTGTGATCGTGCGCATTGTTCATTTCTGCTTTTGTATAAATAGTGCAGGTCTCGCCCTAATTCAAAGAGGATCCGAAGCTCGACATTTCTCCGTCGTTTTCTGCCTTCTCCGCCATTCCCCTTCATCTTCCACCCTAGGGAGGTGCTCCGGGCAAGCTTTCACCGCCAAATCCAAGCCGGAGCTTCCTCTCGGCCTTCTCCTTCATCCGTGAGCTTCAAGTAGGGTTTGACGCCATAGCCACCAAGCAAAGGAAAGCTAGCAAACTTCGTCCGCTATCGTGAGATGAAGAAGACGGGCCATTGGAAGGTGGTGACAACCCTTCTCTATCCCGGACACAGTTGAGGACCGAGCTTGGATGCGGAATGACAACCCGACGATTCCAACCATGAATCCTCAGCAAGGCTTCAGATTCAGTCGATCTCTTGACGTGTTATTGCTTTCTTGTTGAATATTGGTGTTCAACTTTATTTATATTGATGAAGTATGCTTAGTTTGTAAAACGATTTTATACAATCATGTCTATGTGATTTTGTATGTTTTCGTTATTTACTTGAGTTGCGCAATATTCCATCCACCACCATCCACCCTTGCCGCACAAGAAATTGCTAGTGGCGTGCGTAGCGAAGAGGTGCTCACGACCCTCATTCCGCCATTCTAACCACCTCATCCGCTAGCCTTCTCGTCCATTCGCCCAATGATTCGGTGCATAGCGGCCCGACTAGTCTTCCATCCCGCCTGGCGAATCATCGCATAGCGGCGTTGCATAGGAGTAGTTTTTAGATTTTTACTTTCTTTTCATCGCAACAATCCAAACCCCCCCCCCCTTAGTTAGCTCCGACCTGAGGACTTCAATCTCAAGTCCTCCTCGAAACTAACTCCACCTTACTGTGTTCTTTGTGAGATCGATATTTGGGAAAACCCCCATTTTATATTACTTGTGCGACCGGTTCACTGCCGTGATCTTAAGCATCAAAACACTCAAAGCTAGATTTCTACTACATCTTAGGCAACTTAAGGTGAAGGCTAAAAATGTGTTAATTAACTGTAACATACCTGCGATCACATCCTGAGGGTTCCGCTCCTGCGCCACGTCCAGTGCGAACACCTGATCCCGAGCAGGTCCAGGGTTTCCTCCTCATGGTCCTCATCCTCTACCACACATATTTCCCCGTCCTCGTGGAGCTGGCAGAGGGAGAGCAGGAGGAGCATTCCTACCTAGCTGCGGGCAGTGACGTTGAATGTGGTCCGGTTGGTTGCATTGGAAGCATACTCACTCATACCGCCCTTTGGGTTGTTGGAACTGTTGAAACTGTGGAGGTGGAGGCAATGCTGGCGGCTGTGGGACCGGGCGCTCCATTCTAAAATTTCGGTGGAAACGCCTGCCACCTCTCTGGTATCCTCTTCCACCTCTATTATCATGCCTTCTTCTATTACCAGGGCCAGCTTCCATCACACCCTTAGCTGGTCTCTTACCACTTCCTAAGTGGTCTGCCTCTAGCCACTTTGTCATGTCAATTATCTCTCCTAAGCTGGAGTCTGCTATAAACAAAAGGGCTTCCCTTAGGGGGTCCCGTAAGCCTTTGTAGAACTGTTTAGCATATTCTCTGTCGTCCAACTTATAGGAGTCAACACATCTTGCCAGATGCTGAAACTCTCACTAGTACTTTATCACTGACTTGGATCCCTGCTTCAGCTACAGGAATCTTTCTTCAAGTTCATCTCGAGCTGACTAAGGGATAAAGTGCTCTAAGAAAGTTCATAAAAACTCGCTCCAACTAATATCCGTGTACACTCTTCCTTGGAAGGTGGAGCCCATGAGAGACTTCCACCACCTTTTCGCATGCAGTTCCAGAAGTGACACTGCCAGGGTCACCGCCATATTGTTTGGACATCTAATTCCTGCCATCAGCTCTTGCACGGTGTCGAGCCATTCCTCCGTACGCACTGCCGACTCTGTCCCAAATTAGGCAGGAGGGGACAGAGCTCAAAAAGTGCTCAACCAATTAGAGCCAGGTAGTTGTTGTTGTATAGGGGATTGCTGGTACCTAAAGGCATCCAAGACATCTGTGAGCGTCTGCCCTATCTCCGATTGCTGAAACTGTATTTGTACGTACAGGGTGGGAGTGCCCCCCACTGGCTCAACGTGCACTGGGATCTACACGTTAGGTATAAACCTAAGATCAGGTTGGCTAATCTTAAGGTCAAAATTGGACATACTTAGTGTGAATTACATATGGGCACAACACTACTTCCGCTATGTCAGTGATGTAGCACGCTCCCGGGAATGGGGTTAAGGCACGAGGTGGCAAGGGGGTTCCTAAGAGGAATTTCAACGAACATGTGGTGTGCGCGCAAAATTCAAAATTTCGGCAGAGTTTCGTTTAAAATATCGCGATCTCACAAGGGAAAATCTCCCATCCACACCTGCACGAAACATTGACATACACTAACATCATAACCTAACCATACATCTAGCATCGCATCATAACAGTTTCCATCCACATGGAGAGTGATCCGGACTAAAGCTTCGATTCGGAAAATAGTCCAAATTCAGCCCTCAAAACAAAGTTAAACGAGGATATACCAAATCCTCTTGATCCGCTCGAAACCGAAGGCTAAACCAACCCCGGCTTGCAAAAGTTCAAGGGGACCTATCCTTGCAAAAACCTTCGCGAAAAATTCGGAAATAAGCAATAAAGTTTCAGATTTTAGTCATGCAAAGGATGATCAAGCTTTAGGATAAAATATGCTATCTAGAATTCCACCAAACTCACAATCCAAGACGAATCACTACACAAGTTTAGGAGAGGAAATTCGTTACCCCAAATCTGAAATTAGAGAGGAGGAAGAGGGATAACTATGGAAGAGTCGCACTTCCACGGGTCCACCGGAGTCACACCGGATGGAGAGAACCGAGCCGCCTTCTTCGGAGTCACACCGGAGGAGGTAGGAGGTCGCCGGAGTTGCAGGAAGGGCCACCAAGAGGCGGTGGCGCAGCAGCAAGGGGGTGGCTTCCTGGGGTCGGGTTCGGGGTCGGCCAGGCCGAGCGGCTGCTTCACGCACCGTTTGAGTAGCGTTTCTTTTTTTTTTCCACTTTTCATTCACTGCTTCCAAATGGCTGCTACAGGTTCTTTATAGATAGGAAATAAATGGCAACATTAATTTTAAACATTAAACAACAGGACATCTGAAGAGGTAAGTGGCTCTTGGAGAAATCAACTTCTTAATTGCAGGTGGCTGGAGAAATCAACTTCTTAATTGCAGGTGGCTGGAGAAATCAACTTCTTAATTTTGCTGTGCCGGTTAATATATTTAGAGTGCAAAAACTGAATGCCCCGATGAGTGGCCATGGATATCCATGTCGGCACGGGGGGCAAATGGCGGGGCATCCTCGCCATCAATCCTCCCCCGCTCAAAATCACTCATCCCCGATGAGTGGCCATGGAGAGAAGGGTAGGAGACAGCAGCATCCACTGGTAGCATAGTAAGAGCGGACATCCGCGGGGCAGGACAAGCAGTGCAGGCATCCGCAATAGAACAAAACCTGTCAGGAGCAAGAACAGCAGGAAACCTCATAGATGTGTCAGCATAAAGAAAAGCAGTGCAGATCTTACCATCCAATGCGAGAACCAGGAAACCCAAATGGAAGCGCGGCACGAAAAGAATCTCACCTCTCAACCCAAAAGAATCTGAAGTGGAAGAGAGAAACGTCGGAGAAAACCACTCAGGTGGAAACCAGACATGCAAAATTAAATCCGAAAGATTGAAACACGGCGAAACACCGATTGCAGCATAAAAATCCAAAAAAATTGCGTTAAATCCAAAATTGTTGAAGATCATGAAAGGAGCGGCGCGCCAACGTAATAATTTTGTTACGGAACCCGAAGGTATCCACTCGTGGGCTAACCAGACTAAATTAGAATCAATAATTCTACAGTCAGAAGCTCTCGGAGGTGAACAGACGTGAAAGTGACGCAACCCACAGACACTGGCATAAGGTGACGACATGTGTACGTGCAGGTCACAACAGGATGGACGAAAGATATGTGCAATTGGATTTGGCGGGTAACAATGTCGTGAGGACACCAAATCAATAGGCACAGTCGCCGGGAAATCATACGCAGTCGCAAATGAAAACATGCCCGCCGGCGGATACTCACTAATACATAGCCCACGAGTCATATCAAACGGAGGTGCTGATAACGACGGTTTGACCAAGTGGATCGGACTAGGTAAAATCAATTCGTGTCCGAACACGTCTGCTAATCGATCCAAAAGTACGGCTCCCTCGCAAGGTAAATCTTCCAACGCAGTAGGTACGTCAGCTAACTCTGGGCCATCGTACGGTTCCTCAACTATCATAGGAGACAGATCGGAAATATGGTCGAGGGGAGGTGGGTTAATCCCAGGGAGGGATACCTCAAAGGAGACATCATCATCCAGGTCACTAGGATACCCAATCTCCTCGTCGTCACTACAGTCGTCCGAACAATCGGCATCGCCATCAGTGGCGGGCTCAGACGTCGAAGCTAAAAGAGTACAGATGGCAACGATTGGTGGCGAGACAGATGGCCGAACCCTTTCTTTCTCCCTAAAGGTTGGAGTACGTGTGCTCGAGATAGGTAGATCTGGGTGGAGCAAGGATCTAGCGTGAGGCTTACAGTCGCTCGTATAATCAAAAACGGGTCTAGTGCCCTGGCGGGGAGAAACAAAATCATGAGATATCCGAGTATGGGAGTACGATGGGACATACGGGGTCGACGTAGGCAAAGTCGTAGGCGGCGGCTCATTCAGATAATCAGAAAAGTGGGGGCGACAGTAGGGAGGGTAATACTCGTCCGTTAATAGATTCTTCATAATCTGCCAACCTACAAGTGAGTCGTCGAGGGACGTACCAAAACGTCGCTCCTCATGGAGCCAGAAGGTTTGGGCTCGACCTAATAATTGTAGTCTCGCAACGGGAATCCTGTGGGGGTCCATAATATGAGACTGCTCAAAATAACGTTCAATATCCTTCACCCAACCTAAAAATACTCGCGGTCCACCTATCCCATCATAGGTCGGAACGGGAACTCTAGCAGGCCTACAGGTGCGTGGTGGTGGTGTCAAATACTGGGCTAACATAACGTTTCGATCAACGAGTGAAGGGGAGTGAGCGGAACTCCCAATGTGCGTCATAAGGTTTAAATGAAAACTCAAACTAAGGGAACACGAAAAATATTTTTTTTTTGTTTTTGAGATATTGTAGGAAACACAATTTGTTTGTTTATATATAACGAAGAAAAGAAAGAGAAGACCAACAAGCGTGCCCAAGTGCAAAAAAGGGTGACGCGGGAGGACCGACAAAGATTAAGAAAGCTTTGCGCCGCCTCTGATACCAAATTGATGTAGCACGCTCCCGGGAATGGGGTTAAGGCACGAGGTGGCAAGGGGGTTCCTAAGAGGAATTTCAACGAACATGTGGTGTGCGCGCAAAATTCAAAATTTCGGCAGAGTTTCGTTTAAAATATCGCGATCTCACAAGGGAAAATCTCCCATCCACACCTGCACGAAACATTGACATACACTAACATCATAACCTAACCATACATCTAGCATCGCATCATAACAGTTTCCATCCACATGGAGAGTGATCCGGACTAAAGCTTCGATTCGGAAAATAGTCCAAATTCAGCCCTCAAAACAAAGTTAAACGAGGATATACCAAATCCTCTTGATCCGCTCGAAACCGAAGGCTAAACCAACCCCGGCTTGCAAACGTTCAAGGGGACCTATCCTTGCAAAAACCTTCGCGAAAAATTCGGAAATAAGCAATAAAGTTTCAGATTTTAGTCATGCAAAGGATGATCAAGCTTTAGGATAAAATATGCTATCTAGAATTCCACCAAACTCACAATCCAAGACGAATCACTACACAAGTTTAGGAGAGGAAATTCGTTACCCCAAATCTGAAATTAGAGAGGAGGAAGAGGGATAACTATGGAAGAGTCGCACTTCCACGGGTCCACCGGAGTCACACCGGATGGAGAGAACCGAGCCGCCTTCTTCGGAGTCACACCGGAGGAGGTAGGAGGTCGCCGGAGTTGCAGGAAGGGCCACCAAGAGGTGGTGGCATAGCAGCAAGGGGGCGGCTTCCTGGGGTCGGGTTCGGGGTCGGCCAGGCCGAGCGGCTGCTTCACGCACCGTTTGAGTAGCGTTTCTTTTTTTTTTCCACTTTTCATTCACTGCTTCCAAATGGCTGCTACAGGTTCTTTATAGATAGGAAATAAATGGCAACATTAATTTTAAACATTAAACAACAGGACATCCGAAGAGGTAAGTGGCTCTTGGAGAAATCAACTTCTTAATTGCAGGTGGCTGGAGAAATCAACTTCTTAATTGCAGGTGGCTGGAGAAATCAACTTCTTAATTTTGCTGTGCCGGTTAATATATTTAGAGTGCAAAAACTGAATGCCCTCGATATGTAGCCAATGTTTTATCCTGGGGATGGCTCAGATGTTTAGCATTGGATGGGTACACCATCCATCTATAATCCTAATCAGAGATTACAGGCCTGGGAACGTAGCGGTGGCAGCGGCGGCGACGACGATTGCGACAACGACCATCAATGTCCACGAATATGTAGCGGCGGCGATCAAAATGGATATCCATGTCGGCACGGGGGGCAAATGGCGGGGCATCCTCGCCATCAGTCAGTTTGTCCCCAAACTGACGAATCGAACGTGGGTTGCCCATTATTGAATGAATTCCGTTGTGTTGGATCATAGCAAGCCGATACCATTTGTAAGACCCCCACCCCCCTCCCAGAACACAAAACACGACACGAGGAGAGTCTTATGCCCAGAACAGCCGCTTTGTGGTAGCGTTAGCTCACGGGCTAACCTGTACTACAAGACGCCTATCCTACTAGGTATAATCAATATCATTCATTGCCAACCCAACCAAAAGGATAAAACAGAAGTCAAATCCACACATAAGTAAAATAGTCCAAAACAAAGTACATCAAATAAAAAAAGCATCAACAAGCTTCTATCATATCAGAGTACATGTATAAAATGAGGCTCTCTAACTCACATCAGTCACTGACGGTAGCGATGGCACCGTCACTTCAGGCCATGTTATCCTAGACTGGCTGCCCTGCTGTGTAATCTACTACTGCTCTGTCTGCGGGGTTCCCTCCTAAAAAGGGAGACGTAGTAACCATTAGTCACAAGGATTAAGTGCCTATCACATCTGCTCCCCCAACGACTCCTAGGCACCGAGCGGAGAAAGGATCAAGGGTACTATAATCAATAGTACAAACAAGTGTTAAAGGGCTAATCAACAACAATGTATATCAAAGAACTGCAATAATTAAGTATATCAACATACTTTAGCAGTTCTACCATTGACAGCAGAATATAAGTATAAATTTACGACACTAAGTAACTTAACTTATATGAATGCCCATACAGACATATAAGTTAAGGATCGGGTCAACCGTAAAGTGACTCATCGTATAGGAGTGCAATGACATGATGTGAATGCAATGCAATGACTCACCCATGATCACGCACATGCAATTGCTATGTCGAGACAGACTTATAGTTCCCACTTTTATAGCAGGTAGCTAACCTCTCAGGCATCAACCATCGTAGCCAGACGGTGACAATATTGCGGGCTTCTCCACTACTACACTGGCATCAACACTACCTGGCCTAGTCCTCTGTATGCCTCAAAGCTAAGAACACAACAACGGAGCTTACATGCGTACTACAGCTAAAGCGGTCTTGGGTGGACGTGAACCAAGAACACAACCTAAACTGGCCTATCATCGTAGCACAAAATGTGACTCTGTGAACATATCACCAAAGGACCATGGCCAACCGTCCACTAGCACGGGGGGTGCCTCGGGAAGTAAACACAGAGTACCAATGCCCAACTGTGCAAGTCTATTTGTCAGCTCCCATTGGTGTGATGGCTTGCGAGCCCGTAGACCTGCCACACTATCCTTAACCCAGGATTATGACACCGCATGTCAACTCACACCGCATGCAATTTTACATATAAGGGCTCCACTTCGAGTCCTTTTTGTTTAACCACATCTCGTGCTCAACAACACGCAAGGGATCCAAGCCGAGTCCCTTATCAACATGTCATTTTAGTGCGGCAATAACCCTCGCTCTTCCAACCCTTCCACATGTCCTTCACAACAACATAATGGTACTTCATATATTCATCAATCATTTGATTATCATATTTACATATAGACTATGGTCACCTAACTTTAACCTCGAAAGGTTACAATCTCTTTACCAATTTGAAACCATTCGTGCACATATGGATCTATCAACTAAATGTCAACAACCATTTTTTCATCGCAATAAATACCAATTATATACAACAAACTTCAAGCCAGCCTCATCATTAATTTAACATGACTTCTCTTCCAGATACAAAACCTGGCTCTATGCTGACCCGAGAACAACATGTACATATAACTTGACTATACTGCAAATTCGACTGGACATTCCTGATTATACATGAATTATATGAAAATGTGTAACTATCCGTTGGAAAGGTATTTCCAAGGGCTACGATTTTCGTGTTTAGTCGAAAGCCCAGATCTGGCTGCGTAGTTTTCGAAAATGGTCTCGAAGTTCGCTGCGCGTAGAAAATAGATTTCAGCGCGTATCTTAAAGCGAAACGGACGACATCAGTTCGTCTTCCGCCTCTATCCGATATTCCCAAATCACGTCTAGAAATCATGCTCCTTTATTCACCCTCATAGGGCCACTGCCTCTTCACGAAACCAACCCCCATCTTCACATGAAGAAAGGAGAGGTTGAAGATGTCTAATCTTTAGGACACAAGTCCTAATATGGCCCCTTCCCTAGAAAATCTTCTACTCGCAAATAAAGACTCCTTTGAGTCGATATCTCTCCTAAAAATAATTACAGATCAAGCACCAAGGGAGAGGGTAGGAAGCACACCTCATTTCCGACATTTCCGGCCAAGGACCTCGTCACTCTTCTTCTCCTTTGTTGATGTTTGTTCTTTACGGGAAAGAAGGTTGGATCCGGCGATCTGCTCCTCTTCTGTCGGTTTTGGCACAGGAAATAGGCTCGACAAGGAAAAACGATGAGAATGATGGCTAGGGTTAGTTTTGGTAAATCTCTTTTATATTAGGAATTAGCGTTAACTACTAACCACTTGTCGGCCTGCTATTGGACCGCCTCTTTATAGCTTTAAATACGTCATATTGAAAAGATGCGTCTGTTATACTCATTTTGGCGCAAATCGCGAAAGTCTTGTTCAGACCGACTTGCGAGCAGACAACGTCAAAAAATCTGCCAAGTCAAATGTGTAGAGTAAATATTCTTATTGGACGAATCGTTGAGATTCGTCGACACAACTCAACGTCGTATGCAAGCACAACACTTTAAGTTAAAATCGTCGAGTGGATTTTGACGAACACCGAACGGAGTTCCATGAATGACTTGCTGTATCATTTCATCGAATGGAGTTTGACAAACGTCGAACAGATTTTGGGAAATTCGACGAATGGCTTGCTGTATAATTTCGTCGAATGGAGTTCGACGAACGTCGAACGGAGTTCGACGAACGTCGAACGGAGTTCGACGAACGTCGAACGGAGTTCGACGAACGTCGAACGGAGTTCGACGAACGTCGAACGGAGTTCGACGAACGTCGAACGGAGTTCGACGAACGTCGAACGGAGTTCGACGAACGTCGAACGGAGTTCGACGAACGTCGAACGGAGTTCGACGAACGTCGAACGGAGTTCGACGAACGTCGAACGGAGTTCGACGAACGTCGAACGGAGTTCGACGAACGTCGAACGGAGTTCGACGAACGTCGAACGGAGTTCGACGAACGTCGAACGGAGTTCGACGAACGTCGAACGGAGTTCGACGAACGTCGAACAGATTTCAGGAAATTCGTCGAACAGCATGCTATATCATTTCATCGAACGAAGTTCGACGAATGTCGAATGGATTTCGGGAAATTCGAGGAATGGCTTGCTGTATCATTTCGTCGACCGGAGTTCGACGAAGACTGAACAGATTTCGGGAAATTCAACAAACATCTTACTGTATCATTTCATCGAATGGAGTTCAACGAACGTCGCACGGATTTCTCGGGTTTGATAAATGGGGTGCAGTCGACTATCTCGATACTTCCCGAGATCTTTCTAATTAAAATGGAATTGAGTGCACTCAACGCACTCAATGCTAATCAGTATATGGCGTTGAGTGCACTCAACGCACTCAACCCCCCGAGCCAAGACATTTCTCTATGTAAATTGGCATTAAGTGCACTCAACACAGTAAACGCCAATCAGTCCATGGTATTGAGTGCACTCAACGCACTCAACGCCCCGTGCCCAGATATTTTCTAAGTAACTTCCTGATATAAATCGATGCTTCCCAAATCTAAACAAATTCTCTTAGCTCTAAACACGTGTGAGGGGCCTAGCATGAAATGGGATGTTACATTTCATCCCTATGAAGGTCTCAGTTCTGGATGCTATAATACAGATGATGCAGGCTCATGGTTTCGAAGGACAAAATTACGCCCTCTTAGGTTTGACAATTAAAATAAATATCTAGCATTCAGTTTCTCTAATTAACACTATCGATTACTCCAGCAATTAATGTCACAATTCTCAACATCAACAATGCAAAGGGACGCTAACCCTTATATAGATAGAACAAGGGCTAAAGGCCAATGTTCCCTAAAGCGAATAGGACCTATCCGATCCGGACAATTAGCAATTCAAATTTAAAATTTTTCACTAGCAAGTCACAAAACCAATACGAGAGGATCCGGACAAATTAATGATTCAAAATAAAGTCCAAACTAATCCCGAAAATTAATTAATATAAGGGTATACCAAATAACTTGAACACAAAAGAAATCAAGGCTAAGGAAACCAATTTCTACAAGCGTTCACGAGATCTACACGCTCCAATTTATACGAAAAATATTCAGAAAATTAATGCTTAAAATTTAGATTTTAATTCGCACGATTTTGATATAAATCAGGGCAAATTACTAGCCTTCTAATTCCACCAATTACAACAATAATTTAGAAGAAACACACAAAGAATTTGCTTAGAAATCATTACCCAAAATCCCAAGAAAAATCATTCCACAAGATGAGTGGAGTAGGCGCACAAGACGATGGTTGAATCTATATCCACACGACTCCACAGATCTGTACCGGACGATGAAGATGCTAGCCGTTTTCCTTTGCAAAGCCCTAGGTGAGGGAGAAACTTGATGGCCAATATATATGGAAAGTTGAGAGAGGAAAAGTGGTGGGAATATTTCCTAAGTTGAGTGCTCGGGTGCTCGGGTTGCCGTGGTCGACAGGAAGGAAAGGGAGGGGGGTGGCCTAGTCGGTTATTATTTTGATGGAGTTGGGTGCTCGGGTTGTGTGGTCGACATGAAGGAAAGGGAGGGGGGTGGCCGGTTTTGCAAGGAGGGGAGGAGAGGTTGGTCAAGAGGTTGAAGGAGAAAAAAAGGGCCGAACTTGGAGAGGGGGAAAAGGGAGGCCGAAAATAGGGAGGAGGAGGAGGGAAGAGGAAGTGGCTGAACCACTAAGTGGGAGAGAGGGAGGAGGCCGGCAACCAAGAGAGGGGGCAAGAGAAGGGGGGGGAGGAATTTTCTCAAAGGGGGAGAGAGGAGGTGGGAAATTCAAATTTTGAATTCTTGTTTCAAATTTTCATTCTTCTCTACATTATTCTTCATAACATGGCTATATATAGCCTACACCACTCAATCTCCTCAAATTCAAATTTCAAAATTAAACTATGATGGTTATATGCACCCATCATGAAATAAAAATAATACAAAATTTAAATACATGAAATTAAAACACTCTTGATGGTTATAGGAATCCATCATTACATGAAATAAAATAAAAACTAAAAATGCTTAAAATAAAAATTGCTAAAATAATAATTTGATAAATTATATAATTATAATTATTTAATTTATAATTATATATTTTATTTAATGACGGTGGAGGACATCAAGCAAAACATGTAGCGGCTACGGCGTTAGCGAAGACATGGTAGAAATTCATCTTCGAGCTTGTAGCATCAATCATCCCAATCCACGAACTCTCTATGACGGGGATCAACGACCGCATCAACATTGTCGCCATCAATCCTCCCCCACTCAAAATTACTCATCACTGATTAGTGGCCCGTGAGGGGGGAACCGTCGAAAGCAGCAACAACATGGGGCAAATCTGGCCCCGCAATTCGTGTCGTAGTAACATGGACTTCCCATAGCACTAAAAACCTGTCAGGTGTAGAAATAACATAACTTGAATTGGTGTCAGGCAAAAGAAAATTAACTTGAATCTTACCATCCAATTTAAGAACCAAGCAGTCCACGTGTAAAATAGACACGACAGTACTAACACTCCCCAACCCAAGAGAATATTTAGTGGTAGGAAGAAATGACGGAGAGAGACACTCAGGTGGAATAGAGATGTATAGTAAAAAGTTCGGAAACTTGAAATAAAGTGGAACACTCTGTGCTATACAAAAATCTGAAATAAAAGCATGAAATTTGACGTTCTTCATAATCATGGATGGGTCGGCGTTACTATATATTAATTTATTAACAGAGCAATAAGGCATCTGCTCGAGGACTGATCAGACTAAACCAAAATCACTAACTCTAGCGTCGGACAGTCTCGGAAAGGAGTGGAAGGGCATGCAATATAACTTAAGGTGAAATACTAACGTCCAAGATGCATGAGGAGAGAATCCATGTGCTACATGACTAGACCCAAACACCGAGGATAAGGGGGTTATGTTAGGTGGCACATGAGACTTATAATCAGAGATGATTTTAATGTGCTTCGAATTAGTAGTGTTAATTTATATTAAAAACATTCACGCTTGACATGATGATATGCGAAGGGGAACCGCTCATCGTGAAAAATAGAGTTGGACTCTCCCGGAAGTGAAAAGATGTGCATGTAATACAACTCAAGGAACCCAAGTATCATCACAAACGTGGGTACATGAGGGTCATCAAAAGGCAGTGGGTAAATGCGTGCAACAAGGTGTGGTATATAAGTATAAATAGGGGACACCACATTCAGAGGCACAGTTGTCAGAGAATCAGACTCAGTCCTGGTAGGGGACGGAATCGTAGACCGATATGCATAAAAATGAGCTGTCAAAAGAGACGCGTAGTCATATCTATGAGGTGCGGTGAAAAGTCCAAATACTAGTGCACTCAACAAAGTAATATCTATACGCTGAGACAACGCCAAAGTAGGAGCTAATAAAGTGGGATTGACATAAAAACTCAGGCTAGGTCCACCGGTTTCACGTCTTAAAACGTTATCTAAGATAGGCAAATAAATAAGGGGAAGGGTCGGTAAATTCAATCCCGGGATAAAATCCGAATCAGTAAAAATTTCACCCAATGGTGACGACATCAAAGAACTCTCGTCCGGGTGTATCACAACAGTATCGTCCAAAATTACCCTTACCTAAAATGGTAACGCATCCACAATAATAATAGGGACATCCTCAGTTTCAGACTCCTCAAATAACTCAGTTATAATCTCAGTAGGTGTAATCATAGGATCTAACATGATGGGGATCGTAGCCTAGAGAGGGCACTCAATACTAGGGTGATCAAACACAATGCTAGTAGGGCAAGTCATAGGCAATGAAATACTCTCACAGATCAGACTATCATCATCCCATACATCGTCTTTTAAACCACTAGGTATTCCCTCAATTTCAGACTCATCAGAATCGTTGGGCACCAAGGGGCATGGCCTCTTCAGCAACTGACAAATTAAATCCCATTATTTCTAGTTCCAACCGTTCCCAGCAACAGTCAAGACACGCTCTAGGTTACGGGCATGACTTAGGGGCGTGACCTGCGAAACCGCAAATTTTGGCAGTTTTCTCCCAACATTCCTCGGCTTTCAAGATGATAGTTCTTTATGTTACACATCCCTAGTCACGGGCGTGACTCTCCAGAAAAATTACTATAAATTACAGACACTGTCAGGACCTTGGGGAGAAGATTTTGAGGAAGATTTAGTAGTTTAGTTTCCAGTATTTTGCATTTCATTCATGTACTTTCCATTTCATAGTACAGTTTTGTTTTGGCTATTTTTATTTCAAGTACTCTTCTTTTGCAATCATGTCTCTCTTTTTATGTAATTTCTTCATCATGTTAAGTAGCTAAATTTCATTTAACACTTGATCATGATGAACTTTAGATAAAATAAATTTATTAATATTTCTTAAATTATCAAGCTCTTTATTTATCACTGCGATTTATCTTTGATTTTATTTTTGTCGAATTCATATTTTTTTCTACATGTTTTCGCACGTAGATCCATATCCTAGATTTATCGAGAGATTGAGGATACGAATAGATCACTCAAAGGTAGAAGGAGTTGCATGCACTACTCGAGAGAGGACGACATAAATATTTCGGATTGGAGTCAAATCCAATATGGGGTTCACCCCCAAAAGCAAGTTTAGGGTTTTTGACTGGCCGAAGGGTCTTAATAAATCAACCAAAATATAGTTGAGAGCGTATTCTCGAGAGTGGTGATTTTATATTTTGGGAACCAACAGGGTCGAAGTAGATAATTTAGAAACTTGCATTTCATGAAAGTTTATCCAAAGGGATTCTAGATGAAGTGTTAAATTTTATTTGATTTTCATTCTATAGTTTTAGTTAACCTATTTTTATATTCCATAAAAATAATATTAATTTGCGAGAGTAAAAGTAGTCAACAGGCCTGGAAGAATATGCTACTTAATATTTTGTTAAGAAAATTCTATACTATGAACAACAGGTGCTCTTGCCTATAGTTGATAGAATTTCAAAATATTTTCAATCTTAAATTTTACCTATCAAGTTTTGGTGTCGTTGTCGGGGACTTATTTTTTTTGATATTTAGAAAACGTAAATTTTATTAATTTTATCACTCCCTTTCTCTGCCTCCAATTTTTTTTTTTAGTTTTTTTTTTTAAAATTCATTTTCATTAGGTAAAGGTTGTTTTAAATTTCTTTCTTACAAAATGTTATCTAAATTGGTCGCTAAGGTTGTCGAGCTTCAAACAAAAGTATATCTTTTGGAAGCCGCACGCAAGTGCCAAATTTCTTGTTATTATTGTGGTGCTCCTCATCAAAGTGAACAATGTTACCTTTATTATTATTATCAAAATTTTACGTATGAAAATAATTTTGATAATAATTACGAAAATAATTATTCTCACTTTAATGATAATTCTATTACAATTTTTCATGAAAATAATTTTTCAAATTTTCGTAATTTTCATGAAAATAATATTTTGAGTTTTAAAGAAAATAATTTTTCTGATTTTAATGAATTGTCTTCGCCCGTCAATTAGAAGAATTCTGGACTCAAAAAGTGTTGAGTGTGTCGACTCGTGGGCAGGCGTCTTGTGCGTTGAGTGATACTCAATGCACGAGAAGAAACAGACTTAGAACTATCTTAGTTGCAGAGGTGTCGAGTGCGTTGAGTGGTCACAACGCCACTCGATGAGGTGTTGAGTGATACTCAACGCACAAGGAGAAATGGACATAAAATAATTCTGGATTCTGGAAGCATCGAGTGCGTTGAGTGTTCTCGACACCATTCGACGAATCATCGAGTAATACTCGATAAATGAAAGTTTAACTTAGAGAATGATTCTGGATTCTATAGGCTTCAAGTGGTCTCGACGACATTCGATGAATCATCGAGTGCGTTGAGGTAACTCGACGTCATTCGATGAAGCATCGAGTGCGTTGAGTAAACTTGACGCCATTCGACGATTCGTCGAGTGTGTATAGTATACACGATGATTTTGACTTAGAGTATTTTCAGCCCCAATTTGTTTGCTAGTTGATATTTATGGGCTGAAGCAGGTTTTCGAGAAATGCCCCAAAGGACTCTTGTGGGACGATTCCTTCGATAAGACTTGTTTTAAGTAATAATGGGTGGTCCAATGTTAGGGTGACACACGGCAAAGCAATCTAACCCTAATTCTTCTAATAAAAGGAGACTTACAGGAAACCCTAGCCGCCACTTCCATTTCCTTGCCGAGCCGTTACCCCTGTCGAAACCGTCGGAAGAGAGAAAGTTACCGGAGTCAGATTTTCTAGAGGAGGAACTTTTCCTTTCCGTGTAGAACAACAACAACGCGGGGGAAGATGCCTCCAAGACGGATAACGAGATCTTGGCCGAAAATGAGGTGAGCTTCAGGTAGATGTGCACTGAGGACCAAGCCCAACTGGCCAATGTCGTGGCACGGAAGGAGCCTATGGGAGCATATCACCACAGGACCAAGCCCAACCGTCCACTTGGTATGGATCGAGCCCCGGGAATAAGCCCTGAGGACCCATCCCTACCATCCAAAGTCTATTTGTCAACTCCCATCGGTGTGATGACTGGAGAGCTCGTAGACCTGCGACACTATCCTTAACCCAGGATTATGACACCGTGTGTGAACTCTCACCGCATGCAATTTCACATGGACTTTCCATCAAACATCCAGTGCTCAACAACACTGAACTCGACACCGAGTCCCTTAAAATCACATTAATCTAGTGCGGTCAAATACTCAACCACTTACACCCTTTTCATATTTTCGTGCTCCAAATCACTCAAGGGTTCAATAAGAACACAAGTGGCAAGACATCTCATACAACGTACCAATCCACACTGCTACCCATATGGAGACAACTCTAAGCAGTGGACTATACTAACTATACCATCAAACACTTGAGACTACCATTCCACATATTCCATGGAAATGAGATTTATCTCATTTGCCCCCTTCCTTATAAAGCCTTCACAAACAACTATACTTTCATATGATCCTTAATATTATTTTTATTCAATATAAAAATAGGTTAACTAAAACTATTGAAAGAAAATCAAATAAAATTTAGCACTTGATCTAGAATCCCTTTGGAAAAACTTTCATGAAATACAAGCTCCTAAATTATCCACTTCGACCAAGGAGGTTCCCAAAATACATAAGCACCTCTCTCGAGAATATGTTCTCAACTAATTTTAGGTTGATCGATTAAGACCCCTCGACCAATCAAAACCCCTAAGCTTGCTTTAGGCGGTGAACCCCTTTTGGATTTGACTGCAATCCAGAAGATTTATGTCATCATCTCTCGAGTAGTAAATGCAACTCCTTCTACCTTTAAGTGATCTATTCATATCCATAACATCTCTATAAATCTAGGATACAGATATAGGAGCGAAAACATATACATGAAATATGAATTCGACCAAAATAAATTCATAGATAAATCTAAGTGATAAATAAAGAACTTGATAAATTGAGAAATATAAATAAATTTATTTTATCCAAAGTTCATCATGATCAAGTGCCAAATGAAATTTAGCTACATAACATGATGAAGAAATTACATTAAAAGAGAGACATGATTTCAAAAGAAGAGTACTTGAAATAAAAATAGCCAAAGCAAAACTATACTATGAATTGGAAAAGTACTAGAATGAAATGCAAAGTACTGAAAACTAAACTACTAAATCTTAATAAAAATCTTCTTCCCATGCTCCTGACAGTGTCTGGAATTTATAATAATTTTTCTGGAGAGTCACGCCCATGACTAGGGACGTGTAACGTACAAAACTATCATCTTGAAAGCCGAGGAATGTTGGGAGAAAACAACCAAAATTTGCGGTTTCACGGGTCACGCCCCTAAGTCATGCTCGTGACCTAGAGCATGTCTTGACTGTTGCTGGAAATAGAGGGAATTCGAAATAGCGGGAGTTAATCTGTCAGTTGCTGAAGAGGCCACGCCCCTTGGTAATGTCTGTGACTTAGGGAGTGTTAGCTTGGAATGGCCTAGTTCCAAAACTGGCTTCTTAATGTTGTGTCACGCCCTCATGTTGGCTATCATGCCTATTTGTGTAAGACTCCCCTCCTAAAACACAAGACACGGCCGAGGGGATTCTTATGCCAAGAACAGCCACTTTGCGATAATGCCAACACACGGGTTGACTGATACTACAAGACGCTTATCCTGCCGGCTAAGATCAATATCATCCATGCTAACCTAACATAAAGAATATACACATAGAAGTCAAATCCACACAAGCATATAGGTTTATAAAGTACATCAATAATAAGAAGAAAATACAACTTCTATAATATCAGAGTACACAAATTTGCCCCAATGGCTATAATATGAGTCACACAAAAACTCACATCCGTGACTGAAGGCAGCGATGGTAACGACATATCAAGCCCTGTCACCATAGCCTGGCTGCCCTCCTGCATAACCTGTTGCTGCTCTATCTGTGTGGTTTCCTACTAAAATGGAATACGTGGCAACCGTTAGTCATAAAGACTAAGTGGCTATCATATCCACTCCGCCTGCGAGTCTTAGGCACCGGGTGGAGAAAAGGAACAAGGGTACAATATATATATATATATATATATATATATATATATATATATATATATATATATATATATATATATAATTAGTAGTACAAGTAGGTGGTATAAGACTAATCAATATCAAAATATCCAACATTATATAACATGTACTATATCAATCTATGGTAGCATTTATACTATTAATAGAAGTGTATATGTATTCTGCAACAGGAAAGTAACTCAACTTATAAGATTGCCCATACAGAATTATAAGTTAAGGATCGGCTTTACAGGAATATAACTCATCAAATTAGAGTGCCCATACAAACTTACATGATAAGGAACTTGTGTATGTAATGCAATGCAATGATATAAATGCAATATGATGACTCACCCATGCTCACTCACACACATAATGCCGACACAGACTTGTAGTTCCCACTTTTCGAGCAGGTAGCTAACCTCTCAGGTGTCATCCGTTGTGGCCAGACGGTGACAATGAAATAGCCTTTCCACTACTAGGCGGGCATCCATACTACCACGCCTAGGCCTCCTTATGGCTAAATGCTAAGAACATAACAATAGAGCTCCCTGCGTACTACGGCTCAGAAGGAGCCTCAGGTTGATGTGCACCGAGGACCGAGCCAAACAAGCCATTGTCGTGGAATAGAAGAGCCTATGGGAGCGTATCACCATAGGACAAAGCCCAACCGTCCACTTGACATGGAAGGAGCCCCGAGAATGAGCCCTGGTGACCCATCCCAACCGTCCAAAGTCTATCTATCAACTCTCATCGTTGTGATGACTGGCGAGCCCATAGACCTGCCAAACTATCCTTAACCTAGGATTATGACACCGCGTGTCAACTCACACCACATAGAATTTCACATGGACTTGCCATCAACCATCCAATGCTCAATAACACTGAACTCAACACCGAGTCCCTTATAATCACATTAATCTATTGGGGTCAAATACTCACGCACTTACACCCTTTTCATATTTTCTTGCTCCAAATCACGTAAGAGTTCAATTAGAACACAAGTGGCAAGCCACCTCATACAACATACCAATCCACACTGCTACCTGTTGGGAGATAACTCTAAGCAATGGACTATACTAACTATACCATAAAACACTTTAGACTACCATTCCACATATTCCATGGTCAGGAGATTTACCTCTTCTGATTCGTTCCTTACAATAAATCCTTCACAAACAACTATGCTTCCATATGATAATCACAACAATATAATGGTATTTCACATAATCATCAAGCATGATAACACAACTATAATTTACACATTCAATTATCGGGCATCACACCCTCTTTCAAAACCTGTTCCATTTTCCGGATTATAATTATGCACATCCTTACCGAATTTCACAAGTGCTTCATTTGTAAAACCAAATCTTATCAAATCCTTTGTTCACTAAGATTCCCTAACCATTTGTTTATTAAACACTTCCAAACCATTTGTTTATCATGGCTACGAATAACTAGGCTACTCCAAACCTCAACATCATCTTGCTACGTTTCTTCCACTTAGTCCAATCAAGTTATACACTAACCCGAGACAACATGCACCTAAGATGTTACTGTGTAGCAACTTCGACTAGACACTCCCGATACAACAAGACTGATAAAAAAATGTACAACCATCCATTGGAAAGGTCGTTCGAAGGACTACAACTTTCCACTTCGGCCCAAGACATAGATCCGGCCGTATCACTCTCAAAAGCGGCCTTGAATTTCGCTGCGCAAAGAAAAAGGATTTCTGCACGCATCTTAAAGAAAGATGAACGGCATTGGTTCATCTTCTTCCTCTAGCCATTTGTTCAAAACCACATACAACACTTCATCCACCCTTATTCACCCTCAATAGACCATTTCTCTTCACGAAACCATGTCCTTCAAATTCACATGAAGAGAGTAGAAGTTGAAGACATCAAATCTCTAGGACAAGGTCCTAGCATGGTCTCTTCCTAGGAGATCTTCATCTCGCATAGTCCAACTCTTTTCAGTCGACATCTCTCCAATATCGTAACTATAGTTCTAGCACCAAGGGAGAGGGAACCACTATAAATCTATGTGTCCTCTATGTTTGCTTGATTATTTTCTATGCATAGATCGATAATATTTATTCTGCAAAAACATGCACAACTCACCTATTTACCCCCTCTAGGTGATTTAGGTAGACAACTATACACTCTCACAAACTTTCTCATGAGTGTGAGGCGGTCTTTCCCGTGGAGTTTGAGGTTCAGTCGTCGCGAGTCACGGCCGCTAGCATAAGAGATGAGGAATGGAGGGAAGAAAATGAAGGGGAGCTACGAATCTCAGTAGATATGATAGAGGAGCTCCTCTATGTGGCCATCATTAGGTATGAGGAGATTAAACGAAGGATGGCCAAGTGCTTCAATAAGCATGTCAGAATAAAGTAGTTCAAAGAGGGAGATCTGGTTCTGAAGAAGGTCGATGCCGCTGGAAGGTCAGCGGCCGTTGGAAAGCTCAATTCTAACTGGAAGGGTCCCTACATAGTTGAGAAGGCCATGGGGTCGGGGGGATACCACCTCCATAATGTGGAAGGGGTGTGTTGGATCCCTAGTTGGATTTGGGCTAGGTTCACCAACTAGGATGATTGACCCACCATGTATAGCCAGGGTCATGTCTGTGTCCTAGAGTTTAGGCTAAGTCCTTAGATTCAACCTTACATGGACCATCTAACAGAAGACAGTAGAAGACTGAAGACTTAGAAGAAAATTAGGTTCAGAAAATGACTTTGATGTTCGTCGAACTCAGCTCAACGATAGTCGTGCTCCGCTCGACGAACTCAGAGTCAATTCTCTGAGTTGAGCTCGACGATATCCGAGCTCAGGTCGATGAACTTTGGAAGATCAACTTCAACACATTATGTCCAGAATACCATCTCTGAACTCAGGTAGACGAAGATAGATTGTCAGCTCGATGATCTTGGACCACAGAATTGGGAGGTTTTCACAGAAAGTAGTTAGCTGATCTCCGGTTGACGAACTTGGATCTCAGGTCGACGGACAAGAATTCTCTAGTCGACGAACATGATCTCTCTGGTCGATGAACTTTGATCTCAGGTCGACAAAATCTGTTCTCTGGTCGACGTTTTCTGTGAAGCTCCAGGCTTAGTATTTCCCTCCATTTCTGTCCTTATTCCATATTATTTAGCAATATTTTCCTGAGTAATTAATGGATATATTCTCTGAATATAGACGTTAGTGGCATCATTGATTATGATCTTCATCAGGTTAAATATTTGCTTAATTAATTGGGACAGTTGGGAAATTCATTAATGCAAAAATTCTCTCCAGCGGTATTTCATTCTTCAGGCAGTCAGCATTCAATGCAATGGAATTCAAAATTCAAAGGAGAATTCGAATGAAGATATAAAAGAGTTTTTCTTTACAGTCTTGACAACAAGGAATGCAAATACAAAAAATACCTACAGCAAAATATTCTGAACCTTCTCTGCATAGAAAACAGTGTGTTTTCTCCTTGACATCACTGAAGAAGAAGAACAACAAATAGAAATCAAGAGTCTTCTTCAATCTTCAACTCCAGGAGCTCTCAAGGACAACATATTCAAATTAGTCAGTAGTTTCTGGATTTTCACAAGTCAAGGAAGAAGACCTACTACATCTTGTGCAAGACTCCAAGTGATATTGAAAGGAGTTCTTGATAACAACAAACCCACTAGTCTTCTCTGTTGCTTGAGAAAGAGAAGACATAATCAATCTCTCTCCCCCCTCCTGTATAAAGGGTTTATTAACTCCCTTCAAAAGTTTATTTGTTTTTTGGGCACCTGATCAAAAGCTCATAGGTGGCAGACACCTGATCAAAACCTGCTAGTGGATTTCTACCAGGGTAGTAGAAGAGTGGATGTACCCAGGTTGGGGAACCACTAAAAAAGTTCTTGTGTTGTCTGGTTGCCCTTTTTCTTGTTGTTCTTGCTATGGCTGTAATAGGCTAGTTGTGCCGTGATATATTTATATGATGTGTTAGATTAGTTTAGCTTAGATTATCTCTTCTCTATTAATATTAGTATCGCATTTATTTTCATTACTCTGATAATATTCAAAATAACAAAAAGATTTTAGATTACTCTATTCACCCCCCTAGAGTAAATCAGGTCTAACCTCATCTTTCAATTGGTATCAGAGCTATTTTCTTTGGTTGTACAAGCAAACCCTTGAACCAAAAGATCCTTTGTTAGATCTGATCTTAAGTTTAGATTGTTTCACAGCATGGCACAAAACAAAGACTATGTAAGCACCAGACCTCCAGTTTGTAGTCTGAACAAGTTTGCAATTTGGAAGGCAAGAATTAGGTTGTACATGAATTCTATTGATGATGACATCTACAATTCTATTTTGATAGGTCCTCCACAACCAACAACATCTACATCTACATTAACATCAAGCACTCAAGCTGTTCCATCACCTGAGTGGACAGTTGCATAGAAAAAGGAAAAGATTGCAGATGCTAAAGCCATGAACATATTGGCACAAACTATGTCAAATGACATATTTCAAAAGGTGGCTGAGTGCACATTTGTAAAGACAATCTGGGACTCACTCAAACAGATAGTTGGTGGTTCAACAGATGAGAGAAAAGATAGAAGATCAACTCTCATCTCATAGTATGAGAACTTCAAGAAAGAAGAATCAGAATCTATTAGTGACATGTACAACAAATTAAGTTCCATTATCAATGAATTGAAAACCTTGGACAAAGACATCTCTCTCACTGAGGTGAATGATAAGATTCTAATGTGCTTCCCAAGTTCATGGGATTCTAGGATCTGGCCAATCAAGGAGGCCAGAAGCTTGAATGAGATTTCCATAGAATCTCTCCTGGGAAAGCTCAAATCTTATGAGCAGTTGATCAAGTCCAGGGAAGCTGCAGAACAAAGGACTCCTCCACCAGCAAGAAAGGAGTAGAATATACCTTTTAAAGCTATAGAAGAACCAGAAGCTTCAACATCAAATGAAGAACTCCTAAGTCTCTTAGCCAAGAGATTCTACAAGATGGCTAGGAAGGACTTCAGGAGAAAGTCATCCATGCAGGATGACAAACCCAGGTATGATAAAACACCCACTAAAGAAATAGTGTATTTTGGGTGCAGGAAACCAGGACACTTCATCTCAGAGTGTCCTGAAAATCAAAAGAAAGAAAGGAGAAGAGAGAAAGACTCCAGAAGACAGCAATACAACAGGCCTTCCTCCAGCAAGAACAAAAAGAAGGAGAAGTGCTTTGTTGCTGAAACCTGGAGTGATACAGAAGATGAATCCACATCCTCTAGCTCCAGTGAAGAGGAAGAAGAGGCAAAGGTAAGGGAAGTCTTCCTCATGGCTATCAATACCTCTTGCAGCCCATCAGATGTTGAAGCACAATCTAACAATGAAGAATCTAAATCTGAAGCTGATCAGGTACTATCTTCATTTGATTATAGTTCTGATAATTTAAAAATTGAATTTAAATCCATGTGTATAGATTTAATAAATTCAGAAAAGGAAATTAAAACACTTAGGGAAAATTTGATAGATCAAGAAAACTTTGTTTCAGAAAATATTAGATTAAAAGATGAATTGACTTTAGCAAATGAACAAATTATATCACTTAAGACTGAATTAGCTGAGGCTAGGAAACTTGAAGAATCCCTAAATGGGAGAAGCATCAAGTTGATGGACATCACAAGCACAGTAAATGCCAAAATAAATGGCAAGCTGGGCTTAGGTGCATCTTCAAGCCAACCCCCACTAATTTAGAAAAATATATTAACTACTCCTATAAAATTTGTTTCTGAAAAGGGAAAAGAAAAGATAGAAACCAATAATAATGTTAAACAAACTGAGCTTAAAACAAAGAATAAGAAAAAGAAACAAAATAAGAAAAGCCCAAATAAAAATATTATTCAACAGATTTCGTCGAACTCCGATCGACAAAATGTGTACAGTTCATTAAACCCCGTTCGACGAACTTCGAACGCAGATTTCTACTACAATAATTCGTTGAACTACGATCGACGAAACCAGCATGGTTTGTCGACCAGAGATCGACGATTTTGGGGTCCAGAGAATGGATATTCTCATTCTCTGAGTGGAGTTCGACATTGATGGATTTCTTTGGACATGATCGTCGAACTCACTTGAATAGTTTCAATGCCAACCTGGTCGACGACCCAGCTCGTCGAACTCCAGTTGACGAACTCACTTGAATTCGTCGAACGCAGTTCAGTATAATAGAGACTTAAATTCTTCCAAAACTATAATCAACTAAGATATTCTAATAATCAATACAATCAATGGATTATACCACCTAGAAGATATCACCTTTTAGGATAACAAAGTCAACCTGAATACTCTTACATTTTTAGTTTCAATTATGTGAAGAAAGAAAGACCCAAGGTAACCTGGGTCACGAATGTCTAATCTGTTTTATTACAGGTGAAAGTCTATCCTACCACAGAGCAACAGTGGTATTTGGATAGTGGCTGTTCTAAGCATATGACTGGAAACAAGGCCAACTTAACTCATTTTAAGGCAAAGCTAGGACAAAAAGTAATATTTGGTGACTCCAATTGTGGCTAGACTGAAGGCTATGGAAAAGTCAAGATTGGGGCAGTTACTTTCAAAAAGGTTGCATATGTAAGTGGACTGAAACATAACCTCATCTCCATAAGTAAACTATGTGATGATGGTTATCAGGTATCTTTTAACTCAAGCTCTTGTATTATTTATACTAAAGAAAACCAAACTGTTTTAATTCAAAATAGACAAGGCAACATATATGTAGTTAATTTTCAATCTGCAACATCAGAGATTTGCTTATTTAATCTTGTTAGTAATCAGAATGATCTATGACATAAAAGATCAGGTCATGTTAATCTGAAAAATATTGCTAGGTTATCTAAAGACAACCTTGTTAGAGGATTGCCTTCTGGTCCCTACAAGAAGAAAGGCCTCTGCAGGGCTTGTCAATTAGGCAAGCAAACTAAATCTATGCCTAAATCAGTCAATAAGAGTGATTCACCTAGGATCTTGTACTTGCTACACATGGAATGTTTTGGCCCTATTGCTGTACGAAGCCTAGGAGGGAAATCTTATACTTTAGTTATTGTAGATGACTTCTCAAGATTCAGTTGGGTATTCTTTTTCAGATCTAAGTCAGATACATTCAAGGTTCTTACAAATTTTATCAAGACCATACAGATTGAGTACTCTACTCCAGTTACATTGATCAGAAAAGATCATGGTACTGAGTTTGAGTCTCTTCTTATTCAAGAGTTCTGTAGGAAGGAAGGTATCAGACACTACTTCTCAGCTCCTAAAACACCTTAACAAAATGGGTTGCTGAAAGGAAGAATAGAACACTAATTGAATCAGTAGTTACATTACTTGCAGATGCTTATATGCCCCTATCCTTCAAGGCAGAGGCTGTGAGCACATCAAACTATGTACTGAACAGAAGCTTAATACATAAACTTAAGAATAAGACTCCCTATGAATTTCTTAAAGGGAAGAAACCTAAAATCACATATTTTAAAATATTTGGTTGCATATGCTATATTCATAACAATGACAAGAAATATATTAGAAAGTTTGAAGCTAAGGGTGTAGAAGGAATTTTTCTAGGATATTCCCAAGTCAGCATGCTTATAGAGTGTTTAATAAATCTACTTTAAAATTTGAGGAATTTGTTCATGTAACTTTTGATGAAGCTAACATGTCTTATAAGGAGAAAAAAATTTCTACCAATAACACATTGCAGGTACCTCACTTTTGTGAGAGATTGGATGATCTAAGCCTCACCCAAGAGGTTCCAATACATCCCTCTCCACATGTTGAAAAAGAAAGTGAAGAAGAAAGTTTAGAGGTGGCTGAAACCTATCCAATAGCTAATGAAATTCCACAAGAGGAATTTATCCCACAAGGTGTTGCTCAACCAACTCCAACCAATGAATTTGTCATACTTAGGAATCACCCTGTATCTCAAGTGATTGGAGACATTTCTGTTGGTGTGCAGACAAGACATCAACTCAACCAAGACTTGATCCATGTCTACTTCATATCTCAAATTGAGCCCCAATCCATCAAATATGCTGAGCAAGATCCACACTGGATTGTTGTAATGCAAAAGGAGCTTAATCAATTTGAGAGATGCAGAGTTTGGGATTTAGTTCCAAGACCCAAAGACTACCCAATCATTGGAACTAAATGGGTATATAGAAACAAGCTGGATGCCCAAGGTGTCATCATAAGGAATAAAGCAAGGCTTGTTGCTCAAGGTTATAGGCAAGAGGAAGGAATTGATTATGACCAGACTTTTGCACCTGTTGCAAGGATGGAAGCAATCAGGATCTTCCTTGCATATACTGCCTACAAGAAATTCAAGGTTTATCAAATGGATGTCAAAAGTACTTTTCTGAATGGAGAACTCATAGAAGAGGTTTATGTTGAACAACCTCCAGGTTTCATCTCTCCAACTCATCCCACATATGTCTTTAAATTGCATAAAGCTCTCTATGGTCTAAAGCAAGCTCCAATAGCTTGGTATGAAACCTTAGCAAGCTTTCTCATAGAGCATAAATTCTCTAGGGGCATTGTAGATAGAACATTATTCACTTGACACCATAAGTATCAGATTTTGTTAGTACAAATTTATGTAGATGATATTATTTTTGGGTCTACAGATTCCAAACTATGCAAGAGGTTCTCTGACCTCATGCATTCAAAGTTTGAAATGAGTAGCATGGGTGAGCTCTCCTACTTCCTTGGTCTCCAAGTGAAGCAGCTACCTGATCGCATCTTCATATCCCAGGCTAAGTATGCTAAGGAGCTTATCAAAAAGTTTGGGATGGCTGATGCCTCAGCAAAGAAAACACCCATGACCACTAATGCTGTAATTGACTCTGATGAACATGGAAAGCCTGTTGATCAGAAATTATATAGGGCCATTGTTGGGTCCCTATTATACCTTACAGCAAGCAGACCAGATATAATATTTGCTACATATTTCTTTATGCTAGGTTCCAAGTGAACCCTAAAGAGTCTCACCTAATTTTCTTAAAAAGGATTTTGAGATATATAAAGAGTTTCTTAGTCTAGGACTTTGGTATCCCACTGAGTCAGAATTTGAGTTAACTGGATGCTCAGATGATGACTTTGTTGGATGCAGAGTAGACTGAAAAAGCACTTCCGGAACATGCCAATTCCTTGGTGCTAGATTAGTCTCTTAGTTTTGCAAAAAACAGTCATTTGTGTCTACATCAACTGCTGAAGTAGAATACATAGCAGCTGGCAGTTGCTGTTCCCAGATGCTGTGGATTCAGAACCAACTTCTAGACTATGGGTTCAACTTAAATAATTCAACTCTTCTATGTGACAACACAAGTGCAATTTCCATTACACAAAATCCAGTCCATCACAGTAGGACTAAGCATATAGACATTAGGCACCATTTCATTAGAGAGTGTGTAGATAAAAATAAAATTAATCTTGTCTATACCTACACTGATTTGTAAAGAGCAGATATCTTCCCCAAACTTTTAGATGAGAGGAACCATCTGTTCTTCATAAATCAGCTTGCTATGATAAATGGAGAAGCCATAATTTAATTTCTGTATATGGTCGACGGATTTTTCAAAGTTCGTCGAACGGAGATCGACGAACTGGGAAAAGTTCTAGAGAAATTCATCGAACGGAGATCGACGAACTCTCTGTTAGTGAAGCTATTTTTGTCGGCCGAAGATCGACGAATTTGCTTCAGAAACGTTTCGTCGAACTGAACTCGACGAAATGTTTTCAAATCTTCTGACTGAGATCGACGAATTCTTTTGACTATAAAATATTTCGTCGACCTAAGATCTAAGAATTTTTATTATTCGTCAAATGGAGTCTGCCGGTTCATATTCTGAAAACCTCATATCTAGGTTTTCTTCGAGCTCTATCCCGCGTTTTCAGTTCTCTTGCACTTGATCTCTATTTTTCTCTTACAGGTGAACTCATGGCGATTCCGGCAAACACTCTTTCCGTAATGAAGTTTGACATGAGTTTTGATATTGACTTTGACTCCTTCCAGCATTCTGGCACGATCTTTGTTGAAATTCTAACATTATTTGAAGAAAAAAATCTAAAGCAGTTCATGACTCACAGAATCAAGATAGCCATGACAGAGATAATGGAATGGGTATTTACATCAACAACATCAGAAGATATTATGACGAGAACAATATCTGGTAACAACGTTTCCCTTTCCCCCACTGTACTAACCGAAGTTTTTGGTTTACTGAATGGTGATGAAGAAATCAAAATGAATAATGAGGAATATGAGAATATGCTGATCAAAATGGGTCACCCTAGAGAGACCAAATAAATTATTAAAGAAGAATTTGTCTGCTGAGTATAAGTTCTTAGCAGATGTAGTAAGGAAAGTGTTGCTGGGCAAACACACGACACATGACTACATCACCACGCACCAGTTCATGGTGATGGGTGCTCTTGTAGAGAAGAAAATAGTAAACTGGGGCAAGCTACTATTTGAGTTAATCAAAAAGAAAAAAAAAGAAGGAAGTGTGTTTTGGATGAATTCTGGGAATCGTCCTTCACGAGAAGGCTCCTAAACATCTGGTCTCCACGATAGTGTTGATAAATGCCTCCAAAAGGCTTACCTCTGCCCTGTTTGGTAGATGGGAGAAAAAGATCACCAAGCCATCCAAGGCTACATCCTCTACAAGAACTTTTGAGAGTACCAAGGCCATAATAGCCGCTCCTCCACATCCAGAAGAAGTTCCTTACTCCACCAATATTTATTCTCCTCCTCAACCTCAATCACAATAATAACAACAACAACATCTACCCACACCAACTCCATTACCAGTTCAATCTCCAGTTCATACTTCACCAACTCACCAACAACATCAACCTACACCAGCATCAACCCAGGTTCCATCTCCTAAGAACATCACTCCACCTCAATCTCCACTTCCCCCTCATTTAACTACCGCACACCCTGACATATTTATCTCATCCCACACATTCAATCTACTGTTTCCTTCACCATCTCCACCAACAAGAGTTCCCCTTTCAATAACTGCAACTCCCTCAATTTCAATCCCTCCACTCACCCAAACTGGCATTCCCTCCACTATACCTGACTACACACATACAAATATGTCCAGTGCATTCTCTGTTTGTTCAAATTATGGTCATCACACTCCATACTCCTCCACTGCTCCAGAATCTCTCTATCTCAACTTCTCTGACATTGCTAAAGACCTACTAGCATTCATCTCTCCCGCCCTTAATAAGCTTCTAACCGATGCACTAGCTCCTCTTACTATTTCCATCACATCCCTTTCTAGCAGAATTGCTGCTCTATCCCCTGTCCCTTCTTATGGGGGACTGGCTTCAGGACCCCCTGAAACCAGTCAGGTTGAGATGCTCTGTGATGAAGAAGCTCCAGTGGTGACAGCAGCAGTAGAAGCAGCAGCAGACTCAGTAATGTCAGATTCTTCAGAAGAAGCAGCCACTCCTACTGAACTCATAGATTTAATTGATTCTGATAAAGATATGGATGAGTCAGTTATAGCTGAAATAAAAACTGTTGGTGATTATATTATAAATGCCACAGTTAATCTAAATTCTTTATTAGATTTATTCAATTTTGTCTACAGAGATATTCTACCCAATTCTTATTATCAGAAATCCTTGTCTATAGTTCCATACACTGCACTAATAAGCCCCACAGTTGCCAAGCAACTTAAGGCTAGTTTTGCAGTAATAAAAACACCAATTGTACCATCCCCTTCTAAGGATAGTTCTTCTTCAAAAGCTATTTCAGCTCCAACATACAAGATGGATGATAGTCCTCTGCCAGATCTGGATGAGATCATTATGGCAGATATAGAATAAGAAAATTTATCAGTTGCTGAAAATACTACTGAAATAGTTGCCCCAGCTCTTCCAGAATCTCAAGCACAGCCTCAAGCTGAAAAGCAAATATCAAAAGATCTTTTGAAAGCTCTTAATGATCTATATGACAATCCTCAAGGATCTTCTACAGATGAAGATGAGGATGATGATTTTGATGATGATGATAGCTCTACAGCTAAGAAGAAAATTTGCAAGAAGAGAAAGGCTACTCCCAAACCAAATCCCACACATGACACTCCATACTACATTCTATAAAATATCACTCCATATCCTGGGATGTCAACATGGATGTGACTTTCTAAAAAAGAATAGAAAGCTAGAAAGAAAAGCAGGAGGTACTCTCCTCCCCCTCCTCAAAGAAACTGGAGAGGTCCTCCTCGTCCACCTACTGCTGGTGCATCAGGAAACACTTCTTAGAGGTCTACCTCTTATGCTTAAACCTACCATAGACATCAAGGTAGATCCTCACCATCTTAAGGAAGCAGCCAGCATAGGTATTCCTCCAGCAAGAAACATAACGAACAGCAACAGCAATATCAACAACAGCAGCAACAACAACAAGCTCCTAAAACAAATAAAGCTGAAAATCCTAAAAGGCCAGAGACTCCACATATTCCCATTGTGGATCCAAAAACTATGATAACTTCTAGAATGGCCATATTCCAGGAACTTGTTGGATTATCAATGATCAATAAAGCTAAAGATGAAGGAAGAGATCCATCCCAATACTCTACAATGTCTACCTACAAAAAAGAAGAGTTAAAAAGGTATGAAAAGGATAATAAATTCTTTAATGTAGATGCTTACATGAATCTACATCCAGAGGCTATTGTGCCCAGAGATACCTCTGTTAATATTATTGGAACTACTGATATGACAATATCGAAGAGAGAAGTAGCTAACCGAATAGATAAATTAAATTTACACCGCCTTCTGACCAAGAGAAAGGTGACAAGCAAAAGGAAAAGCTAAAGAAAAAGAAATTATATATTTTGTTTTGTTTCTGTTTGTCTGAACTTTATATTTGTTTACTGTCACAAAGCTACTGATTGTAAATATCTGCTGAATGTTTCAATTTTTCTGCCAGATATATTTTTCCTACTTTGTGAATGTTTTTATTTCATTTGTATTAGTGTCCTCACCCAAATAGGGGGAGATTGTTGGATTCCTAGTCGGATTTGGGCTAGGTTCACTAACTAGGATGATTGACCCACCATGTATAGCCAGGGTCATGTCTATATCCTAGAGTTTAGGCTAAGTCCTTAGATTCAACCTTACATGGACCAGACAACAGAAGACAGCTGAAGACTCAAGACTTAGAAGAAAATCAAGTTCAGAAAATGAGTTTGACATTTGTCGAACTCAGCTCGACGATAGTCGTGCTACGCTCGACGAACTCATAGTCAATTCTTTGAGTTGAACTCGACGACATCCGAGCTCAAGTCGACGAACTCTAGAAGTTCAACTTCAACACATTATGTCCAGAATACCTTCTCTGAACTCAGGTCGACGAAGATAGATTGTCAGCTCGATGATCTTGGACCACAAAATTGGGAAGCTTTTCACATAAAGCAGTTAGCTGATCTCAGGTCGACGAACTTGGATCTCAGGTCGACGAACAAGAATTCTCTAGTTCACAAACATGATCTCTCTGGTCGAAATTTGATCTCAGGTCGACGAAATCTGTTCTTTGGTCGACGTTTTCTGTGAAGCTCCAGACTTAGTATTTCCCTCTATTTCTGTCCTTATTCCATATTATTTAGCAATATTTTCCTGAGTAATTAACATATATATTCTCTGAATATATCCATTAGTGGCAGCATTGATTATGGTCTTCATCAGGTTAAATATTTGCTTAATTAATTGGGACAGTTGGGGAAATTCATTAATGCAAATATTCTCTCCAGCCATATTTCATTCTCCAGGTAGTCAGCATTAAATGCAATGGAATTCAAAATTCAAAGGAGAATTCGACTGAAGATATAAAAGTGTTTTTCTTTACAGTCTTGACAACATAGAATACAGATACAAAAAATATCTACAGCAAAATATTCTGAACCTTCTCTGTACAAAAAACAATGAGTTTTCTCCTTGACCTCTCTGAAGAAGAAGAACAACAAATACAAATCAAGAGTCTTCTTCAATCTTTAACTCCAGGAGCACAACATATTCAAATCAGTCAGGAGTTTCTGGATTTTCACAAGTCAAGAAAGAAGACCTACTACACCCTATGCAAGACTCCAAGTGATATTGAAAGGAGTTCTTGACAATAGCAAATCGACTAGTCTTCTCTGTTGTTTGAGAAAGAGAAGACATAATCAATCTCTCTCCCCCTCCTGTATATAGGGTTTATTAACTCCCTTCAAAAGTTTATTTGGTTTTTAGGCACCTGATCAAAAGCTCATAGGTGGCAGACACCTGATCAAAACTTGCTAGTGGATTCCAACCAGGGTGGTAGAAGAGTGGATGTACCCAGGTTGTGGAACCACTATAAAATATCTTGTGCTGTCTGGTTGCCCTTTTTCTTGTTGTTCTTGCTGTGGCCGTGATAGACTAGTTGTACTGTGATATATTTATATGTTGTGTTAGATTAGTTTAGCTTAGATTATCTCTTCTCTGTTAATATTGGTATCACATTTATTTCCATTACTCTAATAATATTAAAAATAGCAAAAAGATTTGATGTTACTCTATTTACCCCCCCCCCCCCCCTCTGGAGTAAATCAGGTCTAACCACATATTTCAGGGTGTCCATCAACCACGCTTGGAGTGACGACGACCTAAAACGCTTCTACCCTTTGGGTGGGTAAAATTGTATATTTCTTGTGGTTAAAACTAGCAGCGTCCCAAGCCTTATTTAGTTGGGGAAAGAAATATTTTATTTATTTGTTTAGGACTGTCGGGGCCCGTAGATTTATTAGATAAAAAAGTTGAAATCGAGTTTTAACGAAAGTAGGCAAGTGCACCTATCGCGTGTAGTACATGATATTCTGGTGGGGAATATCGAGGTCTCATTGTTCTCGGGGATGGGTTGATTATTTCTACTCCTCCCTGGAGGGACTATTGTTTTATCGAAAATAAATTGGCGGGTGATTAATTAAATAGCGCGGTTATATAAAAACAATAAATAGACATGAAAAATACGATGAAGAAATAGTGCATTGGTACCGAATCAAATTTTAACTAAAATAACTTTTAATGACTAGAGATCCTAAATTTCAGATTAATTAAGGCGGTGACTTGGCCGTGGAGGTTCAATAAAAATGAGGTCACCTATCTCTAGGACTACAATAGACCTGAACATTAATTCTATTCGACCGAGCTCTCGTTCGACGAAGAATTCCTCTTAATGTCCGCATTACGCTAAGAATCCCGCTATTGGGGGGGGGGGGGGAATCCGGTAGAATTCCACGCTTCCTCTCTCGAGGTTTAGTGCGAAACTCTCTTTACCAAGGGTGATCGGTCCATACATATGCCTCTCGTCTAGCTAGCATATGGAAAACGAAAATAGAGCCCACACAGCAATTTGTGGTTCTACACGTCATATATCCGGGATAAACCTTAAGTTCTTTAATTAATGAGAAAATGAAATTTTTAATTATTTAAAGTGATTTTATCTGTCCCAATGCTCTTCGATACTGAGGGCTTAGAACGATTAACCACTCATTGCAATGAGGATGACATATGAAAAGAAAATGCATAATTGAAATTGCAAGTCCTACTCAAACGACTAGGCGGGATATGAAAGCAGTAAAGAAATCAGTAAAGTGTGAGTCCTACTCAAACGAGTAGGCGAGAAATGAAAATAGTAAAATGACAAATCCTAGTCAAACGAGTAGGCGGGAAATGAAAGCTGTAAAATTACAAGTCCTACTCAAATGAGTAGGCGGGAAATGAAATTAGTAAAATGACAAGTCCTACTCAAACAAGTAGGAGGGAAATAAAAGATGTAAAATGGTAAGTCATACTCAAACGAGTAGGAGGGAAATGACAAGTCCTACTCAAATGAGTAGACAAGCAATTAAAGCTGTAAATTGCGAGTTCTACTAAAACGAGGAGGGAAATAAAAGTTGTAAATGTTATCCCATATACACACGCACTCTACATAAAAAAGAAAGCAATAAAAACCTTACTCATACACTCACACACACAAACGAAAACGAGAAAAATAAAGCGATCGAAAAATTAAAACAATTAATTTTTTACCGTTAGAATTTGCTGAAAATGTATAAAACGTAGAAATAAAAATTAAATGAGCAAAAAGGTTTTCAAATAAATGTAAAAAAATCAAAGTGTTTGAAAAATTAAAATAACGACTTTTTCATTCTTATAACTTTATAAAAATACATAAAATGTGGTAATAAAATTAAACAGAACTAAAAGTTTTACTAACTAAAAAAAACTAAGTAAACAAAAAGATAAGATCCACTTTTAAAACACCTGTATAAATTCATAAGAATGAAATAAAAAATGGAATATCCAAAACCAAAACAAAGCTAAGGGGCAAGATAAGGAAAACTAGCATAATAATTCCTAGCATAATAGAAAAAACCTAAAACAAACCTAAGTAAAAAAAAACTAGAAAAACATAAAAGCATGAAATACTCTCATACACACACACACACACACATAAAAAAGTAAAGAAAAACAATGACAAAAGATCACTTAAGGAGGGGCACTCAGATGCATTCCAATACGATATATGGACATAAAATCTACAAATTTTATTAAGCTAAAAGGAGTTACAAAGAAAGCTAAAACAAACACTAAAGAGAGGGGGACAAAATCTCCTTACATAGCATGAAAAGCATCCAAGCAGCCATACCCTAAGCAAAATGGTTCAAAAAAGGGAACCTTTTGGATACATTGGTCACAATGTACTTGATTTGAAGAAGCCCTTTCAACTCAATGATATACACAAATATGTATTTGATTTATATTTCAGTTTATGCTTGTACGATTACATATTTATTGGACAGGTGGACAAAAGAAGATAACTTGTTTTTGAAGAAAAAATGTCAAAGTTCAAAAGTGTCGACACACTTCAAATGTGTCGGCACCTTTGTAGTAGCTGCGTAGAGACAAGTCAACACAGTCTACATTCAACAACTTGCAGCGCAAAAAATTGACTAAGTACAAAAGCGTCAACACACTTCAACTGTGTCGACACCTTTGAAGTAGATGTTTCGAGACAAGTCAGTACATTCTACTTTAAATAACTTGCATAACAGAAAATTGACAAAGTACAAATGTGTCGACACGCTTCAACTTTGTCGACGCCTATAAATAAGTTGTGTCGAGACAAGTTAGCTAGCTTGACACATAGAAGTTTCAAGACAGCTGTGTCGAGACAAGTCAGTTGTCTCGACACTTTGAAGACTAAGTCAGTTTACTCGACACTGTAAAGCTTAAAGCATTTGAGTCGACACAATACAATTGCCTCGACACAAAGAAGACAGGATATTTTACTAAGTAAAATTATGTCGAGACAAATCAACTATCTCAACAAAATGAAAAACAAAAGATGTCGACATAAGGCAGAATAAAAGATGTCGACACCAGGCAGAACAAAAGATATCGACACCAAGACAAGCAAAAGATGTCGATACAGACAACACTTGTATCGAGATAAATCAACTATCTTGATACTCTCAAGTTTCTGTTGAAAAGTCCTTCAAGTAGAATTGTGTTGAGACTGTTAAGATGTCTCGATACAAGTGTCGAGACACTTTGGACATCTCGACACTTATGTTTCAAAAAATGTGTAGATTCAACACAGAAGTGCCAAGATGAGTCAGAACTGTCACATCAGGTACATGAATAAGGTATATCAACAGAAATAGTCTAAGGGAGAATTTGATGTATGATGTCAGACACTGATGTCATCATTCTATAACTTCCCATCCATGAACGCTATAAATAGAGGGGCAGTCTACACCAACGAGAGAGAGAGAGAAGAATCTAAAAAGCAATCAGAAAATTCTCATTCATTTTCCAATCCCAAGGAGGAAGAAGACGAAAGTCTTCAAGAAAATCTCCAGATCTTTTATACAAGTCGATCTGAAGATCAAGGTGGATCTGATCAACAATTTCTTCAAGGTTATCAATCCGATCAACATCAAGAAGATATTAGATTTAGAAAAGCAACTTATCAGTCTGCCAATTTATCAAGGAGAAATTCATTGCTGCTGATTGAAGAATCTGTGCAAACAGATAAGTCAGATTATAGAAATTTTCTTTTTTGAGAATGTATTCTTTATACTTTTGCTCTTTATTTTGTAAGATCTCCTAGATATCTGAGTGGGTAGGAGATCTTATCTCTGAGTTGTAAGTTTATTTTATAAAGGCTGAGGTAGGGTTCTTGAGGGACCTGAGGTAGGTGGTTTGAGTGAATCACTGAGTTATAGGCCTATTTTATAAAGGTTGAGATAGGGTTCTTGAGGGACCTGAGGTAGGAGATTGGGAGAATATTTGTGGTAGGACCTGGTGGTCTGAGTGTAGGTTTCTTAACAGAAACTGAGCCTGTAAGATCTTTGGATCTGAGTTAAAGAGGAGTAGCTATAACCTTATCTAGCATATTGCTAGTGAGGAAGAAGGGGGAAAGTGGATATACCCAAGAAAGGGGAACCACTATAACCTTATCTAGCATATTGCATATGTGCTGTGTGCTGTGAATTAATTTTGCTTGCGATATGTTGTGAAAGCTTTAACTGCTGAAACTATTAAGTGATAAAGATTTTTTGCAGTATTTTAAAAAGTCACCTTTTCACCTCCCTCTAGGTGATTATCTACCCATAAGATTATCTTTCAAGTGGTATCAGAGGGATGTTAGTTAAGAAAGACTTAATAGTCTGAAAAAGATCCAAAGGGTATTAGAAAAATAACAGATATATTGCTTCTGAATCACACAGAGAAATTCGTTATATGAAATTACCTATTTGTACTAAGGATAATTTTGCTATATGGAAACAGAGAGTAAGATTGTACATGGAAATCTCAAATATAAGAATCTTAGTTACTGTGCAAGAAGGACCATATATACTAATGAAGACATCAGTCCTGGATGTAAATATTCAAAACCCCAAGAAACTTTCAGAAATGACAAAGGATGAGATGGTACTTACCATCATGGATAAGATGGCATAGAATATAATAGTTAGTGCAATAGACAATTCTACCTTTTAGAATCTTGTGCACTTGAATACATCAAAGGATATATGGGATACACTCATAGTATACATGGAAGGCACAGAAGAGGTAAGAGATGACAGAAAATCTCTCCTCAACAAGCAGTATGAGGCCTTTAGATAAGGAAAGAATGATTCTATAGAACAATGTTATGAAAAGTTCTTTAGAATAGTAAATAACTTAAGAAACTATGGCAGAAGTTTCTCAAATTATGAGCTGAATGACAAGTTCTTAAGATCCATAAATAAAGAATGAGACATTAAGATTTGTGTAGTAAGAGAAATGGGGAATCTAAGAAATATGTTACCCCAAGACTTATATGTGAAGCTTGTGTCACATAAGATTCAGCTAAACTTCAGAAATGCTGAAGCAGAATCTGCCAGAAGTACAACTCAAACAAAATCTGTGGCCTTCAAAGCAAATATATCTAAGAAAGTTAAAAGAGAAATCTCATCATCACCCAGAATGAATGAAGATACAGATAGCACTGAAGTCTATTTTTCATCAGAAGATCTATCCGATGATGAATTGGCACTGTTTACCAGGTAATTCAAGAAAATGCTAAGGAGAAGGAAGCAGTGGAACAAAAAGAAACCTTATGGATCAAGCTCCAGTAAAAGCAAAGACAATCACAGTGACAAATCTGTGATCATGTATGATTCTCATTGTTGGGTAATGTATCCACAATTACCTGGATTTGACGAAGCCACCTGTCAAGCTAAGATGAATTCACAATGTATTTGATGAAACCTTTTAAGTTGTGCTTGCAGTTATTCCACGCTAAGTGCACTCCAATGTTAGGGTGCAGTAGGTCAATATACACGGGTTTGCACGACGTAATCCCTCGTTGAGCAGATCAGTGTGTTGGCCTACGTGTACTCTCTCTAATGGAGTGTACTTATTTTCATGTACAGGGCTGTGATAATGCAAGAGCAGACAAGGAGCAAGGATGGGTCAAGGAGCAGCTCATGGGCGGAAAGACGAAAAATCATCTAAGTGTTATTCGACGAGAATCACCAAGTGATTCTCGCCGATTTGGTGAGAATCACTAGTGATTCTCACCGAATCGTCGAGAATCACTGGTTGATTCTCGCCGTCTCTATCCGGCTACATCAAAGCATGCAAATCTGGCGCTAAGTCATAATCGTCGAGAATCCTCAAGTGATTCGGCGAGAATCACTAGTGATTCGCGCCAAATCGTCGAGAATCACCGGCTGATTCTCGCCGACTCGTCGAGAATCACCTTCGATTCTCACCGAATTTGACTTGGGTAGTTTTCTGGATACCACTGGACTGGATCAAATGCTAAGGCTCTGTTTTGAACCGGAATTAGGGTTTCTTCAGGTGGGATCCATAACGGTCATAAAGGAGTATTCTACCGTATAAATACACGCGTATTTTGAACAGTAAAAGAGGACAACAGAAATATATTCACGAGCCGCCGACGTGACCTAGATCGCGATACCTGCTCCGCCGTCGCCGCTCGTGCTAGTCGATCGCCGGCCGTTTGATCGTGGTTTCTTCCAGATCTCCCGGCGATAGAAGCTTAGCCAAGCATAGCATCTCACGCGTCTAACAAGATATCCTTTGTCTCTTGATTCGTTGATCGGGAAAACCTTCCCCTTCTGAATCGATCGAGACAATCGATCCTAGTGTGACCGTTGGTAGACCTTGCTAGCTTTACTACGAAGATTGAGTCTCCAAAGTACAGCAGCCACACACCGTTGTCGTCGCCGATCCCGAGAACCGAGCCGCCGCCCCTCTTGCCGCCGCCGGTTTCGGGGAGATTCTCTCCAAGAGAGATCTAGGGTTGTGGACTCTTCGTTGACTTCAAGAACACGTCATCGAACGAAGAGGGACACCTTAGTCTCCAAAAGTTGTTTGTATTTCTTGTACATTCTAGTTTCATTTTGTTGTAAAGGAACGTTGGTTCCTAGTTGTAAGGGTTGGGTGCAACCCGTGTTGTGGGAGTGTTGTCTCCTACGTGTGGAAGGGTTCCTTCCGATAGTGCAAGGATTGGATTTCAATCCTGTTGGTGAAGTGACCGAGTCGTCCCTTGTTGGGAGATAGGTCGAAGGGGGAAAGTGGATGTACCCAAATCGGGGAACCACTATAAATTGCTTGTGTCCTTTCTTTGCTGTGCTGTTTTGTTATCTTGTGCAGGTACAATTTTAATTCCACAAAAATGCTGCAAGTCACCTATCCCCCCCCATAGGTGAAGGTAGTTGACACTAGGTGGACTTTCACTCATCAAAACAAACAATCTAAGGCTGACATTATTTGTTTTTGTTGTAATAGGCCGGGGCATGTCATAGCTGACTGTCCAGTAGAAAGAAAGGAAAATAAAAATTCAAAAGAGAAGAAGCTCTATAGGAACAAGAAATCAGAGAAGGGTCTGATGGCAAAGAAATCCAAAACCTTATCTGATAGTGATTCTGACTTAATTGAGTCAGAACAAGAACTTGCTGGACTATTCTTCAGTGAAGAAGAGTTCATCATAAAGGCTATTTATCAAAGGAAAAGCTCCACACCTTCATCACACAATGGTGATTTTGAAGAAGAAATGGAGATCAATTTAATGGCACTATCTGATGATTCAGGAATAGAAGCACTTGACTTTCAGAATACTCAAGTAATCTATGACAATTCAACAAGTACTAAAACTTCTATATATGAGATTGGGGATGAGGTAGACTCATGTAACCCAAAGAATGATTCACATAAGAATAACTCTGTGACTGAACTACAGCAGCTAACAGTCAAATTTGGAAAGTTGTTGGAAGCCTTAGGAAATAGTAAGAAGCTTGTCAAAGAACAAGCTAAAGAAATAGCAGTACTAAAATGTTTTGAGTATCATCATAAGATGGATACTCAGAAAATTGGTCTTCAAAGTTATAAGTTATCAATGCTGACCAAGATCATTGATGATCAGATCTTATTGCTGAAAAAGAAGGATGAAACTATTCAGGAGCTGAAACTCAAACTCTTGAATGAGAAAAGGTTAGTTCAACAATTTTCTAAACCTAAAACTATATTGCCTATTATAGATACCTTCTCAGGAACACCTGGAAGTGGTCTTGGGTATGTTAAACCCAAGAAGAAAAATGGAAAAAAGCTGACAGGACAAAAGGGTCCAGTCATTCCACAACCTGTAATTCAGACTAAAGGAAAAGAAATCCTGAAGTCTGAATAAGTTGGACCAATTTCATATATGAATAGGAAAGCTATTCCTAATGTGCCTGCTCCAAGGAGGATAGTTGTAACTGAGAGACAAAACAACTCGTTTGCTCCCAGTCTAATTACAACGATTAAATGTGTTGATTCCTGTACTATGGAATGTCAACACAAAGTTCCTTTTCTTCCTCCAAAGAGAAGGTACAATAGATATGAATGTTAGTGTTGTGGAAAGGTACAATAGAACACTTTGCCTTGGACTGTTGGTTCAATTACTCTGTCTCATATTCAGAAAAAATATCTAGTTAATAAGCTTAATGGTTTTGTCAATAGAACCATAGCTAACAAGAACCTAGGACCCCAAACAATTTGGGTTCCTAAGGAAAAATAAATTCTGATTCTAAAGGAATGTCCAACCACTAGAGACAGACCAATATAGTACTTGGATAGTGGATGTTCCAAACACATGACTGAAATAATAGAAACTTTAAGGGAATTTATCCCCATGGAGAATGGACCAAAGGTGATCTTTTGTGGAGCTGACAAAGGAATAACCAAAGGTTATTGTAAGATCACAAATGGCTTAGTCACTCTAACTAAAGTAGCTTATGTGGAAGGGTTGCAACACAACCTTATAAGCATAAGTCAACTTTGTGATCTTGGCTATGACATTTCTTTCTACAAAGATGAGTGCCTAATTAAGATGTCAAGTAACCAAGAGGTTTTCTTGATAGACACTAGATGTGAGAATGTGTATTGTTTAAATTTTCTTTGTTTAAATTCAGACTCACCTTTATGTCTAATTGCAAATGAGAAAGCCTCACACTGTGTAAAATGGCACAAGAGGCTATCTCATTTGAACTACAAGGCCATAGGAAAACTTTTAAGTAAAGAGCTTATTATGAATGGCCCTAACATTAAATGCTCAAAGGAGAGCATATGCTCAGCATGCCAAAAAGGCAAGTAAACTAAAACTACATTCAAAAGTATTGAATGTAAAGATTCAGTGAGGCGTTTATATCTCTTGCATATGGACTTATTTGGTCCTATGTCAGTTCATAGTTTAGGAAGGAGAATTTAAACTTTTGTAATAGTTGATGACAATTCCAAATTCACTTGGGTTTTCTTTTTAAGGAAAAAGTCTGAAACCTCTGATGACTTTAAGGCCTTTGTCAAACAAATTCAGAATGAATTAAATAGCTCAGTGGTCAAAATCAGGAGTGATCATGGAATTGAGTTTCAATCTGATTATATGACAATGTTTTGTGAAGAATTGAGGATTCAACAAGATTTTTCCTCACCAAGATCACCCCAACATAATAGAATTGCTGAGAGGAAGAATATGATTCTCATTGAAGCTGGAAGAACCATGCTGAGTGATTCTTCAATTCCAGAATACTTCTGGGTTGAAGCTATAAACACAGCATGTAATGTTCTTAATAGAGCTTCAATCAACAAAAGGTTGAATAAAACTCATTTGTACAACCCTGTATCTGGCAAGTAGGGTCAACAGGAACTAGACACAGTGGTGCAGATTGCTCAGAGGCCAGGAGAGCTCGGCAGGGAAGTCAGAAGCCCGAGCTCGGCACCCGCCGACCCCGAGCTCGGCATTCATCGAGCTCATTCCAGGTTTTGTCAAGCCGAGATCGACTAATGATAGCCGACCAACGGGCGAGCTCGCCGTCCCAGCTCGCACCCACGCAAAGGAGTTTGGCAACAGCAGGCGAGCTGGATCTTCAGGGGTGGCCGGGCTCCCCAGCTCGCCCAGATCTACGAGGTACTTTTTACTATTTTGCCCCGGCTAGTCTGCCCATAGCCCTTCAAAATAGCAGAGTTTGGCTGTTGGCAGACCCATCCAAGGGTATTTTGATAATTTCAGGTCAGTTTAGTTTCGTTTTTGGCAGTTCAAATTCTGAAATCTATAAATAGGACCTAAGGGGTACCTCAGAAAGCAGGCTTCCTGTGCTCTCTAGCTTCACCTCTCAAGTGCTTTCTGGGGATACCTTAGCTCGGCCTTTGGGTAAGGAGGGGAAGCGCTCAAAAGATCTTCCGAGTGTGTGGCGGGTCCTCCCCGTCGAGCCCTTGGGTCAGTTCTCCCTTGTTTCTTTTGTTGTTTTGCTTGTAGGAGTGAAGTAGGTGCGCGATCACCCCTTCCACAAGGGTGAACTCCACAGGAGACCATTTTTCGGTTTCAACATTTTGGAGCGGTGAGCGTGGAGCGTGGTCAGTACAGAAAATCTTCAGCGAGCTCGATGATAGGAGGGCAAGGATCTGACAAGATGGACTCGCTACCCCCCACCCCACCTCTGGCTACAGTGGGGATGTTTGAAGATTTCAGGAACGAGGTACTGGGCCTCGTAAATTTCGCACTCGACACGCGGGCCGAGTGCTCGACTCCGACAATCTAGATCGCAGCCGCCCCCTCTCTAGGTGAGGACGCCCTCGGCAGGCAAGATGGGAAGAAAGTGGCTGAGGAAGGCCGGGGGTGTGAGCTCCCCGGGAGCGAGCTCTTCCCCGGCTCGGCAGGCAGAGGCCGGCTCGGTGAGCTGAGCCTACGAGAAGCGTCAGTTCGCCCAGTAGGGTGAGGCGGCCCCTTCAGTGAGTTGGTCTCTTCAGCTACAGTTCCAGAGGGGTTCAGGGAACCTGAGATGTCCTACTACACCGGGAAGGGAGACCCGGTCGAACACGTTCAGTGGTTTGAGGACGTGGTCTCGATCCTGCAGATGTCGGATGGGTTCAAGTGCTGACTCTTCGCCATCACCCTCAGAGAGAAGGCGAGGGAGTGGTTCCACCAGCTGTCGGCCAGCTCCATCTACTGCTTCGAGGACCTATGTCGGGGGTTCATGCTGAGGTTCACCACCTCGAAGAGGAGGAATAAGGAGTCAGAGTCCCTGTTCGACATCAAGAAGGGAGTGAATGAGACACTGGGAAGCTATGTGGACCGGTTCCAGTATGAGGTCTCCCAGGTCCAGGAGATGTCAGACCATAACCTGATGATGGCCTTCACCCTAGGACTATAACAGGGATTCTTCATGATGGAGCTGAAGAGAGTGCCCCCCTCTCCGACGAGGAGTTGATGGAGAGGGCGGTGATGGAAGTCGACAGGGAGGCGTCAAATCCAGAGTTCGCCCGGAAGCTGTCCAGGTGGGCCACAGAGGAAGAGAAGGAGTCAAGGGGAGAAAGAGGACAGGAGGAGAGGAGAGTCAAACCGCGATAGAGGGAGCAGAGACAGCTCCAGGAGCAGCAGTAGCCCGGGGGGGGGATGTCAGGAGCCTGACCGTTGGCTAGGCTGGAGGCCCGAGTGGCAAGGGCGGGGGCCACAGAGAGGGTACCAAGGGAGGGACTGCCACCAAGGGGGGCAAGATCAATTCCACCGACCGGGTTGGAGGAGGGAGCAGAGGCCTCGACTCCCCGATCAAGAAGAGGCTATGGTCATAGCCATAGGGGAGAGGAGGAGAGTAGCAACGAGGAGGAGGAGATAAGTCTGGGTAGAGCTGCCCTACTGCGACTTCCATCAGGAGGAGGGGCATGCCACATCCACGTGCCCGGAGTTCCTCGAAATGAGGGGAAACAGGAAGATACAGCAACAGGGGCGTCAGGAAGTGAGGATCGAGGAGGTCCTGCCCCGGGCGGAGGAGGACCATTGTGAAGACCGGGAGGATGTCGGGACCTGAGGAGGGATCAGAGTGATCCACGGGGGGTGGGGGTTGAGGCTTCCCGGAAGGTGAGCCTCCATACCATGTATCGCCGGAGCGTTGGCTCCACATCCCAAACCCCGCACCCGGAAGAGAGGATCACCTTCTCGAGGAGTGATATGGAGGATCATGAGGATCCTTTTTGTGATGCGCTAGTCATCTAGATAGCCATCAAAAATTTTACCATCTCCTGAATCCTCGTCGACAATGGAAGCTCCATCAATGTCGTCTTTAAGAAGGCGTTTGGCGCAATGAAGGTGGAGGCGAAGAGGGTGTTGTCCTCGGATGTGCCCTTGCTCGGATTTTCGAGGGAGAGGAAGGAGGTCGAAGGAGTTGTAGGCCTCCATGTCACCTGGGGGGGGGGGGGTTGGGGAGTCCAGGAAATGCAGGTTCATCATCGTGGACGCCCCCAGCAGCTACAACACCATCTTCGGGAGGTCCCTCATCAGTGCCTTCCGCTGCGTCCCCTCATCAATCCATCAGTGCTTGGAGTTCAATGCCGAGGGGATTCAGGTAAGGGTCAGGGGGGACCCCAAGGTGGCACGAGAGTGCTACGTCACCACTGTGAACTCCATCTCTTGGCAGGAGGGAGCCGAGGAGTTGAATCGAAGGATGGAGGAGGCGGAGTAGGAAGCTGGCAGGGAGGAGCTGGAAGAGAAAAGCTGCACCGAGGTTGAGGAGGCAGGAGGAGATCGGGAGGAGTCGACCAAGGCAATGGCTTTGGAAGAAGAGGTGCAGGCGGAGGTCCTCGTCCCAGATGAGAGGGATGTTGAAGAATGTGGGGAGGGGCAGTCTATGTTGGAGGCTGCAGAAGATGTGGTGGAGCTGGAGGTCCTCACATGTGAAGACAGGGTGGAGAAGGTCCGCATCAGTGGAGGGCTGACTGCGGAGGCTCAGGGCATGATGCCGGAGTGCATCCAGAAGAACGTGGACATCTTCGCATGGAGCGCCGCGAAGATGCCGGGGGTTGACGCGGATGTGGCTTGCCACCACCTCAACTTGGACCCAGGAATACGCCTCGTCCAACAAAAGAAGAGGTCTATCGTGGATAAGCTGGCAGAGCCCATCAGAGAGGAGGTGGCAAAGCTTCTCAAGGCCGGCTTCGTGTCTGAGATTCAATACCCTGGCTCGGTCTCCAATGTAGTCATGGTGAAAAAAGGTGACGACCGGTGGCATATGTGTATCAATTTCTCTTTGCTTAATAAATCATGCCCTAAGGATTGTTATCTCTTGCCTCGGATCGACGCAGTGGTTGACTCAGCCGTTCGTTTTTCTGTAATGAGCTTTTTAAATGCATTTTCAGGTTATCATCAAATCAGGATGCACCCCCCGGACGTCATGGATGTCTCGTTCATCACGGGTGATGGATGCTACTGTTACAAGATGATGCCCTTTGGGCTAAAGAATGCGGGGGCGACCTACCAGAAGATGATGGATATGGTCTTCAAAGAACAGAAGGGGAGAAACCTGGAGGTGTACGTGGATGATCTCATGATCAAGAGTCGGGATGTGGACTCCCACCTCCAGGACCTAGAGGAGACATTTGCTACCCATCGTAAGTACAAGATGCGGTTGAACCCCCTGAAGTGTATCTTTGGGGCCAGCAGGGGGAAGTTCTTGGGACATCTCCTCACCCCCGCGGGGGTCGAGCTGAATCCCGATAAGGTCAAGGCTATCATGGAGCTGGGGTCACCGCGGAATACTAAGGAGGTGCAACAGCTGACGGGGAAGCTGGCAGGACTAAGTATTTTCCTTTCTCGGGCTGGGGAGAAGTGCTCCCCCTTCTTCAAAACACTGAGGGGGGGGGGGGGGAGGGGTCAAAAATTCGAGTGGACCAAGGAATGCGAGGAGGAATTCCAGGCCATCAAGATGCAGTTGACACAGGCTTCATTGCTCCGAGGCCCGAAGAAGGGGGAGGACCTATTTTTGTATCTCGGGGTCGGGGCGAAGGCCCTGAGCTCCATCCTAGTTTGTGAAGAGGGGAATAAGCAGCTCCCCATATACTATGTGAGCCGGGTCTTGAGGAAGGCCGAGCTCTGATATCCAATTTTGGAGAAGCTGGCCTTTACCCTGATCATCTCAGCCCGAAGGTTGTGGCCCTATTTCCAGGCACACTCAATCCGAGTGGTGACTGACCATCCCCTCCGCAACATCTTCGAGGGGGTGGAGCATTCTGGTAGGCTGGCCATGTGGTCAGTGGAGTTGAGTGAGTTCGACATCTCATTCGTCCTCCGCCTCTCGATCAAAGTTCAAGTGATGGCCGACTTCTTGGCCGATTATGTGATTGAGGTGGCAGAGGAAGAGCTCACTCGTCCGACTCCTTGGAAGGTGAAGGTAGATGGCGCCTCGGGGAGGCATTCCCTAGGAGTAGGGGTGATCTTGGAGAGTCCCTAAGGAACTAGAATTGAGCAAACAGTGGTGGTGCACTTCCTCATCACCAACAATTAGGCCGAGTATGAGGCCGTGGTAGCAGGGCAACGCCTGGCCAGAGAGCTGGGGGTGTTGGACGTGGAGGTCCTTACTGACTCCATGGTGGTAGCTTCCCAGATCAATGAGGAGTTCGAGGCGAGAGAGCCTACCCTGCGGCTATACGTGGCCAAAGTAAAGGGGGTCATTGGCGCAATCCAAACTTTTTCCAACCAGCACGTACCCTGGGAGGAGAATGAGCTGGTCGATCAACTAGCAAAGCATGGTCCATGGATGGGAGGTACCATCACCGACTTGTTCCGCCCTTCCATGGAAGAGGTGGAGCTCATGGAGATAGATCAGCGGCCCTTATGGATGGACCCGGTCACAACCTTCCTTTCCACGGGAGAGTACCCGGAGGGGGTGGTCAAAAAGAAGCTCAGGTACAAATCGGCGTACTACCTCCTCCGGGACGGGCATTTGTACAAGAAGACTCTCTCGGGGATGTTGGCTCGTTGCGTGGCAGAGGGGGAAGTAAAAAGAATCTTGGAATAAGTCCACTCCGTGGAGTGTGGGAGTCACTCCGGGAGTCGGACCCTAGAAGGAAGGATCGTCAGGAAAGTGTATTTCTGGCCCACCCTGGGCCGCGATGCGATAGAGTTTACAAGGAGATGCCACAAGTGCCAGCTGTTTGCCCCCTCCAGCTACAGCCGGCTCAGCGGCTCAAGAGTATCACATCCCCCTGGCCCTTTGCCATTTGGGGAATGGACTTGGTTGGACCGTTCCGCCAGGCTAATGGGCAAAGGAGGTTCCTACTAGTGATGATCGATTATTTCTCCAAGTGGTTGGAGGTAAAGGCGCTGGCCAAGGTGACTTCCCAGGTCATCAGGAACATTGTTTGGGGAGAGATCATCTGCCACCATGGGCTGCCCCAGGCCATTATCACGGACAATGGGCCCCTGTTCGCTAGCGCGGAGTTTACCAGTTTCTGCGAGTAGCTTGGGATAGACCTCAGGTTCGCCTCAGTCCACCACCCTAGGAGCAACGGCAGGTGGAGGCCGCGAACAAAATCATCATTAACCTCCTAAAAAAGAAAGTGGAAAATCTGAAGGGGAGCTGGGTGGAGCAGCTTCCTGCGGTTCTCTGGGCCTTGAGGACCACCCCAACACAGCTACAAGAGAGCCCCCCTTCAAGCTCTCCCATGGGTGCGAGGCAGTGCTCCCCGTAGAATTTGAACTTCAAACGCCTCGAGTTATTGCAGTCGGGGAAGGCAGGGAAGAATGGTAGGCTGAGAATGAGGAAGAGCTGTGGCTCTCCCTTAACATGGAGGAAGAGCTGCGAGACCTTTCCATCGTCCGACAAGAAGAGGTGAAGAGGATGATGGACAAGTACTTTGACAAGCACGTCAGAGTCAAGCAGTTTGTAGAAGGGGACTTGGTGCTAAAGAAAGTGGATGCAGTGGGAAGATCAGCAACCATGGGGAAGCTCAACCCTAGCTGGGAGGGACCGTACATTGTAATATAGGTATTGAGATGAGGAGGGTATCATCTCTAAAATGTGGAGGGCAAGACCCTGAGTATCACCTGGAGCGGTGACGACCTAAAGTACTTTTTTACTTAAAGATGTAAGTGATGTTTTGAGGCTTAATAATGTTTGTTAACATGACAATTCTATCACAATAGCCTATATGATAGAATGAAGTGTGCCTTAAGACCCCGAGCAGATCTCGCTGTCAGGCTCTCACCTAGCTGGTAGGGCTGGAAGTCACTCGATGGTGTCACCCTTAGAACCCGAGCAGATCCCCTGTCATGCTCTCACCTAGCTGGCAGGGTTGGAAGTCACTCGATTGTGTCACCCCTGGACCCCGAGCAGATCCCGCTGTCAGGATCTCAAGTAGCTGAGAGGGCTGGAAATCACTCGGTATCATCCTTAGACCATGACCAGATACTGCTGCCAGGCTTTCACCTAGCTGGCAAGGCTAGAAGTCACTCGATGGTGTCACCCCTGGACCCCGAGCAGATCCCACTATCAGGCTCTCACCAAGCTGGCTGGGCTGGAAGTCACTCCATGGTGCCACCGCTGGACCCCGAGCAGATCCTGTTGTCAGGCTCTCACATAGTTGGCAGGGCTGGAAGTCACTCGGTGTCATCCTTAGACCCCGAGCAGATCCCGCTGTTAGGCTCTCACCTAGCTGACTTAGCTGGAAGTCACTCGGTGTCATCCCTAGAACCCGAGCAGATCGCGCTGTCAGGCTCTCACCTAGATGACAGGGCTGGAAGTCACTTGGTGTCATCCTTAGACCCCGAACAGATCTCGCTGTCAGGCACTCACCTAGCTGGCAGGGCTGGAAGTCACTCGATGGTGTCACCCTTAGACCCCGAGCAGATCCCGTTGTCAGGCTCTCACCTAGCTGGTAGGGCTAGAAGTCACTCGGTGTCATACTTAGACCCAGAGCAGATCCCGCTGTCAGGCTCTCACCTAGCTGGCAGGACTGGAAGTCACTCGATGGTGTCACCTGTGGACCCCGAGCAGATCCCACTATCAGGCTCTCACCTAGCTAAAAGGGATGGAAGTCACTCGGTGTCATCCCTAGACCCCGAGCAGATCCCGCTATCAAGCTCTCATCTAGCTGGCAGGGCTGGAAGTCAGTAGATGGTGTCATCCTTGGACCCCGAGCAGATCCTGATGTCAGGCTCTCACGTAGCTGACAGGGCTGGAAGTCACTTGGTGTCATCCTTAGACCCTAATCAGATCGCGCTGTCAGGCTCTCACCTAGCTGGTAGGGCTGGAAGTCACTCGATGGTGTCACTCCTGAACCCCGAGCAAATCCCGCTGTTAGGCTCACACCTAGCTGACAGGGCTGGAAGTCACTCGGTGTCATCCTTAGACCCCGAGCAGATCCCGCTGTCAGGCTCTCACCTAGCTGGCAGGGCTGGAAGTCACTCGATGGTGTCACTCCTGGACCCCGAGCAGATCCCGCTGTCAGGCTCTCACCTAGCTGGCAGGGCTGGAAGTCACTCGGTGTCATCCTTAGACCCCGAGCAGATCCTGCTGTCAGGCTCTCACCTTGCTGGCAGGGCTGGAAGTCACTCGATGGTGTCACCCAAGGACCCAGAGCAGATCCCACTGTCAGGCTCTCACCTAGCTGATAGGGTTGGAAGTCACTCAGTGTCATACCTAGACCCCGAGCAAATCCCGCTGTCAGGCTCTCATCTAGCTGGGAGGAATGGAAGTCACTCAATGGTGTCACCCCTTGACCCCGAACAGATCCCGATATCAGGCTCTCACCTAGCTGGCAGGGCTGGAAGTCACTCGGTGTCATCCTTAGACCCCGAGTAGATCTCGCTGGCAGGCTCTCACCTAGCTGGCAGGGCTGGAAGTCACTCGATGGTGTCACCCCTGGACCCCGAGCAGATCCCGCTGTCAGGCTCTCACCTAGCTGGCAGGGCTGGAAGTCACTCGGTGTCATCCTTAGACCTCGAGCAGATCCTGCTGTCAGGCTCTCACCTTGCTGGCAGGGCTGGAAGTCACTCGATGGTGTCACCCAAGGACCCAGAGCAGATCCCACTGTCAGGCTCTCACCTAGCTGATAGGGTTGGAAGTCACTCAGTGTCATACCTAGACCCCGAGCAGATCCCACTGTCAGGCTCTCATCTAGCCGGCAGGAATGGAAGTCACTCAATGGTGTCACCCCTAGACCCCGAACAGATCCCGATATCAGGCTCTCACCTAGCTGGCATGGCTGGAAGTCACTCAGTGTCATCCTTAGACCCCGAGTAGATCCCGATGTCAGGCTGTCACGTTGTTGGCAGGGTTGGAAGTCACTCGATGGTGTCACCCCTGGACCCCCAGCAGATCCCGCTGTCATGCTCTCACCTAGCTGACAGGGCAGGAAGTCACTCAGTGTCATCCTTAGACCCCGGGCAGATCCAGCTGTCAGGCTCTCACCTAGCTGGCGGGGTTGGAAGTCACTCGGTGTCATCCTTAGACCCCGAGCAGATCCCGCTGTCAGGCTCTCACCTAGCTGGCAGGGTTGGAAGTCACTCAATGGTGTCACCCCTGGACTCCAAGCAGATCCCATTGTCAGGCTCTCACCTAGCTGACAGGGCTAGAAGTCACTCGGTGTCATCCTTAGACCCCGAGCAGATCCCGCTGTCAGGCTCTCACCTAGCTGGTATGGCTGGAAGTCACTCGAGGAAGTCCTACACTCTCCAGGTAATGTCTAACAAGTTTGGTTTTCCTTCTAAAGTAGAAGAAATCTAGGCATAGGCGAGTCCGGGCTCGCCAATTTAGCTCGACCTTAGCAGTAGGGTGGCGAGCCAGGTCCTTAGGCCTCGCTAAGGGAAGGCAGATCCCGCTAGTATGCCTCGTTCCCCACTCTATTTTACTTTGGAAAATTCTGTAAATTTGGCCTAATATTGATAAGGTTAGGGGGAGCTCGCGAGCGAGCTGGCTGTGGGGCGCCCAGTGCAGCGAGTAACCCACCCCTGAATTATCCAAGAATCAGCGAGCTCTCAGAGCGTACTCTCACAAACAAGCTCTAACAAATATCCTACTCACAAAATATATCTACGCGAGGACGCCCAAGGAAGTGTTCGCAAGCCAGCAGGGCACAGCGGGGACATACAAAAAAAGAGAGGAGAAAACGAGGGGGCAAAAGTTATGTCAAAAGTTTAAATTTCTTTAAACGTCAATTGTTATAGGGGAGCTCGCCTCGGCGAGGTTACAAAAAAATGAAGAAAACATAATATCAACCCTTTCCACCCCTCGCCGAACTGCTGATCATCCCCCTCCTCCATAGAACTCCTGGAAGCCCTTCTCGAACAGCGCATCGAGACTGTCTTCCTTATCGCTGGGCGGTGTCGCCGAGAATAGGCTCGACATCAGATCACGGACCGAGATCTCCTCGCACCCCTCCACCAGCACTCTAGTGTCCTTCATCATCCGGAGGGTGCATTCAGTGGCCTGGATGGACTTAATTCGTAACCTCTCGGGGAGGTCGGCCTCACCAAAGATCCTCGGCCTCTTGTAGGGGAGGGTAGGATCGGCATCGTTGGCCGGGAAGAAGATCTCCTCCTGGAGGCGGACCTCACGGCTGAGGTTCTGATTCTCCTCCTTCAGCCTCACATTCGCCCCCTCCAGCTCGGCAGGCCAGGCACGCAGCTGGTCGATATCCTCCCCCTGCTCGGCATTGCGAGCCCGCAACTCCCAGGCGGGCTTGGCATCCTGATGAAAAAGCAAAATTCGTTAGCAACATAGCAAAATGTTTCAAGTAAAAGAGGGAAGAGGAAGACTAATACTCACCAATCCGCCGGCGGCCTGGGCGAGAAGACCCTTAGCGATGCCGAGCTTCCTCGCCTGGTCGGCGACCTTATCTTTGGCGACGTCGCGGGCCTGCTCGGTTTTTTGAAGTTGGTTGCTGAGGCCGAAGATGTGGCGGACCAATATGTGATGGAGCTCCATGGCTCGCGGGTGGGCCTACAGGCCCTCATGGCCGAGCTGCCGCAGGTTCATGCCCTTGTAGTCCTCGGCGTCCTCCCGGCCATAGAGGCTGACGCCGAGGGCATAAGTGTGACCGGTGGCGGGCTCACGGTCATTCCAGGAGGGGTGAATGGTGGATATGGAAACCCGGTGAGCCAGCTCGTCCCACTGCACCATGGGCTCGCCCGTCGAGTCTTTCCACCGCCCCCAATGCTAAAGTGGGGATGTTCTTTCGGCACGCCAAGCTCGTGAGCCGTCATCTTCTTCGAAGGAGGTGGAGAGCTCGCCGCAGGAGGAACAGAGGTCTTGCCACCCTTCCGCCGCTTGCTGGTGATTTCCTTCAGCGGGCTCTCTAATGACGCTTCGGGGACGACTTCAGGCGAGCTCATGTATTTGGGGCTGGATTGATGTTGTTGATGTTGTTTCCCCCGTGAAGCTAGCATGGCTTTCCTCATCTTTTGGGGTAGTTATTGGCGATGGTGCGGGCTCGACCATGCATCCTCAGGCCTCCTCTTCCTGGAGGAGTGTTTGGATAAGGCCGCCTCGTCATAGCAGGCTACCGCCGCTGCATTATCGCGAGCGAGAGGGTCCGGGTACAATCCCGGGTCCGTAAATGGCAGGTTCACGGGGATTAGCCGCTCCCCTGCATTAAAAAACTTGGAAAACTTAGAAAACTTTCGTTGGCAAATATGGCGAGCTGAGCAGCAGAGTAGACAGTACCTTCGTCGGGCAGGACGGGGAGGAGCGCATCGAGGCCCCTTCGCAGGAAGGCGACCTCGAATTCCTTGTGGAGGAAGTACTTGTGGAGGTCGGCATCATTGCCGGACACGGCCGGGGGGGGGGGGGGGCGTAGACATCCTCGCCCTTCTACTGGGGGAGTACGGGACGTTGCCGAGATCGTCCTTGATGAAGGCGATCTTGGTCATCCAATTGTGGTGCTTGTTCGCGATCTCGCGAACCTTGATCAACGAGCCCATAAAGTAGGCGACACCATCCGGTGTCGCCTTGTAGGAGAAAAGCTTCCTGAACACCGTCAGGTTGAACTCAATCCTCTCTCGGCGGAGGTAGCTCGTGTACGCCACCATCATAGCGATGGCATTTGAATTCAGCTGTGCGGGCACCGCGTCATAGTATTTCCGAATCTGGTGGATCTCCGGCCAGAGGGGGAGGCGCAGCCCCACCTCAAAGTGCAAGATGGGGAAGGCGAGCTCGTCATCATAAAAAGTGTTGATTGCCTCTCCCTGCCTCGGCCGGCGCGCCTCGAAGCCTGGCGGCACATGCTCGCCATCAAATTCAGCGAGCTTAGCCTCGCTTGTGTGTCCCTCAAAGAAGCAGTAGTCAGTGAAGTGCTGGGCGCACCTGGTGCGGCGGTCGGCGTCAGGGTTGGTCTTTCCCATGCTCGCAGAAGAAGGGGTGGAGCGCGAGTAAGAAAGAGAAAAGTGCAGGAAAAGAGAGAAGATAAGCAGTTAATATGGCGTACGGGGTTATTGAGGGGGGGGGGGCTATTTATAGAAAAAGAAGTCTGAGGGCAAGCCATCTAATCGGCCCAGCTCGCCACCCCTGCTCGCCACCCCAGCTCGCCGACTTCGGACGCGTCCCACCCCGCGCCAAGCTAAATATAAGGAAACATATTTATTATTATTCAAACATTAGGTACCAGCCTAAAAGTGTTCGCAGATTATTACAGGAATCAAGTAATGAATAAAAAGTAGGGCGCGCGGGCAGGGGAAACCAGGAGGCGAGTACCAGACGGCTCGACAAGGGAGCCGCCTTTTATCTACCCCGGCCTCGTAGCCCCCGTATCCCGGACTGCCGCGCGCGAAGGAACTCACGAATCTTCCACGAGTTCCGCTGCGCCGCCAGAAGGCCCCCGTCGATCTCGTCCAGGAGCCAGGAAGGAGACATCAACTCGCCAGCCTGGCCTCCCCGCACTTCGTCAGCAAGCCGAACATAATCTCGCTGCAGCGCCTCGTTGACTTCCTACACCTCACGCAGCCCGCACACTAGTTTCTTGAAAATCTTGACCCCCCTCCTGGTCAGCTCGCCTTGCTCAACTTCAGGGCATAGGTAAGAGTCTAGCGAGCTCGGGGAGGGGAGGGGGGAGTAATAGGATGCTCGCAAAGATTCCTCGGCGGCGGATTGGCTAGGGGGAGCTGTGGAGACAGAAACATCAACAAGGGGAGATGTGCTGGAAAAACACATGACAGAAATCCAGGCAAAATTTACCTAACGAGCTCGGCAACTCAAAGGAGATGCGGGGAGGGACAAACCACAGGTCCTTCCCGCGACCTGGGCTGCGCATTCCCGGTGAGAGAAGCTCGAATCCCGGGATGGGGATGGTCTCCACACCGGCCCCCGTGGTTACAACTGCTCGCTGAGGAGAGTGGTCGTGCACCGGTGAGTTCGGCCTCTGCGAGCTCACCACCAAGGTCCCGAAGGGAGGGGACGGGTCCCAGGGATGGTTCTCCGGAGTCATGAATCGCGAGTCCCCAAGGGTGGTCTTGGCTTGCGGGGTGGTGTCTCGCGACGTGGCGCCCCCCATGCCATAAAGCTGGCTATCCGGGCCGTCGCAGATTTCGACAACATTCTTGCCCTTTTCAGGGATAGGCAGAGTGGAGGAGCCGGTCCCGTGCTCCAAGGTGGTCCTTAGGTCGTCATAAATGGGCTCGACCGCTTGAGGGAACTGTTTTACCCTCTTAGAGTCGGGCTCGGCCGAGCAACACTGCAGCACAGTAGCTAGGACTGCTGTCAGGGAGGACATGCGAGCAGAAGAGGCCTGGCGAGCTCGGCTAAGGTGCTCTTGGATCTCCTTTGGGATCGGCATCGCAGTAGGGCTATAACAAGTGGAATGGAAAGAGTCAGGCATGTATGCAGGTGTATTTATATAGCCGCAGGTGGACCCCACCTGAAGATTCCCTCTGGCTCACCCCGCACTCGCCGAACACTTGGGGTTGGATGTTTCTTTTCGAGCTTTGCCAAGCTCAAAAAGAGCGGGGATTATGTACAACTCCGTATCTAGCGAGTAGGGTCCACATGAACCAGACACAGCGGTGCATATCGCTCAGAGGCTAGGCAAGCTCGGCCGGAAAGTCAGACGTCCGAGCTCGGCACCCGCCGACACCGAGCTCGGCATTCGTCGAGCTTATTCCTAGTTTCGTCGATCCGAGATCGACTAATGATAGCCGACCGATGGGTGAGCTCGCAGTCCCAGCTCGCACCCACGCAAAGGAACTCGACAACAGCAGGCGAGCCGGATATTCAGGGGTGGTCGGGCTCCCCAGCTCTCCCAGATCTACGAGGTACTTTTTACTATTTTGCCCCCGTTGGTCTGCCCATAACCCTTCAAAACAGCAGAGTTTGGCTGTTGGCAGACCCAGCCAAGGGTATTTTGATAATTTCAGGTTAGTTAAAGAACTACCCTTACTGTATGAAAGTAAAGAAGAGATTTAGTTGGATTATTGGCAGTTCAAATTCTGAAATCTATAAATAGGATCCAAGGGGTACCTCAGAATGCAGGCTTCTTGTGCTCTCTAGCTTCACCTCTCAAGTGCTTTCTAAGGATATGTTGGGTACATTGGAAAATGTGTACAAAATTTGGAGAAGCCTCACCTAACTCAATGATATTCATCAATGTGTATTTGATGGTGTTTTGAGTTTCATTGTGCAGGTTAAGGAAATGTAGAAAAAGTTTCCAAGTACAAGTGTCGACACCTGAGAAGAATTGTGTCGACACTTGGGAAAGGCTGTGTCGACACCAGGAGCCAGATTGTGTCGACACACTGGACTTGTGTCGACACAAAGAAATTATGTCGACAACAATTGTGTCGACACACAGGCCTTGTGTAGACAAACTCCAGAGTTCCGTCGACAGCAATTGTGTCGACACACACAAGAATTCTGTCGACATCAACTTTATCGAGACTAGGAGTTATTGTGTCGATACACAGGACTTGTGTCGACACACTCCACAGAAGCTGTGTCAAGAAGGAAAAGAAGAGCTGTGTCGACATTATGTGAGCTATGCCGACATCACCAAGAATTGTGTCGACACATGATCTATTTGTGTTGACACATTTGAAGTATTGTCTCGAAACTTTGCTGCTGAGTTGAAATTCAATGAAGTATCAGATGTCATGACTAGAGACTTGACAGTTGTCACGACCAATAAAGTAGTTGCATCTGTCAGAGCTATCAGAAGGTCGTTAGGAACCAAATCAGCCGGTAACCTCGGATGGAGTCTATATAAAGACATGTTCTATCATCAAATAGAACTAACAACTAAGAGAAGAAGAAGAGAAGTCTTCATCCAGAAATCAACAAGTCTCTAAGGGTAGATCCGGAACAAGTCTGCAAGAAGAATTCAGATACATATCTGAATAGAAGAAGGAAGCTGGACTGAAGATCATCTCCAACTTCACAAGAAGATCGACCTTACTTCGTTCAAATTCAAGAAGCTTTGAATAAGCTAAGACAGGTTGAATCTAAAGTTATCAGATCTATCAAGAACTGATCAAGAAACCTTCTGCACATTCTCTCTCTACCTGGGTGAAGGAATTATTCTTTTACAATCAATTTTCTCTGTAGGATCTTGTATAGATCTGTGTGTAGGAGAGTTATCTCTCTGAGTTGTCAGCCTAAATCTATAAAGGCTGAGGTAGGGCTGAGTGCCTGAGGTAGGGGATTAATTTCTCTGAGTTGTAGGCCTGGTGAAAGAGGCTAAGGTAGGGCTAGATTGCCTGAGTTGTAGGAGTGTGGACTCACTCTAAGGTAGGATTCTCTGGAAGAATCTGAGTTGTAGCACTTGGTGAAGTGTGAGCTATAGGAACCTTTCAGGGTTCTGAGTTGTAAGATCTGAGGATCTGAGAAGGAAGAAGGAAGTTAGGCCGAATCTAGTATACTGCTAAATAGGCGAAGGGGGAAAGTGGATGTACCCATCACTTGGGGAACCACTATAAATCTGTGTGTATGTTGTGTTGCCTGTGTTTGCTATAATCTGTGTTGTGATATATATTGCTAAGGCTGTCTAACAAGTAATTTACATTACCTGCCTGTATAAAAAGAATTGAACCTATTCACCCCCCCCCCCTCTATGTATTTCAGACATCTTGAATCCAATTCTTTCAAGTGGTATCAGAGCCAGGTTGCTCAAGATTAGACTTAACAGTCTGAGTTGATCTATAAGGCAGTCATCAGTTAGACAGAATGGGTTCAAGTGAGAATCAGAAGGAATTTGGATCTATGAAACTTCCTATCTGTAGGAAAGAAAATTTTGGCATATGGAAAGAAAGGGTCAGATTGTTCATGGAAGCATCTGATCCAAGGATTTACATCACAGTACTACAAGGGCCATTTATTCCTATGAACATATCAGTTCTTGATGTTAACCTCAAGACTCCAAAAAAGTTATTCAGAAATGACTAAGGAAGAGATCACTCTAGCAACCTTAGACAAGAGGGTACAGAACATAATTGCGAGTGTCATAGATGACTCTACATTCCAGAATCTGGTCCATTGCAAAACCTCCAAGGAGATGTGGGACACCTTGATTGTCTACATGGAGGGAACAGAAGAAGTGAGAAAAGATAGGAAGTCTATGTTAAATCAAGAGTAAGAAAGCTTTAGATAAGCTAAGATAGATAGCATAGCTGAATGTTATAAGAAATTCTTTAGAATTGTTAATGAGCTAATGACATATGGAAGTGTCTTTAGCACTTATGAATTAAATGACAAGTTTCTCAGATCTTTAACCAAGGATTGGGATACTAAAATATGTGCCATCAGAGAGGTGGCCAGGCTTGCAGATACACCTTCACCAACCTTATTTGGAAAACTGTTATCTTTTGAGATACAGCTTACTGCCAGAAAGGAGGAGGAGAAAAGCAATAAGTCTGAATACAGTGAGAAGTCAGTTGCTTTTAAGGCTGATGTTGAATCTGAAAATTTTGACATCAATTCTTTAGACAGACACAAATCTGATGAAGACTTTACTGCCTTCACAAGGCAGTTTCAAAGGTTCATGAAGAAGAAGAAATGGAGAATAAAGCCATCTTCATCCTTCTCCAAGGATGACTATTATAAGAAGAAGAAAACATCTAAGGATGACAGGTATGTCTCTAATACCAGTAAACAAACTTCTTCTAAAATTGTTTGTTATTGTTGCAACAGGCTAGGACATGTCATAGCTGATTGTCTTGATAAAAGAAAGGAATCTAAAGATAAAACGAAGCAACAAATTAAAGGCAATAAGGAGAGATCCTTTGTTGCAAAGAAGCAGAAGTGTTGGACTGACTCATCATCATCAGAATCAGGAGAAGAGACTGAAGCTGAAGCTGAAGCCTATATAGGATTGTTCACTACTGAAGAGGATTCAGTAGAATCTGAGTTCTTGCAACTGCTAGACTCAATAAATGGGGTTGAAGATCATCATTGCAAAGGGCTGATGGCTTTGAATGAGGAAGATCAGTGCCAGGATCAGCCTGGTCCCAGTAAGGTAAACAATCTTTCTCCAGTTTATAATTATTATAATGGATCTGAATCAGAAGCATCTGCATCAATAGATGTGGATGGTTCTGAATCTGAAGGGGATGTTCATCAACTTATTGATGAGTATGGTGATTTGTTGCAAGCTCTTAAGAAAAGCAGAATTATTAACAAGGAACAGGCTAAGGAAATTGCATCTCTTAAATTAGCTGCATCAAATTCAGCAAAAATGCTGGAATTGAAGATGAATGAAGTTGCCAAACTGAAAAATATAACTTTTATTCAGATGGGTACAATTACATTCAAAAATGATCAAATCAAGAGTCTGGAAGTTAGACTTAAGAGAGAGAAGGATCTCGTGGCTAAATTCTCAAAGCTAAAATCAGTCTTACCCTTAAATGATGACTTCATCCTCCAAAAGGGTAAGATAGGATTAGGCTTTAAGGGAAGAACTAGGGAAGCTAATTCTAAAGGAAAAGGCAAAGCCCCAGTTCAGTCACTAGCCTTCAAACCCCCTATTGCTTTCAGGAAAGTTTTACAGCCTACTAACAAGTATGATCATGACATTACACATGGTCATTGTAAACCTGGAAATCTAAATGACAAGGGTGTAAATGCCAATAGGGCAGCCCATGTACAAACACATTATGATTTTCAGGAATCATCAATGTTTGATGCATCAGCCCCAGCACTCAAGAAAAGGACCACTGTACCTACAATTTTAAAGTCTGCTGACATCAATGCTGTTAAGACTGTACCTAAAAGAAGATACAATAGATATGAGTGCTGGTGTTGGGAAAAGTGGGTCATTATGCCATTGACTGTTGGCACAACACTAATGTCAGGAAGAATGCCAACTTATCTGTCAGAAAGGCTGTAGGCAAGTATGGAAAGTTTCAGTCTAACATGAACCTAGAACCCAATAATTATTGGGGTTCTAAGGTTAAGTAATTTTATTTGATACAGGTGAGTCCAAGTGGCGATATCCCAATATGGTACTTGGACAGTGGATGTTCCAGGCACATGACTGAAACAAGAAGGATGCTGAAAGACTACTCTCCCATAGAGAATGAACCCAAAGTGATATTTGGCGGATCTGAAAAGGGGGTCATCAAAGGGTTTGGAAACATTTCCAATAGTTCTATCACTATCACCCAAGCGGTTTATGTGAAAGGTCTGAAACATAACTTAATAAGCATAAGCCAACTGAGTGATATTGGTTATGCCACCTCTTTTATTAGGAATGGCTGTCATATTAGAAGGACAAGTGATCAAGAGGTCATCTTGTCAGGTTATAAAAAAGAAATGTTTAATGTCTCAACTTTGATTATGATAATAAGAACTCTCCAATTTATCTAGTTGTAGATGAGAAAGCTTCTCACTATGTCAAATTGCATAAGAGGCTGACTCACCTGAACTATAAGTCAATAGGCCAACTCTATAGTATGGAGTTAGTGTTGAATGGTCCTCAAGTTAAGTGCATCAAGGAGGGTGTATGTTCAGCTTGTCAAAAAGGCAAACAGAACAAAACATCCTTCCATACTCTTGATATCAAAGATTCTGTAAGATGTTTGTATCTCCTGCATATGGATCAGAAGTGCCCATGGGACTGAATTTCAGTCTGAATGCATGACAAGATTTTGTGAAGAACTAGGGATTCATCAAGACTTCTCCTCACCTAGAACCCCCCAGCAAAATGGTATTACTAAAAGAAAGAATAGGACTCTTATTGAGGCTGGTAGAACCCTACTAAGTGACACTTCTCTCCCAGAATATTTCTGGGCTGAGGCAGTAAACACTGTATGTCATGTTCTCAATAGGGCATCCATCACCAAAAGCCACAAGAAGACACCCTATGAGATTATGAAAGGCAAAAAACCAAATTTAACCTATTTTAGAATCTTTGGTATCAAGTGTTATGTTCTTAATAATGACAAGCACTATTCAACTAAGTTTGCTGCCAAATCCCAAGAAGAGATATTTATTAGGTACAACAACAGCAGTAGGGCATATAGAGTCTACAACTTGACTACTCAAGTTGTAGAAGAATCTGTCCATGTAGTTTTTGATGAAACTAAACTAATCAACTGTGAGCTGTCTAGTATTCCTTGTAACTCTACAAGTTTGAAGGAAAAGATGGACAAACTAACCATTAGTGAAGACCAACCTGCAAGGATGGATGAAGAAAATGATGGATGTTGTCCAGGGGGAGTACAATACCCACAAGCTGATGAAGAGGAAAATGAAGTACATCATGGTGAGGTGATTTGAGAAAATCAAGGAGTAGATAGTTTGCTTCCAGTAATAAGACATCTAAAGGATCATCTAGCACACCAAATTATTGGTGATCCAAGTCATGGTGTTCAGACAATGAGCAAGAACATGAACATAGTCCTTTGCTCTAGTTTCCTGTCACAGATTGAACCCAAGAAATTTGAAGAAGCCATACAAGACCCAAATTGGATTGATGCCATGCAGGAAGAGTTGAATCAATTCAAAAGATGCAAAGTCTGGAAGTTGGTTCCTAAACAAAATCATCACAATGTCATAGGGACTAAGTGGATCTATAGGAACAAACTTGATGAAAGTGGCATTATAGTTAAGAACAAAGCAAGACTTGTGGCAAAGGGATACAGACATGAAGAAGTAATGGATTTTGACCAGACATTTGCCCCAGTGGCAAGGTTGGAAGCAATAAGGTTGTTCCTTGCCTTTGCAGCTTATCAAGGGTTCAAAGTTTTTCAGATGGATGCAAAGTCAGCATTTCTGAATGGTAACTTAAAAGAGGAAGTTTATGTTGAACAACCCTCAAGTTTTGTAGATCCTCTCTATCCTAATTATGTATATAGGCTTAAGAAAGCACTATATGGTTTGAAACAAGCCCCTAGGGCTTGGTATGAAATATTGTCTACATTCCTCATCGAGAACAAATTCTCAAGGGGGAAAATAGACAAAACTCTATTCCTAAGGGAATCAAAAGGTAAGATCATCCTAGTCCAGATATATGTTGATGACATTATCTTTGGATCAACAAAAAACAACCTTTGTAGAAAGTTTGCTAAACTTATGCAAGGGAAGTTTGAGTTGAGCAGCATGGGTGGGCTAAAATTCTTCTTGGGACTCCAAGTTAGACAAACTGATGATGGATTGTCCATATCCCAGTCTAAGTTCACCAAAGATTTGATTAAGAAATATGGTATGTGTTGGGTACATTGGAAAATGTGTACCAGATTTGGAGAAGAATCACCTAACTCAATGATATGCATCAAGTTATATTTGATGTTGTGTTGAGTTATCATGTGCAGGTTAAGTAAATGGAAAGCAAAATTAACTAAGTACTTGTGTCGACACTTGGCGACACCTGGGAATGGCTATGTCGACACTAAGGTCCAGATTGTGTCAACATGCAGAATTTGTGTCGATACACAGAAAATCTGTCGACATTACTGTGTCGACACTAAGGGCCAGATTGTGTCAACATTATCAGGAGTTGTGTTGACACACAGAGAAGCTGTCGACACATTCTAGAATTCTATCGACAACGACTGTGTCTACACACAGAACTTGTGTCGACACACACCAGAATTCTGTCGACACCAACTTTGTCAAGACAAGGAGTGTCTGTGTCGACACACAGGACTTGTGTCGACACATTCCACAGAAGATGTGTGGAGAAGTAAAAGTGAAGCTGTGTCGACACACAAGACTTATGTCGACACATTCTACAGAAGCTGTGTCGATAACAACAAGACTTGTGTCGATACATGGACTATGTGTGTCGACACATATGAAGTATTCACTCGACATTCTCTGCTGCTGAGTCAAAGACCAATGAAGGCTGAAGTAATACAATTGAAGACTTGATAGCTGTCTAACTGACATTGCTGTCACATCTGTCAGAGGTATCAGAAGACTGTTTGAAACCGGAACAACCGGTTACCATGGATGGAGCCTATATATAGATATGCTCTCTAAACAATCAAAAAAACACAACATATATAGAATAGAGAAAAGTTAATCAAGCTAATCAATTATAATCTCTGAAGGATTGAGAATCCAAAATAAGAGAAAGTAGAAACAGTCTACAGATTGTAGAGAGAGAAAAACAAGAAGGAGAGAAGTTCTCATCCAGTGAAGGCAAATTCTGAACAGTCTGCCTTAAGAATTCAGATCAAGTTTGAAGAAGAATTCAGATTAATTTCTGAAGGAAGCTTATTGAAGATCAAGTCCAACACCAAGAAGATCAACCCTACTTTGTTCAGATTCAAGAAGCTTTGAAGAAAGCTAAGACAGGTTGATCCTTAAGTAATCGGTTCTATCAAGAACTGATCAAGAAGCCTTCAACCAATTCTCTCTCCATCTGGTGGAAGTTATCATCATATTTTCATCAATAATTTTTGTAGGATCTGTTCTAGATCTGAGTGTAGGAGATTTACTTCTCTGAGTTGTAAGCCTAAATTATAAAGGCTGAGGTAGGGGAATCTGTTCCCTGAGTTGTAGGCCTGTGAAAGAGGCTGAGGTAGGGCTTTTGCCTGAGTTGTAGGAGTGGGTTATCACTCTAAGTTGTAGGTCAGTGGAAGAGGCTGAGGTAGGGCTTGTGCCTAAGTTGTAGGAGTGTGTATTCACTCTGAGTTGTAGGAACCAGTCTTGGTTCTGAGCTGTAAGATCTGTGGATTTGAAAAGAAGGAAGGAAGTTAGGCCGAATCTAGTACACTGCTGATAGGCGAAGGGGGAAAGTGGATGTAGCCATCATTTGGGAAACCACTATAAAACTGGTGTGCAATCTGTGAATGCTGTGTATATGTGAATGTTGTGTTGTATTTTTTGCAGAATAAATTGCTAAATTAGATAGAATTATCTGCCTAAGTCAGAAAAATAATTGAACCTATTCACCCCCCCCCCTCTAGGTGTTTAGAACATCTTGAAACCAATTCTTTCAAGTGGTATCAGAGGGAGGTTTCTCAACGAATAGAATTTACAGTCTGAGTAGATCTCCAAGGCAGAAATCTATTAGGCAAAATGGGTTACATTGAGAATCATAAGGAGTTTAGTTCCATGAAGTTACCTATATGCAGGAAAGAGATTTTTGGCATATGGAAAGAAAAAGTTAGATTGTTTATGGAAGGTTCAGATCCAAGAATCAACATGACAATCAAAGAAGGGTCATTCATCCCAATGAAAGTCTCAGTTCTTGATGCAAATCTCAGGACACCAAAGGAGTATTCTGAAATGACAAAGGATGAGATCATCTTGGCTACTATGGATAAGAGAGCACGGAATATAATAGTCAGTGACATAGATGATTCCACATTCCAAAATTTGATTCACTGCAAGACCTCCAAAGAAATGTGGGACACTCTTATTGTCTACATGGAGGGTTCAGAAGAGGTGAGAGAAGACATAAAGTCAATGCTGAATCAGGAGTATGAAAGTTTTAGACAATCTAAAATGGACAGCATAACTGAATGTTATAAGAAGTTCTTCAGAATATTTAATGAATTGATGTCATATGGAAGAGTATTCAGGACATATGAGTTAAATGATAAGTTTTTGAGATTATTAACTAAGGACTGGGACACCAAGATATGTGCCATTAGGGAAGTGGCCAGACTAGCAGAAATTTCACCTCCAATATTATTTGGCAAACTACTTTCATATGAAATGTAGCTGATGGTCAAAAAGGAGGAGGATAAATGTAATAAAGTTGATTATAGAGATAAGTCAGTGGCTTTCAAGACTGAAGCCATAAGAAAGGATAGGAGGATGTCTCCATCTCCTCCTAGGAAAGCTGTAGAAGTAGTTTCAGAAAGTTCTGACAGTCACACATCAGATAGTCCAAATTCTGATGAAGACTTAGCTGCTTTCTCAAAATAATTTCAAAGGTTCTTGAAGAAGAAACAGTGGAGATCCAAGCCATCCTCCTCACAATCCAAGGATGATTTCTATCAGAAAAATAAATCCTCTAGAAAGGACAGGTATAACTCTAAACCTAGTAAATTATCTTCAACTAAGATTGTTTATTATTACTGCAACAGGCCTGGACATGTGGTAGCTGATTGTCCTGACAAAAGGAAAGAATCTAATGATAATAAGAATCTAAAAAACAAGGGCAAGAAGGAGAAATCCTTTGTTGCGAAGAAGGAAAAAAGCTGGTCAGATTCTTCATCATCAGATTTTGAGGCTGATGCTGAAGCTGAAGCATACATAGCACTGTTGGCAACTGAAGAGGATGCAGAAGAAGCTGAATTCTTGAAATTGTTGGACTCAATAAATGGAATTGAAGAATATTGTTTTAAAGGGCTGATGGCCGTGACAGAAGAAGATCAGTGACAGGATCAGCCTGGACCTAGTAAGGTAAATAATTCTTCAATAGATTCTGATTACTATACTAGTTCAGAATCAGAAGCATCTGCATCAAGAGATGTAGATGAATCTGAGTCTGAAGGAGATGTTCATCAACTTATTGATGAATTTGGTGATCTGCTGCAAGCACTTAAGAAAAGCAGAATCCTTAACAAAGCATAGGCCAAAAAAATTGCTGCTCTTAAGCTGGCTGCATTAGATTCAGAGAAAATGCTGGATCTAAAGATGAATGAAGTAGCCAAACTGAAAAACATAACTGTTATTTAGATGGGTACTATTACATTCAAGAATGATCAGATCAAAAGTCTGGAAGTCAAACTTCAGAAGGAAAAGGATCTGGTGGCTAAGTTCTCTAAGCCAAAATCAGTCTTACCTTTAATTGATGAATTTATTCCCAAAAAGGGTAAGACAGGATTGGGCTTTGAGGGAAATGCAAGGGCTGCCAATTCCAGAAGAAAAGGCAAAGCCCCAGTATAGCCTCTAGCCTTCAAACCCCCCCCCCCTCATTTCCTTCAGAAAAGTGTGGCAGCCAACTAATAGATATGATCATGATATCATACATGGTTATGGTAAGCCAAATATTCTGAATGACAAGGGTGTAGCTCCATCACTCAAGCAACGAACCACTGTACCAACAGTGTTAAGAACAGCTGACAGCAATACTGTTAAAACTGTAGCTAAAAAGAGGTATAATAGATATGAGTGTTGGTGATGTGGTAAGATAGGGCATTATGCCATGGATTATTGTCACAACACCAGTGTCAGGAAGAATGCCAGCTTACCTGTGAGGAAGATTGCTGGTAAGAATATTAAGTTTCAATCTAACTTGAACTAGAACCCAATAAAAATTGGGGTTCTAAGGTAAATTAATTTTATTTGCTGCAGGTGGGTCCAAGTTGCCATACCCCTATATGGTACTTGGACAGTGGATGTTCCAGGCACAGGACTGGAATAAGAAGAATGTTAAAGGATTATACTCACATAGAGAATGGAGCCAAAGTGATCTTTGGTGGATCAGAAAAATGGGTCATAAAAGGGTTTGGTAACATTTCTACTAGTTCTATAACAATCACTCAAGTGGCTTATGAAAAAGGTTTGAAACATAACTTGATAAGCATAAGTCAGCTGAGTAATCTTGGGTATGATATTTCATTTATTAAGAATGGGTGTCAGATCAAAAGGACAAGTGATCAGAAGGTGATCTTGTCTGGTTATAGAAAATGGAATGTTTATTATTTAAATTTTGATTATGAAAACATGAACTCTCCTGTATGTTTAGTTGTAGATGAGAAAGCATCTCAGTGTGTCCAATGGTACAAGAGTCTAGCTCATCTGAACTATAAGACTATAGACCAACTCTATAGTTTAGAGTTAGTGAGGAATGATCCTCAATTTAAGTGCATAAAAGAGGGTATATGTTCATCTTATCAAAAAGGCAAGCGGACCAAATCCTCTTTTCATAGTCTTGATACCAAAGACTCTGTGAGGTGTTTGTACCTCTTGCATATGGATCTATTTGGTCCTATGCCAGTTCATAGTCTAGGTAGAAAAGTCTATACTTTTGTGGTAGTAGATGACTATTCTAGAATTACATGGGTTTTATTTTTGAGGCAGAAATCTGAAACCTCTACTGTCTTTAATAACTTTGTTAAACAAATTCAGAATGAATTTAACAATTCAGTGGTCAAAATCAGAAGTGACCATGGAACTGAATTTCAATCTGAGTGTATGACAAGGTTTTGTGAAGAACTAGGGATTCATCAGGAATTCTCCTCACCTAGAACACCTCAGCAAAATGAAATTGCTGAAAGAAAGAATAGAACTCTTATTGAGGCTGGTAGAACTCTACTAAGTGACACTTCACTCCCAGAATATTTCTGGGCTGAGGCAGTAAATACTGCTTGTCATGTTCTCAATAGAGCATCTATAACTAAGAACCATAAATAGACTCCCTATGAGATTATGAAGGGCAGAAAACCAAACATATCCTACTTTAGGATCTTTGGTAGCAGGTGTTATGTGCTTAACACTGACAAGTCTCACCTAACTAAGTTTGCTGTCAAATCCCAAGATGGGATATTTGTTGGGTACAATAATAACAGTAAGGCATATATGGTCTACAACTTGACTACACAAGTTGTAGAAGAATCTGTTCATGTAGTGTTTGATGAATCTGAGCTAATTAACTATGAGTTGTCTAGCAATACTTTTAGCTCAACAGGTTTAAAAGAAAAGTTGGACATGTTGACCATTAATGAAGACCAAACTGCAAGGCAGGATGTGGAAAATGATGGTTGTTGTACAGGGGCAGTACAAGGTCCATAAGCTGACATGAAGATAATGAAGTTCAGCATGGTGGAGAAATTGAAGAAGTTCAAATTGTTGATAGAATGCCTCCAGCAATAAGGAATCTAAAGAATCATCCAGCACACCAAATCATTAGTGATCCCAGACATGGTGTGCAAACCAGGAGCAAACACATGAACACAGTGCTTTGCTCAAGTTTCCTGTCACAGTTGGAATCAAAGAGATTTGAAGAAGCCATATAAGACTCCAACTGGATTGATGCAATGCAAGAGGAGCTGAATCAATTCAGAAGGTGTAAAGTATGGGAGCTGGTTCCAAAACCAAAGGATCATAACATTATTGAGATAAAGTGGATCTATAGGAACAAACTAGATGAAAATGGCATCATAGTGAAGAACAAAGCAAGACTGGTTGTCAATGGTTATAGACAGGAAGACGACATTGACTTTAGTCAGACATTTTCCCCAGTGGCAAGGTTGGAAGCAATAAGGCTATTCCTTGCCTTTGCTGCTTTCCAAGGTTCCAAAGTATACCAAATGAATGTCAAGTCAGCATTCCTAAATGGTAATTTGAAAGAAGAAGTCTATGTTCATCAGCCCTCAGGTTTTGTTGATCCACTTTATCCTAATTATGTTTATGGACTTAAGAAAGCCTTATATGGTTTGAAACAAGCCCCTAGGGCTTGGTATGAAACATTGTCTACTTTCCTCATTGAAAATAAATTTTCAAGGGGGAAAATAGACAAGACTCTATTCCTTAGGTAGTCAAAGGGCAAGATGATCCTAGTACATATTTATGTTGATGACATAATCTTTGGATCTACAGAAAACAACCTTTGTAGGAAGTTTGCAAAACTTATGCAAGGGAAGTTTGAGATGAGCAGTATGAGTGAGCTCAAATTCTTCTTGGGACTCCAAGTAAGACAGACCGATGATGGCTTGTCCATATCACAGTCTAAGTTCACCAAGGAGTTAATTAAGAAATATGGTATGGAGTCATCCAACACCATGAGAACTCCAATGGGGACAAGTATGCCTTTAGGCAAAGATGATGCAGGAAAACCTGTAGATGAGTCTTTGTATAGAGGGATAATTGGCTCCCTCCTATACTTAACTGACAGTAGACCAGACATTATGTATGCTACATGTGTTTGTGCTAGGTACCAAGCAAGCCCTAAAGAATCTCATTATACTGCAGTTAAAAGAATATTGAGATATCTTAATGGCACACCAAATCTTGGTCTTTGGTACCATAAGAATAGAGACTTTCTACTGACTGGTTTTTCAGATGCAGACTTTGCAGGTTGTAAAGAAGATAGAAAGAGCACCACTGGCACATGTCAGTTTCTAGGTGGTAGATTGGTGTCATGAAGCAGTAAGAAGCAGACATGTGTGGCAATTTCCACTACAGAGTCTGAGTATATTGCTATAGGCAGCTGCTGTGCTCAGCTTTTATGGATTCAACATCAACTTGAAGACTATGGTATCAAGGTAAGTAGAACTCCACTATTTTGTGATTCTACAAGTGCTATTTCTATTGCTAAAAATCCTGTATCACATAGCAGAACCAAGCATATAGAAATTAGATATCACTTCATTAGAGAGCATGTTGAAAAAGAAGATATTTATTTGGAATTGGTTACCACAAATAATCAAATTGCTGTCATGTTTACTAAACCACTAGATGAAACTAAATTCAATTATTTCAAAATTGAATTAGCTATGTTAAACCTAGAGTAACTTGGTAAATCTGGCTAAGTAATTCAATGTTGACATATAGTAGTTTATTTCGACACAAAAGGAAATCTGTATCGACATATAGTAGTTTGTGTCGACACTTAAGGTAAGTTATGTCGACACAACAAAATAGTGCTGAGATAGTGGTGTCGACACTTAGAGTTTGGTGTCGACACATAAAAGTTCTATAATTTAGATAGTCGTGTCGACACATACAGGAGTCTGTGTCGACACACATATATTAGAGTCGACTATTAAGAAGTCTGTGTCGACACATCGCAAACTGTGTCAACACATAGTGTTGTCTGACTTTGTCGAGACATTAGAGTCTGTGTCGACACAATCTATATAGTGTCGACACAATAAGTATCTATTACCCCGCCTTTTGACCTTCTGTGTTGACAAACATATAAATAGGTCACAGAACAACTTTGTCGACTACACTCTCAACATTGTCGAGACCAAATTTTTGAGTCGACAAACCTTCATCTCTCTTCTCCTCATATTTCTCGTCACCAATGGCGCCAAAGTTGGAGAACAACATCAATGAAGGCTATGAGTTAGTTTGCAATGCTTTTGAAAGTGCAGCGACTGAGATTAGAGATGTGTTAACTCTAATCCAAGAAAATGGTTTAGAATATCTAGTTTCGGAACCTGCCAAGATCTGGAAGACATAAATTCTTGAATTCTATACAAAAGTAACCTTGGATTCAAGTGAATTGAAAATTAGGTCATCAATTCAAGGAAGCAAAGTGAAACTTACCCAAAAGCGTTTGAGAAAGACACTCTAATTGCCCAGGACTCAGCAAGATGATAAAGTAACATCTTCAATGACAAAAGAAGCTCTTCAATAGTGTGGCCTGCATCCCACCACTAAGATTGAATCGTCAATGCAAACGAAGGGGATGAACTCACAAGAAAAATTTCTCTCAAAGATTATGGGAAAAGTAATTCTCTGCAAACCAGGTGGATATGATAGGATCTCATCCTATATGTTCAGCTTGATGACCAGAATTATTTTCAAAATAAAGACTAACTGGTCTGCAGTGATCTTTGACAAGATCAAGGAAAGCCTGAAGAAACCGAATCTAGGTAGAATACTGAGTCTGTATCTGGCAATAACTATTCCTGAAGTGCTAAACCACACAACTGTATCTAGAATAAATCACATGAGAAGGATGGATATGAAAATACAATCCAGGTGGGAAAGAGTTCTGACAAAGGATGGTTCTACACCACAGAAACAACCACCACAGAAAAAGAAAAAGACATCACCCAGGAAACCTGAATCTTCTAGAGATTCCGAAGAACAAGTAATCTTCAGTTCAGATGAAGACCAACAAGAATCTACAAGGAAATCATCTGCTCCTAAGAATGTAGATGATAGTCAGATGCAGGGGGAGCATATTCCAGAAAGCACCATCCCACTGGATCAAGCTCAGGATATGCCTCCTCTAGGGGGAGCCAATGAGCTTTCACCAGCTCATCAAGAAGCCTTACCTCCAGAAGTTGCTCAAGAGATAGAGCAGGCTGCATTAGAGAGTGAAACAGCCACTCAAACTATTCTTGAGGTAATTGGTGATATTAATCAATCTATACTAGATACTAAGCTAGATGCATTAACTGTGCTTCTAACTGATGTTGAATAGAACACCATGACAACATCCCTGCACAGGATGTATCAATGGATGATACATTTGAATTAGATGATGCTCCATTAAATATAAAAGATACAGATGGTCCTCCAGTTCAACAGCAACAATAATTCACTCTTGAGGAATTATTCCCTGATTTACAAGAAGTAAGAACTGAGGAAGTAGTGCCAAGAACTGAGGGGGAGGAGCCAGGGACTCAGGGAGAGTTGCCAAGAACTAACAAGGAGCTGCCCTCAAGTCCAAAGGACACAGTGAATCTAGAAAGTTCTTCTGAATCTGATGATGGAGAAGCACTAAGAGCAAAGAAGAGAAAACTGATGGTTTACAAGAAGAAAAGCTCAACTTATAAGAAAGCTTTACAGACTGTCTCACAACCCTCAGCTCCAACAGTTGATTTCAGTTCACTGTTGGTTGCTCTACAAATTAAAATGGATGAGCAAAGAGCAGCCATGGAGAAATATATGGATGAAAGCCATAAGGACCTTCAATTCACTCTGTCTCAAGATATAAAATCAATCAGATTTGAAGTTAACCAGAATAAGAAAGAGATGACAGATTGCTTCCATAAAGGAGGTAATCTTGTAGTTTATCTGGCAAAATAACAACAAGAGGCAAGGACACAGATTGATGATATAGTGGTCAAGCAAGGATATGTCCTAGAAAATCAAATTAGGATGAATGATAATCTTACTGAATCACATAATGTGATGATTACTGAGTTAAAGAATAATGCAATTGCATTAACTGGAGAAAGGGCTAACGAGAAGTCAGATTTTGATAAGAATCTTCAAGAAGATTTAACCACTTTTCAATCAGCCATTCAAGCCTCTCAGAAGCTCATATCTGCTCAGCTACAGAAGTTTAAAGCTTATTATACTGAAGGAACCAATTATGTAGTTAACCAGATCAAGTTCCAAAAATATGACTTAAGAGATCATATTGAAAGAGAAGTCATAAAGGGGGAGAGGGTGATAGTCAATGCTATCTCAGAGCATACTAAATGAATTACAAATGCTGGTGAAGCAACTCTGGGATATCCACCCCTATATGATGATGATAATACAGCTGAGTCAGGTATTCAAGCTGCAGGAATTGAAGGGGGTCAGCAGGAGGTAGCTCAAATCATATACCCCCCTTTTAATTTTGAAGGAATTCAACAACTTGTTCAACAGATGTATAGCCCTCCAGAGGCTACTAAGAATATTATATTTGAGAAAGTGGAAATGTCAGAAGTAGCACTGAATAAAGAGCAAGAAGCTCATCTCTCAAAGAAAAGGTTTAGAGAGCATGCTGAACTAAAGCCTGATTTTGAAAGATGGAGTCCAACCTCCAGAAATATAATACTCACTGCCTGGCAAGCTGTCAAAGACAAAATGCATGATAGAGGCAAGTGGTATTCTGAAGTTGAGTGGAACAAATATCTGCAAAGACAAGATGTGATACATCAGTTCAGAAGGGATCACAGGGCTGGGAAACTACCTGCTACAGCTGTAAAGCCCAATAAATACTTTCCCAAGCCTTATCACTAATTTGAAAGGCAAAAAGTTAAGGCTAAAGAACTTAAGAAGAAGGATCTCAAAGGCAAGAAGCCAGCTGAAGATACTGAAGCACCAGTACAAGTAAGGGTCTAGTCTGAAAAAGGCATAGTGATCAAGAAGCCTGATCAACCTTAGGATAGATTTACTAGATTTTATAACATTGTAATCTTCATTTTTAAAATCTTTGTAATTTGTTGTCAACAAACTTTTGTGAAGTTTAAACAAAATAATGATTCATGCTTGTTATGCTTGTATCATATTCTGTGATGATATTATTTACTTATTTTGTTTATATGTTTCCCTGTCATTGAATATTTTTATACATCATATTGTTAATTTTATTATAAGTGATGTATATCATTGACTAAGGGTTACGACTTCTCCAAATAGGGGGAGATTGTTGGGTACATTGGAAAATGTGTACCAGATTTGTAGAAGCCTCACCTAACTCAATGATATGCATCAAGTTGTATTTGATGTTGTGTTGAGTTATCATGTGCAGGTTAAGTAAATGGAAAGGAAAATTCGCTAAGTACTTGTGTCGACACTTGGGAATGACTGTGTCGACACCAAGGGCCAGATTATGTCGACATCCAGAATTTGTGTCGACACACAGAAAATTTGTCGACAATGCTGTGTCGACACTAAGGGCCAGATTGTGTCTACATTATCAGGAGTTGTGTCGACATACAGAGAAGCTGTCGACACATTCCAGAATTCTGTCGACAATGATTGTGTCGACACACAGAACTTGTGTCGACACACACCAGAATTCTGTCGACACCAACTTTATCAAGACAAGGAGTGTTTATGTCGACACACAGGACTTATGTCGACACATTCCACAGAAGCTGTGTCGAGAAGTAAAAGTGAAGATGTGTCGACACACGGGACTTATGTCGACACATTCCACAGAAGCTGTGTCAACAACAACAAGACTTGTGTCGACACATGGACTATGTATGTCAACACATATGAAGTATTCGCTCGACATTCTCTACTGCTGAGTCAAAGACCAATGAAGGCTGAAGTAATACAATTGAAGACTTGACAACTATCACTACTGACATTGCTGTCACATCTGTCAGAGGTATCAGAAGACTGTTTGAAACCGTAACAGTCGGTTACCATGGATGAAACCTATATATAGATATACTCTCTCAACTATCAAAAAAACACAACACATACAGAATAGAGAAAAGTTAATCAAGCTAATCAATTATAATCTCTCAAGGATTGAGAATCCAGAAGAATAGAAAGAAGAAATAGTCTACAGATTATAGAGAGGTAAAAATAAGAAGGAGAGAAGTTCTCATCCAGTGAAGGCAGATTCTGAACAGTCTGCTTGAAGAATTCAGATCAAGTCTGAAGAAGAATTCAGATTAATTTCTGAAGGAAGCTGATTGAAGATCAACTCCAACACCAAGAAGATCAACCCTACTTTGTTCAGATTCAAGAAGCTTTGAAGAAAGCTAAGACAGGTTGATCCTTAAGTAATCAGTTTTATCAAGAACTGATCAAGAAGCCTTCAACCAATTCTCTCTCCATCTGGTGGAAGTTATCATCATCTTTTCATCAATAATTTTTGTAGGATCTGTACTAGATCTGAGTGTAGGAGATTTACTTCTCTGAGTTGTAAGCCTAAATTATAAAGTCTGAGGTAGGGGAATCTGTTCCCTGAGTTGTAGGCCTGTGAAATAGGCCGAGGTAGGGCTTTTGCATGAGTTGTAGGAGTGGGGTGTCACTCTGAGTTATAGTCCAGTGGAAGAGGCTGAGGTAGGGCTTATGCTTGAGTTGTAGGAGTGTGGATTCACTCTTAGTTGTAGGAACCAGTCTTGGTTCTGAGCTATAAGATCTGTGGATCTGAGAAGAAGGAAGGAAGTTAGGCCGAATCTAGTACACTGCTAGATAGGCGAAGGGGGAAAGTGGATGTTCCCATCATTTGTGGAACCACTATAAAACTGGTGTGCAATCTGTGAATGTTGTGTATATGTGAATGATGTGTTGTATTTTCTGCTGAATAAATTGCTAAATTAGATAAAATTATCTGCCTAAGTCAGAAAAAGAATTGAACCTATTCACCCCCCCCCCTCTAAGTGTTTAGAACATCTTGAAACCAATTCTTTCAGTATGGAGTCAGCCTCCACCATGAGAACTCCAATGGGGTCAAGTATACTTATAGGAAAAGATGATGGGGGAAAACTTGTAGATGAGTATTTGTATAGAGGGATAATTGGCTCTCTTTTATACTTAACTGCAAGTAGACCAGACATAATGTATGCTACATGTGTTTGTGCTAGGTATCAAGCCTGCCCTAAAGAATCCCATTATACTGCAGTAAAAAGAATTTTGAGATATCTTATGGGAACACCAAATCCTTGCCTTTGGTACCCTAAGAATAGAGATTTTCTACTAACTGGTTATTCAGATACAGACTTTGCAGGATGCAAAGAAGATAGGAAAAGTACAATTGGCACATGTCAGTTTCTAGGTGGAAGATTGTTTTCATGGAGCAGCAAAAAGCAGACAAGTGTGGCTATATCCACTGCTGAGTCTGAATATGTAGCTGCAGGCAGTTGCTGTGCTCAGCTGTTATGGATACAACATTAGCTTGAAGATTATGGCATCCATGTAAGTAGAACTCCATTATTTTGTGATTCTACTAGTGTCATTTCTATTGCTAGAAATCCTGTTTCTCGTAGCCGAACTAAGCACCTAGAAATAAGATTTCATTTCCTTAGAGATCATGTTGAAAAGGAAGATATAAGTTTAGAATTTGTCAATACTAATTTGCAAATTATTGACATGCTCACCAATCCAATGGATGAAACTAAATTCAATTATTTTAAAATTAAATTAGGCATGTTAAACTTGGAATAAGAATGACAAATTTGACTAAGTAAATTTGTGTCGACACATAAAGACATCTGTGTAGACACTTAGTAGTTGGTGTCGACACATAAGGAAAACTCTGTCGACACAACAAGAAGATTGTGTCGACACATAGAATTTATTGTCGACACATAGCTTTCCTGACACTTAAATATTGGTGTCGACACATATAGTCGTCTGTGTCGACACGCAGACATTAGTGTAAACTATTAAGTTAGTCTGTCTCGACAGATTGCAGATAGTGGCGACATATAATATTATAATACCTTTACATTCTCTGTCGAGACTTCAATAGTCTGTGTCGAGACAATCCCAATAGTTTTGACACAATAATCTTATTTCAACCTGCCTTTTGACCTTCTTTGTTTAGAAACATATAAATAGGTGGAAGTAAAACTCTGTCGACTACGCTCTCAGTATTCTCGAGACCAAATCTTTGTGTCGACAGACCTTCATCTCTCTTCTCCTCAATCTCTAATCCCTAATGACACCCAAGCAGGAAAAGAACATCAATGAGGGCTATGAACTATTTGTCATGCGTTTGAGACTGCCACATCAGACATAAAAGCCGTGATTACCCTAATCACAGAAAATGGATTGGAATACTTGGTCTCAGAACCTACAAGGATATGGAAAAAGGAAGTTCTTGAATTCTACTCATCGGCATCCATGGATTCTACGAGCATGAAAATTAGGTCGTCAGTTCAAGGAACAAAGGAAAAATTGACACAAAAAAGCTTAAGAAAAACACTTCAACTTCCCAGGGTTAAAGAAGACGCTAAAATAGTATCTTCCGTGACAAGAGAAGCTCTCCAATGGTTTGGAATGGATCCCACTACCAAGATTGGATCTTCTATGAACAGGAAGGGAATGAATTCCCAAGGCAAGTTTCTTTCTAAAATTGTAGGAAAAGTTATTATGTGCAAATCCGGAGGACATGATAGGATTTCATCATATATGTTCAATCTAATGACCAGAGTGATATTCAAGGTGAAAATAAATTGGTCTGCTGTTATCTTTGACAAGATCAAAGAAGGAATCAAGAAACCTAATCTGGGCAGATTACTGAGCCTATTTCTGGCTGAGAATATACCTGAAGTAATAAATCAATCTGCAGGTTCTAAGATTAATCACATGAGAAGAATGGACTTAAGGATACTGTCCAGATGGGATAGGGTTCTAACCAAATATGTTTCTACTACATAGAAACAAACAAAACAGATTTAGAAAAAGAAGCAAACAGCCCCCAAGACCACTGAATCATCCAGTGATTCAGAAGAAGAAGTGGTTTTTAGCTATGATGAAGAAAGGGCAGAAAGGACTAGTAAATATCCTGCTCTAGAAACTGTGACTGATGGTCAGGTGCAGGGGGAGCAGATTCCAGCAGTCAACATCCAACTGGATCCGGTACAGGAAGAGTCTCATCAAAGGGGGAGCTAATGAGCTTTCTCTAGTTCCAGCTCAACCACTGCCATCACCTTCAAAGGAAGCTCATGTGCAAAAGCCAATTGACCACATAGCTGAATTGGACAGTGAAGCAGCAGCTTAATCAATACTTGAGGTAGTCCAGGACATAAATCATGCTACTATAGACACAGAAAATGATGAAATAGGATGTGCATATGACTTATATTGATAAAAATAACCAAGATAATGTCTCTAAGGATGACATTACCAGGGCAGAACCTTTTGAAGTTGAAGGAGGACAATATGCTGAGCAAGAACAAGCTATTCCTCTAGTTTAAATAAACTAAGAAGTAACATTAGAAGAGTTATTTCCTGATTTGATAGGAGTAAGGACTGAGGGGGAGCTGACAAGAATAGAAAAAGAGAAGCCCATCATTGCCACAAGTCCAAAAGACATTGTGGATATAGAAAGTTCATCTGGTTCCTCAGAAGATGAAAAAGCCTCCAGGGCAAAGAAGAGAAAACTTGTGGAACTAAGGAAAAGGAGCTCTAGCTATAAGAAAGCCTTGCAGGCTGTTCCACAAACACCAGCTCTAGCAGTAGACTTCAGTTCACTTCTGGTGCAACTGCAAGAAAATATGGATGAAAAAAGACAAGCCCTTGAAAAATATGTTGATGAGGGCAATAAAGAATTTCAACTTCAGCTGGCCCAAGATATTAAATCTATCAGATTTGAAGTGAATTTACATAAAAAGGAAATGACAGATTGCTGCCATAAGGGAGGTAATGTTGTAGTCTATTTGGCCAAGCAACAACAGGAGGCCAAAACACAAATAGATGACATAGCAGTGAAACAAGGCTATGTTCTGGAAAACTAAATAAGAATGAATGATAATCTCACAGAGTCACAGAATGTTATTGTAACAGAACTTCAGAATAAAGCCACTACTTTAACTGAACTCTTTGTTAAAGAAAAATCTGAGTTTGAGAAACTACTCAAAGCAAATTTGAGTGATGTTAGCACTGCTATCCAAGCATCACAAAAGGTAATTGCTGATCAGCTGCTGAAGTTCAGATCATTCTACAAAGAAGGCACCAATTACCTAGCTAATCATATTAGATTTCAAAAAGATGATCTCAGAGACCATATTGAAAGAGAAGTTATAAAGGGGGGAGAGAGTGTTAGTTAATGCAGGCTCTAAGCATGCTAAATGAATAACTAATGCTATCAGAGCCACTCTTGGTTATCCATCCCTGTGTGATGATGATAATACTACTGAATCAGGCATTCAACCGGCTTCAAATGAAAGTGTTCAGCAGGAAGTAGCTCAAATTATTTATCCACCTGCTGATTTTGAGGGCATTCAATCTGCAGTACAACAAATGTACAGTCCTCCACAGGAGGTTCAGAATGTTAATATTGAGAAGGTTGAGATGTTTGAAGCTGCTTTGAAAAGAGAGCAAGAAGCTCAATTTTCTAAGAAAAGGTTTATAGAGCAGGATAAATTAAAGCCTGATTTTGAAAGATGGAGCCCCACCTCCAGAAATATTATTCTCACTTCCTGGCAAGCTGTTAAAGACAACATGCATGATAGAGGTAAATGGTACTCTGAACAAGGATGGAGCAAGTATCAGAAACGACAAGATGTCATTTATCAGTTCAGAAGAGAACTCAAAGCTGGGAAGATACCTAATACTTCTGTGGAGCCTAGCAAATACTTTCCAAAATCTTATCGTTATTTTGAAAGGAAAAAGATAAAGGCTGAAGAGCTCAAGAAAAAGGATCTTAAAGGAAAGAAGCCAGCTGAAGACACTGAAGCTAATGTACAAGCAAAGATTTACTCTAGCAAAGGCATTGTCATCAAAGAGCCTAATCAGTCCTAGAATAGATTGACTAGACTTTAGAATTGTGTAATATTTTGTTTTAAAATCTTTGTAATCTGTTGTTCAAAAACTTCTTGTAGTTCAACAAAACACTGATTCATGTTCACTATATTTTATCATATTTTGTGATGAAATAATATGCTGGTTTTGTTTGTGTTACCCTATCTAAATAATCCTTTTATACATCATAATCTGTGTTTTATTATAAAGTAATGTATATCATTGACTAAGGGTTATGACTTCTCCAAATACGAGGAGATTGTTAGGTACATTGGAAAATATGTACCAGATTTGGAGAAGCCTCACCTAACTCAATAATATTCATCAATGTGTATTTGATGGTGTTTTGAGTTTCATTGTGCAGGTTAAGGATATGCGGAAAAGGTTTCTAAGTACAAGTGTCGACAGCTGAGAAGAATTGTGTCGACACTTGGGAAAGGCTGTGAAACTGAGTGTTAGATCAGAAATACTCTAGGGGGGGTGAATAGAGTATGCTTAAAAATTTCTTAACGGCTATTACAGCTTTTACTGTAAATTAAAAGTGCAGAATTACTAAACTACCAAGCAATGAATCTAAAGCACAAGCACAGCAAGAACAAATGAAAAGGAGGCAACCAGACGACACAAAAATTTTATAGTGGTTCCCCAACCTGGGTACATCCACTCTTCTAGCACCCTTGGTAGGAATCTACTCAGGTTTTTGATCAGGTGTCTGACACCAATGAGCTTTTGATCAGGTGCTCATAAACCAACACAAGTCTTTTGATCAGAAGACTTGCAACCAAGGAATCACTTTTGAAGGGAGATGACAACCCTTTACAGAGGTGGGGGTGAGAGATAATTTTGTCTTCACTTTCTCAATATACAACTGAGAAGACTGTGGATTGATTATACCATAAGGCTCCCCCTGAGATGTGGAATGGATCAGGGAAAACTAAGAGCCAAGCATTAGGGTGATAGGTCTTCAAACTAAATCCTTGACCAACAATAGTATTCAGGATCTTCTTTGACAGATTGAACTGAAGCTGTCCTTTTGAAGTGTCCTGGAGTTCTTGAATAAGGAAGACTCTTGATATAGGCATTGTTGTTCTTCTTCTTCAAGTGCTGATGAGCTTCTAGTCAAGAACTTCTGTGTATCAGAATAATGCTTCCTCTTTGACAGAGCAGATTATGCAAAATTGAATGTTTTTCTGTAATATCTATGTGCTTCTCTGTAAGCTGTGCTCTGTGTGAAGCTTTCTTAATTATTTTCTATTATTGATTCTCTTCTATAAGTCTGTGTGTCCCTTTATGTATGTGAATGTGTATATTATTCTCTTCTTCTCTGTCTTTTGAAAATTTGAATTCATCTGCAATTAATGCTGACAGCCTTGAGAATAATCGGCATTGATTTATTTCCCCAACTGTCCCATGGAAAAACGGCAAGCAATAATCCTGGAGAAGACCATAATTAATGCTCCTTCTAACGGATACATTCAGAGAATGTTAGAGCATTAATTATCCAGGAATTATAGCATTAGAGTAGGGAAAGAAGGTCGGAAATAACTAAGTCTGGAATCATCAAACATATAGCAGAATTCGTCGAATTGAGTTTACAGTTCGTCGAGCTGAGACATTGTATTCGTCGACCAGACGACTTCTGTTCGTCGAGCTGAGTTCCATGATCGTCGAGCTGAAAACTGAACTGCTGTCTCTTTTGATCTTTGCCTATTCGTCGAGCTGGTAAATGTGTTCGTCGACTGGAGTTCAGCAATTATTCTGGAGTTGTCAAATATCCTGTGTCGACACAATTACTCTTGTGTGTCGACACAAGTCTTCTGTATGGTCTCGACATAGCCTTTCCACAATGTCGACTGATGATCTTGGTGTCGACACAAGTTCTTCTAGTGTCGACTTAGTTGATGTCGACATATACTATGAGTGTCGAGATAAGTCTTCTGGTTCCAGAGTTCGTCGGGCAGAGAACTAGGTTCATCGACCTGAGATTGGAGAACATAGTCTCGACAAAATGTTGTGATAGTCCAAAGATTCGTCGACCGAAGAATGGTGTTCATCGAGATAAGTCTGGAGAACCTTGAATTCGTCGAGCTGAAAATGATTCTGGACTTAGAGAAAAATTGATGAACCTCTGGCAATAGAGTTGAAGTGGAAGTCCAGAGATCGTCGAGCAAAGAATGAAGTTCGTCGACCTGAGAACTAGGTTCGTCGACCTGAGTCTAGAGAACATTCTGGACTTAGAATTTTGAGGGTGGAATCCAAGGATCGTCGATCTGTGACTAAAGTTCGTCGAGCTCAGCTCAGAGAAAATATATCTAAGATCGTCGAGCTGAGAACGACTATCGTCGACCTGAGTTTGACGAACGTCGAACTCATTTTACTTATGCAGCAGATATATTGAAAATATCTTTGAATCTTTAGGAAAACTCTATGTCTTGAGTCTCTGGCAGTCTGATGTTAGCTTGTCCATGTGATGTTGACTCTTAGGACTTGGCCTAGACTCTAGGACATAACTTTCACCCTGGCTATACATGTTGGGTCACATTATCCTAAGTTAGTGAACCTAGCCCAAATCAATCTGGGATCCAACAATCTCCCCCTATTTGGGTGAGGTCACTAATAGACTCAAAAATAAAAACATAAAGTGAACAAAGCAGGAAAAAGATATATCTGACAGAGATAATTAACATATGCAGCAGATATATTTACACAACAGCTTTGTTCAGACAATATGAAACAGTTTAAGATAGAAAAATAGAAATAAAATGGTTCATATTTCACTTCTTCTGCTTCTTCTCCTGATGCTTTGCATCCTTGCCCTTGTATCCTGGCTTGGTAAAAACTATTTCCATGTTAGGATTTAAGGCTTGTTCCATAGTCATTGTCATGTCAGCAAGACTCCTATATATCTTCAGAGATGTAGCTCTAGGGACCACTGCTCTGATACCATGTGGAAACCACCCGTCACCACACATTTCCCAAAACCTCGGGGTTTTGGGAAGATGTGTGGTGACGGGTGGTTTCCACAAAAGGCAAGGAATATTTTTATGGCTTCCAACCTTGCAACAGGTGCAAAGGTTTGATCATAATCAATTTCTTCTTCTTGCCTATTTCCTTGAGCAACAAGCCTAGCCTTGTTTCTCACAATGACTCCTTGGGCATCCAGCTTGTTTCTGTAAACCCATTTGGCTCCAATAACTGTGTAGTTTTGGGGTCTTAGAACCAAATCTCAAACTCTACATCTCTCAAATTGATTTAGTTCCTCCTGCATTGCAAGGATCCAGTGGGGATCCTGCTCAGCATCATGAATGGAAAGAGGTTCAACCTGAGAGAGAAAACAGACATGCATCAATCTTGGGTAAGTTGATGCCTTGTCTGTACACCTGCTGATATGTCTCCAATCACTTGAGATCTGGGGTGATCCCTAAGTGTGACAAAATCAATGGGTGGAGTTGGTTGTGCAACAGCATTTGGAATTAATTCCTCCTATGGAATTGTATTTGCTGTTGGTAGAGATTCATTATCTTCAACTTCTTCTTCTTCACTTTCTTCAATAGCTTGTGGAGAGGGATGAGTTGGCACCACTTGGGTGAGGTTTAGTCCATCCAAGGTCTCACACAAGTGGGGTACCTGCAAGTTGCTATTGGTAGAAACTTCTTTCTCCTTGCAATACATATTATTCTCATCAAATGAAACATGAATAGACTCTTCAATTTTCAATGTTGATTTGTTAAAAACCCTATAGGCCTTGCTTACTTGGGAGTATCCTAGAAAGACTCCCTCTTCAGCCTTAGCCTCAAACTTTCTAATGTATTTCTTGTTATTATTGTGTATATAACAGGTACAACCAAATACTTTAAAATAGTTTATTTTAGGTTTCTTCCCTTTGAGCAATTCATAGGGAGTCATGTTCCTTAGTTTGTGAATTAAGCTACTGTTCAAGACATAATTTGCTGTGCTTACAACCTCTGCCCAAAAGGTTAGGGGCATGTAAGCATCTGCAAGCAATGTACCTGCAGCTTCAATGATTATCCTATTTTTCCTTTCAGCGACCCCATTTTGTTGGGGAGTTCTAGGAGCTGAGAAGCAATGACTGATACCTTCCTTCTCACAGAACTCATGCATAAGAATAGACTCAAACTCTGTGCCATGATCACTTCTAATCAATGCAACATGAGTAGAGATCTCAATGTGTATGATCCTGAGAAAATCTGTAAGAACCTTGAATGTATCTGACTTTGATTTCAGAAAGAATACCCAACTGAACCTGGAGAAGTCATCCACTATAACCAAAGTGTAGGATTTCCCGCCTATGCTTTGTACAGCAATGGGTCCAAAGAGATCCAAATATAGCAAGTACAAATCCTAGGTGAATCACTCTTATTAACAGATTTAAAACTAGTTTTAGTTTGCTTGCCTAATTGACAAGCCCTACAGAGACCTTCCTTCTTGTAGGGACCAGAAGGTAGACCTCTAACAAGGTTGTGCCTAGATAGCCTAGTAATGTTTTTCAGATTTACATGACCTAGTCTTTTGTGCCATAAGTCATTCTGATTACTAGTTAAGTTAAGTAAACAGATATCAGTTTTAGCAGAAAGAAAATTTACTAAGTATATGTTGCCTTGTCTACTTCCAGTTAAAACTGTTTGGTTGTTTTTATCAATAATAGAACAAGTGGATGGGTTAAAGTATACTTGATAACCATCATCACATAACTGACTTATGGAGATGAGGTTATGCTTGAGTCCACTTACATATGTCACCTTTTTGAATGTGATAGCTCATATTCTCACTTATCCAAATCCTTCTGACTGGCCACATTTGGAGTCACCAAAGATAACCTTTGGCCCCTTCTTGGAATTGTAGTTGATTAAGATGTCTTTGCTGCCAGTCATGTGTTTGGAGCAGCCGCTGTCTAGGTACCAAGTTTGATTTACCCTAGGACAATTCTTCACCTGCAATAGAAAACAGTTAATGGTTTTTGACCTAGGTTACCTTGGGTCCTTTGTATGGCTGATAAGAAAAGCTGGAAATAATAGAGAATTCAGGTTGGGACTTATATCCTAGGGGGTGATATCTCCTAGGTGGGATGATCCAGTCAGCTAGTGGATTAAATGGTTTCTTAGAAATATGTGAGTTGTTGTTAGAATTGTAGTTTTGATTAAGTCTTCCTCGGTTCGATGAATTGCTGTAAGTTCGTCGACCAGAGTTCGACGAATTGTGGTGAGATCGTCGATCTCTGCCCAGATAATGAACATGTTCATTCTCTGTGCCCCACATTCGTCGACCTCTGCTCGACGAACCATACAAAGTTCGTCGATCGCAGTTAGACGAATGATTATTATTGTAGTTTGCGTTCAGAGATCGCCGTTCTGTGTTCGACGATCTGTTTCTATATCGTCGATCTGGGTTCGACGATAACTGCTGAACATTGTTATTTTTATCATTTTTCTGATTTTTAATTTTATCCTTAACTTTAATTTGTTCTAGAATTTTATTAACCTTATTTACTTGTTCAGTGTTTCTCTTTCCTTTATCAAAGATGAAATTTACAGGTTTTGAAAGATGATTCCTTTGGATTAGGGTTGGTTCACTAGATGTGGCTCCTAATCCTAATCTACAGTTATTTGTTCTAACATTAACTGTGATGGTTATATCTAGTAATTTCAAACTTCTGCCATTTAATGATTCTTCTAATATCTTAGCTTTGCTAAGTTCTGATTTCAGAAAACTGATTTGTTCATTTACCGATTTCAGTTCACTAGATAGAGGTGCATTTTCAGAGGTGATTTTATCTAGATCATTTAATTTATCTCTGAGAAGTTTGATTTCCTTCACAGAGCTTATCAAATCTAAGCATAGGTTTTTAAATTCAAATTTAAATTCATCAAATTCAAAATCATAATAAGCTATTACCTGATCTTCAACTGACAAGTTTTTTTCATTATCAGATTCATCTGTATCTGATCTGCTACTGCTTGCACCAATTGCCATGAGGCAAACCTCCTTTCCATTGGCCTCCTCTTCTTCTTCACTGGAGCTAGAAGATGTGGATTCATCTTCTGTGTCACTTCATGTTTCAGCCAAAAATCCTTTGTTCTTCTTTTTGTGCTTGCTGGAAGAGGGCTTGCTGTAATGTTTGCTTCTTGATTCTTTCTCTTTTCTTCTTTCCTTCTTTTGATTTTCAAGACATTCAGACATGAAATGTCCTGGTTTCCTGCACCCATAACACACTACCTCTTTAGTGGGGGTTTTGTCATACCTTGGCTGGCTGTCATTTCTGGATGACTTCCTTCTGAAGTCTTTCCTTGGCAGTTTGAAGAATCTCTTGGCAAAGAGACTCATTAGCTCTTCATTGACTATTGGGGCTTTAGTTTCTTCAGTAGCCTTGAATGCAATGGATTGTTCTTTCCTTGCTGGGGGAGGAGTCCTGTGTTCCACTGCTTCTCTGGACTTGATTAGCTGCTCATATGACTTCAGTTTACCTAATAGAGATTCAGTTGAAATCTCATTCAGGCATCTAGCCTCCTTGATGGGCCAGATCCTGGTGTCCTATGAGCTTAGGAAGCACATTAGGATCTTGTCATTCACTTCAGTCAAGGTGATTTCTTTATCTAATGTCCTTAGCTCACTGATGATGGAGCTAAGCCTGTTGTGCATCACTTCAACTGTTTCTGCCTCATCCTTCTTTAAGTTTTCATATTGTGTGATGAGATGTGATCTTCTATCTTTCCTCTCATCTGCTGAGCCAGCAACCATTTGATTGAGTGGATCCCAGATTGCTTTTGCAGAGGTGCACTAAGCCATATTTTGAAAGATGTCATCTGACATAGTTTGAGCCAATATGTTTATGGCTTTGGCATCAGAAATCATTGCTTTCTTCTGAGCTTCAGTCCACTCAGGTGGTGGGACTGCATTGTTGTTGGAAGATGTTGTAGCTGTAGATGCCTGTGGGGGACCTGTCAAAATGGAATTGTAGATGTCTTCATCAATGGAATTCATGTATAACCTAATTCTTGCCTTCCAGATGGCAAACCTATTAAGGTTGCAAACTGGAGGTCTAGTGCTTGGATAATCCTTGTTCTATGACATGCTGTGTTTATAATTTAAATAAGAATAAAGTGATGTGTAGATTTAATAAAGGATCTTTTGCTTCAAGATTTAACATATACAACCAAAGGAACCTGCTCTGATACCAATTAAAAGTGAGTGTTAGATCAGAAATACTCTAGAGGGGGGAGAGATGAATAGAGTATGCTTAAAAATTTCTTAACTGCTATTACAGCTTTTGCTGTAAATTAAAAGTGCAGAATTACTAAACTACCAAGCAATGAATCTAAAGCACAAGCACAGCAAGAACAAATGAAAAGGAGGCAACCAGATGACACAAGAATTTTATAGTGGTTCCCCAACCTGGGTACATCCACTCTTCTACCACCCTTGGTAGGAATCCACTCAGGTTTTTGATCAGGTGCTTGACACCAATGAGCTTTTGATCAGGTGCTCAAAAACCTACCCAAGTCTTTTGATCAGGAGACTTGCAACAAAGGAATCACTTTTGAAGGGAGATGACAACCCTTTACAGAGGTGGGGGTGAGAGACGATTTTGTCTTCTCTTTCTCAATATACAACTGAGAAGACTGTGGATTGATTATAGCATAAGGCTCCCCCTGAGATGTAGAATGGATTAGGGAAAACTAAGAGCCAAGCTTCAGGGTGATAGGTCTTCAAAATAAATCCTTGACCAGCAATAGTATTCAGGAACTTCTTTCACAGATTGAACTGAAGTTGTCCTTTTGAAGTGTCCTGGAGTTCTTGAAGAAGGAAGACTCTTGATATAGGTATTGTTCTTCTTCTTCTTCAAGTGTTGATGAGCTTCTGGTCAAGAACTTCTGTGTATCAGAAAAATGCTTCTTATTTGACAGAGCAGATTATGCAAAATTGAATGTTTTTCTGTAATCTCTATGTGCTTCTCTGTAAGCTATGCTCTGTGTGAAGCTTTCTCAATTATTTTTTGTTATTGATTCTCTTCTGTAAGTCTGTGTGTCCATCTATGTATCTGAATGTGTATATTATTCTCTTCTTCTCTGTCTTTTGAAAATTTGAATGCATTTGCAATTAATGCTGACATCATTGAGAATAATCAGCATTGATTTATTTCCCCAACTGTCCCGTGGAAAAACGGCAAGCAATAATCCTAGAGAAGACCATAATTAATGATCCTTCTAACGGATACATTCAGAAAATGTTAGAGCATTAATTACCCAGAAATTATAGCATTAGAGTGAGGACAGAAGGTCGGAAATAACTAAGTCTGGAATCGTCGAACAGATAGGAGAATTTGTCGAACTGAGTTCACAGTTTGTCGAGCTGAGACATTGTATTCGTCGAACAGACGACTTCTATTTGTTGAGCTGAGTTCCATGATCATCGAGCTGAAAACTGAACTGTTGTCTCTTTTGATCTTTGCCTATTCGTCGAGCTGGTAAATGTGTTCGTCGACTGGAGTTCAGCAATTATTCTGGAGTTGTCAAATATCCTGTGTCGACACAATTACTCCTGAATGTCGACACAAGTCTTCTGTGTGGTGTCGACATATCCTTTCTGAAAGTGCAGCTAGATCTGATATACTCTAGCGGGGGGGGGGGGGGGGGGGGTGAATAGAGTATATGGTGCTTTGAAAGTTTTTACAACAGTTGTTGTAATATGTGTGAGCAGGGAAGCAGTAATAAAACTAATCACAGCACTAAGCTAAACAAAAGCTAATCACAGAAAAATCAAGGCCAGAAACAAACATAAACACAAGCAAAACCAGAAGACACAAGGAAATATAGTGGTTCCCCAAACTTGGGTACATCCACTCTTCTACCACCCTAGGCAGGAATACACTGCAGGATGAGTTGATCAGGTGTCCTGGGCACCAATGAGCTTTTGATAAGGTGCTCAAAAACCAAAGCAGATTTTTTGATCAGGTGTCTTGCCACCAATGAGCTTTTGACAAGATGCTCAAAAACCAAGCTCAAACTTTTGAAGGGAGTTTGAGAAACCCTTTACAGAGAGGGGGTGAGAGAGTGATGGAAGTCTTCTCTTTCTCAGATCAGCTGAGAAGACTATGTGGATTGTTGATGTCAAAGCTCCCCCTGAATCCTTGAGATCTTCAGGAAAAAAAGCTTTACAGAGGGTGATAGGCCTTCAAAGATTGAACTCCAGCAATGGATGATTTCAGCAATAGCTGAAATGTTGAATGTCTGGAGTCTTGAAAATATGTTGGCCTTGAACACTTGGAAAACTAAAGAGATCTGAAGATTTTTGAAAGCTTGATCTCCTTTGATGTGTGTTCTTGAGAAGTCTTTGAGACAGAATATTTTTGAATGTGTCTCTGTAATCTCTGTTCTGTGTGTCTCAGAGTGATTCAAAAAATTCTGCATTTTATTCTCTCGTACAGAATAGAATAACATTCTATGTCAAGAATAACCGTTAGCCTGCATTGATTGCATCCTTAATTGCCAAATCTCTTCTGGAGGAAAGTCCACAGAAATATTCCTTGAAACATCCCTTGAAACTTGGTCCAGAATTGAATGAAAACGGCTAGGAAATCTCTGAATTAATTGCAGAATAACTCCTTAACTGATTTGAATTTGAATTTAGAAACATCCTGTAAGTTATCTGAAATCGTCGAACTGAGCTCTGCTATCGTCGAGCTGAGCTCAGCGATTTGGAAACATACAGTAGCAAAATACCGTCGATCTGAGCTCAAAGATCGTCGAACTAAGCTCAGAGATAAAGATCCAAAGCAGAGTCACAATCGTCGACCTGAGCTCACCGATCGTCGAATGGAGTTCGACGATATAATGAAGTTGAGCTCAGCGATCGTCGAATGGAGTTCGACGATCTGTCGAGGTTGAGCTAGACGATCGTCGAATGGAGATCGACGATCTGTCGAGGTTGAGCTAGACGATCGTCGATCGGAGTTCGACGAATCGTCGTGCTGAGCTCGACGATATGACTTAGTCTTCAAATACAAAATCTTGGTCTTCAGGGCAGCTTCCAAACCTAGACTTCTAACCCTTAGACTCAATTCTATTTGACCTATTAAGCTATATAGGAGGTCAAGCAAAGGTTCCTAGAGACATAGTGATCCTGACCCAAATTACTAATAGGGTGTTCCAACAATCTCCCCCTATTTGGGTTAGGATTACTATTTACAGACTTTGGAAAAATTTTAAATAACAACATACAAGCATCAAAGCAGAAAAACAACAGCTAGACATTGCAGAATAATCACAGAGATATATAGCATCCAGATAATAATCAGAAATCACAGAAGTTGTCACCTTACAATATCATTTCTTCTCTTTGCCCTTAACCATTTTAATCTCTCTGTTAGGATTGAGGGCTTCCTTATTTGATCTGGTGTCATCTGATGCACCTAAAGATGTTTGATGTTTAAGCCTGGGAACCACAGCTTCAGGGTGTAATTCCATGTACCTGTCAGTATCAAAGAATTTACTTGAAGCATATCTCTCTAGCTCTTTCTGTCTCTGTTCAGACATAGTTGAAATGTTGGAAGAATCTATTCCTTATTCTCTGGCCTTTTTAATCTGATCCAGTGCAGCTAATTCCTTTAATCTGGCAGTCCAAGCAGCTGGATTGTTTTCAGGGTCCTCAAAAGGTACAGGTGGCTCATACCTGTTGGAGGGATTGTCTTGAGGAGGCCTGGCAGACACAGTCTCTTTCAGCTTGTAAGGGAAAGAACCAGATGTTGTATCAGTTGAGGTTTGTCTTTCCCTGGAATATGGGTGTTGCCTGGAGTACCCTTTGGAATAGACTTGAATATCTCTTTGATTTCCTCTATATCCTCCTATCCTAGAATGTGAACCCCTGGATTGGCTTCCCCTATTGTAAGATCTGGCATGAGGCTGATAGGGGGCCTGACTTCTGGCTAGGGGTTGAGCTGCAGAGCTTCCACCTACACCTGCATCAGGAGGAGGTGGTGGAGGAGGATAAGAGTGCTGGAATTGGGATGAATCCTTCTCATATTTTCTCTTTTTCTTCATTGCTTTCAGCTGGTTCTTAGAGTATTGCATCCAGTGTTCAGAAATAGGACAGTCATGAAGGATATAGTATGGAATGTCATTGTTATCTTTGACTTTAGCAGGAGGTACCCTCTTCATAGCCTTGCTCCTTGCCTTCCTTTTCCTGGCAATGGTAGCAGAAGAGTCATCAGAGTCTGTTTTAAATTCATCACTCTCAGAACTCTGGTCATCATAGAGAGCATCTATTTTCTTCATTAGATCCTTCTTGAGTTGAACAGAAGCAGATGAGGCAGAAGATGTAGCAGCATGTGTTGAAATGGTAACAACAGAAACAGCAGCAGATGTTGAAGGAGAAGCAGAAACAACAGCAGCAGCAGATGTTGAAGGAGAAGCAGAAACAACAGTAGCAGCAGATACTGGAGAGGTGACAACAGCAGCAACAGCAGATTCACTATCAACAATAGAAGCAGAAGGAATATCATCAAGGACTGCAGAAGCTCAAATTCAGGTGCCTCTGTCATAAGAATGTCCTTGGAAATTGGTTCAACAGAAACAAAAGGAACTTCATCAGCAGTATCAATATTTGCAGCAGCAGCAGTATCAACATTCTCAGAAGCAACAACAATCCTTTCTTCAGAAGAAGCAACAGCATCAACCTTTTCAGCAGCAGCAGTAACTGAATTTACAAAGGAGGTGATAGTGCTAGGGTCACAGCAAGAAAATGGCACAAGTGCCTTGGATAAATCTTCTGGAGGCTGGACAGCATTGACCTCTGGCAGACAGCTGAAGTAGAACTATTCAAAAAAATGATAGCAAAGACCTTAGGTCTATTGCAAGGACTGCAGTTGAAATCTGGCTTTGTGCTTGAGGCACAGCAACAGGAGGAGCAGCAGAAGAAGCAGTAATAGCAGCAGCAACAGACAGACAGCTTGCAGAAACAGCAGCAGCAGCAGCAGCATGAAAATTCACTTCATATGGCATCTCCCCCTGCCTAGATGCAGACATGTCTGGATCAAGGCACACTACTGTAGGTGCTGCCTGAGGGAAGAGGGAAGAGAGCCTGGCAGAAAGGGCAGCCACTGACAGGTGGAGTGGAGCCAAAGAGGTCTCCAACAGCAGAGTTAGCCAGGGGGCAAGTAACTCATACAGCCTGTCAGCAAGGGCTGAGAGGTTTACTTGCTCAATGGCTGGAGCAGAGGTAGAAGGTATAGGAGCAGCTGAAGGTTCTGGAAGTGGAGAGCTAGAGTAGGGTGGAAGGGATGGCTGAGGTGTTGGACAGGTGGATATGGAGGACAGGGGAATGGATGGGGTGAAAGTTGGTTGGTCTATGATTTGGTGTAGAAGGGCTTGAAATGAAGTGGAAGAGGAGGGTAACTCAGGAGGAGATGATGGGGAATCATCCATAAAGGAATCATCAAGTAGGGTGAAGGATGGATGAGAGGGTGATGAGGTGACATCTAGTGGAGGGTAGGAGAATAGTGGTTGGAATTATTCTTCTGGTGTAGAAAGAACAGGTACTGGAGAAGGTGTTGATGTTGGAGATGGGCTGGATATGATGATGGTGGATGGAGCTGGAATGGTGGATGGTAGGGGAAGGGATGGAATTGGAGGAGGAGGAGAGGCAGCAACAGCAGCCAGGTCATCTGCAGGGGCAGAGACCTGTGGAGGAGTGACTCTTGGAGTCCTTGTGCCTGAAGGGGCACTGGAGGAGGGCCTGCTAGGCTTGCTTATTTGTCTGTCCCACTTTCCAAAGAGGGCACAAGACAATCTCTTGGAGGCATTTATATGAATTCCAGAGGAGACTAGCAAGGCAGGGCACCTGTGCTGCAGAAATACTCCAAGGATTCTTCCAAAGTTAACAAAACTTTTGTTGATTTTCTTTTTGATGAGATCAAAGAAAACCTCTCCCCAATTCAGATTCTTCTTGTCCACAAGAGCTCCCATGAGGCAGAGCTGATATCTTGATATTGTATCATGGGCAGAGTGCTTTGCTAGTAGCACTTTCCCAACCACATCTGCCAGGAACCTATATTCTACAGACAGATTCCTTTTGAAGAGCTTGCTAGGGTTTCCCTCTGGATGACCCATTCTGGCAAGCAGTTCAGAAAACTCATCTCCAGATAACTCAGCAGAATCTTCTCCATTTCTCAGGCCAAAAACTTCTGATAGAATGGTTGGGGTCAAGGGTACCTGAGTTCCAGCTATAGACCCAACTATGGTAGAGTTATCTTGATTATGAGCAGTATAAACCCACTCCTTGATTTCATCAGAAGCCAACTTGATCCTGGTGGTCATTATTTCTGTCAGATTCTGGTCCTTGAACAAAGCCAGTATATCTTGAAAAATCTGGTCAGTCGTGCTGAAGGATTCTATATCAATATCAAACCCAGCATCAAACTTCATTGCAGCAAGAATAGCAACTGACACGGCCATTGGTACCTGCAAAAACTCAACAAACAAAACGACCAAGTGTAGAACTGTTTGGAGGGAAAGAAAAATCTTGCAGAGAAATCGAAAGTGCAAAAGAGAACGACAGCGAAAAAAGAGTTTTATATTAAGGTTCGACGTAGAATTGGAAAGATCGTTGAACTCAGTTCGACGATCGAGGCTTCTAAAGGAATCTGAAGAGTCTTCAACATCGTCGATCTCCGTTCGACGATATTGGAGAGCGCCGAGCTCCGTTCGACGATCGTTCAGAGAACATAATCGTCGAGCGCCGTTCGACGATCGTTGACCGGAAGAGATAGTTCATACTATCTGAGAAACGCTGAACTCAGTTCGACGATTTAGGAAATCGTCGATCTCCATTCGACGATCTTGGGGCAAATCGTCGAGCGCAGTTCAGAGATCAGAAAAATTCTAGACACTAAGAAAAAACAGAAGGTTTTCCTAGTCTTGGTCAATTTTTAAGCTTTCAAAATCTTGGATATTATTAAAGACTTCCTCCATCTAACATTCCTAACTGATTTAGGAAGAAGGTGTGTTTCTTTTCATCCAATGGCTTGGTGAAAATATCTCCCCTTTGTAAATCAGCTGGGATATATTGTAGTTCAATTTTATTCTTTTCAACATTATCTCTTAAGAAATGATGCCTAATCTCTATGTGTTTTGTCCTACTATGGAGGACTGGATTTTGAGCTATGGAAATAGCACTTGTGTTATCACAAAAGATTTTAGACTTCTCTAAGTTATAGCCATAGTCTAGGAGTTGGTTTTGAATCCACAAGATTTGTGAACAACAACTGCCTGCAGGCATATATTCAGCCTCAGCAGTTGAAGTTGACACAGATGTTTGTTTCTTACAAAACCAAGAGACAAGTCTGTCACCAAGGAACTGACAAGTTCCACTGGTGCTTTTCCTGTCAATTCTGCATCCAGCATAATCAGCATCTGAGAATCCAGTTAAGTCAAATGCTGAATCCTTTGGATACCAGAGACCTAGATTTGGACAACTTTTAACATACCTGAGAATCCTCTTTACTAAAGTTAGGTGTGACTCTCTAGGGCTTACTTGGAACCTAGCACATATACATGTAGCAAACATTATATCTGGTCTACTAGCTGTAAGATACCGTAAAGAGCCAATCATTGCTCTATATGTTGTCTGATTAACAGGTTTCCCATGTTCATCAGCATCCAATACAGCATTAGTAGGCATGGGTGTTTTCATACAAGATGCCTCAGACATACCAAATTTCTTAACCACTTCATTTGCATACTTGGTTTGAGAAATGAAGATGCCTTCAGCATGTTGCTTGACTTGCAATCCTAGGAAGAATGATAGCTCACCCATGCTGCTCATCTCAAATTTAGAATGCATTAGGTTGGAAAACCTTCTGCACAATTTGGAGTCAGTAGAACCAAAAATAATATCGTCTACATAAATTTGTACAAGTAGGGTATGAGACTTATGGGTTCTAATGAAAAGTGTTTGGTCTACTCTACCCCTTATAAAACCATTTTCCAAGAGAAAGCATGCTAGGGCCTCATACCATGCTCTAGGAGCTTGCTTGAGACCATATAATGCTTTATTCAATCTAAAAACATAGTCAGGATAAGTTGGAGAGATAAAACCTGGAGGTTGTCTGACATAAACTTCCTCTTTGATGTCTCAATTCAAGAAAGCACTTTTGACATCCATCTGATATACTTTGAAGCCTTTATGAGCTACATAAGCTAGAAATATTCTGATGGCTTGTAATCTTACAACAGGTGCAAAAGTTTGGTCGTAGTCGATTCCTTCTTCTTGAGAGTATCCCTGAGCAACTAGTCTTGCCTTGTTCCTTATAATTACTCCTTGATCATCCAGTTTGTTTATGAATACCCATTTTGTTCCAACAATGGAGTGATCCTTAGGCTTTGACACTAGTTCCCATACTTTGTTCCTCTCAAATTGATGCAACTCCTCTTGCATTGCAATGATCCAGTGTGGATCTTGCTCTGCATCTTGAATGCACTGAGGTTCAATTTGAGATAGGAAGCAGGTGTGCAATAGGTTTTGGTTGACCTGATTTCTGGTTTGCACACCAGCTGAGATTTCTCCAATTATTTGGGAAATTGGATGGTCTCTTGATGTTACTAAATCAACAGGGGGTGTTGATTGTTCACCAACCTGTGTTGTTGTTTCCTCTTGTGGTACAACAACTGGCTCTTCAAGTTGTTCTTCAATGTGTTGAGCATTTCCTTCATCTTCACTGCTTTCATCCTCCTGAGTAACCTGTAACTTGTTCAAGCCTTCAACTAGAGAATGTTCCTGCAAAGGTTCTATGGTAGAAGAAATCTTCTCCTTGAAAGACATGTTAGTTTCATCAAATGAAATGTAAACAGATTCCTCAATTTTCAAAGATGATTTACTATAGACCCTATAAGTCTTGCTGATCATGGAGTATCCCAGAAATACTGCTTCATCAGGTTTGGCTTGAAATTTTGCTAAATATTTCTGGTCATTATTGTGAATGTAGCAAATACAACCAAAGACTCTAAAATAGTCAACTTTAGGTTTCTTCCCTTTGAGTAATTCATAGGGAGTCTTTCCCTTTAGTTTATGTATCAGACTTCTATTCAGCACATAGTTGGAGGTGTTCACTGCCTCTGCCCAAAAGGATAGAGGTAGATGAGCATCTGACAACAATGTAGTGGCAGATTCAATAAGGGTTCTATTTTTCCTTTCAGCTACCCCATTTTGTTGAGTAGTTCTAGGCGCTGAGAAAGTATGCCTGATCCCTTCACTCTGACAGAAATCTTGCATAAGAAGAGAATCAAACTCTGTCCAATGATGACTTCTGATCAGGGTAATGTGAGTGTTGAACTCAATCTATATACATTTGAGAAACTCTGTCAGACACTTAAAGTTATCAGACTTCTTCCTTAGAAAGAACACCCAAGTGAATCTAGAGAAGTCATCTATAACTACTAAAGCGTAGGATTTCCCTCCTAGACTTTGTACTGTGATGGGTCCAAAGAGATCCATGTTGTACAACCCCATATTCGTTGAGCCAGACAAGGAGGCACAATGGTCACAGGAGGGTTAGCCGAAGTGGTCCCGCCCTAAGGAGGATCTCGCCCACAGAAGGCGGAAACGCTCTCGCCGGATGCTATAAAAGAGAAACCGTAGGCCGAGAGCGCCAAGCGCGGACTACGCGGAAGCGCTCTCGCCCAAACCAAGCCTCAGTCCCGGAGAGTTCTCGCTTGCGCTGGGCGAGAACGTTCGCGCCACGCCCTGGGCCGAAAGGTCTCAGCACCAGCTCTCGCCGAGTGGGGCCCAGGGTCTTTGGAAGAATGTCCTAATTGCCCTCAGGAGAAATTACTTCAGTACCCCCAGAGAGACAGCGGGATTTGGCTATTGGCAGACCAACCAGGGGCTTTTCAGTAATTCCAGGACAACCAAATGCTATAAATAGACCCATAAGGGCTCCTTAGAAAGCAAGCTATCATTGTCTCCCGAATTCCAGCGCTTTCTGAGGAGCTCCTAGCCCAGCTTTGGCTTTGGAGGGGAAGCTCTCAGAGATCTTCCGGGTGTGAGGTGGGACCTCCCTGCTGAGGCTTTTGGGTCAGTCTTAGGTCTTTAGAATCCAGTCAAGGGGTGAGACTTGAGAGAAGTAGGTTTTGGCTGCACCCCTTTTTCTTTGAACTTCAGTTGGGGTCATATTTGGCTTCAACAGTTCTGGTGCGGTGAGCGTGGAAGGCAGCCGATTCAAGAAAGCCTTAAGTTTGGTCCCATGGCTGGGGGTGAAGGTGAAGGGTCAGGTTCTGGAGGATCCCCCACCCGGGGAGAGGAAGCAACAAAGAGGATGCTGGATGAGTTCAGGCGAGAGGTCTTGCAAACAATCAATTTAGCCTTCTCGGCGAGAGGCGAGTGGGCCACACCTCAGGTCCCCATAGAAGAGGTCCCGCTCTTGGGCGAGAACGCCCCAGGCCAGCGCCCAGGAAAGGAGGTCCCGGGCGAGGCTGGCGAGAGAGATGTGGCGGCGCGGGAGCTCTTCCCTGGCCAGAGCCAGCGCCAGGGCAAGGAGGCGCTGACAGAGCCAGGCGAGAAGGAGGCGGCGGTGCGGGAACTCTTCCCAGGGCTCGGTCTCACGGATCAGGCAAGCCAGCCGAGGCCGCGAGACGTGCCTTCTCGCCAGGCAGGAGGCGAGAGCCCATTTAGCGAGCTCATTATCTCGGCTCCGGTACCGGAGGGGTTCCGGGAGCCCGACATGTCCTATTACTCAGGGAAGGATGACCCGATGCAACACGTACAGTGGTTTGAAGACGTTGTGTCAATAAGGCAGATGACAGATGCCTTCAAGTGTCGGCTGTTCGCCATCACGTTGAAGGAGAAGGCTCGGGACTGGTTCCACCAGTTGCCAGCGAGATCGATCTACAGTTTTGAGGATCTGCGGAGAAGTTTTCTGTTGAGGTTCTCTACCTCGAAGAAGCGGAAGAAGGAAGCGGAGTGTCTGTTTGCGGTGAGGCAGAGGCCAGATGAAACGCTGGGTCACTATGTTGACCGGTTCCAGGAGGAGATCCTTTTGGTCCAGGAGGTCCCAGGGTACGCTCTGATGCTGGCCTTCACCCTGGGGCTGAGATCGGGATTCTTTAGCATGGAGTTGAAGAGGGTGCCCCCCCTCTCCTTTGAGGAGCTTATGGAGAGGGCGGCAAAGGAGATTGATTTCGAGAGAGCAAACCCAGCATTCGCCGGGAAGTTGGCCAAGCTAGCAGAGGATGACGGGAAGGAACCAGCAGCGGGTAGATAGAAGGAGTCGAGAGAGCAGAGGGAGCTGAGGGAAGAAAGGAGAAGGGAGGAGCCCCGAAGGTTTGGGCAGCAACAGGGTTGGGGGGCCCGGGAGCCAGTCAACCGGTTGGGTTGGAGGCCCCAGGAGGGTCGCCCCCAAGGCCCAGGAGAAGGCTTTCGGGGGAGAGATAACCTGCGGGAGCCCTGGAGGTTCGATCGACCGGCATGGAGGCAGGAGCCGAGGGATCGTCCCCCACCACCGCAGGAGGCCATGGAAGTAGGAAGCTGGAGAGGAAGCCGGAGAGGAAGAGACAGAGAAGATGCGAGGGGATGTGCAGGTGGTACGGAGGAGCGATGGGCAGGAAAGCCCGGAAGGGGCAATGGAAGTAGAAGAGCAAGTGGAAGGAGAAGTCGAGGGAGAGGTCCCGGGGGGCATAGAGGCCGAGCAGCAGCAGCAGCAAAGGGGGATAGAAGCGATGGAGATTGAGGAGGAGGAAAAAGGACAGCTGGAGCTGAAGGAAGAGGCAAGGACCGGTTGGGAGCAGTCGCGGCTGGAGCCGGATGAAGAAGTGGTGGAGGTGGAGGTCTTCACCAGAGCAGGAAAAGAACAAAGGGTACGGGTCAGCGGGGGGTTGAGTCTCGAGGCCCGGGAGCAGGTGCGAGCTTGCATTCAAAGCAACGTTGACATCTTCGCTTGGAGCGCGGCGAACATGCCGGGCATCGACGCCGACGTAGCCTGCCACCGCCTGAACCTGGATCCCCGCGCCCGCCCCATCCGTCAGAAGATGAGAACCATCGCTACAAAGCTGGAGGAGCCCATTCGCGAGGAGGTCAAGAAGCTCCTGGAGGCGGGCAGGTCCGAAGGCAGGTCCGAAGGCTCGCCTGTGGGGGATAGGTTTGGTTGGTTTGAGACCTTCATCGGCACCCCGAGCTCGGCTCGGCCCCAGGTTGACCCGCTGTGCAGGCTCTCATCTAGCTGGCAGGTCCGAAGGCTCGCCTGTGGGGGATAGATTTGGTTGGTTTGAGATCTTCATCGGCACCCCGAGCTTGGCTCGGCCCCAGGTAGACCCGCTGCGCAGGCTCTCATCTAGCTGGCAGGTCCGAAGGCTCGCCTGTGGGGGATAGGTTTGGTTGGTTTGAGACCTTCATCGGCACCCCGAGCTCGGCTCGGCCCCAGGTAGACCCGCTGTGCAGGCTCTCATCTAGCTGGCAGGTCCGAAGGCTCGCCTGTGGGGGATAGGTTTGGTTGGTTTGAGATCTTCATCGGCACCCCGAGCTCGGCTCGGCCCCAGGTAGACCCGCTGCGCAGGCTCTCATCTAGCTGGCAGGTCCGAAGGCTCGCCTGTGGGGGATAGGTTTGGTTGGTTTGAGATCTTCATCGGCACCCCGAGCTCGGCTCGGCCCCAGGTAGACCCGCTGCGTAGGCTCTCATCTAGCTGGCAGGTCCGAAGGCTCGCCTGTGGGGGATAGGTTTGGTTGGTTTGAGATCTTCATCGGCACCCCGAGCTCGGCTCGGCCCCAGGTAGACCCGCTGCGCAGGCTCTCATCTAGCTGGCAGGTCCGAAGGCTCGCCTGTGGGGGATAGGTTTGGTTGGTTTGAGACCTTCATCGGCACCCCGAGCTCGGCTCGGCCCCAGGTAGACCCGCTGCGCAGGCTCTCATCTAGCTGGCAGGTCCGAAGGCTCGCCTGTGGGGGATAGGTTTGGTTGGTTTGAGATCTTCATCGGCACCCCGAGCTCGGCTCGGCCCCAGGTAGACCCGCTGCGCAGGCTCTCATCTAGCTGGCAGGTCCGAAGGCTCGCCTATGGGGGATAGGTTTGGTTGGTTTGAGACCTTCATCGGCACCCCGAGCTCGGCTCGGCCCCAGGTAGACCCGCTGCGCAGGCTCTCATCTAGCTGGCAGGTCCGAAGGCTCGCCTGTGGGGGATAGGTTTGGTTGGTTTGAGATCTTCATCGGCACCCCGAGCTCGGCTCGGCCCCAGGTAGACCCGCTGTGCAGGCTCTCATCTAGCTGGCAGGTCCGAAGGCTCGCCTGTGGGGGATAGGTTTGGTTGGTTTGAGATCTTCATCGACACCCCGAGCTCGGCTCGGCCCCAGGTAGACCCGCTGCGCAGGCTCTCATCTAGCTGGCAGGTCCGAAGGCTCGCCTGTGGGGGATAGGTTTGGTTGGTTTGAGACCTTCATCGGCACCCCGAGCTCGGCTCGGCCACAGGTAGACCCGCTGCGCAGGCTCTCATCTAGCTGGCAGGTCCGGAGGCTCGCCTGTGGGAGATAGGTTTGGTCTGGTTGGCTTGGTTAATGCAAGACAGGAAGCACGTTGGGAATACCAAATGAAAAGTGAAAAAGAGGAGATAGATCTCGGCAGAGATAGATCTCGGCAGAGATAGATCTCGGCAGAGATAGATCTCGGCAGAGATAGATCTCGGCAGGATAGATCTCGGCAGGAGAGTCCCCGTCAAAGGGATCTCAAGGTGGGGAGGCTTTCGCCAAAAAGGTTCCTCTCAGTGTTCTCGAGCAATCAGGCGAGATCGTTATACGATGGGCCAGTGGGTACTCGCGCAGTCTAGAGGGGACGGTCCCGTCCTAAGGATTCGAGAGTCGCGCTGCCGGCTGGCCGGTTACCGCGGGTTCTTGCTGATTCATCGCTAAGGATTTCCTAAGAAGGCCAAGGGCCTTGGCGGAAGCATACGCCGAAAGCGTTCAACCACGATAATTACATCAAACACATTCGCAAATAACAAGATGAAATGTTCACAAGAAAAACATTTGCATTAATAATACTGTATGGGTACAAAATGATAGCGTCTCGCGCTTTACAGAGAGGTGAAAAACAAAAGCGAGAAGGGGACCCTCAAGGGGACAAACTGTACCCCTCGGAAGTCTCGCTGGAGCTCCAGCTGGAGCATCCGCCGGAGCTCCCCCCTGAGGTCTCGCCACCCGCGGCGGGGGACTTTGAGACATCCGAGGGAGGGGTATCGGGGGCGCCCAGGGGCTTTGGAATGGGCTCGAAGAGCCATGGGACAAGTTGTTGAGCGGTGATGTCTTTGTCCCTCCCGTCCCAGCAGTTGATGTCGCGCAGCGTCTCCAGCGTCAACTTTACGGTGGCTTGCGCGTTCCCCTGGAGCAGTTTGTCGATGTCATAAGCCGAGTAGTACTGGCTCTTCAATCTCTCGTCCAGCGGAGGGGCTGCACTCGCCTCAAGGCGCGCGATCTGCTCCCGCAGGAGAACGTTGTCATATTGGGCCTGAGACAGCTCCTCGCGAAGTGCGGCTTGAGCGGAATCCTGAACAGCGGAAGGTTAGCAAAAGAGAAGGGTTAGGAAGGCGAGAACAAGTGATTGTGGAAGGTCTCGCTTACCCCTTCCGCTTGGCGCGAGGATGACAGTTGCTGGGTCTCGGCCAGCTCCTTGGCCAGAGAGGCCGCCTGGGCCACCGCATCGTCCCTCGCCTTGAACATGTCTTGGAAGTTGCTGTCTATCGTAATACTCCGCCGGGCGCACATGTGCGCAAGCTCCAGCCCACACATTAAAGCGCGAGTGGAGTCGTATGCCAACAGCCGGGTCGACATCCTGTCGTAGACGCTAGCGTCCTCCCAGCTGTAGAGGCCATAGCCTAAGGCGAAAGCTTCGCCTGTGACCTCGTCTCGCTCCTCCCAGCTCGGCAAAAGGGACGAGATCGTGACCTTGTTGGCGTCAGGGTCCCATTGCAGCAGTGGCTTGTTCTCCGCGTCCAGACACCTCACGCCGAGACCAAAGTTACGATGACCCTGCGGCACCTCGTCAGACAGGGGTTGGCCGGAGGTCCCGGCGGCGGCACCCTCACTCTCGGCGGCGCTAGGGGTCCGAGGGTTCTCGGCAGGAGTCCCGGGGCCGCCCCTGGTGGCCGCAATCCTGCTTACTGCCTCCAGGACCTCCTCGAAGGAGCGGCCGACGGGGAGTGGTTGGACGGGCGGTACAACAACAGCCTTGCCCTTCTCGGTATCCGTGGTCTTGGGCCTCTTGATTGGCTGAGGTGCGGAAGTACCCAGCTTTCGCTTCACAACACCGCTGGAGGGGGAGGCCCGACTCTTTTCGGCAGGCCTGCGCGGCGGCTTTCGCGAGAGCCAGCGGGTCCTTAGGAGGTTGGCTCTCTCTGGCGCGAGCCTCGTCGAAAGGCTGGCGGAGAGGGATCTCGCGCTCTCCTGCGAAAACAATAGCGATAAATTCCAACCTTGGAAAAAGCAAGAAGGCAAATACAGGCGAGATCTTACCTTCTCGCGGGAGCCCAAGGACGGAGGCTTGTAGGCGGCATCCTCGTATTGGATGCGGGCGAGGGGTACGTTCCCGAATTCGCCGGAAACGTAGATGAACCTCTCGCCCCAGTGATGGTGCTTGTTGGCGAGACCGATCGTTTTCAGCAGTTGCCCAGAGAAGAACACCACGCCTCCCTTCGCGCGGAAAGTAAATAACTTGCGGAAAATCGGCAAGCTAAACTCAATCCTCTCCGACCGCATATAGCATATGAAGGCCATGAGGATCTCCACGGAGTTAGGGTTCAGCTGCGCGGGAACCACCCCGTAGTACCGGAGAGCCTGCCGCATCTCAGGCTACAGCGGAAGGCGGAAGCCCACCTCAAAGTGTTCGATAGGGATGGCGAGCTCCCCCTCTCCTGCAGTGTTGACTTTGTCATGACTGCCCGGGGGCCGCGCGACGAAGCCGGCGGGAACGTGCTGGGTCTTGATCAGATTGAACTCGTCTAGAGTGAGAGTGCAGGAAGGGAAGAGATGCTTTTGGAAGGCTTCCGCGCAGTTGGATCGTCCTTCACCACCGCCCGGCATCACAATAAGGTTTGAGGGCGAGATCTACGAGGAGAAGGCGAGAGCGAGAACGGGGCGAGAACGGAAGTGGAAGGGTGAGACGGGTGAGAGCTTTGCGAGGACCGTGAGAACAACAACAAAGGGGAGAGAGACTGGAATCAGAGAAATGAATGTGGTAGGTGAGCCTCCTATTTATAGAAAATCGTGGTAATGATGGCTGTTTTCAAAAAGGCGGCGGGGGTACAGCCGGCGCGTCCTAGGTCAGCGGCGCTTCGTTTTTCCCGCCCGAATCTGACAGCGACTGATTAACTAAGCAGCTGGCGCAAATGTTGCGAAGTGTCATACGGCCGGTAAGGCAGGCGGAAGCAAAGTGGCTCTCGTCACCCCAAAGACCTGGGAAGATAACTCATACGCATACAAAGATATTAAAGACAGAGCTATTGCTCTCGCTGAGCGGGAACGCGATAAAATAATAAGCGAATAAAGTGCGGGAACATTAGTTTCAACTCCAAGCGAAAAAATAAGGGTACATTAGAGAAGGGAAGGCCAGGGGAAGAGGAGGGGAGGTCTCGCGCTTCAGTACGGCTCCCAGCGCCATTTCCCTTGCTCCCAACGACATTTGCCTTGGTCCCGCAGCTTGGTCCGGGGGGCGCCTGCGGGTTGAAGTAGGATGACAGAACGCTGCATCCCAGGTCAACCCGGCGAGACAGATCCCGGATTCTCTCGATGCATCTCTCAGGTGAGGACCCGGCGGTAGCTCCCCCGGGCCGGTCCATCTCGCCTAGAAGGAAATCTCGCTCCAGGGACTCCAGCCTCTTCTCCACTGACTGGCGAAACTCTCTGGCCGCAAGGTCGCGGACCCGTTCTCGCCGGATGAGTTTCGACAGAATGGCGGCAACCTTCTTCCCTCGTCTTTTCGCGCTCCCGGCACCGGTCAGGATCTCCTCCATCTCGTCAGATGAAGGGAAGGGAGAGCTCTCGCCATCTTCTCCCTCTCTTTCTTCTTCTTCTTCTTCTTCTTCCTCTACCTCAGCGCCAGGCCGCGAGTCCATGTCCCCTGTCGAAAGAATCCCCATTTTAGCGGAAGCTGAAGGATAGCAGCGATAAAATTTCCGTATACCTTCTGAGTGACGAGGCCCCCCGGTCGACGGCAGGCGAGAAGGACCAGCCCCCCCCCCCCCCCCCCTCAGCTCCAAAGAGGAGGTGGATTGGCTTTCCTTTGCCGGGGGGGTAAACTTTGCGGATGGTGATCCCGGCCTGATCGAGAGCGGGGGAGCGGGTCTCCTCAGCCGCTGGAGGGCTAGCGTCTAGCGGTGGCGCAGGGATCTCGGCATTTTTTCCTCTCGCCGGTAGGGAGGAATCAACCGCATGGGCAGACTGATTCGCAGTTCTCGCCCCACCATCCCGGGTGGCGAGATCTGGAGGTACGGAAACTGATGCTGCGAGGAATCAGGTCAGCATTTAAAAATACCAGGCGAAGCCAAGAAGGGAACCTTTACCAGCGGTGTTCGGGTCTGGCGGAGGAGGCGTCTCGGGAACCTGTGGTTGATCATCGTGATGGCTAGAGGGTGGATCCAAACGTTCTCGCGGGGATGCGGCAGCGTCAGGAACCGTCTCCTGCGAGAGGTATCAAGTTAAACAATTGAGCAACTAGTTGTTGATTGGTATATCAAGCTTACCTTCCGCGGCGAGGTGCCGTCCGCGCAACTAGGGGTCGGGGTGGGCGGGCTCCTGTTCTCGCGGGATAGGTCCCGCTGAACCACCTTCACCTTCTTCTTCTTCTTAGGCAGAGAAGGCTCAGCAACTGACGACTGTCTCGCTAGCCATGGGGCGACCAGGGCACTGTTAGCCCTAGCTCGCGCCTGCGCCGCGTTAATGTGGTCCTGCAGATCCTGCGAAAGCGGTTTATCGGCACGCTTGGAAGGCATAGCGAGAGAGGGCGAGAGCTCAGGGGGAGAATGACGGCTCGAGGGAAGTGTTATGACCGTCTATCGGCACTCATATTTATAGGAGTCGTACGGCCCACCGAAAGATTCCCTGACGTTGACACGTGCTCAGCGAATATTTTGGGTTGAACATGTCTTTTCGAGCGCGGCGCTAGCTCAAAAAGAGCGGGGATTGTGTACAACCCCATATTCGCTGAGCCAGACAAGGAGGCACAATGGTCACAGGAGGGTTAGCCGAAGTGGTCCCGCCCTAAGGAGGATCTCGCCCACAGAAGGCGGAAACGCTCTCGCCGGATGCTATAAAAGAGAAACCGTAGGCCGAGAGCGCCAAGCGCGGACTACGCGGAAGCGCTCTCGCCCAAACCAAGCCTCAGTCCCGGAGAGTTCTCGCTTGCGCTGGGCGAGAACGTTCGCGCCATGCCCTGGGCCGAAAGGTCTCGGCACCAGCTCTCGCCGAGTGGGGCCCAGGGTCTTTGGAAGAATGTCCTAATTGCCCTCAGGAGAAATTACTTCAGTACCCCCAGAGAGACAGCGGGATTTGGCTATTGGCAGACCAACCAGGGGCTTTTCAGTAATTCCAGGACAACCAAATGCTATAAATAGACCCATAAGGGCTCCTTAGAAAGCAAGCTATCATTGTCTCCCGAATTCCAGCGCTTTCTGAGGAGCTCCTAGCCCAGCTTTGGCTTTGGAGGGGAAGCTCTCAGAGATCTTCCGGGTGTGAGGTGGGACCTCCCTGCTGAGGCTTTTGGGTCAGTCTTAAGTCTTTAGAATCCAGTCAAGGGGTGAGACTTGAGAGAAGTAGGTTTTGGCTGCACCCCTTTTTCTTCGAACTTCAGTTGGGGTCATATTTGGCTTCAACACATGTGTAACAGATACAATATCCTAGGTGAATCACTCTTATTAAGTGACTTAAAACTGTTTTTAGTTTGCATGCCTAATTGACAAGCCCTGCAAAGTCCTTCCTTCTTGTAGGGGCCAGAAGGTAGTCCTCTAACAAGATTGTCTTTGGATAGCGTAGCAATAGTTCTAAGGTTTAGGTGTCCTAATCTCTTATGCCATAAAATATTGGGTCTACAGACAGAATTAAACAAGCAGATATTTACATCAATTGAAAGAAAATCTACTAGATAGATGTTAACTTTTCTTTTACCTGTCAACACAGTTGTGTTGTCCTCTGACTTGATTTTGCATAATGCTTTGCTGAAGTTCACCTGGTAGCCTTCATCACACAGCTGACTGATGCTAATTAGGTTATGCTTCAGTCCTTCCACATAAGCTACCTTCTTGAAAGTTACTGAACCAATCTGGACTGCACCATATCCTTTAGTTTGTCCAAAGTTTGAATCACCAAAGATAACTTTGGGTCCAAGCTTGGCTCTGAAGGATGTGAGGTTGTCCTTGTTCCCTGTCATGTGCTTAGAGCACCCACTATCCAAATAACATTGCTGGTTAGATGTTGGATAGGTCTTCACCTGCACATGAGACAATTCATTTGTTTTTGACCCAGTTTACCTTGGGCCTAGGTTGATAACCTTTAAATTCTGAAATGAAAGACATCCCATGTTGACTCTTATATCCTTCAGGATGATATCTCCTTGGAGGTATAATCCATTCAGTATAAGGGTTAAAGATTTGGGATGAAGGACCCTTAGGATTAAGTTTTGATTTGCCTTTAAAACATTTTCCAGAGCTCTGACCTCTGTTCGACGATCTTGGAGCTACGGTCGACGATCTTGGGTCAGATCGTCGAGCTCCGTTCGACGGTCGACTATGGCTGAGGTCAGGTATTTGAGATCGTCGACCTGCGTTCGACGACTTTGGCTGAGATCGTCGATCTGCGTTCGACGATTTTTCCTGAGATCGTCGAGCGGCGTTCGGCAATCGTCGATCTTCATTCGGCGATCGTCGATCTCTGTTCGACGATTTCAGCTGGGACTTGGTTTTCTGAGGCATATCAGAATTTTTCCTAGCAACCTCTACAACTCCATTTCCCTTGTCAGAAATGAATTTGATTAGAGTTGTTAGAACTATGGGTTGGCTGGATGAAGCACCCAAGCCCAGTGTACTGTTGAATCTGGAGTTCACTGTGCTTGTGATGTCCATCAGCTTGATGCTTCTCCCATTGAGGGATTCTTCAAGCTTTTTGGCCTCAGAGAGCTCACTTTTCAGTGAAGCTATCTGTTCCCTACAGCACTCCAACTCCTCAGAGAGTTTGAGGTTTTCTGACTTTAAAGTATTGTATTCAGATAATTGATTTCTGAGAGAGATAATTTCTTTCTCAGACTTTAGCAGGTCTAAACACAGTGCTTTAAATTCAGATTTAAAATCCTCTGAACTAAAATCAAAAGAACCAATTACCTGATCTTCTTCAGGTTGAGTCTCTGAGTCTGACTCTGACTCCTCTTCCTCTGAATTGTGCTGTGAGGCATTGATTGCCATCATGCAGAACTCCTTTTCTTCTGCATCATCCTCATCATCACTGGAGCTGGATGAGGCTTCTGACTCTTCTTCTGTCTCACTCCAGGATTCAGCAACAAACCCTTTTCTTGTATGCTTGTTTTTGCTTGAAGAAGGTTTGCCATTACCATTCCTTTTGGAGACTTTCTCCTTTCTTATTTCTTTCCTGTCCGTTCTATCCTTGTTCTTGTTCTCTGGACAGTCAGGAACTATGTGCCCTGGTTTCCTGCAACCAAAGCAAATAATGTCTTTATTATTACTAATGGACTTATCATACCTTGGCTTATCCTGCTCCTTGTATGATCTTCTTCTGAAGTCCTTTCTGGCCATCTTATAGAATCTTTTGGCCAGCAGACTGAGTAGTTCATCATTGCCTGTGGCTTTATCTTCAGGCAGATCTTTAGTTGCCTTGAATGCTATGGTCTTCTCTTTTCTTGTGGCTGGTGAGGCAGCCTTCTGTTCTTCCTCTCTATTCTTGATGAGTAGCTCATAAGATTTGAGCTTACCCAATAGAGCTTCAGTAGTGATCTCATTCAGACTTCTGGCATCCTTAATTGGCCAGATTCTTGAATCCCAAGTGCTGGGGAAGCACATTAGGATCTTGTCATTAAGTTCAGTTAGAGAGATCTCTTTGTCTAATGTCCTGAGTTCACTGACAATTAGACTTAGTCTGTTGTACATATCTCCCACTGACTCAGTCTCTCCCTTCTTGAAATTCTCATATTGAGAGATGAGGTGGGATCTTCTATCCTTTCTCTCATCAGCTGAGCCTGAGACTATTTCTTAGAGCTTGTCCCAAATTTCCTTTGCTGAATTGCATTCAGCCACCTTCTGAAAGATGTCATCAGACATTGTCTGGGCCAAGATGTTCATAGCCTTGGCATCAGCTACCTTCCTGAAAGTCCACCTAGTGTCAACAAAGTTCACCTATGGGGGGGGGGGAATAGGTGACGAGCAACGCTTTTGTGGAATTTACGAATGTACCTGCACAATAAAAATAAAAATCACAGCACACATAATACACAGGAAATTTATAGTGGTTCCCCGACTTGGGTACATCCACTTTCCCCCTTCGACCTATCTCCCAACAAGGGACGACTCGGTCTCTTCTCCAACAGGATTGAAATCCAATCCCTGCACTAACGGAAGGAACCCTTCCACACGTAGGAGTCAACACTCCCACAAATCGGGTTGCACCCAACCCTTACAACACGGAACAATCGTTCCTTTACAACAAATGTAAAATAGAATGTACACGAGATACAAACTTCGTTTGGAGACTACGGTGTTCCTCTTCGTTAGACGACGTGTTCGTGAAGTCAACGAAGAGTCTACAACCTTGGTCTCTCTTGGAAAGGATCTCCCCGGAACTGGCGGCGGGAAGAAGAGCGGCGGCTTGCTTCGGGATCGGCGGCTATGATGATGAGCGGCTGCTGAACTTAGAGATCCAATCTTCGTAGCGAAGCTAGCTTGGTCTTCCAACGGTCACACGAGGATCAGTCGTCTCGATCAATTCGGACAGGGAAGTTATTCCCGATCAACAAATCGAGAGACAAGAGATCTCTGGATAGACACGTGAGACTCAAAGCTTTGATAAGCTTCTGTCACCGGAGATCGGGAAGATAAGCGATCAACAGCGGCGACCAACCTATCGCGAGTGGCGGTGGCGACGACGGAGCGGAAGCGACGATTTAGGGTTTTCCCGTGCTCGCGTTTTTCTTATTTTCTTTCCTCTGTACTGTTCAAAAATACCCATGTATTAATACACTGTAGACCCATACAATATGACCATTGTGGGTCCCACACGTAGACCCCCGAAATCTGGTTCAAACTAGTCCAGCGGCAGAAACCGGTCTAGCAGCATCCAGAGAAAACGACAAGTAAAATTCGTCGAGAATCATTGGTGATTCTCGACGAATCGGCGAGAATCAGTTAACGATTCTCGACGATTCGTCGAGAATCACTAATGATTCTCGACGATTCTCTTGTTGATTCTCAACGATTTTCACTTGGTATTCACGACCTGCTTAGCGACGGGTTCGGCGAGAATCATTAGTGATTCTCGCCGAATCTTACTTGGCACCATTTTAAGGTAGCCGGAAGGAGTCGGCGAGAATCACTAATGATTCTCGACGATTCGGCGAGAATCACTTGGTGATTCTCGTCGACTTTTACTTGGACGAATTTTCGTCTTTCCACCCAAGTGCTGCTCCTTGACCCATCCTTGCTCCTTGTCTTCTCTTGCATAAACATGGCCCTGTACTTGAAAGTAAGTGCACTCCAATAGAGAGAGTGCACGTAGGCCAACACACTGATCTGCTCAACGAGGGATTACGTCGTGCAGACCTGTGTATATTGACCTACTGCACCCTGACATTGGTGTGCACTTAGCGTGGAAGAGCTGCAAGCACAACTTAAGAGGTTTCATCAAATACATTGTGAATTCATCTTAGCTTGACAGGTGGCTTCCTCAAATCCAGGTAATTATGGATACAATACCCAACAATCTCCCCCTATTTGACGAAGCCAAAACCCTACTAGCTAAGATGAATAACACTAATCAAATAATAAAAAACAGCATTCAGAAGTTAAACATGCAGCACAAGAGAATATAAACAACCAGATCAGGACTTGAGTCATTCACATATTCAAATACAAATGTATATATATAAATATATATATAATCTCAGAATTGTTCATATCATAACAACAAGCATTGAATGTTCTTAGGAGAGAATGACAAGCTACAAGTTGTTGACTATCTTTCCTTAGCTAAGTCATCCTTGAGTTTTTGCGCCAAGAACTTCTTCCTTTGTCTCTCCATGTACTCTTTAGGCATCGGGTAATATCTGGGAGGAGGAACTTTATCTGCATCCGTGTTGTTTCTGAAGAAGATGTTTCGTTTCGCTTCATACGTCTTATGCATCTCCCATTCATACTGGCTGTATACCTCCTTTCGATTGATTTCCCCCTGTTCCTGTAGCCAGAAGGTGTCCAAGATGATATTCTTTGAAACTGGACTCCACTTTTCATTTCTTACTTCCTCCTCACTCAGTCGAGTTCTCTTTTCAGCCTGTGTCTCCTTGGAGGTCCCTTCTTGAGCTTTTCGCTTGCCCCTGGCTTTTGATAGGGCCTCTTGGTCAAACATGCTCATCAGTTTAGCTTTGGAAATAGCCCTAGCATCAGCTTCACTTATGGGAGCATCTGCAGCACTTGCACCTATGCCCTCAGCAGCACTTACTCCCGCAGCAGCCATAGAAGTCTCAGGAGCATGAATACCTGCAGGGTTGTCAGGCAAAACGACGCCTAACGTGCCTAACGCCTATTGGAGCATCCACCAGCAGCTGTCATGGACATATTTGTTTGACTGTTCGAAGTTTGTGATCATGATTTCTTGAAGCTCGGCCATCTTAGCTAGATACTCTTTCTCCCCCTTTTTGGCTTCGACCGCGATGGAATTGGCATATGAGTGCAGCGAGTCATCAATATGCTTTGAGGTCCGGGAGAATACAGTGACCAAGGTCTGCTGATTTGCGTTGAGAGTGACCATATTACCGTCAAACTTTTGAATGTTGTTTGCTACAACATGAGCGTTCTGATTTACTACAGCAAGAGTGTCGGTGGTCTTCTTCAATCCGGCCATAAGAAGTGTGACAGCTTCGTCGACCGCGGTATACTTCTCTTCAAATTTCTTGTCCATCACGTCAAGTTTATGGTTGATCTCCACCATATTCTTGAGCATGAGATTTTCAGACTTCTTAATTCTGTGCAGCAGTTTATTCTGAGCTTTATCAAAGGAGGCTTTGAGTTCATTCACAATGCCCTGAATGACATTTACAGTGTGAGTGGCTAGCTCATCTCGTAATGGAAGAGCCAGAGGCACTTGTGGGCCTTGCCCTTCAGCAGACGCATCTGTAGAGCTGGATACAAGCAGGTCTCTAATGGGGGAATGCGAGCGGCCTCTGTAGATTTTTCTGACTCCCCCTCCACTGATGCACCAATGTTTCCAGGAACGATTTCAGGTGCGTACTTGTCAGATGGTGGTTCACTGAGATCCGGAGCCTCCAATGCTTCATGTCCCTCAGTCTCGTCTTCCTCTTCGTAATCATCCATGAAGTCATCTTCATCAGAAGCCTCTTCCGACTCTTTGTCAGCAGTCTCCAGCACAGTAGCTTCGGCTCCTTGATCATTTCGGTTCGGGTCCTCCTCATGCTCCAGCTCAGGTTCACTTTCTACGTGTAGATATGCCACAGCATCTCTGGCCAGCTGAGAGATGTCAGATACTACATCAGTATGGGGGGGGGGGGTGTAGAGGCTCCCCCTCGATTCCTGCCGACAAAGTATCAGGAATTTCACTGGGGGTGACTGCTGGAGATACTCTCTGTTGTTCTTCCACGGCAGTCTGCCCAATATGCCTCTCCCATCGGTCAAACACACTTGAGTCCATCTTCTTCAAGTTGTGGAGAGGGACACCTTTACTCGTGTCAAACTTGTCTCCATTTAGCTGATTTAGATATAGACTTATGATGCGGCCAAAACTCGGAGAGCCCAAGGTGTCCTTTATCTTCTCGAACAGCAACTCCCCCCAGTTGAACCTTTTACGGCAGACAACAGCTATCAGGATCTTGAACATATCCGCTGAGATATGGTCATGAGAGCCTGGCTTGCAGATGAGCACCCTTCCAATGATGTCAGACAGGATCTTCCCTTCTTCATTCACATCCTTTCTCTTTATTGACCGAGTTCCTCGTGGGAGACCGCAGAATAAGAGAGTTCTGGTTTTGTCATCGTCCTCCAGATAGTCTTCATGCTCCGAGCTAGAAAGCTGCAGGAAGCGAGTCAGCTTGCTGGCAGACAGCTTGACCTTTGCCCCAGCCACCTTGCTTTTGATTAGTGAGTCGCCATTTCGGAGTCTTGCGGTGGCGAAGAACTCCAGCACCTCTTTGTCCAAGATTTTGCAAGGGTGCTCCAGGACGAATGTTAGCCCAGCCTCTTCTAGCATCAGAATGATGTTGCGGAATTCGTCCGAGGCGTGAGAGAACCCAGTTCGAACAAGCTCGCAACCGGTGACCAACCCAGCAGTTGTCCTTGGAGCCATTGCAGATCTAGAGAGAGAAGCCCTACTCTAAGCTTTAATGAACAGTCAAAAGGAATGCGTCACTAGTGATAACGTCCAAGTACGGGTGAGGAAGAGGTTACCTAAAGGCGTAGACGAAAGAGAGTTGGAGAGCTTCCTGCAAGAAATCTTCCTTGAGCGTCCTTTGGGAAGACCTTCGGTGGAGACCTAGCGGGAAACAGCGATGGAGACCTTCGGTGAGTAGGAGAGTTTCCTGCGTGGTTCGGCGGGATTCGTCGGGAGCCTGTGCGAGTCGACGAGAACCTTGCGAGAACCTTGCGGGAACTTGTGGGAAGACGATGCGGGATCCGACGAGAAACTTGTGCGATTCCTAAAGGAGAGACCTTGCGGGAACCTTGCGGGAACTTGCGGGAACTTAGGGGAAGACGATGGAGAATTTGCGGGATTTTGCGAAGGCGGTGCGGGATCCGACGAGAACCTTGCGCGATTCCTAAAGGAGAAACCTTGCGGGAACTTTGAGAGATTCGACGAGCTTCCTTGCGGGATCCGACGGAAGAAACCTTGCGATTTGGCATGGTTTCTGCGAGAGTCGGCGGGACTCGAGTAGCTTGCTCCTTCGGCGGGATACTTGAGGAAGGTGAAGGGTCGGCGAGATTCCGGGTATATAATGGATCGGCAGGATTTGTCTAATTCGAAATTGAAAGGTTTCTCTACTAGGAATTTTCACGTTAATAAGCATTGCACCATTTTCGAATTCTTCTGATGTCAAGTCAATATAAGAACGATAAATACATATATATTGTAAAGCCAATCTATTTGGGTTTGAGCGAGGCTTCTCCAAACACTTCTTGATGTCAATTGTGAGTTGTCGAGATTCACAATGACATATCTTCGTTAACTCTTTATTGATGTATAAAGGTTTGCATGTATCGAGTTAACCTATCCTTAGATGTGCACACATACATGTATAAGGATAAATATACACATAGATAGAGATATATATGTAAATGAGGATGCAATATGACGCAAGTCCTTGAACTGATCAAAAGTACCTGGGATTATGAGAGTTAACATTGAGTCTCTCTGACTATACCATACCAGGTGCTCGATGAGAGTATGCTTATATAAATATATATGTCACTTCTGTTATTCCCGATGCATGTTCCAATTCAGTCGCGGAACACCTACTGTCTAGTTCCCATCATATTTACGGGAACCTAGACTACCCTGCAAAAAGAAATTACCTTACCTTAGGAACCCAAATCATGTTGGGTCCTAGGTTCCTATTAGCATAGGCACTCGACTGCCTTCCTTCAGAAAACCTGTCCGGAAGGCTACCTCTGTCCCGTGAATGTGGATAAGCCCTTGCCGTTGGCACAGAGGGGTTGTGCCAACAGTCGATGGCAAAGTGTCCCACTTTGCCGCAGCACCAACATGGGTGAATGTTGTATCGCCGTTTTCGACCTGATCTAGTGACTGAGGTAGTCACGGTCCTAGGTCTAACCGGGATATAACATGATCGCCTCACAAAATTTTCTCTTCCATCGTGACACGTGGAAGGGTGGAATGAATGCATGTTGTGAGCGTCATGAGGCCGGGAAGGTGGTGCCTTTCTCACAGGCATCCCCCTTCCAGGGGCCCCATGAAAACTCACACCATGACTTCTATCCTCCCTATTTTGTGTCCTCATGTGGTGAGAAGTCTTCTGTGAGCAGGGACATGCAGATTCACACCGAGTTGAGGCAGTGGCAGTGAATACAAAGGGCTCAGAGTGAGCCTTAGGCATTCTCTCGTGGGTTGCCACGACGGCCCTTGCACTATGGGTGTCTCCACATGGGGACAGATCACCCTTGCAGTGACCACGACTATTCCTGTGGTCATACCTGAAGGCATGATGAGTGGCCTTCCTGCTTGGAGTAGGGGGTCGGAATACCGTTTCCCCATTTCTCCACGCATTGATAATCCGGGAGATCCACCCGTTTTCTTGCTTTCTCTTTATAGCATCAACTTTGGAAAAGTTTGACACTATTCATTTCTCATTCTCTAGACTACTCTCTAGAGCTGAGATCTTAGAGTCCTTGACCTTGTTGGACGCCAATTGGAGAACCAACAAGATCTTCAGTCGAGCAATCTCTTGAGCTTGCTCCTCAGCAAGTAGGTTGCTTGACTGAAGGGCTCTCTTCAGAGAATCAGAATCTTCTGGAGGAAAGCAGTTCCTGTCTTCAGAAAGTTCAAAAGAGATGGGGCAGGAAGAGGAGGTTACCTGCTCTTCAGTGTTAATGTCATTCGAGCCAGTGACCATTGCGTCATCCTCATCAGAGCTGCTTTCCTCACTGGCCTCTTCAGTCTCAGACATGGACACTGGAGCTCTGATGCTGTCCGAGAGATGCTTGCTTTCATCTTCAGAGGTGAGCACCCCCACATAGGCTTCCTCCTCTGGTTGACAGCATATTCCAGCTTTCTGTGACTCCCCCATCAACTCTGAGATCATCACCCATATGGATTTAGCCATCCTACATTTTGCTAATCTAGAGCGAGAAGCTCCAGACCAGATATCCAAGTTAATTTGACGAATCCTCTTGTCCAAGTTAAATAGTGACAGTTCCGTCTCTGACATCTCAGCAATGCACATGGGCACTTGGATCCCAGAGTCGGTGGTCTTCATGGGAATAAATGGACCCTCTTCCAGAATGAGGGATGCTCGAGGATCGATAGCATCCAGGTGAAATGACACTCTCATCCTCCAGATGGGATAATAATCCTTTGTGCATGCGAGGAGTTTGAGTGGCGATATCTCATACTCCAGCTCCATGCCTTTGACACTGGTGGCAGGAATCTACTCAAGGTGTTAGCCTTTTGATGAGCAACCTGGCTCTGATACCACTTGAAAGTCCACCTAGTGTCAACAAAGTTCACCTATGGGGGGGGGGGAATAGGTGACGAGCAACGCTTTTGCGGAATTTACGAATGTACCTGCACAATAAAAATAAAAAGCACAGCACACAGAATACACAGGCAATTTATAGTGGTTCCCCGACTTGGGTACATCCACTTTCCCCCTTCGACCTATCTCCAAACAAGGGACGACTCGGTCTCTTCTCCAACAGGATTGAAATCCAATCCCTGCACTAACGGAAGGAACCCTTCCACACGTAGGATTCAACACTCCCATAAATCGGGTTGCACCCAACCCTTACAACACGGAACAATCGTTCCTTTACAACAAATGTAAAATAGAATGTACACGAGATACAAACTTCGTTTGGAGACTACGGTGTTCCTCTTCGTTAGATGACGTGTTCGTGAAGTCAACGAAGAGTCTACAACCTTGGTCTCTCTTGGAAAGGATCTCCCCGGAACTGGCGGCGGGAAGAAGAGCGGTGGCTTGCTTCGGGATCGGCGACTATGATGATGAGCGGCTGCTGAACTTAGAGATCCAATCTTCGTAGCGAAGCTAGCTTGGTCTTCCAACGGTCACACGAGGATCGGTCGTCTCGATCGATTCGGACGGGGAAGTTATTCCCGATCAACAAATCGAGAGACAAGAGATCTCTGGATAGACACGTGAGACTCAAAGCTTTGCTAAGCTTCTGTCACCGGAGATCGGGAAGATAAGCGATCAACAGCGGCGACCAACCTATCGCAAGCGGCGGTGGCGACGGCGGAGCGAAAGCGACGATTTAGGGTTTTCCCGTGCTCGCGTATTTCTTATTTTCTTTCCTCTGTACTGTTCAAAAATACACATGTATTTATACACTGTAGACCCATACAATATGACCGTTGTGGGTCCCACACGTAGACCCCCGAAATCCGGTTCAAACTAGTCCAGCGGCAGAAACCGGTCCAGCAGCATCCAGAGAAAACGACAAGTAAAATTCGTCGAGAATCATTGGTGATTCTCGACGAATCGGCGAGAATCAGTTAACGATTCTCGACGATTCGTCGAGAATCACTAATGATTCTCGACGATTCCCTTGTTGATTCTCAACGATTTTCACTTGGTATTCACGACCTGCTTAGCGGCGGGTTCGGCGAGAATCATTAGTGATTCTCGCCGAATCTTACTTGGCACCATTTTAAGGTAGCCGGAAGGAGTCGGCGAGAATCACTAATGATTCTCGACGATTCGGCGAGAATCACTAGTGATTCTCGCCGAATCGGCGAGAATCACTTGGTGATTCTCGTCGACTTTTACTTGGACGAATTTTCGTCTTTCCACCCAAGTGCTGCTCCTTGACCCATCCTTGCTCCTTGTCTTCTCTTGCATAAACATGGCCCTGTACTTGAAAGTAAGTGCACTCCAATAGAGAGAGTGCACGTAGGCCAACACACTGATCTGCTCAACGAGGGATTACGTCGTGCAGACCTGTGTATATTGACCTACTGCACCCTGACATTGGTGTGCACTTAGCGTGGAAGAGCTGCAAGCACAACTTAAGAGGTTTCATCAAATACATTGTGAATTCATCTTAGCTTGACAGGTGGCTTCCTCAAATCCAGGTAATTGTGGATACAATACCCAACACTTCCATCTCTTGATATCAGCATCTGTTCCTGATGGAGGTGGAACAACACTTGTACTTGTATTCTCTGGGGGTCTTGGGACATACTGTCAAAACAGAATTAAAAATATCTTCGTCAATAGAATTCATGTAAAGTCTGATCCTTGCTTTCCAGAGTGCAAACTTGGATAGATTGCACACTGGAGGTCTGGTGCTTGCATAATCTTTGTTTTGGGCCATGATTTGTGAAAACAAAATCTAATAATAAAATACCAAAGAAAGGCAGATCTAGTTTGGGATCTTTGGGTTCAGGTGATAGCCTGTACAACCAATCAGGTATGGTATGTTAAACCAACCTGCCTCTGATACCAATTGAAAGTGCAGCTAGATCTGATATACTCTAGAGGGGGGGTGAATAGAGTATATGGTGCTTTGAAAGTTTTTACAACAGTTATTGTAATATGTGTGAGCAGGGAAGCAGTAATAAAACTAATCACAGCACTAAGCTAAACAAAAGCTAATCACAGAAAAATCAAGGCCAGAAACAAACATAAACACAAGCAAAACCAGAAGACACAAGGAAATATAGTGGTTCCCCAAACTTGGGTACATCCACTCTTCTACCACCCTAGGTAGGAATCCACTGCAGGATGAGTTGATCAGGTGTCCTGGGCACCAATGAGCTTTTGATAAGGTGCTCAAAAAGCAAAGCAGATTTTTTGATCAGGTGTCTTGCCACCAATGAGCTTTTGACAAGGTGCTCAAAAACCAAGCTCAAACTTTTGAAGGGAGTTTGAGAAATCCTTACAGAGAGGGGGTGAGAGAGTGATGGAAGTCTTCTCTTTCTCAGATCGGCTGAGAAGACTATGTGGATTGTTGATGTCAAAGCTTCCCCTGAATCCTTGAGATCTTCAGGAAGAAAAGCTTTGCAGAGGGTGATAGGCCTTCAAAGATTGAACTCCAGCAATGGATGATTTCAGCAATAGCTGAAATGTTGAATGTCTGGAGTCTTGAAAATATGTTGGCCTTGAACACTTGGAAAACTAAAGAGATCTGAAGATTTTTGAAAGTTTGATCTCCTTGGATGTGTGTTCTTGAGAAGTCTTTGAGACAGAATATTTTTGAACGTGTCTCTGTAATCTCTGTTCTTTGTGTCTCAGAGTGATTCAAAAAATTCTGCCTTTTATTCTCTGGTGCAGAATAGAATAACATTCTCTGTCAAGAATAGTCGTTAGCCTGCATTGATTGCATCATTAATTGCCAAATCTCTTCTGGAGGAAAGTCCACAGAAATATTTCTTGAAAAATCCCTTGAAACTTGGTCCAGAATTGAATGAAAACGGCTAGGAAATCTCTGAATTAATTACAGAATAACTCCTTAACTGATTTGAATTTGAATTTAGGAACATCCTGGAAGTTATCTGAAATCGTCGAACTGAGCTCTGCTATCGTCGAGCTGAGCTCAGCGATCTGGAAACATACAGCAGCAAAATACCGTCGATCTGAGCTCAAAGATCGTCGAACTGAGCTCAGAGATAAAGATCCAAAGCAGAGTCACAATCGTCGACCTGAGCTCACCGATCGTCGAATGGAGTTCGACGATATAATGAAGTTGAGCTCAGCGATCGTCGAATGGAGTTCGACGATCTGTCGAGGTTGAGCTAGACGATCGTCGAATGGAGATCGACGATCTGTCGAGGTTGAGCTAGACGATCTTCGATCGGAGTTCGACGAATCGTCATGCTGAGCTCGACGATATGACTTAGTCTCCAAATACAAAATCTTGGTCTTCAGGGCAGCTTCCAAACCTAGACTTCTAACCCTTAGACTCAATTCTATTTGACCTATTAAGCTATACAGGAGGTCAAGCAAAGGTTCCTAGAGACATAGTGATCCTGACCCAAATTAGTAATAGGGTGTTCCAACACTTTCCACAATGTCGACTGATGATCTTGGTGTCGACACAAGTTCTTATAGTGTCGACTTAGTTGATGTCTACATATACTCTGAGTGTCGACATAAGTCTTTTGGTTCCATAGTTCGTCGGGCAGAGAACTGGGTTCATCGACCTGAGACTGGAGAACATAGTCTCGATAGAATGCTGTGATAGTCCGTAGATTTGTCGACCGAAGAATGGTGTTCGTCGAGCTAAGTATGAAGAAACTTGAATTCGTCGAGCTGAAAATGATTCTGGACTTAGAGAAAAATTGATGAACCTCTGACAATAGAGTTGAAGTGAAAGTCCAGAGATCATCGAGCAAATAATGAAGTTCATCGACCTGAGAACTAGGTTCGTCGACCTGAGTCTAGAGAATAGTCTGGACTTAGAATTTTGAGGGTGGAATCCAAGGATCGTCGATCTGTGACTAAAGTTCGTCGAGCTCAGCTCAGAGAAAATATCTCTAAGATCGTCGAGCTGAGAACGACTATCGTCGACCTGAGTTTGACGAACGTCGAACTCATTTTACTTAGTCTCTTGAGAAACCTCTAAATCTTTAGGAAAACTCTATGTCTTGAGTCTCTGGCAGTCTGATGTTGGCTTGTCCATGTGACGTTGACTCTTAGGACTTGGCCTAGACTCTAGGACACAACTTTGACCCTGGCTATACATGTTGGGTCACATCATCCTACGTTAGTGAACCTAGCCCAAATCAAACTAGGGATCCAACAGGCTGTGTCGACACCAGGAGCCAGATTGTGTCGAGAAGCAGGACTTGTGTCGACACACAGAAATTATGTCGACAACATTTGTGTCGACATATAGGACTTGTGTCGACACACTCCAGAATTCTGTCGATAGCAATTGTGTCGACACACAGGACTTGTATCGACACACACCAGTATTCTATCGACATTAACTTTATCGAGACTAGGAGTTATTGTGTCGACATACAGGACTTGTGTCGACACACTCCATAGAAGCTGTGTCAAGAAGGAAAAGAAAAGATGTGTCAACATTATGTGAGCTGTGTCGACATCACCAAGAATTATGTCGACACATGATCTATTTGTGTCGACACATTTGAAGTATTGTCTCGACACTTTGCTACTGAGTTGAAATTCAAAGTATCAGATATCATGACTAGAGACTTGACAGCTGTCACAACCAACAAAGCATTTGCATCTGTCATAGCTGTCAGAAGGCCGTTAGGAACCGGATCAGCCGGTAACCTCGGATGGAGTCTATATAAAGACATGTTCTATCATCAAACAGAACTAACAACTAAGAGAATAAGAAGAGAAGTCTTCAACCAGAAATCAACAAGTCTCTATGGGCAGATCCGGAACAAGTTTGCAAGAAGAATTCAGATCCATATCTGAATAGAAGAAGGAAGCTGGATTGAAGATCATCTCCAACTTCACAAGAAGATCAACCGTACTTTGTTCAAATTCAAGAAGCTTTGAAGAAGCTCAGACAGGTTGAATCTAAAGTTATCAAATCTATCAAGAACTGATCAAGAAATCTTCTACCCATTCTCTCTCTACCTGGGTGAAGGAATTATTCTTTTACAATCAATTTTCTCTGTAGGATCTTGTATAGATCTGAGTGTAGGAGAGTTATCTGTCTGAGTTGTAAGCCTAAATCTATAAAGGCTGAGGTAAGGCTAAGTGCCTGAGGTAGGGGATTAATTTCTCTGAGTTGTAGGCCTGGTGAAAGAGGCTAAGGTAGGGCTGAATTGCCTGAGTTGTAGGAGTGTGGACTCACTCTGAGTTAGAATTCTCTAGAAGAATATGAGTTGTAGCATTTGGTGAAGTTTGAGCTGTAGGAACCTTTCAGGGTTCTGAGTTGTAAGATCTGAGGATCTGAGAAGGAAGAAGGAAGTTAGGCTAAATCTAGTACACTGCTAGTTAGACGAAGGGGGAAAGTGGATGTGCCCATCACTTGGGGAACCACTATAAATCTGTGTGTATGTTGTGTTGCATGTGTTTGCTATAATCTGTGTTGTGATAGTTATTGCTAAGGCTGTCTAACAAGTAATTTACATTATCTGCATGTATAAAAAGAATTGAACCTATTCACCCCACCCCCACCCCTCTAGGTGTTTAGGACATCTTGAATCCAATTCTTTTAGGATACATTAGCTCGGCCTTTGGCTAAGGAGGGGAAGCGCTCAAAAGATCTTCTGGGTATGTGGTGGGTCCTCCTCGCCGAGCCCTTGGGTCAGTTCTCCCTTGTTTCTTTTATTGTTTTGCTTGCAGGAGGGAAGTATTTGTGCGATCACCCCTTCCCCAAGTGTGAACTCCACAGGAGACTGTTTTTCGGTTTCAACATCCTTATGAACTTATAAAGGGCAGAAAACCGAACTTACCTATTTTAGAATCTTTGGATGTAGATGTTATGTCCTAAATAATGGAAAAACATATATATCCAAGTTTGCTAAGAAGTCCTATGATGGCATATTTGTTGGTTATAATGATCACAGTAGGGCCTATAGGGTCTACAACTTGAGCGATCAAGTTGTGGAAGAGTCTGTTCATGTTGTATTTGATGAAAGTTCTATGTTTTACAATGAAAAGCCAGGTTCATTAAGCACAACAATGAAGACTTAAAGCTAAAGGAACTAACTATAGATGATATTGCTCCAGCAAGCTAGAATATGCAAGATGGAGTCAACATAGTAGAACGAGAGCTTGCATAGGAACAACAAGGATAAGAATCTCAGCAAGATGTAGGTAGACAAGGAGAAGAAGTCACATTACCTGTGGCTATCAGACATCTAAAGGATCATCCAAGGGAATTGATCATAGGGGATGCAGCATAGGGTGTGACTACAAGAAGCAAACATCACAACACAGTGATGTATTCAAGTTTTCTATCCCAGATAGAACCAATGAAAATTGAAGAAGCTAATGTGGATCCATTCTAGATAAGTGCAATGCAAGAAGAATTGATCCAGTTCAAGAGGTGCAATGTCTGGAAGCTGGTTCCTAGACCAGATAACTGCAACATCATTGGAACCAAATGGATATATAGAAACAAACTGGATGAGAATGTGGTTGTAGTCAGAAACAAAGCTAAACTGGTTGCAAAGGGATATAGATAAGAAGTGGGAATAGACTTTGATCAAACCTTTGCACCAGTAGCTATATTAGAGGCTATAAGACTCTTTCTAGCATATGCATCCTACAAAGGATTCAAAGTATATCAAATGGATGTGAAGTCAGCCTTTCTAAATGGTAATCTTAAAGAAAGAGTTTATGTAGAGCAACTCTCCGGTTTTGTTGATTCTACTAAACCTACTCGTGTATATTTACTTTTAAGAGCTCTCTATAGTTTAAAACAAGCCTCAAGGGCTTGGTACGAGACTTTGTATAAGTTCCTTCTAGAGAATAAATTCTCAAGATAGAAAATAGACAAAATACTATTCCTAAGGGATGTCAAATGCAAGACCATCTTAGTACAGATATATGTTGATGACATAATATTTGGTTCTACTAATGAGTCACTTTGTACTAGGTTTGCCAAATTAATGCAAGACAAGTTTGAGATGAGTAGCATAGGTGAATTCAAGTTTTTCTTGGGTCTCCAAGTTAAGCAAACTTTAGATGAACTTTTCATTAGTCGGTCTAAGTTCACTAAGGAGATAATCAAGAAGTATGGTATGGAAAAAGCCACTTCAATGAAAACTCCTATGTGATCAAGTATGTCTTTAGACAAGGATGTTGCTGGGAAGCAAGTTGATATCACCATGTATAGGGGCTGTTGAAACCGAAAATCGGTCTCATGTGGAGTTCACCCTCGGGGAAGGGGTGATCGCGCGCCTACTTCACTCCTGTAAGCAAAACAACAAAAGAGGCAAGGGAAGAACCGACCCATGGGCTCGGTGGGGAGGACCCACCACACACCCGGAAGATCTGAGAGCGCTTCCAATCCTTAGCCAAAGGCCGAGCTAAGGTACCCTCAAAAAGCACTTGAAAACTTGAGCAAGAGAGCACAGGAAACATGCATTCTGGGGTACCCCTTGGGTCCTATTTATAGTTTCCAAAATCTGAACTGCCAATAACCAAACTAAACTGACCTGAAGTTACCAAAAAATGTCACAACCCGCATTTTCACCGCAAATAAAGCTTATCAGAGTAAGGGAAAATGCGCGTCATGATGCCACGTCAGCAGGGGATAACTGCGGACGCTCAGGCAGACACCAACTAAACATGAAGAAAGGTTCTTTTAATGTTATTTTAAGGAAAATCAGTTACGTGCAGAAGTTAGCCATATCCCTCGGCTTAGTGGCTCATCTAGTCCACGAATTAAAATATATTATACGCTGCGTAAAAATACTTGATTAGATTAACCCAAACATCCTACATGAGTATACACGTCTCCAAAGGACAACTCATGCTATGCAGAACTCTAAATTTATTATTGTAGTAAAGATAGCTTTTACGGTCGCAAAAAAATAATAACAGGTTAGAGTTTCAAATTATGCAATGTATGAAGTAATAGTAGTAGATTTTATAGTTGAAAATACCTAACATGCATTCCTAGCATAAATCCTCCCAGAGAGCAAGTAAACCACATACACTTTTAAATTAATAAGCAGCTAGCAAGTATCAACAACTAACAAATCAGTGGGCGCCAACAAGCTGACACGAACCCATGAACAAAAGTATGTCTGAACTAGTAAAACAAAAACCAACAACCAACTACCTCGCTATGACGAGGCAACATCCACGGTCAACACTGCCGCCAGAAATCCAATACCAGCACTGCTAACTGCTACTGCTCTAAACCTGAGACATTCCAAAAACAGAATACCTCAGCAAGAAGGTATAAGTAGTGGCAGGAAAAGTAATAAATCAAATAGTCAAAGGGTCAACCGGGGTACCAACCCAAGACCAAAAGTACTGCAGTAAAGTACAAAAGAAAACAGGGCATCACAGGAAAAGGACTCCTACGTGTCTTGTCACGTTCCACAAGGGTGCACCAGGCGGCACAAGGCTATAAGGAGACTACATAAATATATCTCCAGAAAGAAAATACAAGACCTTCATTGAAGGAAAAAAAGAAATACAAAACCTTCATTAGGCACTTGTGGTCGACTCTACTCAAAAACACGGCGAGGTGGTCACTCTTGGACACACCACCCAAAGAACAACAACAGGCGTGGTGGTCACTCTTGGACACACCACCCAAAAAAAATGGATATATAATCCGTCTAACTGCGAGAGAGTCTCATACTCTTCATTATACACCGCAGACATCCAAAAACCAGGTAGACTTCCACAGGGCACTAATGAAGGTAACAAACACTACGGAGGTGGAATCGTCCACTAACTCCCGCATTCAAGAAAACCAAAGAAACCACAACACAAATACCTCAAGATTTGGCTCGACAGATTCTATTTGACATTACTAGATTCGAGACGCGGTTGATCAACACTTACGGACGATTTACAATCTTAGATAAACTCTAATACGTTCGATAACGATAAATAAGCCAATTAACGGCAACACTAAAAACATTCTATCAAACCAATATGAAGTTACCAGATTCAGTTAGCGAAACAAGATTTAGAAGTTTTCAAGTGATCGAAAAAATTAGACATAACTATAACTTGGAAAGAAAATCAAGGAACAAAACCCATTCGTTACCATCGAATCGGAGGAGAAACGAGGGGAAACCACCACTTGTCTTGGTTTTTATCGGAAAAGTCCGCCGAATCACTCCACGTCTTAGATCGGGACAAAATGATGCGGGAGGAGTTGAAATCTAGACAAAAATGGCGAAAATAGAGGTTAGGGCCGAAAAACCCTAACGAGAAATTTCAAGAAACGGGGAAGATAATACCACGAGAGATTTTCGGATCTATGTTCAGTTGAAGATTTCGAGCACCGGAGCACCGTCGGCGGCCACCGGAAGATTCATGAAAAATAACTCTCTCTCTCTCTCTCGCCCGCCGCTCTGGTTCGGGAGGAAAAGATCGGAGATGATGAAAGAATTTTCTAGTATTAATATGTGTATATATATATATATATATATATATATATATATATATATATATATATATATATATATATATATATATATATATATATATATATATATATATATATATATATATATATATATATATATATATATATATATATATATATATATATAAGTTCTGTCTAAAAAACGGGATATATAAAGTTCTGTCTGAACTACAAATCGAAAAGTAGTCAACATGAAAGTTGTAGATCTCGTCGAGACGCACAAATTTTATGTTAACTATGTTTCCATACGACATCGTTTTGACGCTCAAAAAGGCTCCCGAACCTAAACTTCAACAGACTACACGAGAACAAGCTTACGGGTACTCGAGTAGGTAGAAAACGGCTACTCGAGTAGTTCAGAATGACTACTCGAGTAGTTCAGAATGGCTACTCGAGTAGTTCCAAAATGTCTACTCGAGTAGTTCAAAATGACTACTCGAGTAGTTCAAAACTACTCGAGTAGGTACAAAAAAAATTCATTCGTGTAGGAAAAAAAACACTCGAGTAGTTATAATCAGACACTCGAGAGATTCAGAAGGCCTCACTCGAGAGACATAAAAGGTACTCGAGTAACTGAAAAAAAAAACACTCGTGTAGAAAAAAAAATTTACATAAAAACAATTTCTTTACAAATATATCATGAAAATTAAACTATATAAATGAATAGTGTTTCACATTTTTGAATAGTACTTTAATATTAAAATATTCATGTTTATATCTTTTTGAATAAGTAAACTACGAGATCAAAACGGAGGCTCGAACGCGCGCAAAATTAAACGAAATTCGCACCGTAGGCGAACACTGCCGCTACGAACACAACGGCGAAGTCAAAACCATAATCCGACGAGCCATTCACGAGATATTAATCTTCGAAGTATACGGCGAACATAAACAAATCCAAAACTTCAATCGCGCGCCGAGACTCCAAAAATGCTCGGATTGCGACGAAACTGGACGAGCAAGTCCAAATTTACTTAACTTAAATTCCAAACGCAAAATCTTCCCATTACAACAAGAATTCGGCCTACTCGACCGCACGGACGCAAAAATGTCTTAACGGCATTGCGTCGTCAACTCGACGTTAAAGGTAACGCCACGACGTCATAAATCTGACGTTGCCCAAACAAATAAAATCATCGCAAAATCAGGGGCGTTACAGTCACTCTCCCTAAAAAGAAGTTTCGTCCCGAAACTTATCACAACTCCAAAATCAACCCAAAAATGACAAAAATCCAACATAACTGAAAACATAGCAACATACCCGAAACTAAGAGAAGTGGTGCGGATGAGATTCCCTCATCGCCGATTCCAATTCCCACATTGCGCTCTCGACGTCTTGATTTCTACAAAGAATCTTGACCAGTGGGATGGTCTTTTTCCGCAACACCCGCTCTTGAAAATCCAGAACACGAACAGGTTCTTCCACATAAGTAAGGTTGGGCTGAATCTGGGGTATCGAGTAGAGGACTTGACGATCATTACGAACACATTTCCGCAAATGGCTCACATGGAACACATCATGGACACCAGGGAAGGTCGCAGACAATTCCAACCTATAAGCTGACACTCTGATGCACTCAAGAATCTGGAAAAGTCCCACATACCGGGGGTCTAACTTGTGGTTCCTTCCAAACCTTTTAACACCAGACATCGGAGAAACCTTCGGAAAACCAAGTCTCCAACCGCAAACTCCAGATCGACCCTTCGAAGATTGGCATACTTCTCATAGCGCTCTTGAGCCACACGAAGCTTTTCCCGAATATGGGTCACGGCACAATTTATCTCTTCAAGAGCTTCCGGACCTAACAACGACCTCTCACCAACTTCAGCCCAAAACAAAGGAGTTCTACAACGCCTCCCATACAAGGCCTCAAATGGAGCCATCTGCAAACTCTCTTGATAACTATTATTGTAAGCAAAATCCATGAGTCTGAGACGCTCATCACAAGCACCACCATGATCCAAAATATAACACCTGATCATATCCTCTACGATCTGATTTACCCTCTCCGTCTGACCATTAGTCTGTGGAAGATAGGAGGTGGAATACCTCAAATCGGTACCCAACCCCTCCTGTAAACTCTTCCAAAAGCGAGACATAAATCTAGAGTCCCGATCTGATACGATGCTAACATGCACACCATGTAACCTGATAACCTCTTCAAGATATAACTCAACTATCTTCTTCATCAAGTACCCAATCTAAAATGGCACGAAGTGTGCACACTTCGTCAATCTGTCGACTATCACCTAAACAGAGTCGTGCCCACAAGGAGATTTTGGCAGACCGGTGATGAAATCCATTGAAATACTTTCCCATTTCCAACTTGGAATATCAAGCAGTGTCAACTTACCACCAGGCCTTCTGTGATCAGCCTTAACACGCTGACAAGTAAAACATTCCGATACAAACCTGGCGATGTTATTCTTCATCCCTGACCACCAAACAATTTGCTTTAAATCTTTATACATCTTTGTGGAACCAGTGTGGTAGGCCACACTGGAACCCTGAGCTTCAGCACAGATCTTAGCTCGAATATCTCCAAAGGCAGGGATGCAAAATCTACCCCGATACTTCAGGGTGTCCAACTCATCCACAGAGAAATCAGGTAGCTCTCCCTTCACGGTTCTATTCCGGAGGTGCAACAAATGAGGATCATCCTTCTGCTGTGCTCGAGTAAGGGAAATCCAAGAGGGTTCTTCTGCTTCTAGACTATCAGGCACAGTACTACTCCCAACCTCAATATCCATCAAAAAAAATTCTTCTACCAAGGACTGCACGGACAGATTAAAAATCTTAGTGGTCTTTCTAATCAAGGTATCGGCTACTACATTAGCCTTTCCTGGATGATAAAGAATTTCCACTTTATAATCCGCCACATATTCTAACCACCGACGCTGGCGCAGATTTAGTTCTTTCTGAGTGAAGTCGTACTTCAAACTCTTATGATCAATATAGATCTTGCACATCGCGCCATATAATAAGTGACTCCAAAGCTTCAGCGCATAGATTATGGCAGCAAACACCAAATCATGAGTAGGATAGTTTCTCTCGTGGATCTTTAGTTGTCTCGATCCATATGCAATCACCTTACCATCTTGCATCAAAACGCAACCAAGTCCGATATGTGACGCATCAACATACACAACATACTCAACGCCTTCAGTAGGTAAGGTTAAAATCGGAGCAGTACATAATCTCTTCTTCAGCTCTTGGAAAGCCTCTTCACATTTATCACTCCAAATGAAAGCAGTATTCTTCTGAGTAAGTCTAGTTAGAGGAGCAGACAACACCGAAAATCCTTCCATGAATCTTATATAATAGCCAGCTAGGCCTAAGAAACTCCTAATCTCCTTCGGCGTAGAAGGTCTCTCCCACTCCATTACCGCAGAAATCTTGGTAGGGTCTACAGAAATACCATCCTTGCTTACAACATGACCCAGAAAGGACACCTGAGGTAGCCAAAACTCACACTTGCTCAACTTCACATATAACTTATGCTCCCTCAGGGTCGACAAAACTAGACGCAAATGCTGAGTATGCTCCTCAACATTGCGAGAATACACCAAGACATCATCTATGAACACGATAACAAATTGGTCCAAGAAATCCTTAAACCCCCGATTCATCAAATCCATGAAAGCAGAGGGTGCATTGGTTAAACCAAAGGTCATCACCAAAAACTCATAATATCCATGCCGAGAATGGAAAGCGGTTCGGGGAATATCTGCCTCTCGAATCCTCAACTGGTGGTAGCCTGAGAGAAGATCGATCTTTGAAAATACCGAGCTACCACACAATTGGTCGAACAAATCATCAATCCTTGGCAGGGGATATCTATTCTTAATTGTTACCTTGTTCAATTCCTTATAATCGATGCAAAGTCTCATCGATCCATCTTTCTTCTTGACGAACAAAACAGGAGCACCCCATGGAGAATTACTTGGCCTAATAAAACCACACCTCAGCAACTCATCGAGCTGAGTACGCAACTCATCCAACTCACGCGGAGCCATACGGTACGGTGCTTTATCAATAGGACGAGTACCTGGTTCGAGGTCTATCACAAACTCTGTCTCCCTTTCAGGAGGAAGTACTGGAAAACTATCAGGAAAGACATCTAGAAACTCTCGCACCACCGAGACATCCTCAAGACGTGGCGTAACAAAAGTTGTTTCCAGTGCAGAAATAGAAACCAAAAACGCCTCGCAACCTGACTCTATAGCACGATAAGCACGTACCGCAGAAATGACAGGAGAAACTCTGTCCTGAAATCCATAGACACTCATAGGTTGTCCGTCGTCCATTCTGAAATCCAATCGCTTAGCCTTGCACTGGATGACCGCATTATACTTGGACAGCCAGTCCATGCCCAGAATCACGTCAAAATCAGACAGATCCAAAATCATCAGATCCGCATTCGCCAAAAAATTGCCAAGACAAATAGGGCATCTCAGAACTCCTTGATTAGATATCACCATGTCACCGGAAGGGAGCTTGACATTGAAGGAGCCTCCTAATTGGTCCACACTCAGACGGTGCTTATCGACAAATCTCCGGGGCACAAAGGAATGGGTGGCACCCGAATCGAAAAGAACGCGCGCCCACCTATTCCGCACCTTAAACTCCACTAAAACCGTAACATACATAACTAAACGAACGACAACTAGGGCAACAATGATAATTAGTAAGGATAAATTAAACTGAGGCTAACCTGATATCACTTGCGTAGAGGTTTGGGCTTTCTCGTTGGTCATAACGTTCAGCTTTCCCTTTTCTTTATCCAGGTTTGGTGGCGGCAGTAGAGCTCGAAGTGGGGCAGGCTGCAGTTGGGACTGAGCCAGGGGGCACGAAGACTTCTGGTGTCCCTTCTGCCCACACTGGAAGCAAACACTTTCTTTCATCCAGCAGTGAGTCACATCATGACCCTTCCTTGCACAGAATGAGCACACCAGCTCTCCCTTAGGTGCACGTTGGATGGCATGCACCTGCTGTTGCTTCAGGGTGGCAGCCCTCTTGAAGCACCTTTCATAGGGGTGGCCAGGACGACCACAAAAGCTACACACTTCCTTACTTTTCTTCTTCGAAGAAGGGCCAGACGCCCTGGAGCTACCATCCTCAACGCCTTTTCTTTTCTCTTTCCTTGCCGCAGCACCGCGGTTCTTGGCGTTTTCAATCGCCTCCACTTTTAAAGCGGCTTCCACTACTTCAGCATAACTTTCAGCTTGGTAAGCGCATGCCAACGACTGGACATCGCTTCATAGTCCTCCAAGGAAACGCTTCACTCTACCCTCCTTAGAAGATACCAAATCAGGAGCAAACCTGCTCAGTTTGCTAAATTCAATCTCGTACTAGCTCACGTTGAGCTGTCTCTGCTTTAGATGCAGGAAGTTATTCATCAGGCGGTCTTGCTCGACCGAGGGTAGAAATTTCTTCAGTAGCATCTTCTTAAAAGATTCCCAAGTACAACCTTCCTTCAAGCTCTCTCTTTCCCGAATCCACCAACTCTTCGCCAGACCTTTTAACTGATAGGCTGCAATCATCACCTTCTGGGCTTCTAGAATTCCAGAATACGAAAACATCTCCTCGATGGAGATGATCCAATCATCTATAACCACAAAGTCAGCACTCCCGTCGAAGGTGGGAGGTCCCAACCGCTAGAAGTGCGATATGAAATTAATTTCTGGTGGTATCGCCATCGGGGGCACCAGAGGAGCAGGGGTATTGGGCACGTCTTGGCCTGAGGCGGGCTCTTACGCTGATGGTTGCTGCGCGTGAGAGACAGATAACAAAGACTCAATTTGCGATTGCATCGCAACCAATTGCCTTGAGAGAGCCTCATTGCTCTGACACAGACTCTCGATAATCATGTCACTTTGCGCACCTGATGACTCACCCTCCGACTGGGGAGTCGACCTCGTCGCAGGACACTTTGCGGCATTCTAAAAAGCAAACGAACAACTCATCAAAATCCTAGCTTATGACAAAGCCACACAACTAGTTAAGACCATACTTAAAAGACACTTGCTTACGCTGTAACTTGCTCTGGGATTTTATAAAGATGATATGTCCTACTTAGGATGATATCCTCTCGTCCTATTGACTCTTGTGCCTATGACATGAATGCATGTATTTATATTCATTTTTTGATTTAAACCCATGTGTGTACATATGTCATCCCGCAAACCTTTAGCTTGGCATATTGTGCTTGTACAATGTTATGCTATGCATGATTGTGCTATGCATTCTAAAAAGGCCCAAATGCATGTTATTAGCGGCATACACATGAAATTGTTATGCATCCCATACTACATGACATTCTCATGCAACGAAAAATAAACGTGTTAGTCGCATTCATGTGGTGAGGTTATGCATTCCATACTACATAACCCTCACATGTTGCCCCTATAGTGGATCTATATACAGACACATATTATGCATCCCATACTATATAATATGCCCCTTATACTTCATGTTATGCTACGAGTGTAGTGTTCGTGCTTCAGCCAAGACGTGCTGATGACATATCGATGTATGTATGATATGATGTTAAACACCTAAACCAACAAGGAAAGGTTGCCCGACAAATTGTCAAGCAACCTCCCTCTGATACCAACTGTCACAACCTGCATTTTCACCGCAAATAAAGCTTATCAGAGTAAGGGAAAATGCACGTCATGATGCCATGTCAGCAGGGGATAACTGCGGATGCTCAGGAAGACGCCAACTAAACATGAAGAAAGGTTCTTTTAAAGTTATTTTAAGGAAAATCAGTTACGTGCAGAAGGTAGCCGTATCCCTCGGGTTAGTGGCTCATCTTGTCTACGAATTAAAATATATTATACGCTGCGGAAAAATACTTGATTAGATTAACCCAAACATCCTACATGAGTATAAATGTTCCCAAAGGACAACACATGCTATGCAGAACTCTAAATTTATTATGGTAGGAAAGATAGCTTTTACGGTCGCAAAAAAAACAGGTTAGAGTTTCAAATTATGCAATATATGAAGTAATAGTAGTAGATTTTATAGTTGAAAATACCTACCATGCATTTCTAGCATAAATCCTCCCAAAGAGCAAGTAAACCACATCCACTTTTAAATAAATAACCAGCTAGTAAGTATCAACAACTAACAAATCAGTGGCCGCCAACAAGCTGACACGAACCCACGAACAAAAGTATGCCTGAACTAGTAAAACAAAAACCAACTACCAACTACCTCGCTATGACGAGGCAACAACCACGGTTAACACTACCGCCAAAAATCCAACACCAGCACTGCTAACTGCTACTGCTCTGAACCTGAGGCATTCCAAAAACAGAATACCTCAGCAAGAAGGTACAAGTAGTGGCAGGAAAAGTAATAAATCAAATAGTCAAAGGGTCAACCGGGGTACCAACACAAGACCAAAAGTACTGAAGTAAAGTACAAAAGAAAACATGGCATCACAGGAAAAGGACTCCTACGTGACTTGTCACGTTTCACAAGGGTGAACCAGATGCACAAGGCTATAAGGTGACTACATAAATATATCTCCAGAAAGAAAATACAAGACCTTCATTGAAGGAAAAAAAAGAAATACAAAACCATCATTAGGCACTTGTAGTCGACTCTACTCAAAAATACGGCGAGGTGGTCACTCTTGGACACACCACCCAAAGAACAACAACGGGCGAGGTAGTCACTCTTGGACACAACACCCAAAAACAAAACGGATATATAATCTGTCTAACTACGAGGGAGTCTCATACTCTCCACCATACACCGCAGACATCCAAAAACCACGTAGACTTCCACAGGGCACTAATGAAGGTAACAAACACTGCGGAGGTGGAATCGTCCACTAACTCCCGCATTCAAGAAACCCATAGAAACCACAACACATACCTTGAGATTTGGCTCAACATATTCTATTTGACATTATTAGATTTGAGACGCGGTTGATCAACCCTTACGGACGATTTACAATCTTAGATAAACTCTAATACGTTTGATAACGATAAATAAGCCAATTAACACCAACACTAAAAACATTCTATCAAACCAATATGAAGTTATCAGATTCAGTTAGCGAAACAAGATTTAGAAGTTTTCAAGTGATCAAAAAAAATTAGACATAGCTATAACTTGGAAAGAAAATCAAGGAACAAAACTCATTCGTTACCATCAAATCAGACAAGGAGAAACGAGAGGAAACCACCACTTGCCTTGGTTTTTATCAGAAAAGTCCGCCGAATCACTCCACGTCTTAGATTGGGGCAAAAGGATGCGGGAGAAGTTGAAATCTAGACAAAAATGACCAAAATAGAGGTTAGGGCCGAAAAACCCTAACGAGAAATCTCAAGAAACGGGGAAGATAATACCACGAGAGCGTAGCTCTCGGCGAGGGCTTTCCGGATCTATGTTCGGTTGAAGATTTCGAGCACCGGAGCACCGTCAGCGGCCACCGAAAGATTCACGAAAAAGAACTCTCTCTCTCTCTCTCGCTCGCCACTCTGGTTCGTGAGGAAAAGATCGGAGATGATGAAAGAATATTCTAGTATTAATATATATATATATATATATATATATATATATATATATATATATATATATATATATGTATATATATAAAGATATATAAAGATATAAAAGGATATATAAATATATATAAATTTATATATATATATATAAAGTTCTGTCTAAAAAACAGGATATTTAAGCCCGGGTCCGCGGAAGACGAAAATACAGGTTTAGGATGGTTACAAATCGAAAAGTAGTAAACATGAAAGTTGTAGATCTCGTCGAGACGCACCAATTTCATGTTAACCATTTTTCCATACGACATCGTTTTGATGCTCAAAAAGGCTCCCAAACTTAAACTGCAACGGACTACACGAGAACACGCTTACGGGTACTCGAGTAGGTAGAAAACGGTTACTCGAGTAGTTCAGAATGACTACTCGAGTAGTTCAGAATGGCTACTCGAGTATTTCCAAAATGTCTACTCGAGTAGTTCAAAATGACTACTCGAGTAGTTCAAAACTACTCGAGTAGGTACAGAAAAAATTCACACGTGTAGGAAAAAAAACACTCGAGTAGTTATAATCAGATACTCGAGAGATTCAGAAGGCTACACTCGAGAAACATAAGAGGTACTCGAGTAACTGAAAAAAAAACACTAGTGTAGAAAGTAAAACCACTCGAGAGGCTCACAGGACTACTCGAGTGAAATTACTATGCATAAGAAAAAATTTACGTAAAAACAATTTCTTTACAAATATATCCTGCAAATTAAACTATATAAATGAATCTTGTTTCACATTTTTGAATAGTACTTTAATATTAAAATATTCATGTTTATATCTTTTGGAATAAGGAAACTACGAGATCAAAACGGAGGCCCGAACGCGCGTAAAATTAAACGAAATTCGCACCGTAGGCGAACACTGACGCTACGAACACAACGGCGAAGTCAAAACCATAATCCGACGAGCCATTCCCGAGATATTATTCTTCGAAGTATACGGCGAACATAAACAAATCCAAAATTTCGATCGCGCGCCGAGACTACAAAAATGCTCGGATTGCGACGAAACTTGACGAGCAAGTCCAAATTTACTTAACTTAAATTCCAAACGCAAAATCTTTTCATTACAACAAGAATCCGGCCTACTCGACAGCACAGACACGAAAATGTCTTAACCGTATTGTGTCGTCAACTCGACGTTGAAAGTAACGCCACGACTCATAAATCTGACGTTGCCCAAACAAATAAAATCATCGCAAAATCAGGGGCATTACAAAAAACCCTTGGTTGGGTCTGCTAACAGCCAAACTCCGCTGTTTTGAAGGGCTATAGGCTGACCAGCGGGGGCAAAACAGTAAAAAGTACCTCATGGATCCAGGCGAGCTGGGGAGCCTGGCCACCTTGGCGGATCCGGCTCGCCCACTGTTGCCGAGCTCCGTTGTGAGAGTGCGAGCTGGGACGGCATGTAACGACCCCAGGCCCGAGCTTAGAGGCCCATGGGCTTGTCTCGTTCTGGACATCGCTACCGGGCTGCAGCCCAAGCACCCCAAAGTCTCTCCGCGCCTGTTTCTCGGCCGTTGGATCCCAAATTAAAGAAACGAACGGCCTTGATTCGGACCTGAAATGCTAAAACTGGGTCGAACACGGCCTGCGACACGCCCATGTCCAGGGCCGTGTCCCCCATTCGCCGTCAAAATTGACGCGCCTGGAACAACACACGGGCATCCGACATGCCCGTGTTCGACGTGACACGACCGTGTCCCAACTGACACGGTCGTGTGGTCGGTCTTATTCCTCCATCGACACAGCCCCAAAAACAACCCGAGACTCACACGGGTACTGGACATGCCCGTGTCCTTGCCCGTGTCTAACTCAACACGCCTGGGCTCCATGCCGTGCTCACTGTCTCGACACTTCGTCGAGCGAAGTTCGTCGACTGCCTGACACGGCCTTGGACATGCCCGTGTCCTAGGCCGTGTGCCTTGTCTCGACACATCGTCGAGCGAAATTCGTCGACTCCCCGAGCCGATCGTCGACACGGGCTCGACACGCCCTGAGACACGCCGTGTCTCAGGCCGTGTTCTCTGCTAGATGATCGTCGACTCCAAAATCGTCGACCTCTTGACCAAAATGTCTACTGGATCCTGACACGCCCTGGGACATGCCCGTGTCCCAGGTCATGTTCCCCATGCCAGAAATCAATTTTCCTTCTCAGCTAAGATCCAAACTTGGCCAGAAACGATGGTAGTCCCTCTACAAATTTTGGGGCGTTACAACTCTCTCCCCCTTAAAATAATTTCATCCCGAAATTACAAAGCAAAAGGGAACACAACTTAAATGGTACCTGATTTGAAGAGCTCTGGATACTCTTCTAACATGGCTTGTTCTCGCTCCCAAGAGTGCTCCTCACGACCGCAGTTGTCCCATCGGACTTTCACGAGTTTAACCTCTTTATTCCGCAACTGCCGAGTCTCCGAATCCTCTATAGCAATTGGACGGACTCGCGTCCTCAAGTCTTCCTCTATCGGCACCGATGCCGGCTCGATCACCACACTAGCCTCCACCAAGGCTTTCCTCAAGACGGAGACATGGAAGACGTCGTGCAATCCACTCAGCTCCGCGGACAACACCAACCGATAGGCTGCTTCTCCCACCCGTTCAACAACTTCAAAAGGCCCCAAAAACATGGACTCAACTTCTTGAGTCGGCGAATCCGTGAGACGCCTTTGAACGGCTTGATCATCAAATAAACCCAATCACCTACCGCTAACTCCAACTTCCTGTGACGAGAATTAAAGTATTTTGCTTGCCGGTCTTGTGCCACCTTCATACGCTCTTGAATGGACCGTACCAACTCACAAGCGTCAACTACCACCTCCTTTCCCAAAATTTTGGTGTCTCCCGCCTCTGTCCAAGATATCGGTGTTCGACACCGTCTCCCATACAAAGCTTCGTATGACGCCATTTTTATACTTGTTCGATAACTATTATTGTACGTGAATTCCACCATGAAGAGGTGATCCTCCCACTTCTTGTCGAAGTCAAGAATGCACATTCTCAGCATATCCTCCATAGTACGGTTCGTTCTTTCGGTTTGCCTGTCAGTTTGAGGATGGAACGCCGTACTGAACTTTAGCTTTGTGCCCAAACTCTTCTGAACCAATCTCCAGTCCTTGGACGTAAACCGTCCATCTCGATCGCTGACTATGCTCTTAGGAATCCCATGCAGTCGCACAATGTTGCGAACATACAACTCCACCAGCTTCTCCATACTGTCCTCCTTCCGATTTGGGATGAAATGGGCCACCTTGGTTAAGCAATCCACGATCACCCAAATAGCATCATTACCCTACTGCGATCTAGGCAAACCATGTACAAAATTCATGGAGATGTCATCAAATTTCCACTCAGGGATTGGAAGGTGCTTCAGGAACCCGCCCGACTTCTGACATTCGGCCTTCACAAAGGCGCAAGTTTGGCAACGATTCACATACAAAGCTACGTCCCTCTTCAGCCTCGGCCACCAAAAGGATTTCTTCATATCCAAGTACATCTTTGTACTGCCCGGGTGAATGGAGTACTTTGTGAAGTGAGCCTCAAACATCAACTCCTCACGGAGTTTGCCGAACTACGGTATACAAATCCTTCCGTCCTTCCTCAAAATCCCATCAATCATCTCCCAGGTGCTGCTCTCGCCCTTTTGAGCCTCCAACACATATGGTTGAAACTCCACATCCAACCGAGTCACTTCCCGAATACGATCGGACAAGTCGTTCTGCATCTCAATCCAGTTCAACCGAGCCACGCTGGACTCGCCTCTCACCACACATTCCAAACCAAGGGACTCCCATTCCCATACCAACCACTCATCATGAGCTTCGATCCAATTCCCTTGCCTCGAGTACTTTCTACTCAATGCATCCGCCACCACATTGGCTTTACCTGGCGTATACTGAATCCCCACCTCGTAGTCTCCAAGAAACTCAACCCGCCTACGTTGCCGCATGTTCAAGTCCTTTTGATCCAAGAGATACTTCAGGCTTTTACGATCCGTGAAGATCTCCACCTTTGCACCATACACATAATGTCGCCATATTTTCAACACAAAAATTACCGCCGCCAACTCCAAGTAATGGACGGGGTAATTCCTCTCATGAGGCTTCAGCTGCCTAGACCCAAAAGCTATCACCTTGCCATGTTGCACCAAAACGCAACCCAAACCACATCCCGAAGCGTCACTAAAGATCTGAAATCCCTCGGTCCCTTGCGGTAGACTTAGGATTGGAGCCATCATCAGTCTCTCCTTCAGTGCTTCAAATGCTTGACTGCACTCTTGAGTCCACACAAACTTATGATCTTTACGAGTGAGTGAGGTGAGGGGTAGAGCTATCCGCGAAAAATTCTCCATGAATCTCATATAATACCCGGCTAGTCCAAGAAAACTTCGGACTTCCGCCACGGTCCTCAAAACCGGCCAATCTCTGATGGCTTCCACTTTTGTTGGATCCACTGCCACCCCATCCCCATAAATCACGTGGCCCAAAAATGCCACCTTCGCTAACCAGAACTCGCATTTTGAGAACTTTGCATACAACTGATTCTCCCTCAACACTTGCAAGACCACTCTCAAGTGGGTCTCATGCTCCTCTTCCGATTTGGAATACACCAAGATGTCATCAATGAAGACAACCACAAAAGAATACAAGTATTCCCGAAATACTCGATTCATAAGGTCCATGAACACAGATGGCGTGTTCGTCAGCCCGAACGGCATCACCGAAAACTCAAAGTGTCTGTACCTCGTACCAAAGGCAGTCTTGGGTATGTCCTCGTCCCGAATTCGCAACTGATAATAGCCTGACTTCAAGTCCAATTTTGAGTACACCACCGACCACACCAACTGGTCGAACAAGTCGTCTATCCGAGGAATCAAATACTTATTCTTAACGGTCAGTTTATTCAGCTCTCGTTAGTCTATGCACAGCCGCATACTACTGTCTTTCTTCTTTACAAACAACACCGGCGCGCTCCACGGCGAAGAACTGGGTCTGATATACCCTTGCTCCAACAGTTCCTGTAACTGTACTTTGAGTTCAGCCAACTCCTTTGGTGCCATCCTAAACGGAGGTCGTGACACCGGCCTAGCCTCCGGCACTAACTCGATCGAGAAGTCGATCTCCCGCCGAGGAGGCGCTCCAGGAAGTTCATCCGAAAACACATCCTTGAACTCTTCCACTACGGGCACTTCCTCATTAGATAACTGGGAGAGGCAAACCTCCAATAACGCTACCAGTGCTACACCATCCTGGTTAACTGCCCGCATCAATTGCATGGCCAAAATCAGGGAATAGGCCACTCCACAAAGGCCCTCAAATTTGACTTCCGCCTGCCCTTTGCTCCTTAGGGTCACTACCTTAGATAGGCAATCAATACTGGCGCGATACTCTGCAAGCCAGTCCATGCCCAAAATGACATCGAACTCAACCAATGGTAAAACCGCTGCTACCAAAACGAAGTCAACTCCGTCCAGCTCCCAACAGATGCGCCCTTTGGCCCCGGTGGTCATGGATGACCCATTAGGCATGCGCACTTTCAGCTCCGCGTCCTCCGAGAAAGACTCAACTCCTATTCTCCGGATGAAGCTCTCCGCAAGAAAGGAGTGCGATGCTCCCGTATCGAACAATACCCTAGCTGGGTATCCAGAAACTAATATGAAGCCTACAACATAGACATCACACATAAAAGTCTAAAAGTATGAAGCACAAAATTTAAACTTAAATTTCATCATACATGTCACAACATCGGTTTGGCGGATCGCTTCCTGCTGTCCAAGGTTGTAGGCCCTTGGTTGCATCGGTTGGAACCGAGAAGCGCTTGACTCTGCCATCTTCCCTTTCTCTGCGACACTGGGGCCGGAGCGCACAGTCTGCACTTGCCTTACCTCTTACTCCGCTCCTCCTTGAGGGCAAACACGAGCTATGTGCCCCACCTTACCGCAGTTGTAGCACGTCGGCGACCCCCTAGAGTGAGAACCTCCAGGCATCCACTTGCTCTTCTCACCGGACCTGGAAGTGTGAGGGTTTTTCCTCCACCTACTCCCTTCAGACTTTCCCTGGGATTGGGGAGGCTTCCCTTCCCCTTGCTTGGGAGTGAAACCCTTACGACGTTGGGTTCACTCCAGATCACTCTCCAATATCCTGGCAGCCTCAACTAGCTCATTAAAACTAGTTCTCTTCATGGAAATGGGGGGTTGCCTCAGATTCTCCCTCAGCCCCTAGTAGAAGAGGTTATCCCTCTCTACATCATCTGCCATCATCGTTCCAGCGTAACGACCCAAACGGGTGAACTCCTGCACATACTAGTCCACCGTCTTGTCTCGCTGCATTAAGTGCAGAAACTGCCTCTGAAGGGCCAACCGTGTAGAAACGGGAATGTACCTCTTTAGAAAAGCATCCCCAAATTCCTCCATCGACGGGGTGCGTCCAGGGAACTGGCGGCCGCTATGGCTCACCCACCACAACTTGGCGTCTCCTTCCAACATGAACGTCGCATACTCAGATTTCTTTTCTTATGGCATCTCTGTCTCCCTCAAAAGCTCTTGAATTTGAACCCACCAATCCTCCGCATCCGTTGGCGTACCAACTCCCTTGAACGACGGCGGATGGAAGCTCAGGAAGTACTTCATGTGCCGGTCTCCATGTCCGACAACCACCCTTTCCGCCTAAAGCTCCACTCGCCTGGCTTCTCTGCCTGGCACGGCCATCACCGTGTCCGGTGTAGCAGGGGTTACTACCTGAGCTGTCGCTGCACCTTGGGCTGCCACCATCGCTTCTGCAAGCATGCGACAGAAGTCGGCCAGGTTTACAGCTGTGCCCAAAAGACCTGGAGCAGTGGCACTGCTCGTCGAAAGTTCTTCTCTTGCTCTCGATGTACCCGCCTCGTTGCTTGCACTCTTCAAGAAAACAAGAAACAAGGGATCATTCTCTAATCTCAAGACTTAAACATAAGGACACTCATGGTCCCACGTTACTCTTATGTGGATAACTTCTCTACGCACTAACCTTGAATCTAACCTCCCTCTGATACCAAATTGTAACACCTCCCCTGTAACGACGGTATAATATGGGTTCGGCCGGGGCCCACAACATACAGACGCCACAGCTTCAGTATTATAAAATGATATAGCTACCCAATCTCAAAACTCAAAACACAACACAGCGGAAACCACAAAGAGACTAGAAGTTATACACTCCTACAAGAGTAACAAAATGGCCTTAAGGCCTTACAAAGAGAGTGAATCCAAACTCAAATAATACATCAGTCCAGAAAGTGCATAAGCACACCTAGTCTACCTCGGCATGCAAGCCGGTCACCAAGGGCATCAAAACATACAATGTCATAAAGAGTAGAGCTATAGCAAAAGTTAACACTTCATGAGGCTTAGGCCTTTCTGGCCAGCGAGCTAGCTTCTGCTTGCGATCCATGCCCTGTAAAAAATATTAGTAACGTGGGTCAGTAAAGGCTGACCTCAAACTGTGTAACAAACACATCTACTCCCGGACACCCCTAACGGACCCCGGGGTACTCCTCCAACCTGCAAGTTAGCACTTCGTATGCAATATTCATAAGCAAGAAAAGCAACTAAAGAAACAGGCTTGGATGTCTCAAACATCATACATGTTCTCTACTGTTGAGCACATAATATTATGGCCTACTATGCAACATGAATGCAACACCCGGGTTTCACCCAAGGCACCCTATAGCGTATGCATCTAGCACATCATCACATCAATTGGGTACTCATCGCTTCCCCATTGGCATAAAGCCACAACCAAAGGGGTAACACAATCCCCCCCAACGGCGCACAAGCCGCCATATGGAACTCTTGCTAAGGCCCCACCCGCTCAAGGTCTTAGACCCGGGCTTGCCTGCAAGCTCTGACGTCTCATGTCAGGATTCCAACAAACACAAACTGACCGACTCTAAGAAGCCTTGCTGGACCCCACCCGCTCATGGCCTCATTGTCCGGGATTGCCCCTTGCTTGGCATTCTCGTCAGTCTCACAGAAGGGGACTAGTCTCGCCGGGACACTCTAAACACATGATGTGTACGTCACGGGATAGCTAGCCGACCACGGAGACACAGCCACGCCTTGACACATCACAAACTAAGACAATTACACCCTAGTCCCTCATTTGTACTGCAGCGTTCCGGCGCACCAAGGAAACCATCTACCACCAATGCGGAGCTAACCTTGTCCACCAGGGAAACCATCTACCGCCATTAAGGAGCTAACCTTGTCCGGTTCCGACTACACGTACTCACTGAGAAAAAGGGGAAAACATCACCACATCACAAACGACATCATGCCGCAATGGATCTCTACGAATCCTTAAAAATCGTATGCAACATCACCGAGTCGGACTAACGGTCATGACTACGGCTTCACACACCATGCCTAATCCACTAATGGAGCGGATCTCTAATGCAAAACATGTCGGGGACGGACTCAATCGACCCGGAGGTTCCTCTTGAACCTTGGCGACCCAAAACCCTCTCATTTAAGTGTTTGGTGCCCAAAAACTAGAAAAGAAAAGATGCTAAAACATGCATCCTAAAACCGAGAGGAGAAGTGTCGTTACCTTCCGACTCCTCTTCCTAGCCATGGAAAAATAGCCGGATGAAAACATCCGCAACGATCTAGCCTCCCCGAATCTGGACTCGGCTCGCGATTTGGAGCACCGAAACCTCTCCAACAGCCAGATCTCTATTTCACCTTTTTCCTTGTTCTCCCCTCTCTCTAGAACTTTAGAAATAGAACCACCCAAAAGAAATGAGGGTTTCTAAGGGTCCAATCCGGTGTATATCACATCAGGAACAACCCCCAGCCATTGGATCCCAAATTAAAGAAACGAACGGCCTTGATTCGGGCCTGATATGCTAAAACTGGGCCGAACACGGCCTACGACACGCCTGTGTCCAGGGTCGTGTCCACCATTCACCGTCAAAATCGACGCGCCTGGAACAACACACGAGGACCCGACACGCCCGTGTTCGACCTGACACGCCCGTATCTCAACTGACACGGCCGTCTGGTCGGCCATGTGCCTCCATCGACACAGCCCCGAAAATAACCCGAGACTCACACGGATACTGGACACCCCCGTGTCTTTGCCCGTGTCTAACTCAACATGCCTGGGCTCCAGGCCGTGTTCACTGTCTCGACACTTCGTTGAGCGAAGTTCGTCGACTGCCTAACACGGCCTTGGACACGCCCGTGTCTTAGGTCGTGTGCCTTGTGTCGACACATCGTCGAGCGAAATTCGTCGACTCCCCGGGCCGATCGTCGACACGGGCTCGACACGCCCTGAGACACGCTAGTGTCTCAGGCCGTGTTCTCTGCTTGACCGTCGACGACTCTAAAATCGTCGACCTCTCGACCAAAACGTCGACTGGAGCCTGACACGCCCTGGGACATGCCCGTGTCCCAGGCCGTGTGCCCCCTACCAGAAATCAATTTTCCTTCTCAGCTAAGACACAAACTTGGCCAGAAACGCTGGTCGTCCTTCTATAAATTTTAGGGCGTTACAAAACTCATAGAAGAAGCCCCACTTGCTCTTGGCCAACCAGTAGGAGCCATGTGTCCACCCTAGTGAAGGAGAAGAATTCGTTCTATCTCTCGCTCTCGGGTTAATCACAAACCGGAGATGAAGGTGAGGATGCCCCCACCAGGCTATAAAAGCCCCTACCCCCTGCCTTTATCTCCATCAAGACAAACGAGCCTAAGGGAGCCCTCACCGGAACCCTAGCTCGGCGGAAAACATCAACCCGAGCTCCACCATACCCACCACCTAGCATGGCCAATCAAGTCGGCCCATCCCAATCCCCTCCTGCACAAGTAGAAGCTCTCTCCTCCTTCCCCATCTTCTGGACGATCTACATGGGCCTCCCGGCGGTCGGAGTGCCGCCGGCACCACCCGACCCATGCACTAGGTCGGGTGGTGACCGCAGGAAGTCTAGCCCCTCCTAGCACCAGTGGTGGCGCTAGAGAAGGGCTAAACCACCGGGATGACGTTTTTTTCGATGGGGGAAAGCTGGGGAGCCGTCGGAAAATGCCGCTCCGGCGGCACCCGGGAAACAGGGTGTTGCTATGTTTTATCTCCGACGGCGGCCGGCAACGGTTGATCGTCAGACCACCACCAGAGAATAACCCTGCCCCCAGCGTGCCGGTCGGGGTGGTTTCGGGGTTGGGGTCAATGCCGGAGAGGCAGGGTGGTGCGGTGGAGCTTGGAGCAGAACCACTGCCACCCCGCTCTTAGGTTGACTGAATTAGGCGGTGGCCGACAGTGGAGGGCCGCCAGACCACCACCCCGGGACTTGCTGACCCCCGAAGAACCTGCTAGGGCATCTCCAGCACCTAGCAGTGACCGGCCGGCAGTGGTACAGGGTCTCCTCCTCTTTCAACTACAAAGAATAAATCGCTGTCGTCCATCTCTGGTGATGAGATAGACGGCGGGGATCACCTCTTCCCCCATGTTAAATTTTCTCAATGTGGTCAGCAAGATAGCCCAAAGCCAAATTAATATTCTCGGCACTACCCAGTTCACACTTTGATCTAGCGAAAATCTCAAGGAGCAAGCTCAACACACCAACAACATGGAAGAACAAGCAGATCTTATATTCATTACACTTCTTTACAAGACGAGGTATACGTAGCTAGACATGATTTCGCTAGTACAACAACTATAAACAGAAAGAACAACAAGCCGAGCGAACATCACTGCAGACCGCGAAACTGCCGAGTCCGCCTAGTCGCTAAAGTCGCCCGACCTCCAGCTGCTACACGCCGAAAAGAACACGGAGTCTGCCTGAGACCGCGAGGCCGCGCGGACACTCCGTTATTCGCGTACTGCTGATGAACTAATGAACAGACCGCCTACCAGCCTGAGACTGGCGGACAGGTTAATGTAACTTACAGAGTTAAAGCAGAGAACTGACAAGCCGCAGAGCGACCTGCTGAAACCGCATAGACCGCACACTTCCAAGTACTTGACCGAAGTCAAAGCCAAACTTCTGGCTCCTTGAAGCTAGCCGTGCGACCTGCACACAGCAGACAGTTAACTCTTATTCAATCCGCGCGGACAGAAAACTGAGACCGCAGCACTTTGACGAGCCCCCACTTACTGTTCACTCAGTTACTATAGACGTGCCGTGAGGGTCATATTTATAGGCGAGGTGAGGAGTGTGGTCACCGCCCTAGTGGATAGAGACACTGCCCCAGCCTGCGCGCTAACAAACACCCGTCCGCTGAGTCTGCAAGGACTTAGCCGGATTCCAAGGTACAAACCGCCAGGAGCAATACACTGATTACAACAAGGCGGACTTGCCTCATACTATGCGGACAAGATACAGTCTGCACAGTCTGCACAGTCCGTAACAACACCAAATGGATAGCCATAACCCCTTCAGCAACAGTCCGCACACAAAAAGACGCAGTCCGCATAGTACAAGACCAAAGCCAAAGCCAAAGCCAAACTTTTGGCTCCTTGAATCTAGCTGTGCGACCTGCACACAGCAAACAGTTAACTCTGATTCAATCCGCGTGGACAAAAAACTGAGACCGCGGCACTTTGATGAGCCCCCACTTACTGTTCACTCAGTTACTGTAGACGTGCTGGGGGGGTCCTATTTATAGGCGAGGTGAGGAGTGTGGTCACCGCCCTAGTGGATAGAGACACCGCCCCAGCCCGCGCGCTAACAATCACCCGTCCGCTGAGTCTGCAAGGACTTAGCCGGATTCCAAGGAAAAAACCGCCAGGAGCAATGCACTGATCACAACAAGGCGGACTTGCCTCAAACTATGCGGACAAGATACAGTCCGCACAGTCTGCACAGTCCGTAACAACACCAAATGGACATCCACACCCCTTCAGCAACAGTCCGCACACAAAAAGAGGCAGTCCTCATAGTACAAGACAAAAGCCTCGATCCGCCACAAGTCCACGACCAAAGGCAGGGTTAGCAACAGTCCGCCCGGTCAACAGTGGACTTGGCGGATACAGCGGACACACTGGACTTGTCACAGAATGTGACCAAGTCCAGTAAATCACAAATGGCCTAATGCGAGCTTGGCGGATAAGGCTCATTCCGCCAATCACCCAAAACGAAAACGCTAACACAACTCCAGAGTTAAGGCAGAGTCCGTAAGCAAACTCCCACGGCTACCCAAATGGCCAACTGCCGGACTCCACACACCAGTCCGCCACAGCTACAACACCTGTACTACCGGAGCTCAGCAAGGCCACAACCAAACTCCTAAGGCCAGTCCGCAACAGCGGACACCGCGGACATGCCAGTTTTCAAGCTTCTCGTGGATAGGACCCAATCCGCTATTTAACACGCTTGCAACACGACCACTGAATAGAGCACTGCCTATAGCCTGCAAACCTCTGTCCGCTCAGGCCGCTTAACAAGGCCAGGCCAGCAAGGCAGCCAACGCCCTATCCGTAGACAACAATCCACCCAGTACGCGGACTTAGTTCGCACAAGCCGCTCAGAAGAACATCCAGATCCAACTAGGCCCAACGCCAGGCCGCAAAACAGCAGTCCGCCCAGTCCGTCCAGTCCGCCGACTATGTCTGCCCACGCCGCCCGGCCTACCCATCAACCACTTTCACTTCACAAACTTCAACACTCCCCATTGAAGTGAGAAGTGGTGATCAAGCCTAGCAAGATGCGCAACCGCTCAAAAGGCCCCTTCAACAGTGGCTTCGTGAAGATGTCAGCAAGAGTATCTTCACTCCGAACATGCCCGACCAGAAGATATCCTTCCAACACCTTCTCCCTTATGAAGTGGTGATCGATCTCAATATGCTTGGTCCGAGCGTGACACACAAGATTGTTTACCCGCTTGAGAGCACTCTCATTATCACCCCGGAGTAAAGTCGGCCATTGCACTTCTTCATGCACATCCTCTACAAGCCTCCTCAACCAGATGGCTTCCCGAGCAGCCAAGGCCGAAGCCTTATACTCTGCCTCCGTAGTTGAGACGGACATCGAGTCTTGCTTCTTGCTACACCATGAGATGCTAGCTGATCCATAAGTGAACATATAACCTGAAGTTGACCTTTGATCATCCGAATCACCGCCATAGTCAGCATCTGTGTACCCAAGCAAGGCAAAATCCGAGTCCCTTTTGTAGAGAAGTCCCATATCAGAAGTTGTTTTGACATACTTCAGAATGTTCTTTGTCGCCACTAGATGAGACTTCCTTGGTTCAGCCATAAATCGACTTACTCGGCCAACATCGTAAGCAATGTCTAGCCTTGTAATCGTCAGGTAGATCAAGCTCCCAACAAGAGCTCTGAACACCACGGGGTCAGGAAGAATCCTTCCCTCATCTCGTCGAAGCTTCAGCCCATGTTCTAGTGGAGTAGAGCAACTCTTTCCTTTGCCCATGCCGAACCGCTTTCACAATACGATCTGCATATCCTCTTTGTCAAATGAGTATACCACTCTTCTTCCTCTCCACTTCAAGACCGAGAAAATGATGAAGCTCTCCCAAGTCTTTCATCTCGAAGCGTATAGCAAGCTCAGCCCTGAGCCTTGCTACTTCCTCCTCCGAATTCCCTGTGATGATCATATCATCAACATACAGCAGGACCAAGACTTGAAGCTCCCCCTTCTTCTTGACGAACAAGCTAGAGTCTGAGTTGGGAGCAAGATAACAGCAGAATTGTAAATACTCTGCTATCTTCCCATACCAAGCTCTAGGAGCTTGCTTCAATCCATAGAGAGCCTTCCTGAGCTTGCAGACATAGTCAGGATGAACTTCAGAAACAAAACCAAGTGGTTGATCCATTAATATGTCCTTGTCAATTTCTCTGTAAAGAAAAGCATTCTTCACATCAAGCTGCCACATCCTCCATCCCTTGCTAGCAGCCAAGGCGATCACCACTCTAACTGAAGTCATCTTTGCAACCAAACTAAAAGTCTCCTCATAGTCTTCTCCATACTGCTGTGAGAATCCTCGAGCAACCAGGCGAGCTTTGTATCTATCAATGCTCCCATCAACCTTCTTCTTCAACTTAAACACCCACTTGCAAGTCACTGGAGTAATGCCATCAACCTTGGGCACTAGATCGCAGGTTTCATTCTTCTTGAGAGCAGCAATCTCTTCCCTCATGGCATTTTCCCACTCCTTGACTCCAGTGGTCTAATTGAAGTTTGCAGGATCTCGCTCATCCAGAGGACCTGCAAAGAAGCAGGAGACAAATCTCACTGCATTCCCATCACAGTAACGAGCCGGTGGCTTAATAACCCTCTTCGATATCTGAAGGGTCGGCTCCTTTCTTAATACCTCCGTTGCTTCTTCAGGCTCAACTCCTACTTGAGGCAAGCTTTGAGCAATGCTCCCCCTGCTTCCTGAGCCAGAAGGCTCAGCCTCAAAATTTGAAGCAACAGGAGCTGCTGGTGAAACAGCAAGCTCCTCTTCCAGGCCTTCAACCGCCACCATCGGTTCTTCATCAGCCTTGCTTCCGGTTAGCTCAACCGAGCAACCTTGATACGACGTCAGCTCGTCAAAGACAACGTCTCTTGACACAACGAACTTCTTTGTCGCAGGATCCAAGCATTTCCATCCCTTCTTTCGCTCATTGTAGCCAACAAAGACAAGCTTCCTTGCCTTTGCATCCATCTTAGTCCGTGAAGCATCAGGTACATGCACATAGTAAGTTGAACCGAACACCCGAAGGTGTTCCACACTAGGATTCTCCTTCAGCAATAACTCAAAAAGAGTCTTCATTTTGATCGGGCTAAGCGACATCCGGTTGATGACATAAGAAGCACAAGACATCCCCTCCGCCTAAAAGGACCTTGGGATGTCTTTCGCAAGAAGCCAGCATTTGCAAGTCTTCGTCAGATGACGAATCTTCCTCTCCGCTACTCCATTTTGTTGTGGAGTGTGAGCACAAGTGAGCTCTCTCTGAATTCCGTGCTTCCTGTAGAAGTTAGAAAACTCAGAGGAAACAAACTCACCCCCGTTATCTATTCTAAGCTTCTTGATCCGCAAGCCAAGCCGGCCCTCAACTAGCTCCTTGAACTCCACAAACAACCGGAAGGCTTCAGACTTCTCCTTCAAGAAATAAACCCAAGTATATCTTGAGTAGTCATCAATCAAGACAAGCATGTATCTGCTTCCACCAAGGCTGGCAGTGATAGTTGGTCCCATCAAGTCGCCATGAATGCACTCCAATGGTTGCTTGCTCCTTGTTTGTGATTTATCAAACGGAATGCGATGTGCCTTACCGTATTGACATCCCGTGCAAACATGCTCGTCCCCAAAGGAGGACAACTTAGGCAAACCTCTCACCAAACTTCTACTAGCCATTGCCTTTAGCTTGTCCATTCCTACATGCCCCAACCTCTCATGCCAGATAGCAGCGCTATCGTTGGTCCTCATACGATCAACATAAGGATTAGTTGCAAGAACAAATAATTTCTTAACTCTCCTTCCTACATGAGTAACATCAGCCTTAACTGCTGATACGTTGCGAATGAACATCACGTCTGTTGGCCCAAACATAACGTGAAAACCAGCATCTACTGCATTGGTCACAGAGAAGAGATTCTTCTTCATCCCCGGTACGTGATATACACTCCTTAATGTGAGTGGCCCCTGATCACTACCCAAATAAACAACCCCCTCTTTCTCTACTGCATAAACAGTGTTATCAGCAGTTATAATAGCTACGTTACCTGAGTATGCTTGCAAGGAAGAGAACTTCGATTTGTCTTCGGTGAGGTGATGACCACACCGGAGTCCACGATCCACTCGTCGTTGAATTCCTCAGCAGACAAGGCACGGACACAAGTTCCCATCATGAAGGCTCCACCCCATTCTGCTTCCTTACTCTTAGAGCAAGATTCCTCCTTGCCTACAGCATGCCCAGGCTGCAGCTTGACCTTGCAGTCCCGCTTGAAGTGCCCTCGCTGATGACACCTGTAACACTTCAAGTTCTTCTTCCAGTCCTTCTTCGGAGCAGCGCTCCTCTCTGGCTGATAAGAAGTTGAAGGCTCATTCTCAGCAGCGACCTGCTTCTTCTTCTTCTTCCCATCCCATCTCTTCTTCTTCTTGCTTGTGAACAGCGCTTCACTACCACCTTTAGAGACAGTCACTCCTGCCATCTGCCTTGCCAGACTTTCCTGCGAAGCAAGTAGGTTCTCAAGCTCCAGCAAGGATGGTTGAGTTGCCCACCCTTGAACAGATGTTACAAAGGCAACATATTCCTTCCGCAAGCCGCAGATAATGTGCCTTTTCAACTTAGCCTCTGAGATAGGCTCATCAGGGTCAAGCGCTGAAATCTCTTCACACAAGCTTTTCATCTTCAAGAAGAACTTTGAGATAGTAAGGTCTCCTTGAGTTGTTCTGACCAACTTATTCTCCAGAAACTGAACTCTGGCCACATTCTTCCTATTGAACAACTCATCAATAGTTGTCCAAATATCAGCAGCAGACTCACATCCAATGATGTGATCAAACAGTTCTGGTGAAACGGCTCTCTTGAGAACAAACTCCGCTTTTGCATTTGTTTTTCTCCAGACCCTCACCTGCTCAGCAGTACCAAACACAGAAGTAAATTCTTGTCTATCGTCACCACCGATGACCTCCCACAGCTCCTCGCCAAGAAGAAAACTCTTCATACATGACTTCCACTTCTTAAAGTTAGTCGTGGTCAAGAGTTCAATACCAAGACCCCTTGCATAGCTCCCTTCCATTGCAACAACCTTTGGTTAGCTTATCAGAAGCACATAGCAACAACAGAGCAACAACAACCGTTGATCACCGCTCAAGCAACTGAACCTCGCTTTGATACCCTGTTAAATTTTCTCAAAGTGGTCAGCAAGATAGCCCAAAGCCAAATTAATATTCTCGGCACTACCCAGTTCACACTTTGATCTAGCAAAAATCTCAAGGAGCAAGTTCAACACACCGAGCACATGGAAGAACAAGCAGATCTTATATTCATTACACTTCTTTACAAGACGAGGTATACGTAGCGAGACATGATTTCGCTAGTACAACAGCTATAAACAGAAAGAACAACAAGCCGAGCGAACAACACTACAGACTGCCGAAATCACCGAGTACGCCTAGTCGCTGAAGCCGCCCAACCTCCAGCTGCTACACGCCGAAAAGAACACGGAGTCCGACTGAGAATGCAAGGCCGCGCGGACACTATGTTATTCGCGTACTGCTGATGAACTGATAAACAGACCGCCTACCCTCCTGAGACTGGCGGACAGGTTAATGGAACTTGCAAAGTTGAAGCAGAGAACTGACAAGCCGCAGAGCGACCTGCTGAAACCGCAGAGATGGCACACTTCCAAGTACTTGACCGAAGTCAAAGACAAACTTCTGGCTCCTTGAAGCTAGCCGCGCGACCTGCACACAGCAAGCGGTTAACTCTGATTCAATCCGCGTGGACAGAAAACTGAGACCGTAGCACTTTGACGAGCCCCCACTTACTGTTCACTCAGTTACTGCAGACGTGCCGGGGGGTCCTATTTATAGGCGAGGTGAGGAGTGTGGTCACCGCCCTAGTGGATAGAGACACCGCCCCAGCCCGCACGCTAATAAACACCCGTCTGCTGAGTCCGCAATGACTTAGTCGGATTCCAAGGAACAAACCGCCAGGAGCAAGGCACTGATCACAACATGGCGGACTTGCCTCACACTATGCAGACAAGATACAGTCCGCACAGTCCGCAACAACACCAAATGGACACCCACAACCCCTTCAACAACAGTTCACACACAAAGAGAGGCAGTCCGCATAGTACAGGACCAAAGCCTGCATCTTCCACAAGTCCACGACCAAAGGCAGGGTTAGCAACAGTCCGTTTGGTCAACAGCGGACTTGGCGGATACAGCGGATACACTGGACTTGTCACGGAATGTGACCAAGTCCAGTAAATCAGAAAGAGCCTAATGCGAGCTTGGCGGACAAGGCTCAGTCCGCCAATCACCCAAAATGAAAACTCCAACACTCCTCCAGAGTTAAGGCATAGTCCACAAGCAAACTCGCACGACTACCCAAACAGCCAACTGCCGGACTCCACACACCAGTCCGCCACAGCTACAACACCTGTACTACCAGAGCTCGGCAAGGCCACATCCAAACTCCTAAGGCCAGTCCGCAACAGCGGACACTGCGGACACGCTAGTATGCAAGCCTCTCACGGATAGGACCCAATCCACCAGTTAACATGCTTGCAACACGGCCACTGAATAGAGCATTGCGTATAGCCTGCAAACCTCTGTACGCTCAGGCCGCTCAACAAGGCCAGGCCAGCAAGGCAGCCAACGCCCTATCCGTAGACAACAATCCGCCCAGGCTGCGGACTTAGTCCACACAAGCTGCTCAGAAGAATAACCAGATCCAACTAGGCCTAACACCAGGCCGCATAACAGCAGTCTGCCCAGTCCGCCGACTATGTCCGCTCAGGCCGCCCGGCCTGCCCATCAACCACTTTCACTTCACAAATTTCAACACCCCCCTCCATTTTTGTGCCCCCCCCCACAGCAAATCTGAGGCGTATCTGTTGTGGTGAAGTAGCGGTGCGTTAACCCGTCCGGCTCAATCTCAGCCAAATAAATTGTGGTTGATCTGCTAATTGCGGACCAAATCCCTTAACAGATCTTTATGATTTTTTGGGGCCAAATCAGAGCTCTATGGGGCAAAGTTGTCAACATGAAAAATGTTCCCCATATTGAGGGTTTCCTCCACAAAAATTTTGAAAATTCTTGAAAATGTTTTAGTATTTTAAAAGCTTAGATAAATATTATTAGGCCAAAATAATGGTCCAAAACTTGGGAAAAAATTATGAAATAATTTCGAGAACCTTAATAGGATCTCCCAAGGGTTCTATCAAAGTTTGGGGACATGGGGATAAGAAATGAATTTTCGTTCAAATTCTAAGAGTTTAGGGTCGTGCCTGGTATTTATTTCGCTCACTTTCTCCGAAAATGAAAATTGGAACGTGCGACTATCCCACCTAATTTAATATCAGGTATAAAATTACACCACCAATGAGAGTGGTTGAGGCAAGAAGCAAAGCTCTAGTTGCCCCGAGATTTCATGAAACCTTCGAACGCCTCGAATTTTGGGAAACTTTGGGCATGCTCAGAAGGCAAGATTACGAATAGTGAGTCATAAATTATTCTCGATGTTTAAAAGCGGTGTGATTCCTAACATGTCCCTGATCCATTTAAACCATAACAAACAAGGCGCAATTAAATAGATATCAGATCTTAATAATGGATGTAACCTAAGAAGAGATAGTATTGAATGTACCTCCTGAAAATAGAGAAGAACTGAAGCCTCCTAAATAGAGTGGTTGGACTACTAACCATTTCTTCTTTATGATTATTCCAGTCTCGTACTGGTCAAGTTCAATTTTGTACCTTAAATTCAACTCCAATCTCATACTGGTCAAGCTCAATTCAGTACTTGCAATTTAATTACAGTCTTGTAATGGTCAAGTTCAATTTAGTACTTTCAATTCAACTCCAGTCTTATACTGGTCAAGTTCAATTCAGTACTTTCAATTCAATTCCAGTCTTGTACTGGTCAAGTTCAATTCAGTACTTTCAATTCAACTCCAGTTCTGTATTAATCAAGTTTAATTCAGTACTTTCAATTCAATTCCAGTCTTATACTAGTCAAGTTCAATTCAGTGCTTTCAATTCAATTCCAGTCTTGTACTGCTAAAGTTCAATTCACTACTTTCAATTTAATTCCAGTCTAGTACTGGTCAAGTTCAATTCAGTACTTTCAATTCAATTCCAGTCTCATACTGGTCAAGTTCAATTCAGCACTTTCGAGTCAAAACTACTCCAGTTCCGTACTGGTCGCGTATCTATCCAACACTTAAATTATGCAGCTTTCATTATCAATAGCCCTAAACTACCACTTTTATTCCTACAACTTACTGACCTAAGCCCAGGTCCTGCTCTGACGAGCAGTTATCTATTAAGGTTGAGTCTTAGTTGGGGTTAACCGGAGTTGAGGTGTTCCTCCATGTTTAGCCCCAAATAATATTCTCCCACGCTCCCTGTCGAAAGTTGAGCTAAGCGTCGCCGCCCGAAGTTTTAAGCATAGTAGGGCAGGCCGCCATAGACCCGGTGCGTCCTAGCAAATTTGACTGTTTGATTTCTTGTAAATTTGCTTGCGGTAAATTATGGAGGGTCGGTCCTTTCCGTAGATCATTTGTACAGGTGTGGAAGGTCGACGACTCAAGGTGACAGGGAGAGGGTGACCGGCCATCATGTTTAATTCCCCGGTGGGTTTTCCTCCACCGGTCAGCCAAATTATGATAACGTCAGATGTATCTCGCATCCAATAGTACACGGGGTTGTAAGTTGGAGTCTAGGGCTGTGTTGTACGACCACCCCCTTGAAGTGGCAGGGCTGGCCACTATCACCGACGGCCATATCGATGAGGCCCGCGGTGCTCGCTACCTTGCTTGAAAAGAAGAGGCCCATACTATGTAGACATAGGATGTGTGTGCGCGGCTGTGAATGCATGTGATAGGATTTGTGTGTGCAGCTGTGAATGCATGCAATAGGATACATAAAGTGTATTTCTGGTGTGTGGGTGTACTGGTAGAGCCCTTTTCATAACTGATGTTAACATTACCGGCACTTTAGTTATGCTACTTTTCTTTTATTGCTTCTCCTAAATTAAATATTGTGCTAACCCTCTCACGCTTCGACTATCTTATACTGCTGGGTGCGTGTGTGCTCGTCCCTAGGATATAGATCCAGGGAGGGGATTTGTTTCTACTTAGCCCGATGACTAACGGTTATTTAAATGACCATTCACCGGAGAAGGAGCACCGTAGCGACCCCCTGCCGTAGGAGAACGCCCAGTGGTTAGGACTACCCAAGAAGAAGCACCACTGATGTCTGCATAGTTTAGAGACGTGAGTGCCAATGAGAAAGAGAGAGTATGAGAGGGAGATGCTATAAGTAGAACTTGTACAGCCTACGTGCTTATATAAGAACTTAGGCTACAGCCCTAGTACTCTTGTAAATATACTTGGTATTATGTGTGTGTGTATATATATATATATATATATATATATATATATATATATATATATATATATATATATATATATATATATATATAGTGGTTTTCTATTAACGCTTCCGCAAATTTCTGATGTATTGTGAATGTTGTGATTCTAGCCTGCAAGGCAGCCAACTAGTGCTTAGTAGGGCAGTTCGTTGCCCCTTGGGAGCACTAGCTGGACGTCTTGGGCACGCAAGATCCCATCCCGCCCAACCCGGCGCAAACGTTTGTGGGGGGGGGGGGGGCTTACAAATGGATCAGAGTAATCACGATTCGTTCTTGTGGAGTAGTCTCAGGATTCCCCAGTCCCTTGCTTCGCTTCTCGATTTGGGACGAACCTTGCAGCGAAAGACTTGTGGACCCTAGTGTAGAAGCTTAGGGATTATAGATTGTACGTTATTATGCTCGTACACCATTGTTTCTGCTTAGTCAGTCATTCTTGCAAATTTACCATACTTTTTCAAAGTATTGACACTCTTTCCTGTTACTTCTCCAGATACCGAAGTACGGTAATGGGGGGTCCTCTTCCAGAGGAGATGTTCCTACCACCCCACCTTCAGACCCGGTCGTCCCAGCAGCTGTACCGTTTGCCGAAACTGACTTGGGGCAGACATTGATGGCCATCCTGGCCACCTTCTGGACAGCCTTGGCATAGCCACCATGAGAGATGATGACACCTACCAATTTGTTGATGACCTTTCGAGGACTAAGGCCTCCCACTTTCAGAGGTACGGAGACCGCCATTCAGGCAGAAGAGTGGGTGGAGTATGTGGAGGAGCTGCTAGTAGGCATGATGTGCCCAGCAGTGGTTACAGTCTCACTGGTAGTGACTTTATTAGAAGGATACGCTTGGGATTGGTGGAGAGCGGCCAACCGCTCGACCTTTAGAGGACGGCCGATGAGCAATATCCTATGGGGAGAGTTCTCGGAGGCCCTGCTGGATTTCTTTAGTACAGACGCATACCAAGATGTTCTGTAGGAGAGGTTCCTACACATCTGATAGGGTGATCGAACAGTTCCTGAGTACAAAAGGGAGTTCATACAACTAGTACGCTTTGCCGGGAACTTGGCTGGCTCTGACAGGGATAGAGCTTCCCGGTTATACCGAGGCCTACCTGATGACCTGAGGTAGACCCTGATTATGATCTCTCAGTCTACCTTCCGCACCATAGCTACTCACGTAGTGGCGCCAGAGTTGGACCAACTGATGGTAGCCCAGCAGCACAGAGGACTGGTCGAGGTCCCTAGAGGCCTGAGATGAGAAAGAGGAGATGCTCCCCACCGACAGGATAGAGGGCGCAGGCATAGGCACCATAGACAGCCTTATAGGAGCCCACCAGCTCCACCAGTGCCACCACCTCCCCCAGCACCGCAGCAGGACGTCATACAAGCTCCAGCACCACAACCCGCACCAGTAGTCTGAAGAGATGTTCCCTTCACAGGGAACTGCTTCTTTTGTCAGCAACCAGGAGATATGAGGTCCTTCTACCCAGAGGGAAGGCCAGGGCAAGGAGCTGTACATGGTGGGCAGCTAGCACGAGGACAGGGCCATAGAGGCTGTAGAGGTAGAGCTGGCAGGAGAGGCCAACAGGGCCATGTAGCATCCTTGGAGTCCTATACACTAGATCTACAGTATGGACCGACCCCTGATGTAGTGATAGGTATATATATTCGTCAATAGAGATATGTCAGATACTGTTATACTAGGATATATATATATATATATATATATATATATATATATATATATATATATATATATATATATATATCATACCTACATCTTGTATATTAAAATATGATATATATATATATGCTCCCTATTCTGTCAGGAATTTTGATGGTAGGACGCCCCACCAAGACCCTCTTCGACACCGGAGTGACGCACTCCTTTGTGTCCCAACATTTCATCATGACCAAGGAGAATGCTGCTCGTTCATCCGGACTGTCTATACGGATCTGTCTACCAGATGGATAAGACATGAAGTCAATAGAAAAATGTACATTCCAGGCAATACTAGGATACATGAAATTTGAAATCTTTGCAACGATCTTGGAAATAACCGGATTTGATATCATACTGGGAATGGATTGGCTAGCCGAGCACAAGGCACAAATAAATTGTTAAACAAGGGAAGTCCGACTACAGAGCCCAAATTGTCGGGATATTACGTTGACAGGTGTACCCTATGTCTCTCGTATTATTCTAACTTCTGCACAGACCATGAGATCGGTCCGACAAAAGGACTAGATATACCTTATTTAATTCAAGATGGAGGACAAAACAAAATAGCTTGCCAAGGTCCCAGTAGTACGCGACTTCACGGACATCTTCCTGGAGTCGCTCCCTGGATTGCCGCCATGGTGAGAAGTTGATTTTCATATCAAGCTCATGACCAGAGCACGGTTGGTGACCCAAGAACCCTACCGGATGGCCCCAAGAGAACTAGCTGAGCTAAAAATTCAAATGCAAGATTTAATTGATGTTGGATTCGTTCGCCCCAGTTCCTCAACTTGGGAAGCACCAGTATTGTTCATAAAGAAGAAAGATGGGACATTACGTCTGTGCATAGACTATCGAGAATTAAATAAGCTTACGATACGAAACACATACCCCCTTCCTATGATCGATGAACTATTCGATCAATTACAAGGTGCATCCGTCTTCTCTAAGATGGACCTAAGATCAGGCTACTTCTAACTTCGAATTCGTGAGGAAGATATTCTCAAGACCACCTTCATCTCCTGTTACAATCTCTACGAGTTCCTGGTGATGCCCTTTGGGCACACCAACACACCCTCCGCCTTTATGTCACTAATGAATAAAGTTTTAGAGCCTTTCCTAGATCACTTCATGATTGTCTTCATTGACGATATTTTAATCTATTCAAAAATAAAGACAGGGCATACTAGACACCTACAGATGGTACTACTGAAACTTCGAGAGCAGTGGATCAGGCCAAAATCCAGGAAGTACAAAACTGGCCACCGCTCAAAACAGCGGCGGATATCCGAAGCTTCCTTGGTCTAGCCGGATATTACAGGAAGTTCGTATAAGGTTTCTGAAAGTTCTTGTTTTCAAGGTAGCTAACAACCTAGAGGCGGTGAATAGGTTTATTTGGATCTTTTGAAGATTCCTAAGTCTTTTTGTTGTTTTCTTACTTAGTGTTTTAGCTTTCTTTCTAACGTGATCTTAGAGCTTGTTCTTAGTACCTACAATATAAAAGAAGAACAAACAACACAGCAAATAACACAAGTATTTTATAGTTGTTCCCCAAAATTATAGGTACATCCACTCTCCTCCCACCTTGTTAACTTGTTGTTAGTCAAGGCCCAAACTCCTCCAAAATGCTCCTCAGAGCTTACACCTCAGGCCCTCAGCCTTACACTCAGGTTCTCTTCAGAAACCTACCTTAGAACCACAAAGGTTCCTACCTTAGAGCCCTGTAGTGATCCTACAACACAGTGGTCCTCAAACCACCAACCTCAGCCTTATCTTTAAGGCCTATTGCTCAGGCTTTTCAGCCCTACAAATTCAGGCATAAGTCCCTACTCTCAGAGTGCTGCATCACTCCTACAGCTCAGTTCCCTTCCAGGTACCAACCTCAATGCCCTTCCAGGCACCTACAGCTCAGTGACACAATTATCACCTACCTCAGGCCAAAAGGCCCTATAGCTCAGATCCAGAAGGATCCTACAACAAGAAATAAGATATTTAACTTTGACATGGAGAAATTTCAGTGTGTCAACAACTAGAGCAGAGAATATCTACTCTATCTCACTCCACAGCAGAGAAAACTTCGCTAGAGGAACTCAGGAGCTTACTCCTGAACTTATTGTAGAAGTCTAAAGATCTGTAGATCTTCAGTCTTCAAACATCTAATAGAACGTGCCTCGGGAAGAAGGTTCTTCTTTCTTTATAACAATATCTGATTCTGTTATGCCAGATGAAGATGGCAGAGCTATTTGAACTTTTTTTTTGGAGTTCTTCAAGCTTTTTACATGCAGCAATGGCAAGGAAGATGAAGTTGGCTGCTAACTCTTTTGTTGATGAAGCCCTAAAAGTTATTATGTATCTTGGCGCATCTCCTCCTCTTGTAGTCTGCAGATCAACGGCTCTTAAATATCAGTGGGTCCCACCTGCAGTGTCTAGCTGCAACATGCTTTAATGTCTATCTGTCGTACTGTAGCCCCGCGGCGCCTTTTGTCGTATACTGTGACTTTGCCGCTAACAATTTGAATATTGTTGACATTTTGACTTGCTAACATCAGCACCTGAGGACTTAGTCAAAATTCAAGCATCAGTAATATAGGCGTTGAGTGAGTGAGTTTCACTCAATTCCAAAGTACTTAGACAGATTTATTGTGTCTTGGCGTTGAGTGAGTTACCTTATCTCAATGCCAAACTACTTAGATTATAAATCTGTTTCTAGGCGTTGAGTGATTCAGCTTCACTTAATGCCAACTTGCTTTATCAGCGACCTATTGCTTAGCGTTGAGTGAGTCAGCATCACTTAATCCCAAACTACTTAGACGAAATTCAGTATTCACAAGGCGTTGATAGCGTTGAGTGAATAAAGCACACTCAACGCTTTTTACCTTAACCCTTTCAGTAGACTCTTCTGCATGCAAGGCGCTGAGAGTGTTGAGTGAACATTCCTCACTCAACAGCATCTGCCTTAGCCATTTCTGCTTTTTTAGGAACATAAGCGTTGACAGCGTTGAGTGGACATGCCACACTCAACGCTTTTTGCTTTAACAAATTTTGCGTCATGGCGTAGAGAGCGTTGAGTGACGACGCCTCACTCAACGCTTTCTGCCTTAGCCAAATTTCAATATTCTATAAAAGTACTGGCTTTGACTGACTGAGGGTTACTCAGCACTTAAGAGGGTACGGCGTAGAGTGAATGAGCTTCACTCAACGCCTGTGGACTTGGGCACATTTCTGCCTCTTAAACCATATGCGTGACTGTCTCAGCCAGCCTTACTCAACCCTGAACTGAGTTCGACGAATGCAGAACTGAGTTCGACGAATGCAGAATAGAGTTTGACGAACAGTTAGCTCAGCTTGATGAACTCTGAGCTCAGTTCGACGAATTTAGATTGGGCCAAATTTCTCAAACTCTGAGCTTAGTTCGACGAATGATTGGCTTAGCTCAATGAACTCTGAGCGTAGTTCCACGAATTTGGACATAGTTAATTTTCTCAAACCAAATCTTAGGTAAGAGTTTTCCTGACTTAGCCGCATAGGCCATCTGACTCATCACTGTCATCTACTGATATAAGTATATCATTGACAAGATTGACTTCCTCAAATCTAGCATATTGTGGGCAATGGACCAAACAATCTCCCCATATTTGAGGAAGTCAGAACAATTGAGAAGTGAGTCAATGACATACACAGAACCATACAACAATAGACATAAAAATTATGAAATTTATGTTAAAAATTCAACAACCTGGCACTACTATAACGTTAAATTCTCTCCTGTGGTCAGCAAGATAGCCTAAAGCCAAATTAATATTCTCAGAACAATCCAGTTCACACCTTGATCACACGGAAATTCCCTGGAACCTGGAGTGAGCAGGGGGTTATCTCAACTGAAGTCAATCAACCAGCAACACATGCAGCACAAGAGTCTTATTGATTTACAGCAATCTTCTTTACACAGTGAGACATACATGGTGAGACATGCTTCACCAAACAACACCCAAGGGAAAGCAGATAATATAAAAACAAGACAAGAGAAACAAGTCGCGCGGACTCAATACAAGCCGCCTGTCTACTGTTGTGGAGTCCGCTCAGTCCTCCAGGTCGTCAGACCGCAACCCAAGCCGTGTGGAATACTCCTTATTCCAATGCTTGCTCTAGTCGTCGATCTGCAAGCCTCCTGACTGCTAGGTCGCCTAGCCGCCAGACCGCACAAGTTGCGAGGCTGAATAGAACAGTCCGCCTGTGGTAGGCGACTTCTTGAACCCCGAACCCAGTTGCCAAAGAGAAGACCGTCTGGTCGCTGTCCGCGACCTGCTGTTTTCCGCCTGTTGCTTAACCGCAGAGTCCGCACTATCCCTGACCGCAATCAGAGCGAAGTCTTGGCTTTCCAGTGCTATCCACAAAACCTACAGAGCACAACTCGGTCAACTCACTCAAACCATGCGGACACAAAGGTCCAGTCCGCAACAACAATTGCGAGCTCAAGGTACTGTTCACTTATGCATGGAGGTTCCTTTTTCCTGATGTGACATGGGTCCTATTTATAGGCACGATGATGACTGTGGTCACCACCCTAGCCGATAGGATTACCGCCACATCCCGCAGTAAGAACATGTGTATCCACAAGAACCACGGACACACTCCAGTCCGCCTCTACCTGTGCAGGATAGCTAATCTGCCATTGCTTCTCCAAGGCCGGGCAGTAACACTAGTCTGCCTTCTCGCAAGGCCAAGCCAAGACCACCACAGCTTGACTCCGCCGCAATAGTCTGCCAATCCGCAGACACAGCGCTTCAGTCCGCCAATCCCGAGCCCACGGCTTCGCCACCAAGGCAACTGTCGTACTCAGGCGGACACGCTGTTCCAGTCCGCCCATACTGCAGACAACACTAGTCTGCATATCCCAGCCGACATTCTAGTCTGCATACCTTGCAGACTTCTCCAGTCTGCCTATCTTGCAGACTGCACTAGTCCGCATACCTCAAGTCCATAGCCTTGTCACCAAGACACTTACCAGACTCCGCAGACTCCAGCTCCAGTCCATACACAGTTGCGGACACAACCTCTAGACCGCTCATCCCCAAACTCGCAACCAAGATACATGCACTTCTATCGAGCTTGGCGGACTGATAAGCATTCCGCACTCCAATGTGCGATCTCCCAGCACTGAGCCAAACATGGACTTGGTACAGAACCAACCAAGTCCACACCACTGGCCATAAGGGCCAGTATGCACTTACTGCCGGATACTGGATCCAGTCCGCCTGTACCATCAAACTTCAGTATCAGTCTGCTCTGACTGGCGGTCTCTGCGGCTTTTACTTACCACTGCACCAAAGCAAGACCAAGGCAACTGCCAAATCGGTCTGCCGAGCTCCAGTTCTTCAGTCCGCTTCATGTTGGACTCTGCGGCTAGAAATTCTATCTACCCGGTTACTTCCTGAGATCCAACTGCCGGCCGAGCACATGCCGGCCTGGCTAACCGCCGCTGCTGTCCGCGTAGTCCTCGCGAACAGACCACCCAGTCCGCTACAGAACAACCCGTCTACAACATCCCAGCCGACCTAGCAGTCCACCAACCCTGTCCGCATAGTCCACGCGGATAGGTCCAAGTGCTCCATTCACTCACTTTCACTTCATAAAGTTCAACACTCCCCCTTGAAGTGAGAAGTGGTGAATAACTCCAGCAGCTCCTGTAACCTTGCACCTGGTCTCTCCGATAGCATCTACAAAGAGATGTCCAAGACATAGTCCTCGCCTCGCATATCATGGACCATGAGGGAGCCCTCCAGCATCTCCCAAAAGGAGCCATGCTTCCCTTTGCCTTCTTCTTCAGCTTCAACCTCCACTCATGCATCAAAGGAGTATCACCAACTACCTTGTGCACACAGTCCAAGCCACGTTACCTCTGAGAGAAGTCACCTCTTCAGCCTTGGTGTCAACCACCTCCTTGATTCTAGTGGGGTCATCATAGCCAGAAGGTACTTGCTCGACCTGAGGGCTAGCAAGGAAACACGGGATCAAGCCCGCCGTGTTCCCTTCACTATATTGAGCTGGTGGCTTACTGATCCTCTTCGATCTCCGGAGAACCTGATCATGGATATCCACCTCCGCTGCTCCTGTACCAGCTCCATTATCGGGCAAACCTAGAGCAATGCTCCCCTTGCTTCCTGAATAAGACGCCTCCTTACTGGAACTAGGAGCACCTGGAGCAACGCTACCCCTGTTACCTGAACCAGAAGACTCCACTCTTGAACATGAACTACCTGTAACATCGCTCCCCCTGCTTCCTGAACCCGGAAGCCTCCGCCTTCGAGGCAGAAGTACCTGGAGCATCACTCCCCCTACTTCCTGTAACGTCCCTATTTGCACTATGCCCCTCGTGCACATTTTTGAGTCAGGAGAGCTGACTTGGGATCACGGAGTGCTGGAAACTAGGTTGTACTTGTAAATAGGAGGAGAAATCAGTCAAGCATAGGACACGGGTAGAGACATGGGCGTGTCCCTACCCGTGTGGGAGAGGCCAGCACTTGAGTCGACGACTCAAGTATCTCCAGAGAAGGACACGGGTAGTGACACGGGCGTTCCCTACCCGTGTGAAATGACACGGGTAGCGACACGGGCGTGTCCCTACCCATGTGTGTGTGTCGAGTTGACCTCGACGAAGCGTGTAAAGATCGACGAAATGTGTCGAGATCGACGAAATGTATGACACATTTAGAGATATGGGCGTGTCCCTACCCGTGTGTGTGAGCGTCGAGTTCAGCTCGACGAAGCGTGTCGAGATTGACGAAGTGTGTCGAGATCGACGAAGTATATGACACGGGTAGAGACACGAGCGTGTCCCTACCCGTGTGTGTGTGTCGAGTTGAACTCGACGAGGTGTGTCGAGATCGACGATGTAACATCCCCCCCTTTTTTTCAACAACCACCGGGGTCTTAGGCCCAGAACTGCCGCCTTGCGGTGACACCTTCGCACCCGGGAAGGTCATCACTACAAAACGCCGATCCTGCCGGCCAAATCGATCACCATCGGCAGAATGTATAATGAATGAAAATGTAAGCATCCAAGTACACAATAGAATAAAGGAGGAAATCACATGACAAATAAATAGTCCATACCAGAAAGTGAAAATGTGCTTAAACCCGGTACATGATAGCCTTACTACAATCCACTCACAAACATAAAACTACTAATACTCGGCTACACTCACGGATCTGGATGCCTGTCCACCCGAGCTACACTAGCCCATCTCCATCTGCACCGTACCCTGTTGGTGTTGCGTCTCCTGCGGCTATTCCCTGTCTCCCATCCAGAGCACCTAAGATATGGTGGTCAAACGACCGTTAGTCAAACTAGACTCTGTCATCAATCCCCCACCCCTCTACCCGTGGCTCCTAGGCACCGGGCAGAATGGAGTGAAAAGGGGGACCAAAAGCAGGGCGTAATCAAGCAGGTGACATCTACCCTAAGGAATAAAATAATAAGGTATGGCAGGGGTATCACAATAATTAAACATGAGTAAACAAGTGTGTAATCAAAAGTAAACAGTAAGGAGTTGCAAGTAAGTAAAGGCAGTATGAAGAGTAAGTAAGAGCAACTAGAAATGTAACTGTTGATTTATAGGGATTACCCCTATAAACCAAGGGGTCGTTTTGCAGGGCCTATCGTATAAAACATCCCATACCATTTTATACGATAGGTGTCAGGGGTTAAATGCAATGATTATGCTGTGACAAATATATTATGGTATGCATATGCAAGTGCAACACACACACACGACTCTATGTGCATAGACCTTTAGTTCCCCTTTTTGTAGTTAGCTAAACTCTCAGGAGCCTCCACCATGGCAAAACGGAGATAGTGGGTTGGGCCTCTCCACTCCTAGACTGGTAATCACACTACCCCGTCTAGCCCCTCACGTACGTTTCCGTACTATTCCTAGCGAACCAGCTAATTTCCCGAGTCAACGTACCGACCACGGTATGATCGATCGTCTAATACCGAGGACCCACCACTGTTATGCACATGCAACCATGATAGTTTGTAACTAATTATAGTACCGAGCTTCCAGCTCTTTAGACTACCAAGCCTACTAGTTCACCATGTTCCTGAGCCCACGGCTCCCTGGACTAATCAAGTCTCCCTTTTTTTCCAAGTCCCCGAGCATCCAGCTCCCCGGACTTCCAAATCAATACCGAGTTTATTTAACTCTACCAGTAAGCCCTTAGGCCACGAGCCTACGCTATCCTTTCTCTACCAATTCACCTCCCTACGTGTACAGGTGTGAGTGTAAGGTGAAACTATTATTAGGGTTGCTCTTGCCCAAAATATTCCTAAGATTTATGTTAGCCCAGGACTGCCCAAGGTATTCCCCGTGAAGGGCTCTCGAAGGCACTAGGAACTATGATGGGATTACACCCAATGCTCCCTTTTACAAGGCACTTATTATTATTGATTTCTACCCTTGATCAGATCTCTCATTTATTTAACCAAACCAGCAACCTACTAAGTAGTAAACTCTTCAAATTCCTTACCCACTCTGATTCAGTTTCTGCAGTTGCTATATGCAGACCACCCTATACTATATGAGATGTATAAAGGATGTACTCTGGTTTTTCTTCCAAATCTCCTATAAAATTTACCAGAGGTATATCATAACATTTTTAGTCTAGAATCAGAGAATCATAATTTTTCTAATTTATTCGGCATTTAATTAATTTCCTCAAAAAATCCAAGGGCTACCGGTTTGAACATGAACTACCCTAGGTACTCATGAAAGATATAAAACAAAATTATTATAAAAATTATGTTATCTCAATATGGTAAATCCAAGGTATCACAATTTTTCTATCAACAAAAGGGCACTAAAACTATTTTAGTAATATTTTCTATCTTTCATTTTTTATGAATCAAGTACAGAAAATGTCCATCCAGAAATTATAAATTAATTATAATATGTAGATACAAGCTTAAAAATAGCATTGACCAAGTTTCATAATTTTCCAGCAAGTATTAATCTCTGAATAAATTAATTATCAAAAATCTCCATAAGGTGGACTTGTAAAGAAAGTGTCGTAACTAAGATTCTAAAAATCATGAATAAATATCTACAAGCATATAATGGCCTGAAACTCTTAATTCCTAAGTCTCATAATTTTTCAACAGCAATATCATCCATAATTAATTTTTAAACCATAAAACCCCATTTTAACATTTGTGAATGAAGTACTAGATTTACTCAACTAAAAATTATACATAAATTCAGGAGCAACCATTCTAACGTAAAACACTTACTACAAAGATTTCATGGGGTTTCAATGAACAGAAAGATTTAAATAATTAAAACATCAGTTGGGGCTATAGCAAACTTTACAAATGAAGTGCTAGAAATAAACATCATAAAATTCTAGTAAATTTTATGTAGGTTCTGCCCATTCCAAAATTCACTCTACCCGAGTTTCACAGCTTTTAAATAATGTTTAGTGAATGATTTTACTCATTTGAGATTTTACCCTAAAACTAAGGTTAGGATTTTGAGGTCTCTACCTATCTCCAAATCCTCGGTGATTCCATCCAGATTATTTATATTATGCTAACGTCGACTCTACTGAGTTTCAAGGCTATATGAGGGCATTTGCCCCCATGTCCTTCACAACCCTCAAAACCCTCCCTTTAGGGTTTGAGTTTGGATCCTAGGGTAAATAAACCCTAAACCACACAATTTTTCTCCAAGTGGGTTATAATAACCCTTCTAAGTCAGTGGTCAAAATATTAGCCTCTATTGAGGTGATTTGACCGTTCCAAACTCTTAGTGCACTTTTTACTCAAAAAAGCCTCATTAATGCCTAGCTAAGGATAGGTGACTTCCTACCCAAAACTCATCCAAATGCGTTGGAATTTTGTACAGAGCTAGTTTTAATATCCAGGGTCCACTCACCAAAATTTGGGAGGGTTTGGAGGTCATTTGACCACTTAAATAAATTACTCTAACTTTATTAAATTAAAACAAAAACCTTAGGCAAAGTATCTCCACAAATTCCCATTTTTGGACAGACTCTAGGTACGGCTAATGGTAACCCCTTGCCCAAATTTTAGGTCATTCGGAGAAGGGATGAAGAGTGGGCATTCATTTTAATCTCTGGACAGCACTATGGATAGATTGCACCAAAATGAGTGTTGTGGTCTAACCACGACTCCAAATTGAGTGAAACCAATTTTACAATAAACTAATGACTAGAGCTACAACTTTCATGTTGAGCACATTTGCAGTAGAGGCTTCTAAGTATTTTTAATAATTAAAACCATCTACTGTTAATAATCTCAAGAAAATCAATATTATTAAATACTTGATAAAAACGGACGACATCCGTTCATCCTCAAACTCAAGCCGAGGGCCAATATTGGCCCGACCTGGAGCCTCTTCCAGCCGACTTTCCGGCCACCCAAACCACCTCCCTGGCTGGCCACCACCACCACCACCACCACCTCTGTTGAGGTGGTGGCTAGCGTTTGGCGGTGACAATGCCGCCGGAGGCGGCGGTTTTCGGCGAACTCAATACCACCATTTTCCATGAAAATCTGAAATTTCAAGCTCCCAATCAGGCTTAATTGAGCCCTCTCTACCTAAACAAGTCTAGATCTAGCACGCATAGAGAGGAGAAGGATTGGACCTTGCCGACGGCCTGAAGTCTGGAAGATCGCCGGGAAGCCATTTCTGAAGGTTGTGTCGCTCGTCTTCTGTAACAACAAGGTGGGGAGGCTCAGTTTCTTATGGTAAGGATTGGGAAAGCCTCCTCTCAACTCACTGGTGGTGTTTAAAGCCTCAGATTGGGACAGGAGGGGATGGATCATTAATGTCCTTCAAAGCCATTAATAGCTAGGCTCGGCCATGAAGGAGGGGGGCTGAATCGGGTCTGATGGCCAGGGGAAACGGTTGGAAACTTCTCCCCTTTCCTGGGAATTTGAATTCAACCATTAAATGTGGCTTTTGACGAACTGTTCCTTCCCGCTCCATCCTCATTTCTCTCTCCTACTCACGGCGATTCTGCCCAGAACCACCGTGTCACGCCTGGTGACACGGCTGTGATACAGGCGTGTATCATCCGACACGGGCCTGTCGGGTGGGCGTGTTCCCTTATATTCTATGAAATGAAATCGACGACCGTCGAGCTGAGCTCGACGAAATAAGCTCGACGATCATCGGGCTGACGACACGCCTGACAACACGGGCGTGTCGGGGGCGTGTTCCCCCCTGTTCTACAAAATGAGCTTGACGATCGTCAACCCGAGCTCGACGATCGTCGGGCTGACGACATGCCTGGTGACACGGGCATGTCGGGGGAATGTTCCCCTCCCGTTCTACGAAATGAGCTCGACGATCGTCGACCTGAGCTCGACGATCGTCGACCTGAGATCGACGATCGTCGGGCTGACGACACGCCTGGCGACACGGGCGTGTCGGGGGCATGTTCCCCCCTGTTCTATGAAATGAGCTCGACGATCGTCGGGCTGACGACATGCCTGGTGACACAGGCATGTCGGGGCGTGTTCCCACATATTCTATGAATTGATTTTGACGATCGTGGATTTGAGCTAGACGATCGTTGGGCCGACGACACGCCTGGCGACACGGGCGTGTCTAGGCCGACACGGGCGTGTTAGACCCAGAAGAGTCGGTTTCATGGAATTTGTATGGCTGTTTATTTCTTTCTGGATGATCTGACGGTTCAGATCTCCCCTTGCTGATATAAGGCTGAGCTATATGCAGACCAAGGTGATTTTCACCTTGTCCTCCTTCACTTGGTCCCTTGGTCTTCCTAGTGTTTTGACACGACCAAAACCACTATTGGGGGTCTAGTCGGAAATGGGATGTTACAAATCCCAATATATAACAAAAAATTTCGTCCTCGAAATTCTAGTTAGGCCTACGGGGTTTCAAGTATGCAAGAAAAATTGTAACATCCCGAAAGGCTGAGAGTAATACCTGATTGGAGAGTTCCGGGTACTGCTGCTGCATCATGTCCTGGGGCTCCCAAGTGTGTTCCTTCTGGCCGTGATTTCTCCAAAGAACCATGACCAGTGGGACCTTTTTGCGGCGTAAGACCCGCATACCCGTGTCATCAATCCGGACCGACTCCATGTGCACTGACCGGTTAGATGCTACTAGCCCATCCGTGGTGTCTATCTGCTGCTCTGGACGTAATAGGGCCCTCCTGAGGGAGGAGACATGGAAAACATCGTGCAGGACTTCCAGCTCTGGCGGCAACTCCAGCCTGTATGCTAAGGGGCCGATCCACTCCAAGATCCTGTAGGGCCCCATGTATCTCGGGCTGAGCTTCTTCCTCCGCCCGCGAACTCGAGAGACTCCGTGCATCGGTCGTATCTTCAAAAACACTCTGTCTCCTACTTGAAACTCCACCTGTAGATGTCGCGCGTCATAATATTTGGCCTGTCTGCTCTGTGCCTCCAACATCCTGTCATGTATCAGTCTCACTTGGGCCTCGGTGTACTCCACAAATTCCGAGCCCAGGACCTTTGGGTCCTCATCCTGTATCCATGACAGGGGAGTCCTGCACCTCAGTCCATATAGAGCCTCGTAGGGGGCAATACCTATACTGGGCTGATGATTATTGTTCTATGAGAACTCTACCAGTGGCAGCATCTTCTCCCATGGCTCTCCTCGGTCTAGAATGCACAGACGTAGCAGGTCTTCCAATGTCCGATTTGTGCGCTCTGTCTGCCCGTCCGTCTGAGCGTGGAAGGCTATGCAAAAGGTCAGTCGGGTGCCCAAGTATGCCTGAACTGTCTGCCACTCCCTGGATGTAAACCGCCCATCACGATCTGACACTATTGACCTGGGCACGCCATGGTAGCGAATGAACTGCTCCACAAACTTCCGCACTAGTACTCCCACTGAATTGTCCTTCCTGATCGGTATAAATCGAGCCACTATCGTCAGCCGATCAACGATCACCCAGATCGAGTCGTTCCCTGTCCGAGACCGGGGAAGCCCATGTATGAAGTCCATGTCTACGTCATCAAACTTCCACTCCGGCACTGGGAGTGGCTGCAATAGTCCTGCGGGGTTCCTGCACTCCGCCTTCACTAGCTGACATGTCTCGCAATGGGTCACGAAGTTAGTGACATCCTTCTTCATGCCTGGCCAGAACATAGTCTTCTTCAAATCAGCCGTCATCTTTGTGATCCCCGAGTGCAAAGAATACTAGCTGCAGTGCGCCTCCATCATAATGCACTCCCGGAACTGACCTCCCTCCGGTATATACACCCGTCCTCTGAAGCACACCAGGACATCCCTCAGCGTGTAGTCTCCTGTAGTGCCTGCCTCTATGGCCTGGAAGATGGGCTCTAACTTGGCATCCTGCCTCTGTCCTTCTATAACTCAGTCTCTGATGTCATTGGTGACGCCCATCGCGGCCAAGTACTCCTCATAGAGCTCAGGGTCGTCAGACGACACCAGATTAATGTGCATGTCCTCTAGTCTCTGCAGCAGTTCCATAGACATCAATTGAGGCTCTGCTCCCGCTGTGGCGGCTCTCCTACTCAGTGCATCTGCTACCACGTTCGCCTTCCCTGGGTGGTAGTGCATATCAGACTGATAGTCAGATAGAAAATCCACCCACCGCCTCTGCCTGATATACAGTTACTTCTGCGTGTCCACGTACTTAAGGTTGTTATGATCTGAGTATTTATCATAGTGGACACCGTAGATGTAGTGTCTCCATATCTTCTATGTGAATATAACTGCTCCCATCTCCAGGTCGTGCACTGGATTGTTCTTCTCATGGGTCTTCAGCTGGCGGGAGGCATATGCTATGACGTGTCCATTCTGCGTCAGCACCGCTCCCATTCCCTGATATGATGCGTCGGTATACACCTGGAAGCCTTCCTTCCCAGATGGAAGGGCCAGAATAGGGGCTGAGATGAGTCGGTTCTTCAACTCCTGGAAGGCTGCCTCAAACAATGGCGTCCATACAAAGGGCACGTCCTTCTTTGTCAACGAAGTGAGTGGAAGGGCGATCCGACAAAACCCCTCCTCAAATTTCCGGTAGTAACCGGCAAGCCCCTGGAAACTCCGCAAGTCCGTGGCCGTCTTCAGTGGTGGCCAATCCCTGACTGCCTGTACCTTTGCAGGGTCCACCGCTAACCCAGCTCCGCTGATAATGTGGCCCAGGAAAGCACCTCCTTCAACCAGAACTGACATTTGCTGAACTTTGCATAGAGGTGATGCTCCCGCAATCTCTCCAAAGTTAGTGCCAAGTGTCGTGCATGGTACTCCTCCATCCTAGAGTAGATAAGGATGTAGTCTATGAATACTATGATAAACACATCCAAATAAGTCTCAAAGACCCGGTTCATGAGGCTGATAAACGCTGATGGAGCATTCGTGAGCCCGAAGGGCATCACGATGAACTCATACAGTCCATATCTGCTACTGAAAGCCGTCTTCGGAATATCCTCCTCCTGGATCCGCAGTTGGTAGTAGCCTGACCTCAAGTCCAGCTTCGAGAAATAATGGGCTCCCTCCAGGTGATCAAACAACTCGTCTATCCTTGGGAGCAGATAGGTATTTCGGACGGTCAGCCTATTTAGTGCTCGATAGTCAATGCATAGGCGAAGAGTGTCATACTTCTTTTTCACGAATAGGACTGGAGCTCCCCATGACGAGGAACTCGGTCTGACAAATCCTGCTTCCACTAACTCCTGCAACTGTGTCCGAAATTCTGCCAGCTCCCTTGGGGCCATCTGATAAGTGGCCTTGGATACCGGCTTAGCCCCTGCAACCAACTGAATCTGAAAGTCCTTCTCCCTCTGCGGAGGCAGTCCTGGTAGCTTCTCCGGAAATACATCAGCGTAGTTACAGACCACCAGAATGCTAGCAATCAGGTCCTTCTCCTCAATCATCTCGAACAACACCTGATATACCTCGTCTCCCTGTAGGTGGGCCTTGACAGCCTGAATTGATGAAAGGAGGCGGCGGGAAACCAGAGTATTACCTTCGAATGTCGCATAAGTGTCGCCGTGTCTCAGCACGACCCTCCTCGCCGGGCAGTCAATCTGGGCATGGTTCCAGACAAGCCATGTCATGCCCTAGACAAGGTCAAAGTCCGACATTCTCAGGATCGTCGCCGGGGCCTCGAGTGTTACCCCGTCTATGGTAACCGTCAGGAGGCACTTCTCTGTGGACTGGATCTCCATCCCATTTGAGAGACGCACCCTCCTGGAATCTCCCGTATAATATCGAATCTGGCCCAGATCCTTGATGAAATCCTCCGACACAAAGTTGTGTGATGCCCCCATGTCGAACAGGGTACGGCCAGGTTTGTCGTACGCCATCACTATTCCTAAATTAGTTAAAGGAAAAACAGCTTAGGTCTAAAGTTTTCTAACTTAGGTTATGTAATAATACTACCAATACTAAAAATTACTCTCATACCTGCAATAACCCTGTTCAGGTTCCGGGGCTACGCTAAGTCCAGAGTGTAGACCTGCTCCCCATCCTGCCTGTGTTCACCGCCCTGAAATCTGCGTCCGTGTCCACGTCACGACCTCCCATCTGGTGAGCCGGTGGGCCACCCTGTGCAGCAGGTGTGGCCCCATTCCTCATAGGGCAATTACTCCGAATATGCCCTGGCTGATGGCAGTGATAGCACAGCTATGGTGGGGGTGGTCCCTGCCCTATCCTGGGCACCTCCCTCATCTGTAGCGATTGCGGAGCCAGCACTGCCTGCTCTGTTGGATCCCTTGTTGATTTGGGCTAGGTTCACTGACTTAGGATGTGACCCATCCTGTATAGCCAGGGTCAATTTGTGTCATAGAGTCTAGGTTAAGTCCTTAGGCTCAACTCCTCAGATGGACCAGCTTTCAACAAGACCCTCAGAGACTCCAGACTCACAAGTTTTTCAAGACTAAGTAAAGTGAGTTCGACGTTCATCGAACTCAGCTGGACGAAAGGAATTCTACGCTCGACGATCGTGAGACAATTCTTAGTGTTGAGTTCGATGATCTATGTTCTTTGCTCGACGAAAATTCAGTTTCTACTTGAAGCCAAAGTCAGGAGAACTTCAAAATTTTTCTAAGTCCAGCTTCATGCTTCGGTCGACGAATTATATTCTGAGCTCGACGAACTTGGACCTCAAGCTCTCAGCTTCTCAGGTCGACGAAGTCAGCTTTTCTGGTCGACGAATGTTATTCTCTACTCAACGATTTCTGGACTCAGAGAATCAGTATCGACACTTAGGGTTTGTGTCGACACCAAACAGTTTGTGTCGACATCAGGATTTCAGTCGACACATACTTGTGTCGACACCAGGAATTCAGTCGACACCAGCTTCTGTCGACACCAGAGGATTTGTGTCGACACCAAGATCAATCTGTCGACACCAGCTTATGTCGACACAGCATTTCAGCAGATGCAGGATATTTTGTCTAAGTCCAAAACTTTTCTCAGGTCAACAAATTTGGTTCTCAGCTCGACGAATGAAGAATGTCTGTCCGATGAATGAAGATTGTCTGGTCGACGAACTCTATCAAGCTCAGCTCGACGAACTCATGCTCAGCTCGACGAACTCAAGCTCAGCTCGACGAACTTAAGCTCAGCTCGACGAACTCAAGTTCAGCTCAACGAATTGTGTTCTTTGTTCGACGAATCCAGATTAGGTTTTCTTCAAGGTTCTCATCCAGTTTCTTGGCGGTGATTCCTGAACATTTAATGCAAGATCTTCTCGGAATGTTACCGTTAGAACGCGTATTGACTATGGACGATTACATGCCGTTTTTCCATGGGACAGTTAGGAAAGTCATTGATTGCTGATTCTTTCCAAGGCCGACTGTAATTACTGCTCGACATTCAAAATTTTTGAATATCTTTTTCTTTTCTCAGTCAGTCAGAGACAAGAGAGATAGACAAGAAAACCAGTGACACAGTAAGAGAATAGGATCAAGCAGAGTTCAAGAAATACAGTACAGAAAATACTCAATAGTTGTAGAAGAACAATCATTCTAAAATCTAAAGTTCTTGACTGCAATCAGCCTTGACCAGAGAACTCTCTCAAGAAGAAGAAGAAGAACAACTAATTTCAATCAAGAGTCTTCTTCTCTTTATTCACAGGATAACTTCAAAGGACAACAATCAAACATTCTGTAAAAAGAAGTTCCTGAAGCAGTTCTGGTCCAGGAATTCTAGGTCACTGAAGGCTTATCACCCTGAAGCAGTGCTCCAGCATTCCTGACCAATTCAAGACCTCAGGGGGAGCAAAAGCTGCTACATCAATCCACAAGTCTTCTCTCTAACTGTTGACAGAGAAGGCACTATCACCCTCCCTGTCTCTCTCTAATTCCTGTACAGGGTTTTAAATCCCTTCAAAATTATTCTGGTTGCAAGTCTCCTTCCAAAAGACTTGAGGGTTTGGTTTTTGGGGACCTGATCAAAACTCATTGGTGCCCAGGACACCTGATCAACTCATCCGTCAGTGGATTCCTACCTAGGGTGGTAGAAGAGTGGATGTACCCAGATTGGTTGGGGAACCACTATAGCTCCTTGTGTCTTCTGGTTGCTTGTTTTTCTTTTGTTTTCTGGCTGTGATCTGTGACTGCTCTGTGTTTAGATTTACTTTATGTTATTTACTTCCTTGTTCACTTAAGAATACAACAAGAGTTGTAAAAAGTTTTTAGCAAGCACCATACTCTATTCACCCCCCCCCCCCCTCTAGAGTATATCAGATCTAACTTGCACTTTTAATTGGTATCAAAGGGAGGTTGGTTAAAAATACCACACCTTAGTGGTTGCACAGGCTAACACCTGAACCCAAAGATCCCTCTAGTTAGATCTGCCTGTTTTGATTTTGTTATTAGAATTATTTCTTCACAATACATTGCCCAAAACAAAGATTATGCTAGCACCAGACCTCCAGTGTGCAATCTATCTAAGTTTGCACTTTGGAAGGCAAGGATTAGACTGTACATGAACTCTATTGATGATGACATTTTCAATTCTGTTTTGACAGTGTGTCCAAGACCTCCAGAGAATACAAGTACAAGTGCTGTTCCACCTCCTTCAGGAACAGATGCAGAAATAAAGAAATGGAAATTGGCTGATGCAAAAGCTATGAACATTCTAGCCCAGACTATGTCTGATGAAATTTTCCAAAAGGTAGTTGAATGCAACTCAGCAAAGGACATCTGGGACAAGCTATCTGAGATAGTCTCAGGATTTGCTGATGAGATAAAAGACAGAAGATCTCACCTCATAACCCAATATGAGAATTTCAAGAAAGGAGAAGCTGGGTCAGTAGCAGACATGTATAATAGACTCAGTCTCATAGTCAATGAGCTGAAAACTTTGGACAAAGAGATCTCATTGACTGAGCTAAATGATAAAATCCTAATGTGCTTCCCAAGCACTTGGGACTCAAGGATCTGGCCAATCAAGGATGCCAGAAGTCTAAATGAGATCATAACTGAAGCTCTCTTGGGTAAGCTCAAGTCTTATGAGCTGCTCATCAAGAATAGAGAAGAAGAGCAGAAGGCTGCCTCACCAGCTACAAGAAAGGAAAAATTAATACCTTTCAAAGCCATTGAAGATCAGCCTGAAGATAAGGTCACAGGCAATGAAGAGCTGCTAAGCCTACTGGCCAAAAGATTTTACAAAATGGCCAGGAAAGACTTCAGGAAAAAGTCTGCCTGAGGGCATGACAAGACAAGGTATGATAAATCAAATAATAAAGAGATTATTTATTTTGGATGCAGGAAACTAGGCCACGTGTTGTCTGACTGTCCAAAAAATCAATATAAGGACAAAAAGGACAGGAAAGAAAGAAGAAAAGACAAAGACCTCAGGAAGAACAAAAATGACAAACCCTCCTCCAGCAAGAACAAACACACCAGGAAGGGGGTTGTAGCTGAAACTTGGAGTGAGATAAAAGAAGAATCTGAAACTTCTTCCAGCTCAAGTGATGATGAAGATGATGCTGAAGAGAAGGAATTCTGCATGATGGCTATCAATGCCTCACAACACAATTCTGATGCAGAAGAGTCGGAATCTGAATCAGAGACTCAATCTGAAGAAGATCAGGTAATAAGTTCTTTTGATTTCAATTTCGAGGACTTCAAGTGTGAGTTTAAGGCACTTTGTTTAGATCTATTGAAATCTGAAAAAGAAATTATTTCTCTCAGAAATCAATTGTCTGAACACAGTACCTTAAAATCAGATAACCTCAAACTATCTGAGGAGTTGGAGTGTTGTAGGGAGCAGATAGCCTCACTGAAAAGTCAACTATCAGAGGCCAAGAAGTTTGAAGAATCTCTCAATGGGAGAAGTATCAAACTAATGGACATCACAAGCACAGTGAACTCAAGATTTAATAGTACACTGGGCTTGGGTGCTTCATCCAGCCAACCTATAGTATTATCAACCCCAATTAAATTTATCTCTGATAAAGGGAAGGGAGTTGTGGAGGTAGCTAGGAAGAATTCTGATCTAACTAAGAAAACCAAAGTTCAACAGAAATCGTCGAACGGAGCTAGACGATCGTCGAATGCAGATCAACGATATCAGGCTAAATCGTCGAACTCAGGTCGATGATCTCTAAAACCTGAACTCTGCCACAGTCGATCTTCGAACAGAGCTCGACGATCTGACCCAAGTCCGGCATTCTCAGGATCGTCGCCGGGGCCTCGAGTGTTACCCCGTCTATGGTAACCGTCAGGAGGCACTTCTCTGTGGACTGGATCTCCATCCCATTGGGGAGAGGCACCCTCCTAGAATCTCCCGTATAATATCGAATCTGGCACAGATCCTTGATGAAATCCTCCGACACAAAGTTGTGTGATGCCCCCGTGTCAAACAGGGTACGGGCAGGTTTGTCATACGCCATCACTATTCCTAAATTAGTTAAATGAAAAATAGCTTAGGTCTAAAGTTTTCTAACTTAGGTTGTGTAATAATTCTACCAATACTAAAAATTACTCTCATACCTGCAATAACCTGTTCAGGTTTCGGGGCTGCGCTAAGTCCAGAGCGTAGACCTGCTCCCCATCCTGCCTGTGTTCACCGCCCTGAAATCTGCATCTGCGTCCACGTCAATGACCTCCCATCTGGTGAGCCGGTGGGCCACCCTATGCAGCAGGTGTGGCCCCATTCCTCATAGGGAAATTGCTCCAAATATGCCCTGGCTGATGACAGAGATAGCACAGCTGTGGTGGGGGTGGTCCCTGCCCTATCCTGGGCACCTCCCTCATCTGTAGCGATTGTGGAGCCAACACTGCCTGCTCCCTTGGTTCCTGCCTTTCCTCCTGGCGGGGTTGATCCCCATTCCTTCTCTCTCCCAAGACCCGGCCCCTCTACGGGTCTCTTTTCCCTCCTAGCACCGCATCATCCCCGTGTCTCTTCCTACCCCAGACTACAAGCTGGTCCGCCTCCAGCTTCTTGGCCATCTCTGAGATCCTGGCCATGGTACCATCAGACACAAATAAGAGGGCCTGCTTCAGGTCATCACGGAGGCCCTTGTAAAACCTCTTGGCGTAACCCACGTCATCCAGCTTGTAAGAATCCGCAAACCAGGCCAAATGAGTAAACTCCCGGTGATATTCCAGAACTGTCCTGTTCCCTTGCTTCAACTGCAAGAATCTATCCTCCAATTCATCCCTTGCGGACTGCGGCACAAAATGCTCCAGTAGTGCCGCTGTAAACTCCTCCCAAGTAATGTCCGCAATCTCCACTCCCGCATAAGTGGTGTCCATCACCGACTTCCACCACCTCTTCGCATGTGACTCCAGACGAGAAACTACCAACGATACTGCTAGGTCCACCGGGCACTGTATTCCCACCAACATCTCATACATAATGTCTAGCCACTCCTCCGTGCGCACTGCCGTCTCTATCCCCAAGTATGATGGTGGGGCAAGGCCCCGGAATGCACTCAACCAGTTCATTCTGGGGTTCGGCTGAGGAGCCGGAGCCTGCTGTGCCCTAAAGTCCTCCAAGATGGCTGTCAAAGTTTGTCCCAGCTCCGTCTGCTGCAACGGGGTCGAAGCCAGCAGGGGTGGAATCACATTCGGGGCTGTAGGTGTCCCCTGCGGTAGGGGAGGATTCGTCGCACCCTACAAAAGATGGTCTTAAGTTTAGTAAATTGACCTAAAACTCTTTGTTACTGGTGAGCATTGTACGTGATTCCTCCTATGGGCACACCATTGCTTCCGCTGCTAGTTTGTCCTCAAACTAAGCCCTCGCGGGGTGTCACATGTTTTGTGGACTACATTCTGTCGGATTGAAGTTTCGCTCTGATACCACTTGTAATACCCCCCCTTTTTTTGCAACAACCACCGGGGTCTTAGGCCCAGAACCTCCGCCTTGCGGTGACACCTTCGCCACCGGGAAGGTCATCACTACAAAACGCCGATCCTGCCGGCCAAATCGATCACCATCGACATGATGTATAATGAATGAAAATGTAAGCATCCAAGTCCACAATAGAATAAAGGAGGAAATCACATGACAAATAAATAGTCCACACCAGAAAGTGAAAACGGGCTTAATCCCGGTACATGATAGCCTCACTACAATCCACTCACAAACATAAAACTAGTAATACTCAGCTCCACTCATGGATCCGAATTCTTGTCCACCCGAGCTACACTGGCCCATCTCCATCTGCACCGTACCCTGTTGGTGTCACGTCTCCTGCGGCTTTTCCCTGTCTCCCATCCGGAGCACCTAAAATATGGTGGTCAAACTACCGTCAGTCAAACTAGACTCAGTCAACAATCCCCCACCCCTCTACCCATGGCTCCTAGGCACCGGGCGGAAATGAGTGAAAAGGGGGACCAAAATCAGGGCATAATCAAGCAGGTGACATCTACCCTAAGGTATAAAATAATAAGGTATGTCAGGGGTATCACAATAATTAAACATACGTAAACAAGTGTGTAATCAAAAGTAAACAGTAAGGAGTAGCAAGTAAGTAAAGGCAGTATGAAAAGTAAGTAAGAGCAACAAGAAATGTAACCGTTGATTTATAGGGATTACCCCTATAGACCAAGGGGTCGTTTTGCGGGGCCTATCGTATAAAACGTCTCATACCATTTTATACGATAGGTGTCAGGGGTCAAATGCAATGATTATGCTGTGACAAGTATGCTATGGTATGCACATGCAAGTGCAACTCACACACACGACTCTATGCGCACATACCTTTAGTTACCCTTTTTGGAGTTAGCTAAACTCTTAGGAGCCTCCGCCGTAGCAAAACGGAGATAGTGGGTTGGGCCTCTCCACTCCTAGACTGGTAATCACACTACCCCGTGTAAGACCCCCCCCCCCCCCCCCCTTTTTTTTTTCTTTTTCCACACCGAGGTCTTAGGACCAAAACCACCGTTTTGCGGTGACTCCTTCACGCCCTGAAGAGTCATCACCACAAAGCGTCGATTCTGCCGGCCAATTCGATCACAGAAAAGTAGCATATTGAAGTAATGCAAACTAACAGTCCACAGAAAATCACAAATCATAGTAATAAATCTCCACGAAGGGAGTGTCCACAGAATAATACATCAGAGCGCTAAAATACGGGCTTATGCCCGGTACATCATATCCTCACTACAAATCACTCATGCAGAAGCAAAAGCAGAAAAACTACTCAAGGTCGAGACTCACGGTCCCGGCTGTATGAACTCCGGAGCTAGACTGCCCCACCTCCAAGCGTATCGGTCTCTGGGGCTGCTCCTCCATGATGGGCTCCACAATCCCCTAAATGATGCAGTTCGAAAACCGTTAGTCTAAAAGACTAAATCCTATCATCCCGCACCCCTTCCCCCATGGCTCCTAGACACCGAGCGGAGAGGAAGAAAGGGGAGGACTTAAAGGTGGAGAATAATCAAAACAGGTGGCAGCGGACCTATACTAGCAATTCTATAATAAATATTGACAATAAGAAGAAATATAAAAAGTAACCTTCACTTATGTGAGAACACATAAGCCAAGGGGTCTTCTGCAAGGCTCCCATCGTATAAAGAGTCCCATACCAATTTATACGTTGGGGTGTCGGTTATCACACAACAATATATAAATATATATCGAAATTGACCTTAATTTATAAACTTGCCCACACAAGCTTATAGACCAATGGGTCGTTTAGCAGGTCCTAATGTATAAGCGTCCCATTCCACTTATACATTAGGTGTCAGGGGTTAAATGAATCGATTATGCTATGACATGCAAGTGGGTATGATGGAACATGTAAGTGCAATATACACACCCAACTCTGTGCACACAGACCTTTAGTTCCCCTTTTCTGGAGCCGTAACCTCCCAGGATACCTCCGTAGTGGCAGACAGAAGCGGTGGGTTGGACCTCGCCCACCTCTAAACCAGTAAAGCACTACCAGTCAGACCTATCGTATGCCTCAACGCTTGGTGCACGAAGCGGACTCCTGCGTACTCTTGCCGGCTGGCGCATCGGACTTTTGTTGGCGAACTGCTAACCGCACTTGCCGAGTCAGCGTATTAACGTCGGTGCATCGACCCTCCAATACCGAAGACCCACCACCTTAATTTCCTTTCCTTTTATGCACATGCAAATTTAGCGTAATCAAAAACCGAGCCGAAGCTCCCCGGACCAACGCGTCCGTCTCAAACAATCGAGCCGAAGCTCCCCGGACCCAAACGTCTGTCTTTTAACCATCCGAGCCGAAGCTCCCAGCTATCTACCGGTGCTATCAGTGTTTGTGAAAGGTGCAACCCTAATTACTAAGTTACTCTTTTCAGCTTGTTAAAACAGTTTACGTTAACGCAGGACTGCCCCCGGTATTCCCTGTGAAGGGCTCTCAAGGGGCACTAGGAACTATGTTGGGATTACGCCCAGCGTTCCCTTTCGCAAGGTACTTATTTTTGTTATTGGTTGATCCCCTTACCCATTACTTTCTCATGTTACGATAGGCTAATCCTAAGGTGATTTGTCTCCACTTCACCTTGGGGAGGACGATCTTTCGTCGGACCCGAGCGCCTCTAAACCCTAGCCAAAACAACACCCTACTCACTTTTTCTTCCAATGATGCATCTAATGCTATTTATCCTTTCCAGCAATCCAACAAAACCCAACACATGTGCTCTAATTCATATCCCAAATGATTTCCTGCAGTTTTGCTAAATGCAGACCACTTAAGCTATATGACCCGTAAAAGGGAAGTATTCCAAATGATCATCCAGTGCTCATATAATAATTATTAGAGGACTATATTGGCATTTATAGCCTGAATCCATAATTTCCTAATTTTCATAATTTAACCGATAATTTATTTATTTATTATAAAAGCCAAAAGTTCCAAGGTTGAACATGAAGTACAAGATTTAAGCAAGATAAAATTCCACTAAATTTATGATAAATGCAAAATGAATAATCATCTAAAAATCCAGAATCTCCAAATTTTTCAGCAAAATTTATGCCCTTAAATTTTATTTCAAACATATTCCATAATAAATCATTTAAAGGGGATGTATAACAAAAGTACTTTCAAAAATTCAGAGAAAATTCCAAGATGATTATAAGGGCACATAAAACCTCCAAGTAAAGTTTCATAATTTTTTTGAAAGAATTATTCCCTGAATTAATTAATTATCCAATTCTCAATAATATGGCCTTGTAAAGGAAGTTCTGTAAACATGCCTCTAAAAATTATAAATAAATTACTACAAGTACCTTTTGGCCTGGAAACATCAAAACCTAAGCCTCATGATTTTCCCACAGATATATCATCAATAATTAATTTTATTCTACCAAAGCCCCTTTCTGAAATTAATGAAGGAAGTACCAAATATAATCAATTAAGAATTGTAATAAAATTCAGAGAGTTTCACCCAGCCCTAGATTATCTTCTGACCAAGTTTCATCAGATTTTAATGCACATAATAATCAAATTAATTAAAACACCATTTTGGGCCTTTTGGCATTTAACAAATGAAGTACCAGAAATATAATCCATAAAATTCTACAGAAATCACCAGAGGTTCTAGATGGCTTAAAACCTACTATACCCAAGTTTCATAACATTTGGAGAAGGTTTAGGGGCTGAATCTTCAAATTTGTGGTCCTACCAAAAAACTAGGGTTTGGGTTTTGAGGTGTCTACCTTGCTCCAACTCTTCTAAAGTTCCTACCAGAGAACTTAGGTTACCTTACCCTCAATTATACTGAGTGTCCAAGGCCATACAAGGGCATTTGCCCCCATGTCCTTCACAACCCTCAAAAGTCCTTCCTTAGGGTTTGAGGTTGAACCCTAGGGTAAATCAAGTCTAAAACATCCCATTTTTCCCTAGGAGGGTGACATTGGCCATGTCAAGTCAGTGCCCAAAACCTCAGCCTCTGTTGAGGGGAGGTGACCACCCTAAGTCCATAGTGCACTTTTAATCAAAAATATCTCCTTAGGGCCAAACTAGGGTTTAGTGATTCCCTAACCAAACCCTATCCAATTGAGCTGAACTTTTGTACAAAGGTAGGTATCGATTCCAGGGACCACTCACCAAAATTTGGGAGGGTTTGGAGGTCATTAGACCACTTAATTAAAATACACTTGCATTATTAAATAAAAGTAAAAACTTTAGGCAAAGTGTCTCCACAAAATCTCAAGTTTGGACAGACCCTAGGTATAGTTAAGATTGATCCCCTGTCCAAATTTCAAACCAGTTGGACAAGGGATGAATGGTGGGTATCCATTTTAATCTCAGGACAGCCCTAGGTACAGGTCCTACCAAACTGGGTGCCCTGGTCTAAGCAGAGGGACAAATTGGTCCAAATCAATTTTGGATTACAGTAGACCCATAGGGCGACAACGTTCATATTGAATGTTTTCCCACCTGGTGAGCTTAAGTATTTTTAATATTTATTTTAAAACAGCCTAGTTTACAGGACAGAAATTCAGAAATCTAAACTTAATAAAATAAATGATCTCCACGGATCTTAAAGCAAATCGTGGGGCTCCTGGTCGCCTTCTTCCTCCAGCCAAGGGCCATGATTGGCCGAACCTGGAGCTTATTCCAAGAGCATTTCACGGCCACACGGCCACCTCCCTGGCCGGCCACCACCGCCACCACCTTCGTTGAGGTGGGGGCTATCGCCGGGCGGCGGCACGGCCGCCGGAGGGGTGGTTTCCGGTGAACCCGACCACCATTTTTTTTTGGAAAAACCATGGAAATGAAAACTTGGATCGGCTCAATTGAGTCTGATTCTTGTCCTAAACGATTCCTAAGATCTCCCCACGGAAGAAGGAGTAGAGGGGGACCTTTAACCGAGCTTGTCGTCGAGTGTGGTGGTGGTGAGCCATGGCCGGTGGTGGATCTTTCAGATGCTTGCAACTTTACTACCAAACCGCCCGGTTTCTTCAGGTGAAGGGTGGAAACGTCTCCTCTCACCTTGGTGAAGCTATTAAAAGAGGCAAAAGGGGGATAGGGAGAGTCATAGCTTGAATCCTCATTTCCACCATTAATGGGGAATTTTAGGAAACTGAAATCTCAATGAATTCAGCCCCTTGGTGACCTGAAGAATGTTGGAAACTCCTCCCCTACTCCCGAGGAGTTGAATCCAGCCATCAATGGGGGGATTTGTGGGGGTTTCACCTTCCATGCCATTATTGACCACTCTTTCTCTCCCCTCCTTATTGAAGAAATTGAATTCAGCCACCTTGGGTGGCTGGCCATGGCAATTAAACTCCTCAAACCTGATGAGGGGGAATGTATTCAGCCTTTGGAATCAATTGAAGAGGCCCTTGGTCTCCCTTGGCCATGAATGGACTCTTTTCTCACTTTCTCTCTCCTCCATTAAAGGGAAAATGGAGTTTTCTGTCTCCTATTCACCATGGCCGAATTTTGATCTCTCCCCCAGCCTATTGGCAGCCCACTAACTCATATTAATAATAAAAATGAGGTTATCCCAAGTGGGGGAAATGGGTTTGAGCTTGGGTTAGCCCATTTAGGCTAAATTTGACCTAACACTAGAATATAGTTGACCTTGGTCAACATGACCATTTTGGTTGACCCTAATGGGTCCTTGGTGACCCATTGGCCTCCCCTAAGGTCTATGTAGTGTTGGGTAGGGTTAACGTGGCACCTTGGAGGTCACTTGACCCTTGGTAAGGGCACTTTGACCACTTTGGGGCTTGAGTTGACTTGGGTCAACTTGGCCTCTAGGGCTGACCCCATTGTGTCCTTAGTGACCCCTTGACTTCACTTTAGGGTCAGGGGGGCATAGGTAGGGTCCTCTAGGCTAGGAGTAGCTCAATTGACCCTAAGTAGGCTAGTTTGACCCATTTTTGGTTAGGGTTGACCTTGGTCAACTGAGTCTCTTTGATTGACCCCAATGGGTCCTTATGGCTATAATGGGCCTCCCAAGGTATTAGGGGGTGTTGTGGTAGGGTCTTGGGGTCAAGGTGTAGCCCCATGGTCATTCTAACCATTGTTCAGAGTCCTATTATTTGCAGACCATTATGATTTCCACACTTTGTCTCCTATCCCTTGGCCCATTTCTGGCTTCCTATGGTTTGTCATGACCTAGTCATAGACAAAACCACTCCTAGGGGTCTAGTTGGAAATGGGATGTTACAAACCCCAATAAACAAAACAAAGATTTCCTCCCCGAAATCAAGGTTAAGCCTACGGGAATTTCTACCGAAGAAAAGAAACTTGTAACATCTCATCACGACGTCATGTTTGCTAAATTAAGTTTTGAGTGAAACTTAAATCTATACCCATTTCGCCTAATTGGTGAGCCAAGATCCCAATAAACAAAAGATAAGCCCCCAATAAACAAAAGATAAGCCTCTACCTGCCTAGAGCAGCCCTTACTATTTTAAGGCAGAAAAATAAATTAAACATCTTGAGGGGTTTGTGAGGTATACCTGACAGAACAGCTCTGGGTATCTTTGTCGTATCAGGTCCTGCGGCTCCTAGGTATGCTCCTCCTGGCCGTGGTTCCTCCACAGGACCTTGACTAATGGGACCTTCTTGCGACGCAAGACCCGTACTCCTCGGTCGTCAATCCTAACCGGCTCCAAACGAACTGACCGGTCTGAAGCTACCGGCCCTTCGGTGGTCAAAATTTGCTGCTCTGGGCGTAGCAGTGCCCTCCTCAGCGAGGAAATGTGGAAGACGTCATGCAGAGCTGCCAGCTCTGGTGGCAACTCCAGCCTGTATGCTAGGGGCCCGATCCGCTCTAGGATCCTGTAAGGGCCCATGTACCTAGGGCTGAGCTTCTTCCTCCGACCACGCACCCGCGAGACTCCATGCATGGGCCGGATCTTCAAAAACACTTGGTCCCCGACCTGGAACTCCACCTGCCGATGCCGGGCGTCATAGTACTTAGCTTGTCTGCTCTGCGCCTCTAGCATCCTGTCTCTGATCAGCCTCACCTGGGCCTCGGTGTCTTCAACAAAATCTGATCCCAACACCTTCGGATCTTCGTCCTGAACCCAAGAAAGCGTGGTCCGGCATTTCCTTCCATACAAGGCTTCGTAAGACGCCATCCTGATGCTGGACTGGTAGCTGTTGTTATAAGAGAACTCGACCAGGGGTAAGCACTTCTCCCATGGTACCCCGCGGTCCAGAAAACATAGCCTCAAAAGATCTTCCAGCGTCCGGTTGGTGTGTTCTGTCTGCCCGTCCGACTGGGGATAGAACGCGGTGCTGAAGGTCAATCGCGTGCCTAAGTAAGCTTGCACGGATCTCCACTCCCTGGAAGTGAACCGGCCATCCCCATCTGACACGATCGTCTTGGGCACCCCGTGATATCGAACAAACTGCTCCACAAATCTCCGTACTAATACTCCCACAGCGTCGTCCATCCTGATCGGAATAAATTTGGCTACTTTTGTCAACTGATCGACGATGACCCAAATCGAGTCATTTCCTGTTCGTGATCGGGGAAGTCCGTGAATAAAGTCCATCACGATGTCTTTGAACTTCCACTCTGGTACCGGGAGTGGTTGCAACAAACCCGCGGGGTTTTTGCACTCTGCCTTCACTAGCTGGCAACCTTCGCAGTGGGTCACAAACCGAATGATATCCTTCTTCATGTCAGGCCAGTACATAGTCTTCTTCAAATCCGCAGTCATCTTTGTGATGCCCGGGTACACCAAGTATCTACTGTGGTGGGCCTCCGCCAAAATGTCTTCCCGGACCTGGCCTCCTTCTGGTATATAAGTCCGACCTCTAAAACATACCACACCATCCCTAATCGTGTAATCTCCTGCTGCACCGTTCTCCAAGGCCCAGCATATCGGCTCCAATTTTCCATTTCGCCTCTGTCCCTCTCTGACTCGGTCTCGGATATCGTCGGTAGCACTCACTGCAGCTAAATACTCCCTGTAAAGCTCGGGGTCCTCGGATGACACTAGTGTGATGTGCATATCCTCCAATCTCCTCACCAACTCCATAGACATAACCTGGGGCCCGGTCTCGGAAGTGGCAGCTCTCCGACTCAACACGTCAGCCACCACGTTTGCCTTCCCTGGAATGTAGTGCATCTCATACTGATAATCTGCTAGGAACTCCACCCAGCGCCTCTGCCTGATGTTCAGTTCCTTCTGCGTGTCCACGTATTTCAGGTTCTTGTGGTCGGAGTAGATGTCGCAATGGACTGCATAAAGATAATGACGCCAGATCTTCAAAGCAAGAACGACCGCCCCCATCTAAAGGTCGTGCACCGGATAGTTCTGTTCGTGCTTCCTCAATTGGCAAGACGCATATGCAATTACATGACCCTTCTGCATCAGTACAGCTCCCATACCCTGGTAGGAAGCATCAGTGTAGACCTGAAATCCTTCCCTCCCCTAGGGGAGAGTAAGAATGGGAGCCGAGGTTAGTCGATCCTTCGGCTCCTGGAAAGCTGCCTGGCACTGCGGGGTCCACACGAAGGGTACCTCCTTCTTCGTTAAGGATGTGAGCGGGCGGGCAATTCGAGAGAATCCCTCCACGAACTCCCGGCAGTAACCGGCAAGTCCTAGGAAACTCCGTACGTCGGTGGCTGTCTTTAGCTGCGGCAAATCTCGAATTGCCTGAATCTTTGACGGATCCACTGCCAACCCGTCTCCACTGATAATATGGCCTAAGAAGCCCACCTCCTTCAGCCAGAACTGACATTTACTAAACTTTGCAAATAAATGATTCTCTCGCAGTCTCTGTATAGTCAGTGCCAGATGGCGTGTGTGCTCCTCCTCCGTTCTCGAGTAGATGAGGATGTCATCGATAAACACGATGACAAACACATCTAGATATTCCTTGAAAACCTGGTTCATGAGGGTCATGAACGCTGATGGTGCATTGGTGAGCCCGAATGGCATCACCGTAAACTCGAATAAACCATATCTGCTACTAAAAGCAGTCTTCTAAATGTCCTCCTCTCGAATCCAAAGCTGGTAGTATCGTGACCTATAGTCTAATTTTGAAAAGAACTGCGCTCCCTGCAGCTGGTCGAACAACTCGTCTATCCTTGGCAGTGGATAGGTGTTCCAGACCGTCAGCCGATTTAGTGCTCGGTAGTCGATGCACAGTCTGAGAGTCCCGCCTTTTTTTTGACGAACAATATTGGGGCTCCCCATGGTGAAGAGCTTGGCCGGACAAATCCGGCTTCCACTAACTCCTGAAGCTGGCTCCGGAACTCTGTCAACTCCATTAGGGCCATCCGGTAAGGTGCCTTGGATGCTGGCCTGGCCCCCGACAAAAGCTGTATCTGAAAGTCCTGCTCCCTGCGCGGGGGTAATCCGTGTAATTTTTCTGGAAAGACGTCCTCAAACTCCCGCACCACCGAGATATTCGATATAGAATTCGTGGCCTCCGCCATCTCAAACAGCACCTCGTAGACCTCCTCCCCCTGTAAATAGGCCTTAACGGCCTGTACTGAAGATAAGGGCATACGTGAGACAGGTCTTATACCTTCGATGGTGATGATAGAGTCCCCGTGCCTCACGGTGATCCTCTTCGCTTGACAATCAATCTGGGCATGATTCCACTGTAACCAAGTCATGCCCAGGATCAGCTCGAAGACGGGCATCCTCAGGACCGTTGCCGGAACTTCAAACGACTTTCCTCCAATCTCTGCCTCCATGCTGTAGTGGGCTGAGGTGAGTATCTCTGATCCGTCGGGTAGACGCACCCTCCTCATCCGGCCTATGAACCGTTCCACTCCTTCCAGCCCTTCCAGAAAGGCCTCCGACACAAACGAGTGCGAGGCACCCGTGTCGAACAGAGTATAGGCGGGCTTGCCGCTGATGAAGACTATACCTGGGACGATTAAATGTCTTAGTATTTTATAACGCATTTTCTTTCTTATTTATTCTACTTAGGGCAGTTCTACTTGTTGGGAAACTGAGAACGGGAATTTAATTTAAACAATTTAAACATCTTGATTTACCTGTGATGACCCGCTCTGGATTTCGAGGCTGTGCCAGGTCGAAGGCATATGCCTGCTCCATTTCGTGTCTTCGATCTCCTCCCTGGTAACCACGTCCTCGGCCGCGTCCTCGGCCTCCGAAAAGCTGGGCAGGTGGGCCACCCTGTGGTGCTGGAGGTGGTGCCCCCCTCAGGGGGCAGTTTCTCTGGAGGTGTCCCACTTGATGACAATGGAAGCACTCCGGTGGGGGATACGCCATACCCCCGGGTCTCGGCATCTCCTGAATCCGAAGAGGTTGAGGGGCCAATATCACCTGTTCTCTCGTCTCCTGCCTCACCTCCTGACGAGGCTGATCCTCCGTCCTTCTCCCATCTGGTATAGCATCTCGCCGTTGATCATTTCTGGCCCTCCGGCCCTGATCCTCCACTTGCCGCTTCCGGCCCCGGGTGGTGTGCCAATCAGCCTCAATCCTCTTTGCCATCTCCAAATTCCAGGAGATAGGCCCATCGGATACAAACAACAAAGCCTCCCTCAACTCCTCTTTCAGGCCCTTATAGAACCTCTTGATGTATCCTGCTTCGTCCAGCTGGTAAGAACCTACATATCGAGCCAAATGGTCGAACTCTCGATGGTACTCCACCACCGTCCTGGTGCCCTGCTTCAGCTATAAGAACCGCTCCTCCAACTCATCCCTGGCCGACTGCGGAACAAAATTCTCGAGCAGCGTGGCCCTGAATTCCTCCCAAGTAATTTCCGCAACCTCCCTATCGGCAAATGTCGTGTCCAACAGCGTCTTCCACAACCTCTTGGCATGGGACTCCAAGCAAGATATCACCAAAGCCACCCTCTCCTCCCAGGGGCACCGTATCCCGGTCAACATCTCGTACATAACATCCAGCCACTCCTCTATTCGCACTACCGACTCTGTCCCAAAGTAGGACGGGGGAGAGAGTCCTCGGAAGGTGCTCATCTAATTGGCCCTTGGGTTTGGCTGCTGGGCCGGGGCCTGTTGAGCGCGGAAGGCCTCAAGGATAGCTGTAAGAGTTTGCCCCATGTCTGACTGAAGGAAAGGTGTGGGGACCATGGGAGGTGGTGCAATGTCCGGAGTCTGCTGAGCTCCACCTTGTGGGGTGGGCTGAGCTGGGGGCTGCAAAACGATCTGTATTAGTAAGTAATCGACTCAATTCATAATTAAGAAGTGGACAATTTACATTTACATGTGATACCTCATATGGGCACACCACTACTTCCGCTGCTTAGTTTGTCTGCAAACTAAACTCGCGCGGGGGTGACCCAGGGTTGTGGACTGCTACTTTTCGATCGAGTTCTGCTTTGATACCACTTGTAAGACCCCCCCCCCCCTTTTTTTTCTTTTTCAACACCGGGGACTTAGGCCCAAAACCGCCGTTTTGCGGTGACTCCTTCACGCCCAGAAGAGTCATCACCACAAAGCGCCGATTCTGTCGGCCAATTCGATCACAAAAAAGTAGCATAATGAAGTAATGGAAACTAACAGTCCACAAAAAATCACATATCATAGTAATAAATCTCCATGAAGGGAGTGTCTACAGAATAATACATCAGAGCGCTAAAATACGGGCTTATGCCCGGTACATAATATCCTCACTACAAATCACTCATGAGGAAGCAAAAGCAGAAAAACTACTCAAGGTCGAGACTCACGGTCCCGGCTGTATGAACTCCGGAGCTAGACTGCCCCACCTCCAAGCGTACCGGTCTCTGGGGCTGCTCCTCCATGCTGGGCTCCACGATCCCCTAAATGATGCGGTTTGAAAACCGTTAGTCTAAAAGACTAAGTCCTATCATCCCCCACCCCTTCCACCATGGCTCCTAGGCACCGAGCGGAAAGGAAGAAAGGGGAGGACTTGAAGGTGGAGAATAATCAAAACAGGTGGCAGCGGACCTATACTAGCAATTCTATAATAAATATTCACAATAAGATGAAATATAAAAAGTAACCTTCACTTATGTGAGAACAAATAAGTCAAGGGGTCTTCTGCAAGGCTCCCATCGTATAAAGAGTCCCATACCAATTTATACGTTGGGGTGTCGGTTATCACACAGCAATATATAAATATATATCGAAATTGACCTTAATTTATAAACTTGCCCACACAAGCTTATAGACCAAGGGGTCGTTTAGCAGGTCCTAATGTATAAGCGTCCCATTCCACTTATACATTAGGTGTCAGGGGTTAAATGAATCGATTATGCTATGACATGCAAGTGGGTATGATGGAACATGCAAGTGTAACACACACACCCGACTCTGTGCACACAGACCTTTCGTTCCCCCTTTCTGGAGTCGTAACCTCCCAGGATACCTCCGTAGTGGCAGACGGAAGCGGTGGGTTGGGCCTCGCACACCTCTAAACCAGTAAAGTACTACCGGTCAGACCTATCGTACGCCTCAACGCTTGGTGCACGAAGAGGACTCCTGCGTACTATTGCCGGCTGGCGCACCGGACTTCTGTTGGCGAAGTGCTAACCGCACTTGCCGAGTCAGCGTATTGGCGTCGGTGCATCGACCCTCCAATACCGAAGACCCACCACCTTAATTTCCTTTCCTTTTATGCACATGCAAATTTAGCGTAATCAAAAACCGAGCTGAAGCTCCCCGGACCAACGCGTCCGTCTCAAACAATCGAGCCGAAGCTCCCTGAACCCAAACGTCCGTCTTTTAACCATCCGAGCCGAAGCTCCCAGCTATCTACCGGTGATATCAGTGTTTGTGAAAGGTGCAACCATAATTACTAAGTTACTCTTTTCAGCTTGTTAAAACAGTTTACGTTAACCCAGGACTGCCCCCGGTATTCCCTGTGAAGGGCTCTCAAGGGGCACTAGGAACTATGTTGGGATTACGCCCAGCATTCCCTTTCGCAAGGTACTTATTTTTATTATTGGTTGATCCCCTTACCCATTACTTTCTCATGTTACGATAGGCTAATCCTAAGGTGATTTGTCTCAAAATAAAATAAATGATCTGCACGGATCTTAAAGCAAATCGTGGGGCTCCTGGTCGTCTTCTTCCTCCAGCCAAGGGCCATGATTGGCCGAACCTAGAGCTTATTCCAAAGCATTTCCCGGCCACACGGCCACCTCCCTGGCCGGCCACCACCGCCACCACCTTCGTTGAGGTGGGGGCTATCGCAGGGCGGCGACACGGCCGCCGGAGGGGTGGTTTTCGGCAAACCCGACCACCATTTTTTTTGGAAAAACCATGGAAATGAAAACTTGGATCGGCTCAATTGAGTACGATTATTGTCCTAAATGATTCCTAAGATCTACCCACGGAAGAAGGAGTAGAGGAGGACCTTTAACCGAGCTTGTCGTCGAGTGTGGTGGTGGTGTGCCATGGCCGGTGGTGGAGCTTTCCGATGCTTGCAACTTTACTACCAAACCGCCCGATTTCTTCAGGTGAAGGGTGGAAACGTCTCCTCTAACCTTGGTGAAGCTATTAAAAGAGGCAAAAGGGGGATAGGGAGAGTCATAGCTTGAATCCTCATTTCCACCATTAATGGGGAATTTTAGGAAACTGAAATCTCAATGAATTCAGCCCCTTGGTGACCTGAAGAATGCTGGAAACTCCTCCCCTACTACTGAGGAGTTGAATCCAGCCATCAATGGGGGGATTTGTGGGGGTTTCACCTTCCATGCCATTATTGAACACTCTTTCTCTCTCCTCCTTATTGAAGAAATTGAATTCAGCCACCTTGGGTGGCTGGCCATGGCAATTAAACTCCTCAAACCTGATGAGGGGGAATGTATTCAGCCTTTGGAATCAATTGGAGAGGCCCTTGGTCTCCCTTGGCCATGAATCGACTCTTTTCTCACTTTCTCTCTCCTCCATAAAAGGGAAAAATGGAGTTTTCTCTCTCCTACTCACCATGGCCGAATTTTGATCTCTTCCCCAGCCTATTGGCAGCCCACTGACTCATATTAATAATAAAAATGAGGTTAGCCCAAGTGGGGGGAATGGGTTTGAGCTTGGGTTAGCCCATTTAGGCTAATTTGACCTAACACTAGAATATAGTTGACCTTGGTCAACATGACCATTTGGGTTGACCCTAATGGGTCCATGGTGACCCATTGGCCTCCCCTAAGGTCTATGTAGGGTTGGGTAGGGTTAACTTGGCACCTTGGAGGTCACTTGACCCTTGGTAGGGGCACTTTGACCACTTTGGGGCTTGAGTTGACTTGGGTCAACTTGGCCTATAGGGCTGACCCCAATTTGTCCTTAGTGACCCCTTGACTTCACTTTAGGGTCAGGGGGGCATAGGTGGGGTCCTCTAGGCTAGACGTAGGTCAATTGACCCTAAGTAGGCTAGTTTGACCCATTTTGGGTTAGGGTTGACCTTGGTCAACTGAGTCTCTTTGATTGACCCCAATGGGTCCTTATGGCTCTAATGGGCCTCCTAAGGTATTAGGGGGTGTTGTGGTAAGATCTTGGGGTCAAGGTGTAGCCCCATGGTCATTCTAACCATTGTTCAGAGTCCTATTATTTGCAGACCATTATGATTTCCACACTTTGTCTCCTATCCCTTGGCCCATTTTTGGCTTCCTAGGGTTTGTCATGACCTAGTCATAGACAAAACCACTCCTAGGGGTCTAGTTGGAAATGGGATGTTACACCCCGTCTAGCCCCTCACGTACATTTCCGTACTATTCCTAGCAAACCAGCTAGTCTCCCGAGTCAACATACCGACGACGGTGTGATCGATCGTCCAATACTGAGGACCCACCACTATTATGCACATGCAACCATGATAGTTTGTAACTAATTATAGTACTGATCCTCCAGCTCTTTAGACTACCAAGCCTACTAGTTCACCATGTTCCTGAGCCCACGGCTCCCTGGACTAATCAAGTCTCCCTTTTTTTCCAAGTCCCCGAGCATCCAGCTCCCCGGACTTCCAAATCAATACCGAGTCCATTTAACTCTACTAGTAAGCCCTTAGGCCACGGGCATACGCTATCCTTTCTCTACCAATTCATCTCCATACGTGTACAGGTGTGAGTGTAAGGTGAAACTATTATTAGTGTTGCACTTGCCCAAATTATTCCTAAGATTTACGTTATCCCAGGACTACCCAAGGTATTCCCCGTGAAGGTCTCTCGAAGGCACTAGGAACTATGATGGGATTACGCCCAAAGCTCCCTTTTGCAAGGCACTTATTATTATTGATTTCTACCCTTGATCAGATCTCTCATTTATTTACCCAAACCAGCAACCTACTAAGGAGTCAACTCTTCAAATTCCTTACCCACTCTGGTTCAGTTTCCGCAGTTGCTATATGCAGACCATCCTATACTATATGAGATGTATAAAGGAGGTACTCCGGGTTGTCTTCCAAATATCCTATAAAATTTACCAGAGGTATATCATAACAAGTTTAGTCTAGAATCAGAGAATCATAATTTTTCTAATTTATCCCACATTTAATTAATTGCCTCAAAAATTCCAAGGGCTACCAGTTTGAACATGAACTACCCTAGGTACTCATGAAAGATGTCCAACAAAATTATTATAAAAATTATGTTATCTCAATATCGTAAATCCAAGGTATCACAATTTTTCTATCATCAAAAGGGCACTAAAACTATTTTAGCAATATTTTCTATATTTCGTTATTTATGAATCAAGTACAGAAAATATTCATCCAGAAATTATAAATTAAATATACTATGCAGATACAAGCTTAGAAATAGCATTGGCCAAGTTTTATAATTTTCCAGCAAGTATTAATCTCTGAATAAATTAATTATCAAAAATCTCTATAAGGTGGACTTGTAAAGAAAGTGCCGTAACTAAGATTCTAAAAATTATGAATAAATATCTACAAGCATATAATGGCCTGAAAATCTCAATTCCTAAGTCTCATAATTTTCAACAACAATATCATCCATAATTAATTTTTAAACCATAAAATTCCTTTTTAACATTTGTGAATGAAGTACTAGATTTAATCAACTAAAAATTATACCAAAATTTAGGAGAAACCATTCTAGCCTAAAATACTTACTACCAAGATTGCATGGGGTTTCAATGAACAGAAAGATCTAAATAATTAAAAAGTCAGTTGGGGCTATAAAAAACTTTACAAATGAAGTATTATAAATAAACATCATAAAATTGCAGTAAAATTGTTGTAGGTTCTAACCACTCCAAAACTCACTCTACCCGAGTTTCACAGCTTTTAAATAATGTTTAGTGACTGATTTTACTCATTTGAGATTTTACCCTAAAACTAAGGTTACGGTTTTAAGGTCTCTACCTATCTCCAAATCCTCCGAGATTCCATCCAGATGATTTATATTATGCTAACGTTGACTCTACTGAGTTTCAAGGCAATACGAGGGTATTTGCCCCCATGTCCTTCACAACCCTCAAAACCCACCCTTTAGGGTTTGAGTTTGGATCCTCGTGTAAATCAACCCTAAACCACACCATTTTTCTCCAAGTGGGTTATAATAACCCTTCTAAGTCAGTGGTCAAAATATCAGCCTCTATTGAGGTGATTTGACCGTTCCAAACTCTTAGTGCACTTTTGACTCAAAAATGCCTCATTAATGCCTAGCTAAGGATAGGTGACTTCCTACCCAAAACTCATCCAAATGAATTGGAATTTTGTACAGAGCTAGGTGTTATAGCCAGGGACCACTCACCAAAATTTGGGAGGTTTTGGATGTCGTTTGACCACTTAAATAAATTACTCTAACTTTATTAAATTAAAACAAAAACCTTAGGCAAAGTATCTCCACAAATTCCTATTTTTGGACAATCTCTATGTATGTCTAATGATAACCCCCTGCCCAAATTTCAGGTCATTTGGACAAGGGACGAAGAGTGAGCATTCATTTTAATCTCTGGATATCCATATGGATAGATTGCACCAAAATGAGTGTTGTGGTCTAACCAGGGCTCCAAATTGCGTGAAACCAATTTTAAAATAAACTAGATACCTAGAGGTACAACTTTCATGTTGATCATATTTGCAGTAGAGGCCTCTATGTATTTTGAATAATTAAAACCATCTACTATTAATAATTTTCAGGAAATCAATATTATTAAATACTTGATCAAAACGGACGGCATCCGTTCATCCTCAACCTCCAGCCGAGGGCCAAAATTGGCCCGACCTGGAGCCTCGTCCAGCCGACTTTCCGACCACCCATACCACATCCCTGGCCGGCCACCACCACCACCTCTGTTGAGGTGGTGGCTAACGTTTGGCGGCGACCATGCCGCCCGAGGAGGCGGTTTCCGGCGAACTCAACACCACCATTTTCCATGAAAATCGGAAATTTCAAGCTCCCAATCAGGCTCAATTGAGCCCGATTTCTCTACCTAAACAAGTCTAGATCTAGCACGCATAGAGAGGAGAAGGATTGGACCTTGCCGGTGGCCTGAAGTCTGGAAGATCGCCGGGAAGCCATTTCTGAAGGTTGTGTCGCTCGGCTTCTGCAACAGCAAGGTGGGGAGGTTCGGTTTCTTCGGATAAGGATTGGGAAAGCCTCCTCTCATCTCATTGGTGGTGTTTAAAGCCTCAGATTGGGAGAGGAGTGGCTGGATCATTAAAGTCCTTCAAAGCCATTAATGGCTAGGCTTGGCCATGGAGGAGGGGGGCCGAATCGGGTCTGATGGCTACGGGAAATGGCTGGAAACTTCTCCCCTTCCTCTGGAAATTGAATTCAGCCATTAAATGTGGCTTTTGACGAACCATTCCTTCCCGCTCCATCCTCATTTCTCCCTCCTCCTCACGGCGATTCTGCCCAGAATCGCCGTGTCATGCCTGGTGACACGGCTGTGACACGGGCGTGTATCAACCGACACGGGCGTGTCGGGTGGGCATGTTCCCTTCTGTTCTATGAAATGAAATCGACGATCGTCGAGCTAAGCTCGACGAATTGAGCTCGACGATCGTCGGGCTGACGATACACCTGGCGACACGGGCATGTCGGGGGCGTGTTCCCCCCTGTTCTACAAAATGAGCTCGACGATCGTCGACTAGAGCTCGACGATCGTCGGGCTGACAACACGCCTGGAGACATGGGCGTGTCGGGGGCGTGTTCCCCCCTGTTCTACGAAATGAGCTCGATGATAGTCGACCTGAGCTCGACGATCGTCGGGCTGACGACACGCGTGGCGACATGGGCGTGTCAAGGGCTAGTTCCCCCCTGTTCTACGAAATGAGCTCGATGATCGTCGACCTGAGCTCGACGATCGTCGGGCTGACGACACGCCTGGCGACACGGGCGTGTCGGGGTCATGTTACCCACATGTTCTACGAATTGAGCTGGACCATCGTGGATCTGAGCTCGACGATCGTCGGGCCGACGACACGCCTGGCGACACGGGCGTGTCTGGGTCGACACGGGCGTGTCAGACCCGGAAGAGTCGGTTTCAGGGAATTTGTGTGGCTGTTTATTTCTTTCTAGAGGATCTGACGGTTCAGATCTCCCCTTACTGATATAAGGCTGAGCTATAGACAGACTAAGGTGTTTTTCACCTTGGTCTTCTTCACTTGGTTCCTTGGGCTTCCTAGGGTTTTGACACGACCAAAACCACTCTTGGGGGTCTAGTCGGAAATGGGATGTTACAGACGAAGTGTGTCGAGATCGACGAAAGGTGTGACACGGGTAGAGACACGGGCGTGTCCCTACCCGTGTGTCTGTGTGTCGAGTAGAGTTTGTCAAGATGTATCTAGAGAAGGACACAGCTAGGGAACACGGTCGTGTCATGTGGACACGGGTCGAGATACGGGCGTGTCCCTACCCGTGTCGAGTGTTGAACCGATACTAAAACCGTCATTGACGCTTCGCCTGAAGCAGGATACGGGCGTGACCCTACCCGTGTCACCTTTCATATATAAGGGTTGTGAAAACCCTAGCCATTTTCACTCCTCATTCCAGCCATTTTTCCTGAGAGAAACTTCTGAAGAGAGGGAAAACTACATGAGCAAGTCTTGGAGGAGAAGATCTGCCACCGCCGTGAAGGAGAAGATGCCGCCGAGAAGAGTTATACAATCCATGGCCGGAAATAGTGGAAACGCCGGAAATGAGGTGAGCTTCCTCCCCTCTCCCTTGGTGCTAGATCAGTAGATATCTAGGTGAGATGTCGACTCAAAAGAATCTCGACTAGCGAGATGACGATTTCTCTAGAAGAGGTCATATTAGGGCTTGTGCTCTAAGTCTAGTTGTGTCTTCAACCTCTCCAACCTTCTATGTGAAGATGGGGGATGGTTTCGTGAAAAATCATGGCCTCATGAGGGTGAATAAATGAGGATGAATTTCTAGAGGTAATTTTTGAAGATCGATTTTGTAAGACACCCCCTCCCGGATCCCAAAACACAGCACGAAGGGGGGGCTTATGCCCGGTACAGCCGCCTTGCGGAAGCATTAGCACACGGGCTAACCTGTACCACAAGACGCCTATTCCGCCGGCTCCAACAATATCAATATAACATGCCAATCCAACCAAAATATAAGCCAGAGAAGTCAAATCCACACTAAGTATATGAGTCCAAATCATAAAACAAAAGACAAGCTAAAACATGCTTCTACATATCAGAGTACAGCTATAGAAATTGCCCAAAAAGGGGCTACATCAAATCATCTCAACACTTACATCTGTGACCGACGGTATCGATGATACCGTCACTTCAGGCCCTGTCGTCCTGACCTGGCTGTCCTGCTGTATAGTCCACGGCTGCTCTACCTGCGGCGTGACCTCCTAAAAGGAAGGCGTAGCAACCGTTAGTCGAAACGACTAAGTGGCTTCACATCCGCTCCCCCGGCGACTCCTCGGCACCGGGCGGTGAGAAGGAACAAGGGTAATATATAAGTAAAGAAGTACAAGTAGGTTTCAATAGTGTAAGAGTAACAGTATCATAATCTAGCAGTTATTTAAGAGCTATAGTAAACTAACAAGTATAAGACACATCAGGAATGTAACTTAACTTATAAGAATGCCCATACAAACTTATAAGTTAAGGATCAGTTTAAATAAAGGTAACTCATCGTATAAGAGTGCCCATACAAACCTATACAATGAGGATCTTGTTGTGCGATATTATGAAATGCTATGTATGCTATGCAATGACTCACCCATGATCACACACATGCAATTGCTATGTCGACACAGACTATAGTTCCCACTTTTCGAGCAGGTAGCTAACCTCTCAGGCATCAGCCGCCGTGGCCAGGCGGTGACAGTAGAACGGGCACTTCTACTACTAGGCGGGTATCCACACTACTTCACCTAGGCCTTCGTACGCCTGAACGCTAAGAAGACAACAGCGGAGCCCATGCGTACTATGGCCTAGCGGGGTCTTGGGTAGATGTGCACCAAGAACACAACCCGAACTGGCCTTATGTGACCCGAAAGGGGCCTCGAAAGTAAGCACGAGTACACATCCCAACCGTTCACTTGGTACGAAAGGGGCCCCGGGACGTGAACACCGAGGACACAGCCCAACCGCCCAAAGTCTAACAGTCAACTCCCGTCGGTGTGACGACTGGCGAGCCTGTAGACCTGTCACACTATCCTTAACCCCGGATTACGACACCGCATGTCGACTCACACCACATGCATTTACACACCACCGTGGCATGGAAGGGGGCCTCGGAATATGGCACGAGGACACAGCCCAACCATCCATCCATACCTTAACTCAACACAACCAAACAATTGACGGTCAACACCGCACTCACATCCTCTCACAATACTACCCGTAGGGAGACTACACTCTAAGTATTGGACTACTAAACTCATTTCATTAATCAAACACACTCATGGTCATAGTTATTCTTCTACGTGACTTTCCAAATGATATCAACGCATTATAAACATGATGCGCATATAAAGATCTATCAATCTTTCCAAATGATAACATATTATAAACAGGATGCGCATAAATAATAATCTACCAAATTTCTAACAAGTCAGTTTGTTTAAGTAAGCTTGCTTCACAATTTGATTATATGAAATCTGGTTAATAAACTTTACTGATCATGCAACTAACATGATTAATCATAAAAGAGTTCATTCAAGCCATGTAACTTGCAATATTAATTCCACCGAATCCAATCCATATTATTTAAACCCAGAATTTAGGTGCAGAGTAAATCTGGACAGCAAATTCAACCGGAGATTCCTGAAGCTATAGGAATCCGGTGAAGACGTATAACCCCTCGATGGAAAGGTCTTTCCATGGGCTACAACTTTCATATTCAGACCTCAACCCAGATTTGAGTGTATCCTATTAGGAATCAGCCTTGCGTTCCGCTGCGTATAGAACACAATTTCTGCATGCAGGATTTATCGAACACCATTTTCGTTCAGACTTTCCCGTGGCTATAGACGTCTCCTGAAGACGTGCAGCCACTCGTTGGAAAGGTATTTTCAAGGGATTCAACTTTCGTGTTTAGCCGAAAGCCCAGATCTGGACATATACTTCATGAAAATGGCCTAGAAGATCGCTGCGCGCAGAATACAGATTCAGCACGCATCTTGAGGCGGAATGAACGGCATCGGTTCATCTTCCTCCTCAAGTCGATCTTCTCAAATCACCTCCATAAATTCCTCCACCCTTATTCACCCTCATGAGGCCTTTTCTCTTCACGAAACCATCCCTGTTGGGTACATTGGTTTAAATGTACCTGATTTGAAGAAGCCTCACCCAACTCAATGATATACATCAAAATGTATTTGATGTGTTTTTGAGTTACTTGTGCAGGTTAAGTATTTGCAGGACTGAAGCAAAAAGTTTCTAAGTACATGTGTCGACACCCAGAGGGAAAGTGTCGACACTTAAGAAGACTTGTGTCGACACCGAGGCAAGCAGTGTTGACACTTGGAGTCATTGTGTCGACACCAGGGATGCTGAGTCGACACCAGACACAAAGTGTCGACACAAGGAGCTGTGTCGACATTCAATGAAGAAAGTACAGTAAAGCAGTGTCGACACTTAACAGCAGTGTCGACAACTAGAAGAACTATGTCTACACCAGAAAGTGTCGACACTTGGAGCTATGTCGACACTCAGCAAGAGTCAGCATTTGAAGAAAGTGTCGACACTCAGAACAATGTGTCGACACACAATAGAAGAGTCAGCATTTGAAGAAAGTGTCGACACAAGGAAGAATGTGTCGATACTAAGCTGAAGTATCTACACTTGAAGAAAGTGTCGACACATGGAGCTGTGTCGACACTTAACAAAGAACAGCAAGATCAACAAAATATTCTAAGTACAAGTCTCGACACTAAGGGGATGTGTCGACACTCAGCTGAAGTCTCAACAGAAGAATCAAGTGTCGACACAAGGAGCTATGTCGACACTCAGCAAGTATCAACACTGAAGACATGTGTCAACACCAAGAAGCAATGTCGACACATAACAGATTCAACACATGAAGATGTGTCGACACAAAGGAGATGTGTCGACACTTAGAAGAATTCAGCATAATACAAAAGATCAAGTACTTGTGTCGACACTCAATTTCAGTGTCGACACATGAAGAAGAAACTGTGTCGAGACATAGAATCTACAACACAAGGAGTTGTGTCGACACCTTGTGGACCTGTGTCGACACTTACACAAATTGTGTCGACACTTGATCTATAAGTGTAGACACTTAAAGACAGAAAGTCTCGACACTTTCAGACAGTTAGAGAATTTTCAAGAACTGACTGGATGACTTGACAGCTGCCGTTCCAGCCGGTCTACAACACTTGTCAGAGTTATCAGAAAGCAGTTATGAACCGGACCAGCCGGTTACCATGAAGAAGGCCTATAAATAGGCTTACACAGTCTACAGAAATAGGAGTTGAAAGATTGATAAAGTTCAAATTATTGATCAAGTATCTAACAAAGAAGATCTAGCTATTCTTTGAAGAATTAAGTGCAGATCTAAGAAGTTGGAGAGAGAGAGAGCTCCATCCAAGAAATCAGCCGTTGGAACTAGGCTGAGAAGAAGGGTTCAGATTTATTCTGAATCTTAAGAAGCAGAGATCGATGATCAACTGCAGAAGAAGTCAATCTTATTGAGTTCTACTTTCAAGAAGCTTTGAAGAAAGCTAAGTCAGATTGATTTCAGCTGAGTTCTTCCAAGAACTCATCAAGAAACTCACGACCCCTCTCTCTTATCTTTGGGTTGCTGAGTTAACAATTGTTTTATTCATTTTATCTTGTAGGATCTTTTGGATCTGAGTTTTTGTAAGCCTGTAATTATAAAGGCTGAGTGTAGGGCTTGAGAGGCTGAGTGTAGGAGATTGAAATCTCTGAGTGTAGGCCTTGGTGGCTGAGTGTAGGCCTTTGTGGCTGAGTGTAGGCTTTGTGGAAATGCTGAGTTATAGGGCCTTGGGCCTGAGGTGTAGGAACCAGTTTGGGTTCTGAGATAGTGGAGAAGTTTGGCTGAATCTAGTACACTGCTAGATAGGCGAAGGGGGGAAGTGGATGTACCCAAAGCTTGAGGAACCACTATAAAACTGTGTGTCTTCTGTGTGCTGTGATTTGCTGTGAATGCTGTGTGATTGCTGTGCAATAGTATATTAAATTCTGTGTTAAAAACTGATTGCTGCCATAAAAAGTTAAAAAGAATTTGGTCACCTATTCACCCCTCCTCTAGTTGTTTAGGTACTATATCTTTCAAGTGGTATCAGAGGGAGGTTCTTCAAAAAGGACTAACAGTCTGAGGAGATCCTGTTTGGCAGATTCAGTCTAAGTCAAATTACAGATTCAAGAACATCAAGAACCATGGGTTCCACAGATAATCACAAGGAATTGGGATCATGAAATTACCTATATGTAGGAAAGAGATATTTGGGATCTAGAAGGAAAGGGTAAGGCTGTTTATGGAAGCCTCAGACCCTAGGATTTACGTCACAGTAAAGGAAGGGCCATATGTGCCCATGAAGATATCAGTTCTAGATGCAAATCAGAGAACACCAAAGGATTTCTCTGAAATGACAAAGGATGAGATTGTCCTAGCCACCATGGACAAAAGGGCTCAAAACATTATAGTGAGTGCCATAGATGATGCAACTTTTCAGAATCTAATATACTGTAAGACAGTCAAAGAGATGTGGGATACTCTTATTGTGTATATGGAGGGTTCTGAAGAAGTAAGGCAAGACAGAAAATCCTTGCTAAATCAAGAGTATGAAAGTTTTAGACAAGGAAAGGGTGATAGCATAACTGAGTGCTATAAGAAGTTCTATAGGATAGTGAATGAACTCATGTCCTATGGAAGAGAGTTCAGTAATTATGAACTCAATGACAAGTTTCTAAGGTCCCTAACTAAAGATTGGGACACCAAGATCTGTGCCATTAGAGAAATGGCTAAGTTGGGAGAAATTCCTCCACCTACACTGTTTGGCAAATTATTGTCATATGAAATGCAGTTGACAGTGAGGAAAGAGGAGAAGAAATCAACAATAAATGAACATAAGGAAAGAACAGTAGCTTTCAAGACAGAAGCCCCCAGAAAGTACATGAGTAAGTCACCAACTCCACCTCCAAAGGTTGCTGAATCAGAGTCAGATGAGTCTGTCAGTACAAAGTCTGAAAGCAGTGAAAGTGATGAAGACTTTGCTGCCTTCACTAGACATTTTCAGAAGTTCTTGAAGAAGAAACAGTGGAGGTCAAGGCCTTCTACTTCACAGGGAAAAGAAGACTTTTATCAGAACAAAAAGTCTTCAAAGAAGGACAGGAAGAGGACTAAATCTAGCAAGGCAACTGTTTCAAAAATAGTGTGCTATTGATGCAATAGACAAGGCCATGTTGTTGCAGATTGTCCAGAAAAGAGAAAGGAGTCTAGTGAAAGGAAGAAGACTCATTTCAAAGGCAAGAAAGAGAAGTCTTTTGTTGCCAAAAAGGAGAAGACTCTGTCAGATATTTCTTCTTCAGAAACTGAGTCAGATGCTGAAGCATACATAGGGCTGTTTGCTGAAGAAGAAGAAGAAGAATTCATGCAGATTATGGATTCTATATATGAGCAAAAAGACTGTCAGTGCCAAGGACTGATGGCATTGACTGAAAAATGACAAAATCCTGGAGCAGCCAGGACCCAGTAAGGTACAAAGATCAACTTTAAGTTCAGTTTCTTGTGCTAGTACAGAATCAGATTCATCATCATCTAGTGATGAGAGTGTATCTGAGTCTGAGGAAGATATTCATTAGCTGATAGATGAATATAAAGTACTGTGGCAAGCTTATAAGAAGAGCAAGTCCCTTGCCAAAAGTCAGGCAAAGGAAATTGCTGATCTCAAAGCTGCTGCAACAGAATTTGAGAACTTATTTGATCAAAAGCTTAATGAGATAGCCAGACTGAAGCACATACCAGGGATTCAGATGGGAACTATATCATATAAAAATGATCAAATCAAGAGTCTGGAGATTAATCTTCAGAAGGAGAGAGAGCTTGTTGTTAGGTTTTCTAAACCTAAGTCAGTGCTACCTTTAATTGATGAATTTGTTCATCACAAAGGCAAGGCTGGACTGGGTTTCATTAAACCTGCAAGGACTGAGCAGTCCAACTCCAAGTCCAAGGGCAAAGCCCCAACATTCAACAAGTCAGCTGTAGATAAGACAGCAAATACAGTACCTAAGCAAATGTACAATAAGTTTGAATGTTGGTGTTGTGGCAAGGTTGGCCACTTTGCAATGGACTGTTGGCACAATGCTAGTGCCAAAGTGAGTAGCAAACTGCCTATTGGAAAACCAGTAGGTAGCTTTGTCAGGTTGCAAACTAACAAGTACCAAGGACCCAAGAATTCTTTGGGTTCTAAGGTTCATTAATCTGTTTTGCAGGTGAGTCCAAGTGGCCATGCCCCAACATGGTACTTGGACAGTGGATGTTCCAGACATATGACTGGAACTAGAGCATTACTAAGGGACTACATTCCAATAAAAGATGGTCCAAAAGTCACTTTTGGTGATTCTGAAAAAGGAATCATCAAAGGATTTGGTAACATTTCTAGCAACTTGGTTACCATTACTCAAGTGGCTTATGTTAAAGGGTTGAAACACAACCTAATAAGTATAAGTCAGTTAAGTGATGTAGGGTATGACATCTCATTTGTTAAGAATGGTTGTCATATCAAGAGGTCAAGTGATCAAAAGATCATTTTGACAGGTTATAGGAAGAGTAATGTCTACTGCTTAGACATTATGGTTGAGAACAATGGTTCTCCAGTGTGTCTTGTAGCTGATGAGACAGTCTCTCATTGTGTAAAATGGCACAAGAGGCTAGCCCATCTTAACTACAAGACAATTAGCAAACTCTTTAGCAAAGAGTTAGTGAGGAATGGTCCTCAAGTTAAGTGTGTTAAAGATGGTATTTGCTCAGCTTGTCAAAAGGGCAAGCAGACTAGATCCACCTTTAGAAGCATAGAAAACAAAGATGTTGTGAGGTGTTTATACCTCTTGCATATGGATCTCTTTGATCCAATGCCAGTTCACAGCCTAGGTAGGAAGGTCTATACCTTTGTAGTTGTAGATGACTACTCAAGGTTTTCCTGGGTGTTCTTCTTAAGACAGAAATCTGAAACACCTAGTGTCTTCCATAGCTTTGTCAAGCAAATTCAGAATGAACTAGACAGTACAGTGGTCAAGATTAGAAGTGACCATGGTACTGAATTTTAGTCTGATAGCATGACAAAACTATGTGAAGAATTTGGGATATTTCAAGAGTTTTCTTCACCTAGAACACCTCAGCAAATTGACATTGCTGAGAGGAAGAATAGAACCTTGATTGAGGCTGGTAGGAACCTATTAAGTGATACATCACTGCCAGAATATTTCTGGGCTGAAGCAGTTAACACTAGATGCCATGTTATAAATAGGGCTACCATCACTAAAGGCCTCAACAAGACCCCCAATGAAGTTGTGAAAGGCAGGAAACCAAACCTATCCTATTTCAGGATCTTTCGTTGCAAGTGCTTCATACTTAACAATGGAAAGTCATACTTGACCAAGTTTGCGACCAAGTCCCAAGAGGGAATTTTTGTTGGGTACATCAATAACAGTAAGGCTTATAGAGTCTACAACTTATCTACACAAGTTGTAGAAGAATCTGTACATGTAGTATTTGATGAGACTAAACTTATTAACAATGAGTTGTCTAGTAGTGTATGCAGCCCCACAGGTTTAACTAAGAAGATGGACAAGCTTACTATAGAAGAAGTACCTACTGCAAGACAGCAAGTAGAAGACAGTGGCTGTTGTCCAGGGGGAGAACTACATGTACCAATTGTAGAAGAAGTACAAGGAGTGCAGCAAGATGAAGGAACTGAAGAGGTTCAACCAGGAGTTAGGATGCCTCCAGCCAATAGGCATCTGAGAGATCATCCAATAGAGCAGATTATTGGAGATCCAAGACAAGGAGTACAAACAAGGAGCAGAAATCTGAATGCTGCAATCTACTCCAGTTTTCTATCTCAAGTTGAACCAAAGAAGTTTGAAGAAGCCATACTAGATCCACAATGGACTGAAGCAATGCAAGAAGAGCTTAATCAGTTCAAGAGGTGCAAGGTCTGGGAACTTGTTCCTAAACCTAAAGACCACAATATAATAGGAACTAAGTGGATCTACAGGAATAAGATGGATGAACAAGGGGTCATCATTAAGAATAAAGCAAGATTGGTTGCTAAAGGATATAGGCGGGAAGAAGGTATTGACTTTGATCAAACCTTTGCTCCAGTAGCCAGACTGGAAGCCATAAGGATGTTCCTGGCCTATGCAACCTTTCAAGGATTCAAAGTTTACCAAATGGATGTCAAGTCAGCATTTCTGAATGATAATCTTAAAGAAGAAGTCTATATGGAACAGCCATCAGGTTTTGTTGATTCAACTTTACCTAATCATGTCTATAGACTTAGGAAAGCTTTATATGGGTTAAAGCAAGCCCCTAGGGCTTGGTATGAAACCCTATCTAGTTTCCTCATTGAGAACAAGTTCTCAAGGGGGAAAATAGATAAGACTCTATTCCTTAGGGAATCTAGAGGCAAAGTTATACTAGTCCAAATATATGTAGATGACATTATATTTGGGTCTACTGAGAGCAGCCTTTGCAAAAAGTTTGCAAAACTTATGCAAGGTCAATTTGAGATGAGTAGTATGGGAGAGCTGAAGTTTTTCTTGGGTCTCCAAGTTAAATAGACTGAGAGTGGTTTATCCATATGTCAGTCCAAGTTCACCATAGAACTCATAAGGAAGTATGGTATGAATTCATCCAGCACCATGAAGACTCCTATGGGGTCAAGTATGTCTCTTGGCAAGGATGATGCAGGGAAACCTGTAGATGAAACCTTGTATAGAGGGATAGTTGGCTCCCTATTATACTTGACTGCAAGTAGACCAGATATCATGTATGCTACATATGTCTGTGCAAGGTATCAAGCCTGCCCTAAAGAGTCTCATTTGACAGCAGTCAAAAGAATATTGAGATATCTAAAGGGCACTCCCTATCTAGGCCTCTGGTACCCTAGGAATGGGGATTTTGAACTAACAGGTTATTCAGATGCAGACTTTGCAGGATGCAAAGAAGATAGAAAATGCACTACTGGAACCTGTCAATTCCAAGGTGGGAGACTAATTTCATGGAGTAGCAAAAAGCAAACAAGTGTGGCTATCTCCACTGCAGAGTCAGAGTATGTGGCTGCTGGAAGTTGCTGTGCTCAACTTCTGTGGATACAACATCAGCTAGAGGACTATGGATTTCAGGTAAGTAGAACTCCACTCTTTTGTGATTCTACCAGTGCTATTTCAATAGCTAATAATCCTGTATCTCATAGTAGAACAAAACAAATTGAAATTAAATATCATTTTCTTAGGGAGCATGTAGAAAGAGAAGATATTTTACTCGAATATGTTAAAACTGATAATCAATTAGCTGATATGTATACTACGCCCCTAGAAGAAGCTAAGTTCAATAGATTTAAAATTGAACTTGGAATGATAAACTTAGAGTAAGTTTACAGAATTGAAATTGGCTAAGTAAAAAGGTGTCGACACATAGAGATTTCTTTGTCGACATAGAATGTAGGTGTCGACATTTCAGGAAAAAGGTGTCGACACATCTAGGAAGTTGGTGTCGACACTTCAGGATATTTGTGTCGACACATGTCAAGTAGGTATCGACACATCCAAAGTGGTGTCGACACTTAGTATTTACTCAGTATTTTCTAAGTAAAGTCTCGACTATGTGTCGAGTTACGTGGTGTCCACACATAACCAAGTGTCGACACATATATATGTTGACTAAAACTTGTGTCGACACAGAGGTGTCGAGACATTATAAGTCCGTGTCGACACTTATTGCCAGTGTCGACACAGTTTAAGTTAGCTGTCCCGCCTGTTCATCTTCAAACCTAGAAAGGTATAAATAGAATTTTGCCTTAGTTTGTCGACACGCTTTCAAATTTTCGAGACCAAACCTCTGTGTCGACACCTCTCTTCTCTCAAGACAAATTCTACAAACCCTAATGGCGCCTAAGCTTGAGGAGAACATTAATGAAGGATACGAGCTGGTGCGCAATGCGTTCGATGATGCTGATCAAGAAATCAAGACTGTCGTAACCCTAGTAGCCGATTCAGGGTTAGAATATCTTGTTTCTGAACCTACTAAAATCTGGAAGAAAGAGGTACTAGAATTCCTTAATGGAGCTAAGATAGACGAATCTGGATACAAGATCAAATCCAGAGTTCATGGAGCAAAGGTTAAGGTTTCACCAAAAAGTCTGAGAAAGGTACTTCAGTTGCCAAGAATTAAAGAAGAAGCTGAGGTTACTGCTTCAAAGACCAGGGAAGCTCTAACCTGGTGTGGACTAGATTCTAAGATGAAGATAGGTTCTGTGTTTAACAGGAAGGGAATGAATAGTCAAGGGAAATTCCTTTCTGAAATTGTTGGAAAGGTAATATTAAGCAAGCCAGGAGGGCATGACAGAGTGTCTGCCTATATGTTTAGTATTATGACAAGGATAATTTTCTCTCTGCACACTGACTGGTCTATGGTAGTCTTTGAGAAGATTAAAGAAAGCCTAAAGAAGCCCAACTTAGGCAGGATTTTAAGTCTATACCTAGCGGGTACCATACCAGAGGTTATGCAATAAGCTGCTGGAAGTCAAATCAATCATATGAGGAGAATGGATCTGAGAATATTCTCCAGATGGGACAGGGTGTTGTCAAAAGAGATGCCAACCCCTGAGAAGATAGTTTCTGAGAAGGTATCACCTCCAAAGAAGAAGAGAAAAACTACTCCAGTGGCTCAAGTGTCCACTAGCAGCTCTGACAGTGAAAAACAAGTTGTCTTCACACCAGATGAGAATGAGGAAGAGCCTGCTGTGCAGTCTCCAGCTCCTCAAGAGGTTGCTGAAATCCAGGGGGAGCTTCCAGTTGTAGATGAACCCACTACACTGGAAAGTGAACATGCAACCGACACAATACTAGAGGTAATCACTGAACTAAATACATTGGATTTTCCTATAGAGGATACTGATTTGTCTGATGTTCATCAGCAAACTCAGCTGGATAACCAAGTCCCAGATGCTGTCTTGGAAGACACATCTGTTGCAGCTCTAATAGTTCCTGATCTAGTGGTTGAAGAGACCAGAATTTCTCCTGCCAATTCTCCACAAGAGTATACCATGGAAGATCTTTTCCTAAATCTAGATCAAGAAGACTTTGGAAAAGAAACTACTGCTGTTGAAGGAGAAAATGCTCCAGTTGAGGGGGAGCACATGCAAATTCTGGAAGAGCCTGTGAGGCAAGAAACTGAGAAGGCACCAGATGTGCAAACTGAGAGGCCTCCAAGCCCTAAGGAGAGGGTGGATATAGCCAGCACCTCTGCCTCTGAAGATGAGGAGATTGCTAGGGCAAAGAAGAAGAAGTTTCAGGTCTTCAGAAGAAGAAGTCAGAGTTACAAGAAGGCTTTGCAAACAGTTGCTCCACAGCCTATAGTTCAACCAGCACCATCAATTGATTATAGTGCATTGATGGTTGCTATGCAGATCAAGTTGGATGAGCACAGAAAGGCAATAGAGAAGTATGTGGATGAAGGGCAGAAATCATTGCAATTTGATCTGGCCCAGGATATTAAATCAATAAGATTTGAGATGACTCTAAACAAGAAGGAGATGAATGAATGTTTCCACAAGGGTGGAAATGCAGTGGTGTACTTGGCTACACACCAGGAGAAGATAAAAGCACAAGTGGATGACATGGCTGTGAAGCAAGGTTATGTTCTAGAAAATCAGATAAGAATGAATGACAACCTTACTGCATCTCACAATGCAATTGTCACAGAACTGAAGAATCTAGCTGCAGGGCAGACTCCAGCTATAGCAAAGGCAGATTTTGACAAAGTATTCCTAGAAGAAATCACTGCTCTTAAAACTGCCATTCAAGAATCTCAAAAGAATATAAGTGACAAACTCCAAAGATTAAAACCTTTCTTTAAAGATGGAGTTAATTACTTGGATAATCAGGTGAGATTTCAAAAAGATGATGTGAGAGATCATATAAAAAGAGAAGTCATAAAGGGGGAGAGAGTGTTAGTCAAGGCCAGCTCTGATCATGCCAAATGGATATCAAATTCTATCAGAGCTACACTGGGTTATCCTACTCTTTGTGATGATGATAATGTGGCTGAATCTGGAATTCATCCTGCCTATCTAGGAGGAGAGCAACCTGAAGTGGCTCAAGTCATTTATCCTCCTCCAGATTTTGATATGATTCATGCTGATGTACAGTCTATGTATAGCCCACCTGGGGGTAAGGACAATGTTATTATTGAAAAAGTTGTTCAGCCAATTTCTGAAGCCATGCAAGAGGCACTGCAGAAAGAAGAAGAAACTAGATTGTCAAAGAAGAGGTTTAGGGAACAAGCTGAACAAAGACCAGACTTTGAGCAGTGAAGCCCTACCTCAAGAAACATTATATTGACTGCCTGGAAAGCTGCCAAAGATAATGTGCATGACAAGAACAAATGGTTTTCTGAGGCTGAATGGAGAAAACATGAGACTAGACAGGAGGCAATAGTCCAATACAGAAGGAAGGCCAAGATGGGAAAGCTACCTCCTACTGCTCAGAAGCCTAGCAAGTACTTTCCAAAGCCATACCATTATTATGAAAGGCAGAAGATTAAAGCAGAAGAGCTTAAGAAGAAAGATCTGAAAGGCAAGAATCCTGCTGATGCTGAAGTTGCTGATGCTCCTGTTCAAGCTAAAGTTCAAGTTGGAAAAGGAATTGTGATTAAGGAGCCAGAACTGAAATAGAATTAGAATTTTCTTGAAGTTTACTTTGTAATCTTTTTGATGTAAAACGTTTTGTGAACTTCTGGAAATGAATATGACAGATATTAGAACAATGTGTTATATGTTAAAACTATTTCATATTTGTTCTGTGATTATATCTATGTCTATTTCATATTTGTTCTGTGATGATGTATTTGTATATATGTGTAATTGATACATGTTTATGTTTACCCTGCTGTATATAATCCTGCTTTACATCATTTTGTATTTTTATTATGAATGGTGTATATCATTGACTAAGGGTTATGACTTCTCCAAATAGGGGGTGATTGTTGGGTACATTGGTTTAAATGTACCTGATTTGAAAAAGCCTCACCCAACTCAATGATATACATCAAAATGTATTTGATGTGTTTTTGAGTTACTTGTGCAGGTTAAGTATTTGCAGGACTGAAGCAAAAAGTTTCTAAGTACATGTGTCGACACCCAGAGGGAAAGTGTCGACACTTAAGAAGACTTGTGTCGACACCCAGGCAAGCAGTGTCGACACTTGGAGTCATTGTGTCGACACCAGGGATGCTGAGTCGACACCAGACACAAAGTGTCGACACAAGGAGCTGTGTCGACACTCAATGAAGAAAGTACAGTAAAGCAGTGTCGACACTTAACAACAGTGTCGACACCTAGAAGAACTGTGTCTACACTAGAAAGTGTCGACACTTGGAGCTGTGTCGACACTCAGCAAGAGTCAGCATTTAAAGAAAGTGTCGACACTCAGAACAATGTGTCGACACACAATAGAAGAGTCAGCATTTGAAGAAAGTGTCGACACAAGGAAGAATGTATCGACACTAAGCTGAAGTCTCTACACTTGAAGAAAGTGTCGACACATGGAGCTGTGTCGACACTTAACAAAGAACAACAAGATCAACAAAATATTCTAAGTACAAGTGTCGACACTAAGGGGATGTGTCGACACTCAGCTGAAGTCTCAACAGAAGAATCAAGTGTCGACACAAGGAGCTGTGTCGACACTCAGCAAGTATCAATACTGAAGACATGTGTCAACACCAAGAAGCAGTGTCGACACTTAACAGATTCAACACATGAAGATGTGTCGACACAAAGAAGATGTGTCGACACTTAGAAGAATTCAGCATAATACAGAAGATCAAGTACTTGTGTCGACACTCAATTTCAGTGTCGACACATGAAGAAGAAACAGTGTCGAGACATAGAATCTACAATACAAGGAGTTGTGTCGACACCTTGTGGATCTGTGTCGACACTTACACAACTTATGTCGACATTTGATCTATAAGTGTCGACACTTAAAGACAGAAAGTCTCGACACTTTCAGACAGTTAGAGAATTTTCAAGAACTGACTGGATGACTTGACAGCTGCCGTTCCAGCCGTTCTACAGCACTTGTCAGAGTTGTCAGAAAGCAGTTATGAACCGGACCAGCCTGTTACCATGAAGAAGGCCTATAAATAGGCTTACACAGTCTACAGAAATAGGAGTTGAAAGATTGATAAAGTTCAAATTATTGATAAAGTATCTAACAAAGAAGATCTAGCTATTCTTTGAAGAATTAAGTGCAGATCTAAGAAGTTGGAGAGAGAGAGCTCCATCCAAGAAATCAGCAGTTGGAACTAGGCTGAGAAGAAGGGTTCAGATTTATTCTGAATCTTAAGAAGCAGAGATCAAGGATCAACTGCAGAAGGAGTCAATCTTATTGAGTTCTACTTTCAAGAAGCTTTGAAGAAAGCTAAGTCAGATTGATTTCAGCTGAGTTCTTCCAAGAACTCATCAAGAAACTCACGACGCCTCTCTCTTATCTTTGGGTTGCTGAGTTAACAATTGTTTTATTCATTTTATCTTGTAGGATCTTTTGGATCTGAGTTTTTGTAAGCCTGTAATTATAAAGGCTGAGTGTAGGGCTTGAGAGCCTGAGTGTAGGAGATTGAAATCTCTGAGTGTAGGCCTTGGTGGCTGAGTGTAGGCCTTTGTGGCTGAGTGTAGGCTTTGTGGAAAAGCTGAGTTGTAGGGCCTTGGGCCTGAGGTGTAGGAACCAGTTTGGGTTCTGAGATAGTGGAGAAGTTTGGCCGAATCTAGTACACTGCTAGATAGGCGAAGGGGGGAAGTGGATGTACCCAAAGCTTGGGGAACCACTATAAAACTGTGTGTCTTCTGTGTTCTGTGATTTGCTGTGAATGCTGTGTAATTGCTGTGCAATAGTATATTAAATTCTGTGTTAAAAACTGATTGCTGACATAAACAGTTAAAAAGAATTTGGTCACCTATTCACCCCCCTCTAGGTGTTTAGGTACTATATCTTTCAAGTGGTATCAGAGGGAGGTTCCTCAAAAAGGACTAACAGTCTGAGGAGATCCTGTTTGGCAGATTCAGTCTAAGTCAAATTACAGATTCAAGAACATCAAGAACCATGGGTTCCACAGATAATCACAAGGAATTGGGATCATGAAATTACCTATATGTAGGAAAGAGATATTTGGGATCTGGAAGGAAAGGGTAAGGCTGTTTATGGAAGCCTCAGACCCTAGGATTTACATCACAGTAAAGGAAGGGTCATATGTGCCCATGAAGATATCAGTTCTAGATGCAAATCAGAGAACACCAAAGGATTTCTCTGAAATGACAAAGGATGAGATTGTCCTAGCCACCATGGACAAAAGGGCTCAAAACATTATAGTGAGTGTCATAGATGATGCAACTTTTCAGAATCTAATACACTGTAAGACAGTGAAAGAGATGTGGGATACTCTTATTGTGTATATGGAGGGTTCTGAAGAAGTAAGGCAAGACAGAAAATCCTTGCTAAATCAAGAGTATGAAAGTTTTAGACAAGGAAAGGGTGATAACATAACTGTGTGCTATAAGAAGTTCTATAGGATAGTGAATGAACTCATGTCCTATGGAAGAGAGTTCAGTAATTATGAACTCAATGACAAGTTTCTAAGGTCCCTAACTAAAGATTGGTACACCAAGATTTGTGCCATTAGAGAAATGGCTAAGTTGGGAGAAATTCCTCCACCTACACTGTTTGGCAAATTATTGTCATATGAAATGCAGTTGACAGTGAGGAAAGAGGAGGAGAAATCAACAAGAAATGAACATAAGGAAAGAACAGTAGCTTTCAAGACAGAAGCCCCCAGAAAGTACAGGAGTAAGTCACCACACATCGATAATAAGTCTAGATCTAGCACACATAGAGAGGAGAAGGATTGGACCTTGCCGGTGGCCTGAAGTCTGGAAGATCGCCGGGAAGCCATTTCTGAAGGTTGTGTCGCTCGGCTTCTACAACAGCAAGGTGGGGAGGTTCGGTTTCTTCGGGTAAGGATTGGGAAAGCCTCCTCTCAACTCACTGGTGGTGTTTAAAGCCTCAGATTGGGAGAGGAGTGGCTGGATCATTAAAGTCCTTCAAAGCCATTAATGGTTAGGCTTGGCCATGGAGGAGGGGGGCCGAATCGGGTCTGATGGCTACGGGAAATGGCTGGAAACTTCTCCCCTTCCCCGGGAAATTGAATTCAGCCATTAAATGTGGCTTTTGACGAACCGTTCCTTCCCGCTCCATCCTCATTTCTCCCTCCTCCTCACGGCGATTCTGCCCAGAACCGCCGTATCATGCCTGGTGACACGGCTGTGACACGGGCGTGTATCATCTGACACGGGCGTGTCGGGTGGGCATGTTCCCTTCTGTTCTATGAAATGAAATCGACGATCGTCGAGCTAAGCTCGACGAATTGAGCTTGACGATCGTCGGGCTGACGATACGCCTGGCAACATGGGCGTGTCGGGGGTGTGTTCCCCCCTGTTCTACAAAATGAACTCGACGATCGTCGACCAGAGCTCGACGATCGTCGGGCTGACGACACGCCTGGAGACATGGGCGTGTCGGGGGCGTGTTCCCCCCTGTTCTACGAAATGAGCTCGATGATAGTCGACCTAAGCTCGACGATCGTCGGGCTGACGACACGCGTGGCGACATGGGCGTGTCAGGGGCGAGTTCCCCCCTGTTCTACGAAATGAGCTCGACGATCGTCGACCTGAGCTCGACGATCGTCGGGCTGACGACACGCCTGGCGACACGGGCGTGTTGGGGTCATGTTACACACCTGTTCTACGAATTGAGCTGGACCATCGTGGATCTGAGCTCGACGATCGTCGGGCCGATGACACGCCTGGCGACACGGGCGTGTCTGGGTCGACACGGGCGTGTCAGACCCGGAAGAGTCGGTTTCAGGGAATTTGTGTGGCTATTTATTTCTTTCTAGAGGATCTGACGGTTCAGATCTCCCCTTACTGATATAAGGCTGAGCTATAGACAGACTAAGGTGATTTTCACCTTGGTCTTCTTCACTTGGTTCCTTGGGCTTCCTAGGGTTTTGACACGACCAAAACCACTCTTGGGGGTCTAGTCGGAAATGGGATGTTACAGACGAAGTGTGTCGAGATCGACGAAAGGTGTGACACGGGTAGAGACACGGGCGTGTCCCTACCCGTGTGTCTGTGTGTCGAGTAGAGTTCGTCAAGATGTATCTAGAGAAGGACACAGCTAGGGAACACGGCCGTGTCATGTGGACACGAGTCGAGACACGGGCGTGTCCCTACCCGTGTCGAGTGTTGAACCGATACTAAAACCGTCATTGACGCTTCGCCTGAAGCAGGACACGGGCGTGTCCCTACCCGTGTCACCTTTCATATATAAGGGTTGTGAAAACCCTAGCCATTTTCACTCCTCATTCCAGCCATTTTTCCTGAGAGAAACTTCTGTAGAGAGGGAAAACTACATGAGCAAGTCTTGGAGGAGAAGATCCGCCACCGCCGTGAAGGAGAAGATGCCGCCGAGAAGAGTTATACAATCCATGGCCGGAAATAGTGGAAACGCCGGAAATGAGGTGAGCTTCCTCCCCTCTCCCTTGGTGCTAGATCGGTAGATATCTAGGTGAGATGTCGACTCAAAAGAATCTCGACTAGCGAGATGACGATTTCTCTAGAAGAGGTCATATTAGGGCTTGTGCTCTAAGTCTAGTTGTGTCTTCAACCTCTCCAACCTTCTATGTGAAGATGGGGGATGGTTTTGTGAAAAATCATCGCCTCATGAGGGTGAATAAGGGAGGATGAATTTCTAGAGGTAATTTTTGAAGATCGATTTTGTAAGACACCCCCTCCCGGATCCCAAAACACAGCACGAAGGGGGGGCTTATGCCCGGTACAGCCGCCTTGCGGAAGCATTAGCACACGGGCTAACCTGTACCACAAGACGCCTATTCCGCCGGCTCCAACAATATCAATATAACATGCCAATCCAACCAAAATATAAGCAAGAGAAGTCAAATCCACACTAAGTATATGAGTCCAAATCATAAAACAAAAGACAAGCTAAAACATGCTTGTACATATCAGAGTACAGATATAGAAATTGCCCAAAAAGGGGCTACATCAAATCATCTCAACACTTACATCTATGACCGACGGTATCGACGATACCGTCACTTCAGGCCCTGTCGTTCTGACCTGGCTGTCCTGCTGTGTAGTCCGCGGCTACTCTACCTGCGGCGTGACCTCCTAAAAGGAAGGCGAAGCAATCGTTAGTCGAAACGACTAAGTGGCTTCACATCCGCTCGCCCGGCGACTCCTCGGCACCGGGCGGTGAGAAGGAACAAGGGTAATATATAAGTAAAGAAGTACAAGTAGGTGTCAATAGTGTAAGAGTAACAGTATCATAATCTAGCAGTTATTTAAGAGCTATAGTAAACTAACAAGTATAAGACACAGCAGGAATGTAACTTAACTTATAAGAATGCCCATACAAACTTATAAGTTAAGGATCAGTTTAAATAAAGGTAACTCATCGTATAAGAGTGCCCATACAAACCTATACGATGAGGATCTTGTTGTGCGATATTATGAAATGCTATGTATGCTATGCAATGACTCACCCATGATCACACACATGCAATTGCTATGTCGACACAGACTATAGTTCCCACTTTTCGAGCAGGTAGCTAACCTCTCAGGCATCAGCCGCCGTGGCCAGGCGGTGACAGTAGAACGGGCACTTCTACTACTAGGCGGGGTATCCACGCTACTTCACCTAGGCCTCCGTACGCCTGAACGCTAAGAAGACAACAGCGGAGCCCATGCGTACTATGGCCCAGCGGGGTCTTGGGTAGATGTGCACCAAGAACACAGCCCGAACTGGCCTTATGTGACCCGAAAGGGGCCTCGAAAGTAAGCACAAGTACACATCCCAACCATTCACTTGGTACGAAAGGGGCCCCGGGACGTGAACACCGAGGATACAGCCCAACCGCCCAAAGTCTAACAGTCAACTCCCGTCAGTGTGACGACTGGCGAGCCCGTAGACCTGTCACACTATCCTTAACCCCGGATTACGACACCGCGTGTCGACTCACACCACATGCATTTACACACCACCGTGGCATGGAAGGGGGCCTCGGAATAAGGCACGAGGACACAGCCCAACCATCCATCCATACCTTAACTCAACACAACCAAACAATTGACGGTCAACGCCGCACTCACATCCTCTCACAATACTACCCGTAGGGAGACTACACTCTAAGTATTGGACTACTAAACTCATTTCATTAATCAAACACACTCATGGTCATAGTTATTCTTCTACGTGACTTTCCAAATGATATCAACGCATTATAAACATGATGCGCATATAAAGATCTATCAATCTTTCCAAATGATAACATATTATAAACAGGATGTGCATAAATAATAATCTACCAAATTTCTAACAAGTCAGTTTGTTTAAGTAAGCTTGCTTCACAATTTGATTATATGAAATCTGGTTAATAAACTTTACTGATCATGCAACTAACATGATTAATCATAAAAGAGTTCATTCAAGCCATGTAACTTGCAATATTAATTCCACCGAATCCAATCCATATTATTTAAACCCAGAATTTAGGTGCAGAGTAAATCTGGATAGCAACTTCAACCGGAGATTCCTGAAGCTATAGGAATCCGGTGAAGACGTGTAACCCCTCGATGGAAAGGTCTTTCCATGGGCTACAACTTTCATATTCAGACCTCAACCCAGATTTGAGTGTATCTTATTAGGAATCAGCCTTGCGTTCCGCTGCATATAGAACACAATTTCTGCATGCAGGATTTATCGAACACCATTTTCGTTCAGACTTTCCCGTGGCTATAGAAGTCTCCTGAAGACGTGCAGCCACTCGTTGGAAAGGTATTTTCAAGGGATTCAACTTTCGTGTTTAGCCGAAAGCCCAGATCTTTCCATATACTTCATGAAAATGGCCTAGAAGATCGCTGCGCGCAGAATACAGATTCAGCACGCATCTTGAGGCGGAATGAACGGCATCGGTTCATCTTCCTCCTCAATTCGATCTTCTCAAATCACCTCCATAAATTCCTCCACCCTTATTCACCCTCATGAGGCCTTTTCTCTTCACGAAACCATCCCTGTTGGGTACATTGGTTTAAATGTACCTGATTTGAAGAAGCCTCACCCAACTCAATGATATACATCAAAATGTATTTGATGTGTTTTTGAGTTACTTGTGCAGGTTAAGTATTTGCAGGACTGAAGCAAAAAGTTTCTAAGTACATGTGTCGACACCCAGAGGGAAAGTGTCGACACTTAAGAAGACTTGTGTCGACACCCAGGCAAGCAGTGTTGACACTTGGAGTCATTGTGTCGACACCAGGGATGCTGAGTCGACACCAGACACAAAGTGTCGACACAAGGAGCTGTGTCGACACTCAATGAAGAAAGTACAGTAAAGCAGTGTCGACACTTAACAGCAGTGTCGATACCTAGAAGAACTGTGTCTACACCAGAAAGTGTCGACACTTGGAGCTGTGTCGACACTCAGCAAGAGTCAGCATTTGAAGAAAGTGTCGACACCCAGAACAATGTGTCGACACACAATAGAAGAGTCAGCATTTGAAGAAAGTGTCGACACAAGGAAGAATGTGTCGACACTAAGCTGAAGTATCTATACTTGAAGAAAGTGTCGACACATGGAGCTGTGTCGACACTTAACAAAGAACAGCAAGATCAACAAAATATTCAAAGTACAAGTCTCGACACTAAGGGGATGTGTCGACACTCAGCTGAAGTCTCAACAGAAGAATCAAGTGTCGACACAAGGAGCTGTGTCGACACTCAGCAAGTATCAACACTGAAGACATGTGTCGACACCAAGAAGCAGTGTCGACATATAACAGATTCAACACATGAAGATGTGTCGACACAAAGGAGATGTGTCGACACTTAGAAGAATTCAGCATAATACAGAAGATCAAGTACTTGTGTCGACACTCAATTTCACTGTCGACACATGAAGAAGAAATTGTGTCGAGACATAAAATCTACAACACAAGGAGTTGTGTCGACACCTTGTGGACCTGTGTCGACACTTACACAACTTGTGTCGACACTTGATCTATAAGTGTAGACACTTAAAGACAGAAAGTCTCGACATTTCAGACAGTTAGAGAATTTTCAAGGACTGACTGGATGACTTGACAGCTGCCGTTCCAGCCGGTCTACACCACTTGTCAGAGTTGTCAGAAAGCAGTTATGAACCGGATCAGCCGGTTACCATGAAGAAGGCCTATAAATAGGCTTACACAGTCTACAGAAATAGGAGTTGAAAGATTGATAAAGTTCAAATTATTGATCAAGTATCTAACAAAGAAGATCTAGCTATTCTTTGAAGAATTAAGTGCAGATATAAGAAGTTGGAGAGAGAGAGCTCCATCCAAGAAATCAGCCGTTGGAACTAGGCTGAGAAGAAGGGTTCAAATTTATTCTGAATCTTAAGAAGCAGAGATCAAGGATCAACTGCAGAAGGAGTCAATCTTATTGAGTTCTACTTTCAAGAAGCTTTGAAGAAAGCTAAGTCAGATTGATTTCAGCTGAGTTCTTCCAAGAACTCATCAAGAAACTCACGACCCCTCTCTCTTATCTTTGGGTTGCTAAGTTAACAATTGTTTTATTCATTTTATCTTGTAGGATCTTTTGGATCAGAGTTTTTGTAAACCTGTAATTATAAAGGCTGAGTGTAGGGCTTGAGAGCCTGAGTGTAGGAGATTGAAATCTCTGAGTGTAGGCCTTGGTGGCTGAGTGTAGGCCTTTGTGGCTGAGTGTAGGCTTTGTGGAAAAGCTGAGTTGTAGGGCCATGTGCCTGAGGTGTAGGAACCAGTTTGGGTTCTGAGATAGTGGAGAAGTTTGGCCGAATCTAGTACACTGCTAGATAGGCGAAGGGGGGAAGTGGATGTACCCAAAGCTTGGGGAACCACTATAAAACTGTGTGTCTTTTGTGTGCTGTGATTTGCTGTGAATGCTGTGTGATTGCTGTGCAATAGTAGATTAAATTCTGTGTTAAAAACTGATTGCTGCCATAAAAAGTTAAAAAGAATTTGGTCACCTATTCACCCCCCCCCCCTCTAGGTGTTTAGGTACTATACCTTTCAATCCCCCATCTCCACATAGAAGATCGGAGAGGTTGAAGGCACCACTAACCAAGAGCACAAGCCCCAGATTGGCCACACCCTAGAGAAAACATCTTCTCACATATCAAGACTCTTTTGATTCGACATCTCGCCTAGATATCTATAGATCTAGCACCAAGGGAGAGGGTAGGAAGCTCACCTCGATTCCAGCAGTTCCTCCATTTCCAGCCATGGATCTCGTAATTCTCTTTGGCGGCATCTTCTCCTTCGGAACTTGCTCCAGATCCTTCTCCCTCTCAATCAGGAATTTCTCTTAGGGAAAACGGCTAGAAAAAGAGTGAAAACGGCTAGGGTTTTCACAGTCCATATATATAATAATAGCGGAGCTTTACGAACAGTTACAATATCAAATAAATTCACCGACACGGGCGAAGCGTTACAGGCGGTTACAACGTCTATTCAATATTCGATACGACGGAACACGCCCTGGTCACGCACACAGTCACGCCCGTGACACCGGGCGTGACTCATATCGTCGACCGAAAATCGTCGAACTCAACTAAAAACGTCGAATGGAGAAAACACCACGGTCACGCCCCGGTTACGCCCATGGTCACGCCCGTGACACCGGGCGTGACTCCTATAGTCAAACGAAATTCGTCGAACTCAACTAAAATCGTCGAACGGAGAAAACGCCCCGGTCACGCCCCGGTCACGCCCATGGTCACGCCCGTGACACCGGGCGTGACTCCTATCGTCGAATGAAATTCATCGAACTCAACTAAAATTGTCGAACGTAGAAAACGACTCGGTCACGCCCATGCTCACGCCCGTGACACCGGTCGTGACTCCTATCGTCTAACGAAATTCGTCGAACTCAACTAAAATCGTTGAATTCAGTATTCGACACGGGTAAGGACACGCCTGTGTCCATACCCGTGCCCACACGACACGGTCGTGCACTTGGCCGAATCCTTCTTCTCGAGTGTCAACACATGGACTGTGTCGACACAGGGCTGTGTCGACACGGGATGTGTTGTCACAGGCCTGCTGTGTCGACACAGGGCTGCTGTGTCGACACAGGCAGCAGCTGTGTCGACACAGGCAGCAGTTGTGTCGACATAGCCTTCTGCTACGTGGATACTGGCAGCAGCTGTGTCGACACTGGCAGCTACTGTGTCGACACAAGCAGCAGCCGTGTCGACACATGCAGCAGCCATGTTGACATAGGTAGCTGTCGTGTCGACAAAGGCAGCCGCTGTGTAGATACGGGCAGCTGCTGTGTCAACACAGGGCTGTGGACTAACTTGTCCATTCCCCTACAAGTGCAGCCCAATTTCCTGCACTTCCCTGGACCCGAGTCAGCCCTCCTAACTCGAACACTCAAACGAGGGGCCTAGTGCGAATCGGGACGTTACGAATCCTATAAACAAAATAAAAGATTTCATCCCCGAAATCAGGCTTGGGCTAGGGGAGGAAAGCATAACATGAAAATTAACATATGCTTTTAAATAAAATTACCTTGAGCAAACAACTCTGGGTAGCGTTGTTGTATCAAATCCATTGGCTCCCATGTGTACTCCTCCTTCCTATGATTAGACCATAGCACCTTCACCAAGAGAACACTTTTGCAGCGCAATATTCTCATCTCGTTATCTACGATCCGCACCGGCTCTAGTCGCACAGACCTATCAGACGCCACAGCACCATCAGTAGTGGGGGTATATTGTTCGGGCCGCAACAACGCCTTTCGAAGTGACGACACATGGAACATGTCGTGGAGGTTCTCTAGCTCTGGCGGTAAATCCAACCGATAGGCCAATGGGCCAATCCTTTCCGGTATAGTATAAGGCCGAACATACCTTGGGCTGAGTTTTTTCACTCAACGCACCCGCGACACTCCATGCATCGGCCAAATCTTGAGGAACACTTTATCACCCACTTGGAACTCCACCACCCGGTGCTTTGCATTGTAATACTTTGCATGCCGACTTTGAGCCTCCAACATGCGATCCCGTATCAATATGACCGCCACATCAGTATCATCTATATATTCATTTCCCAATGTCTTCAGATCTTCATCCTGCACCCACGACAAGGGAGTCCTGCACCTTCTTCCGTAAAGGGCTTCATGGGGCGCCATGCCGATGCTCGCCTGATGGCTATTATTATAGGAGAATTCCACTAGTGGCAAGAGCCTTTCCCATGGCTCTCCTCTGTCCAGCACACATAACCTCAATAAATCTTCCAGCGTTCTGATGGTCCGCTCAGACTGCCCGTCCGTCTGAGGGTGAAACGCTGTGCAAAAGGTTACGCGCGAGCCCAAATACGCATGCACCGCTTTCCACTCCTTAGAAGTAAACCGGCCATCCCGATCTGAAACAATTGTCTTGGGCACGCCATGATACTGTATGAATTGCTCCACAAAGAGGCGTACCAAAACGTCCATGTGTGCTTCCTTCTTCATTGGAATGAACAGGGCCACCATTGTCAGTCGATTAACAATAACCCACACTGAGTCATTCCCGGAGCGGGAGCGAGGTAGCCCATGGACGAAGTCCATGGAGATATCCTCAAACTTCCACTCGGGGATGGGCAACGAATGCAACAAACCACCGGGACTCTTACATTCGGCCTTCACCCTTTGACAAGCTTCGCAATGTGTAACATAGTAGCGAACATCCTTCTTCATTCCCGACCAGCACATGGTCTTCCGTAAGCCGGTGTACATCTTGGCAATACCCGGGTGTACAGAATATTGAGAGCAATGTGCCTCTCTCAAGATATCCTCCCGGATTTTGCCGCCCCTGGGAATATAGAGCCGGCAACGAAAATAAACGAGGCCGTCTTTTAGTGTGTACTCATCGGTGGTCCCATCTTCAATTGCTTTGACTGCCGGGGCCAAGGCTGCATCCATTCCTTGCTCCACTCGAATCCGGTCCCGGATATCACAAACTATGCTCATGCATGCCAAATACTCCGCATAATCTGCCGAAGGAGCCTTGAATACCAGAGTAATATACATCTCCTCAATCATCCGAGCCAACTCCATACTCATCAACCGAGACTCTGGGCTAGAGCCTGGCACTTTTCAACTCAATGCATCGGCTATCGAGTTCGCTTTCCTGGGGTGGTAGTTCATGGTGAACTCATAGTCGCATAGAAATTCCAACCACCGCCGTTGTCTCAGGTTCAGCTCCTTCTGAGTGTGGACATACTTCAAGTTTTTGTGATCGGAAAAGATCTCGCAGTGGACGCCATATAGATAATGCCTACAGACCTTCAAAGCGAACACCACTGCTCCCAACTCCAAATCATGAACCGGGTAATTGATTTCATGTTTCTTTAACTGCCTTGAAGAATAAGCAATTACGTGCCCGTGCTGCATCAATACCGCTCCCATCCCTTGATATGACGCGTCTGTGTAAACCTGAAATCCTTCCTTCCCAGACGGAAGTGCAAGGATGGGGGCGGAGGTAAGCCTATCCTTCAGCTCTTGGAACGCCGCTTCACATTGGGGATTTTTCAAATACCGTAGCACACGGTATGCTGCCTCTTGATGTCCAATCCTGGGAGCATGCATGCATCTACTCAGAATGCCAATTGCATAAGTAATATCGTGACGAGTATGAGATAAATATATTAGTTTCCCAACTAATCTTTGGTAACATGTGACATCTGCCCGATCACTGTCACCATCTTCACTGATTCCATGATTTTCTTCTATTGGGGTGTTCACAGGGATACAACCAAGCATCCCGGTCTCCTGCAATAGATCTAGAATTTACTTCTGCTGCGATATAAAGATACCCTAATCAGATATAGTCACCTTAATACCCAGAAAGTATCATAATTTTCCCAAGTATTTCACCTCAAACTCAGTAGATAAGAGTGACCTGAGATTCACAATCTCTCCCAAATCATTACCAGTGATCACGATGTCATCCACATAGACAATAAGGGCCACAATACCTTGATCACATCTCCGAATAAACATAGTGTGATCAGATTGCGCCTATTTGTACCCAAATTTGTGCATCGCCATGAGGATTCTGCCAAACCATGCTCTAGGAGACTGTTTCAAGCCATATAAGGACCTGCTTAGACGACAAACAAGACCTGCAGCTCCCCTTTTCACAAATCTCAGGAGAGAATTTCATGTATACTTCCTCATCAAGCTCACCATGGAGAAACACATTCTTAACATTCTGTTGGTGAAGATCCCAATCCATGCAAGCCGCGCATGAAAATGATACCTGAATTCTGGAAGATCGCCGGGAAGCCATTTCTGAAGGTTGTGTCGCTCGGCTTCTACAACAGCAAGGTGGGGAGGTTCGGTTTCTTCGGGTAAGGATTGGGAAAGCCTCCTCTCAACTCACTGGTGGTGTTTAAAGCCTCAGATTGGGAGAGGAGTGGCTGGATCATTAAAGTCCTTCAAAGCCATTAATGGCTAGGCTTGGCCATGGAGGAGGGGGGCCGAATCGGGTCTGATGGCTACGGGAAATGGCTGGAAACTTCTCCCCTTCCCCGGGAAATTGAATTCAGCCATTAAATGTGGCTTTTGACGAACCGTTCCTTCCCGCTCCATCCTCATTTCTCCCTCCTCCTCACGGCGATTCTGCCCAGAACCGCCGTGTCATGCCTGGTGACACGGCTGTGACACGGCGTGTATCATCCGACACGGGCGTGTCGGGTGGGCATGTTCCCTTCTGTTCTATGAAATGAAATCGACGATCGTCGAGCTAAGCTCGACGAATTGAGCTCGACGATCGTCGGGCTGACGATACGCCTGGCGACACGGGCGTGTCGGGGGCGTGTTCCCCCCTGTTCTACAAAATGAGCTCGACGATCGTCGACCAGAGCTCGACGATCGCCGGGCTGACGACACGCCTGGAGACATGGGCGGGTCGGGGGCGTGTTCCCCCCTGTTCTACGAAATGAGCTCGATGATAGTCGACCTGAGCTCGACGATCGTCGGGCTGACGACACGCGTGGCGACATGGGCGTGTCGGGGGCGAGTTCCCCCCTGTTCTACGAAATGAGCTCGACGATCGTCGACCTGAGCTCGACGATCGTCGGGCTGACGACACGCCTGGCGACACGGGCGTGTCGGGGTCATGTTACCCACCTGTTCTACGAATTGAGCTGGACCATCGTGGATCTGAGCTCGACGATCGTCGGGCCGACGACACGCCTAGCGACACGGGCGTGTCTGGGTCGACACGGGCGTGTCAGACCCGGAAGAGTCGGTTTCACGGAATTTGTGTGGCTGTTTATTTCTTTCTAGAGGATCTAACGGTTCAGATCTCCCCTTACTGATATAACGCTGAGCTATAGACATACTAAGGTGATTTTCACCTTGGTCTTCTTCACTTGGTTCCTTGGGCTTCCTAGGGTTTTGACACGACCAAAACCACTCTTGGGGGTCTAGTCGGAAATGGGATGTTACAGACGAAGTGTGTTGAGATCGACGAAAGGTGTGACACGGGTAGAGACACGGGCGTGTCCCTACCCGTGTGTCTGTGTGTCGAGTAGAGTTCGTCAAGATTTATCTAGAGAAGGACACAGCTAGGGAACACGGCCGTGTCATGTGGACACGGGTCGAGACATGGGCGTGTCCCTACCCGTGTCGAGTGTTGAACCGATACTAAAACCGTCATTGACGCTTCGCCTGAAGCAGGACACGGGCGTGTCCCTACCCGTGTCACCTTTCATATATAAGGGTTGTGAAACCCTTGTCATTTTCACTCCTCATTCCAGCCATTTTTCCTGAGAGAAACTTCTGTAGAGAGGGAAAACTACATGAGCAAGTCTTGGAGGAGAAGATCCGCCACCGCCGTGAAGGAGAAGATGCCGCCGAGAAGAGTTATACAATCCATGGCCGGAAATAGTGGAAACGCCGGAAATGAGGTGAGCTTCCTCCCCTCTCCCTTGGTGCTAGATCGGTAGATATCTAGGTGAGATGTCGACTCAAAAGAATCTCGACTAGCGAGATGACGATTTCTCTAGAAGAGGTCATATTAGGGCTTGTGCTCTAAGTCTAGTTGTGTCTTCAACCTCTCCAACCTTCTATGTGAAGATGGGGGATGGTTTCGTGAAAAATCATGGCCTCATGAGGGTGAATAAGGGAGGATGAATTTCTAGAGGTAATTTTTGAAGATCGATTTTGTAAGACACCCCCTCCCGGATCCCAAAACACAGCACGAAGGGGGGGCTTATGCCCGGTACAGCCGCCTTGCGGAAGCATTAGCACACGGGCTAACCTGTACCACAAGACGCCTATTCCGCCGGCTCCAACGATATCAATATAACATGCCAATCCAACCAAAATATAAGCAAGAGAAGTCAAATCCACACTAAGTATATGAGTCCAAATCATAAAACAAAAGACAAGCTAAAACATGCTTCTACATATCAGAGTATAGCTATAGAAATTGCCCAAAAAGGGGCTACATCAAATCATCTCAACACTTACATCTATGACCGACGGTATCGATGATACCGTCACTTCAGGCCTTGTCGTCCTGACCTGGCTGTCCTGCTGTGTAGTCCGCGGCTGCTCTACCTGCGGCGTGACCTCCTAAAAGGAAGGCGTAGCAACTGTTATTCGAAACGACTAAGTGGCTTCACATCCGCTCCCCCGGCGACTCCTCGGCACCGAGCGGTGAGAAGGAACAAGGGTAATATATAAGTAAAGAAGTACAAGTAGGTGTCAATAGTGTAAGAGTAACAGTATCATAATCTAGCAGTTATTTAAGAGCTATAGTAAACTAACAAGTATAAGACACAGCAGGAATGTAACTTAACTTATAAGAATGCACATACAAACTTATAAGTTAAGGATCAGTTTAAATAAAGGTAACTCATCGTATAAGAGTGCCCATACAAACCTATACGATGAGGATCTTGTTGTGCGATATTATGAAATGCTATGTATGCTATGCAATGACTCACCCATGATCACACACATGCAATTGCTATGTCGACACAGACTATAGTTCCCACTTTTCGAGCAGGTAGCTAACCTCTCAGGCATCAGCCGCCATGGACAGGAAGTGACAGTAGAACGGGCACTTCTACTACTAGGCGGGTATCCACACTACTTCACCTAGGCCTCCGTACGCCTGAACGCTAAGAAGACAACAGTGGAGCCCATGCGTACTATGGCCCAGCGGGGTCTTGGGTAGATGTGCACCAAGAACACAGCCCGAACTGGCCTTATGTGACCCGAAAGGGGCCTCGAAAGTAAGCACGAGTACACATCACAACCGTTCACTTGGTATGAAAGGGGCCCCGGGACGTGAACACCGAGGACACAGCCTAACCGCCCAAAGTCTAACAGTCAACTCCCGTCGGTGTGATGACTGGCGAGCCCGTAGACCTGTCACACTATCCTTAACCCCGGATTACGACACCGCGTGTCGACTCACACCACATGCATTTACACACCACCGTGGCATGGAAGGGGGCCTCGGAATAAGGCACGAGGACACAGCCCAACCATCCATCCATACCTTAACTCAACACAACCAAACAATTGATCGTCAACACCGCACTCACATCCTCTCACAATACTACCCGTAGGGAGACTACACTCTAAGTATTGGACTACTAAACTCATTTCATTAATCTATCACACTCATGGTCATAGTTATTCTTCTACGTGACTTTCCAAATGATATCAACGCATTATAAACATGATGCGCATATAAAGATCTATCAATCTTTCCAAATGATAACATATTATAAACAGGATGCGCATAAATAATAATGTACCAAATTTCTAACAAGTCAGTTTGTTTAAGTAAGCTTGCTTCACAATTTGATTATATGAAATCTGGTTAATAAACTTTACTGATCATGCAACTAACATGATTAATCATAAAAGAGTTCATTCAAGCCATGTAACTTGCAATATTAATTCCACCGAATCCAATCCATATTATTTAAACCCAGAATTTAGGAGCAGAGTAAATCTGGACAGCAACTTCAACCGGAGATTCCTGAAGCTATAGGAATCCGGTGAAGACGTGTAACCCCTCGATGGAAAGGTCTTTCCATGGGCTACAACGTTCATATTCAAACCTCAACCCAGATTTTAGTGTATCCTATTAGGAATCAGCCTTGCGTTCCGCTGCGTATAGAACACAATTTCTGCATGCAGGATTTATCGAACACCATTTTCTTTCAGACTTTCCCGTGGCTATAGACGTCTCCTGAATACGTGCAGCCACTCGTTGGAAAGGTATTTTCAAGGGATTCAACTTTCGTGTTTAGCCGAAAGCCCAGATCTGGCCATATACTTCATGAAAATGGCCTAGAAGATCGCTGCGCGCAGAATACAGATTCAGCACGCATCTTGAGGCGGAATGAACGGCATCGGTTCATCTTCCTCTTCAAGTCGATCTTCTCAAATCACCTCCATAAATTCCTCCACCCTTATTCACCCTCATGAGGCCTTTTCTCTTCACGAAACCATCCCTGTTGGGTACATTGGTTTAAATGTACCTGATTTGAAGAAGCCTCACCCAACTCAATGATATACATCAAAATGTATTTGATGTGTTTTTGAGTTACTTGTGCGGGTTAAGTATTTGCAGGACTGAAGCAAAAAGTTTTTAATTACATGTGTCGACACCCAGAGGGAAAGTGTCGACACTTAAGAAGACTTGTGTCGACACCCAGGCAAGCAGTGTTGACACTTGGAGCCATTGTGTCGACACCAGGGATGCTGAGTCGACACCAGACACAAAGTGTCGACACAAGGAGCTGTGTCGACACTCAATGAAGAAAGTACAGTAAAGCAGTGTCGACACTTAACAGCAGTGTCGACACCTAGAAGAACTGTGTCTACACCAGAAAGTGTCGACACTTGGAGCTGTGTCGACACTCAGCAAGAGTCAGCATTTGAAGAAAGTGTCGACACCCAGAACAATGTGTCGACACACAATAGAAGAGTCAGCATTTGAAGAAAGTGTCGACACAAGGAAGAATGTGTCGACACTAAGCTGAAGTATCTACACTTGAAGAAAGTGTCGACACATGGAGCTGTGTCGACACTTAACAAAGAACAGCAAGATCAACAAAATATTCTAAGTACAAGTCTCGACACTAAGGGGATGTGTCGACACTCAGCTGAAGTCTCAATAGAAGAATCAAGTGTCGACACAAGGAGCTGTGTCGACACTCAGCAAGTATCAACACTGAAGACATGTGTCGACACCAAGAAGTAGTGTCGACACATAACAGATTCAACACATGAAGATGTGTCGACACAAAGGAGATGTGTCGACACTTAGAAGAATTCTGCATAATACAGAAGATCAAGTACTTGTGTCGACACTCAATTTCAGTGTCGACACATGAAGAAGAAACTGTGTCGAGACATAGAATCTACAATACAAGGAGTTGTGTCGACACCTTGTGGACCTGTGTCGACACTTACACAACTTGTGTCGACACTTGATCTATAAGTGTAGACACTTAAAGACAGAAAGTCTCGACACTTTCAGACAGTTAGAGAATTTTCAAGAACTGACTGGATGACTTGACAGCTGCCTTTCCAGCTGGTCTACAGCACTTGTCAGAGTTGTCAGAAAGCAGTTATGAACCGGACCAGCCGATTACCATGAAGAAGGCTTATAAATAGTCTTACACAGTCTACAGAAATAGGAGTTGAAAGATTGATAAAGTTCAAATTTTTGATCAAGTATCTAACAAAGAAGATCTAGCTATTCTTTGAAGAATTAAGTGCAGATCTAAGAAGTTGGAGAGAGAGAGCTCCATCCAAGAAATCAGCTGTTGCAACTAGTCTGAGAAGAAGGGTTCAGATTTATTCTGAATCTTAAGAAGCAGAGATCAAGGATCAACTGCAGAAGGAGTCAATCTTATTGAGTTCTACTTTCAAGAAGCTTTGAAGAAAGATAAGTCAGATTGATTTCAGCTGAGTTCTTCCAAGAACTCATCACGAAACTCACGACCCCTCTCTCTTATATTTGGGTTGCTGAGTTAACAATTGTTTTATTCATTTTATCTTGTAGGATCTTTTGGATCTGAGTTTTTGTAAGTCTGTAATTATAAAGGCTGAGTGTAGGGCTTGAGAGGCTGAGTGTAGGAGATTGAAATCTCTGAGTGTAGGCCTTGGTGGCTGAGTGTAGGCCTTTGTGGCTGAGTGTAGGCTTTGTGGAAAAGCTGAGTTGTAGGGCCTTGGGCCTGAGGTGTAGGAACCAGTTTGGGTTCTGAGATAGTGGAGAAGTTTGGCCGAATCTAGTACACTGCTAGATAGGCGAAGGGGGGAAGTGGATGTACCCAAAGCTTGGGGAACCACTATAAAACTGTGTGTCTTCTGTGTGCTGTGATTTGCTGTGAATGCTGTGTGATTGCTGTGCAATAGTAGATTAAATTCTGTGTTAAAAACTGATTGCTGCCATAAAAAGTTAAAAAGAATTTGGTCACCTATTCACCCCCCCCTCTAGGTGTTTAGGTACTATACCTTTCAATCCCCCATCTCCACATAGAAGATCGGAGAGGTTGAAGACACCACTAACCAAGAGCACAAGCACCAGATTGGCCACACCCTAGAGAAAACATCTTCTCACATGTCAAGACTCTTTTGATTCGACATCTCGCCTAGATATCTATAGATCTAGCACCAAGGGAGAGGGTAGGAAGCTCACCTCGATTCCAGCGGTTCCTCCATTTCCAGTCATGGATCTCGTAATTCTCTTTGGCGGCATCTTCTCCTTCGGAACTTGCTCCAGAACCTTCTACCTCTCAATCAGGAATTTCTCTTAGGGAAAACGGCTGGAAAAAGAGTGAAAACGGCTAGGGTTTTCACAGTCCATATATATAACAATAGCGGAGCTTTACGAACGGTTACAATATCAAATAAATTCACCGACACGGGCGAAGCGTTACAGGCGGTTACAACGTCTATTCAATATTCGATACGACAGAACACGCCCTGGTCACGCACACAGTCACGCCCGTGACACCGGGCGTGACTCATATCGTCGACCGAAATTCGTCGAACTCAACTAAAATCGTCGAATGGAGAAAACACCACGGTCACGCCCCGGTTACGCCCATGGTCACGCCCGTGACACCGGGCGTGACTCCTATAGTCGAACGAAATTCGTCGAACTCAACTAAAATCGTCGAACGGAGAAAACGCCCCGGTCACGCCCCGGTCACGCCCATGGTCACGCCCGTGACACCGGGCGTGACTCCTATCGTCGAACGAAATTCATCGAACTCAACTAAAATTGTCGAACGTAGAAAACGACTCGGTCACGCCCATGCTCACGCCCGTGACACCGGGCGTGACTCCTATCGTCTAACGAAATTCGTCGAACTCAACTAAAATCGTCGAATTCAGTATTCGACACGGGTAAGGACACGCCTGTGTCCATACCCGTGCCCACACGACACGGTCGTGCACTTGGCCGAATCCTTCTTCTCGAGTGTCAACACATGGACTGTGTCGACACAGGGCTGTGTCGACACGGGATGTGTCGTCACAGGCCTGCTGTGTCGACATAGGGCTGCTGTGTCGACACAGGCAGCAGCTGTGTCGACACAGGCAGCAGTTGTGTCGACATAACCTTCTGCTATGTGGACACTGGCAGCAGCTGTGTCGACACTGGCAGCTACTGTGTCGACACAAGCAGCAGCCGTATCGACACATGCAGCAGCCATGTTGACATAGGTAGCTGTCGTGTCGACAAAGGCAGCCGCTGTGTAGATACGGGCAGCTGCTGTGTCAACACAGGGCTGTGGACTAACTTGTCCATTCCCCCACAAGTGCAGCCCAATTTCCTGCACTTCCCTGGACCCGAGTCAGCCCTCCTAACTCGAACACTCAAACGAGGGGCCTAGTGTGAATCGGGACGTTACGAATCCTATAAACAAAATAAAAGATTTCGTCCCCGAAATCAGGTTTGGGCTAGGGGAGGAAAGCATAACAGGAAAATTAACATATGCTTTTAAATAAAATTACCTTGAGCAAACAACTCTGGGAAGCGTTGTTGCATCAAATCCATTGGCTCCCATGTGTACTCCTCCTTCCTATGATTAGACCATAGCACCTTCACCAATAGAACACTTTTGCGGCGCAATATTCTCATCTCGTTATCTACGATCCGCACCGGCTCTAGTCGCACAGACCTATCAGACGCCATAGCACCATCAGTAGTGGGGGTATATTGTTCGGGCCGCAACAACGCCTTTCGAAGTGACGACACATGGAACATGTCGTGGAGGTTCTCTAGCTCTGGAGGTAAATCCAACCGATAGGCCAATGGGCCAATCCTTTCCGGTGTAGTATAAGGCCGAATATACCTTGGGCTGAGTTTTTTCACTCAACGCACCCGCGACACTCCATGCATCGGCCAAATCTTGAGGAACACTTTATCACCCACTTGGAACTCCACCACCCGGTGCTTTGCATTGTAATACTTTGCATGCCGACTTTGAGCCTCCAACATGCGATCCCGTATCAATATGACCGCCACATCAGTATCATCTATATATTCATTTCCCAATGTCTTCGGATCTTCATCCTGTACCCACGACAAGGGAGTCCTGCACCTTCTTCCGTAAAGGGCTTCATGGGGAGCCATGCCGATGCTCGCCTGATGGCTATTATTATAGGAGAATTCCACTAGTGGCAAGAGCCTTTCCCATGGCTCTCCTCTGTCCAGCACACATAACCTCAATAAATCTTCCAGCGTTCTGATGGTCCGCTCAGACTGCCCGTCCGTCTGAGGGTGAAACGTTGTGCAAAAGGTTACGCCCGAGCCCAAATACGCATGCACCGCTTTCCACTCCTTAGAAGTAAACCGGCCATCCCGATCTGAAACAATTGTCTTGGGCACGCCATGATACTGTATGAATTGCTCCACAAAGAGGCGTACCAAAACGTCCATGTGTGCTTCCTTCTTCATTGGAATGAACAGGGCCACCTTTGTCAGTCGATTAACAATAACCCACACTGAGTCATTCCCGGAGCGGGAGCGAGGTATCCCATGGACGAAGTCCATGGAGATATCCTCAAACTTCCACTCGGGGATGGGAAACGACTGCAACAGACCACCGGGACTCTTACATTCGTCCTTCACCCTTTGACAAGCTTCGCAATGTGTAACATAGTAGCGAACATCCTACTTCATTCCCGACCAGCACATGGTCTTCCGTACGCCGGTGTACATCTTGGCAATACCCGGGTGTACAGAATATTGAGAGCAATGTGCCTCTCTCAAGATATCCTCCCGGATTTTGCCGCCCCTGGGAATATAGAGCCGGCAACGAAAATAAACGAGGCCGTCTTTTAGTGTGTACTCATCGGTGGTCCCATCTTCAATTGCCTTGACTGCCGGGGCCAAGGCTGCATCCATTCCTTGCTCCACTCGAATCCGGTCTCGGATATCACAAACTATGCTCATGCATGCCAAATACTCCGCATACTCTGCCGAAGGAGCCTTGAATACCAGAGTAATATCCATCTCCTCAATCATCCGAGCCAACTCCATACTCATTAACCGAGACTCTGGGCTAGAGCCTGGCACTTTTCAACTCAATGCATCGGCTATCGAGTTCGCTTTCCTGGGGTGGTAGTTCATGGTGAACTCATAGTCGCATAGAAATTCCAACCACCACCGTTATCTCAGGTTCAGCTCCTTCTGAGTGTGGACATACTTCAAGTTTTTGTGATCGGAAAAGATCTCGCAGTGGACGCCATATAGATAATGCCTACAGACCTTCAAAGCGAACACCACTGCTCCCAACTCCAAATCATGAACCGGGTAATTGATTTCATATTTCTTTATCTGCCTTGAAGAATAAGCAATTACGTGCCCGTGCTGCATCAATACCGCTCCCATCCCTTGATATGACGCGTCTGTGTAAACCTGAAATCCTTCCTTCCCAGACGGAAGTGCAAGGATGGGGGCGGAGGTAAGCCTATCCTTCAGCTCTTGGAACGCCGCTTCACATTGGGGAGTCCACTCAAATGGCACACCTTTCTTCGTCAATGAGGTAAGGGGAAGAGCAACCTTTGAAAATCCTTTCACGAACTTGCGGTAGTACCCGACAAGTCCAAGGAAACTCCTCACATCGGCCGCCGACTTCAAGGGAGACCACTCTTTCACGGCTCGCACCTTTGCTGGATCCACTGCTAATCCTACTCCACTGATCACATGCCCCAAAAAAGCAACCTCCTTAAGCCAAAATTCACACTTGCTAAACTTGGCGTACAAGGCGTGCTCCTTCAATTTCTTCAACACCAAGGTTAGATAATCGACATGCTCCTCATGAGTCTTTGAGTATACCAAGTTGTCGTCGATAAAAATAATGATGAAGATGTCCAAATACGGTTCAAACACCTTGTTCATCAGGCTCATGAAGGCCGACGGGGCATTTGTGAGCCCAAACGGTATTACCGTGAACTCATACAAACCATATCTTGAACTGAAGGCCGTTTTCTGGATGTCCCCTTCTCGAATCCTCAACTGATAGTATCCAGAGCGCAAATCCAGTTTGGAAAACCAATGTGCTCCCACTAGTTGATCGAACAACTCGTCGATCTGAGGTAGTGGATAAGTGTTCCGCACCGTCAACCAATTGTGTTCCCGATAATCTATGCACAACCGCAGGGTTCCATCCTTCTTCTTCACGAACAGTACAGGAGCTCCCCAGGGTGATGAACTGGGGCGAATGAACCCTGACTCCACCAGTTCTTGAAATTGAACTCTAAACTCTGCGAGTTCCTTCAGGGCCATTCGGTACGGAGCCTTGGATACAGGTTTGGAACCTGGAACTAGAATAATCTGGAAGTCAACCTCTCTATGCGGGGGAAATCCTGACAGCTTCTCAGGAAATACCTCGGGAAAACCCCGCATTACCCGTACATCCTTCACTTCCAATGCTTCTTACTTCAACTCGAACCAGACCATGAAGACCGCGTCCCCCTTCAAATGGGCTTTTACAGCCTGAACAGAAGATAATATCATACGCGGCGCGAAGCCAATACCTTGGAAGATGACTTCTGATGAATTGTAAATATACGTATTTTGAGGTACATTAATTTAGTCGTTTTCATTTATTTTCGTCATTTTTACTTATTTTTGTTCAATAAAATGCTCCTATTTTGTAAATATATTACTAACTTGTTCTATTTTATTTTTCAGGAAAAAATTAAAAATCTGCCAAAAATTGACAAGTCACGCCCGTAACTTACTGGTCACGCCCGTGACCAGGGCGTGACAATGCAAAAACCATGAAATCAACAATTTTTGAGAAGAAAAGCTTGATACGCCCGGGGTCACGCCCGTGTCACCCGACACGGGGCGTGACCCAACCCGTGTCCACCCGCTCGATGTTTTCAGCTCGACGTTCGTCGACCTCCTTGACACGCCCAGAGTCACGCCCGTGACCCAGGGCGTGACACCTCTTCCCGCTCGACGATTTTCAACTCGACATTTTCTGCTTGACATTTGTCGAGTGTCGACACCAACCGACACGCCCAGCGTCACGCCCGTGACCTGGGGCGTGACCTCTCCACCTGGCCGACAAGACCTGCGCGACGACTTTTGGCGCAACCCGCGCCCAGATCCACCTCCTTGACACGCCAAGCGTCACGCCCGTGACCTGGGGCATGACCAACGCGAGACAGACACGTGTCCAGCCCGAAGTCCACTTTGATGTCAAATCGACGGCCGCCATCGTGAATAGTGTCGACACGCCCCCTGACACGCCCGTGTCAGAGGGCGTGTACTTGTAAATTTTCTGCCTATAAATAGCTGTGTTATGCTTGATTTCTTGTTCCCCTTTTTGAACCATTTTGCCTTAGGGAGGTGCTGCCTAGATGTATTCCAATGTTATATAAGGGATATTTTCTCCCCCTCTCCTTAGTTTTTGTTTTCGTTCTTTTGTAACTCTTGTTTCAGTTTAATAAAATGTTATAGTTTTGTCTCCTTATGTTATGTTGGAATGGATCTAAGCCACTCTTTATGCAATCTTATTAATGCTTTGTTTTAACTTAGTTTTTTCGTTCTTCTTTATACGTGTGTGTGTGTGTATGAGTATAACTTTATAATATTATGTTCTTAGCTTTGTTAACCTAGAATTGTTATAGCCTTATTTGCATTCCTATAAATCCGTAAAAAATGTTTTCAAAGTGATTTTAATTTTTTCTAACTTAGATTTTCGGGTTTAGATTGTAAAACTTTTTCGTTCTTTTCGCTTTATTTTCACTTTTTAATCGCTTTTACGGAGTTATAGGAATGATAATATAGTCGTTTTAATTTTTCGTGCACTTGCACTTTTATTTAAAACTTTTGTCCATTTAATTTTTTTGTCTTCTTTTTACGCATTTCTACCGCATTCTAGCGGTAGAAATGTATTTATTTTCATTTTCCGAGCACATGCAATTTGCGTTTATTTGCAAACGTTTTCGCTCGTTTAATTTTTTTTTTCACTTTTTACGCATTTCTACCGCATTCTAGCGGTAGAAATGCAGTCTTTTTAATTTTTTGATAACTTAGTTTTTTTTACATTTCTGTTGTGTGCGCATTTATTTCCGCCTACTCGTTAAGAGTTAAATGGCGCAATGCTTTTATTTCATTTCAGAGAGTGTGTTTTACTTTCCTGCAGTAGAGTGCATGTATTTTAATTTCATGTCGAGAGAGTGCGTGCGTGTGTTGCATTTATTTAGTCCTGCTCATTTGAGTAGGACCCGCTTTCTTTCTCCCGCCCACGCATTTGCGTCGGGACTCGCAATTTACTGCTTTCTTCAGTCCTACTCGTTTGAGTAGGACTTGCAATGTACTGTTTTATTTCCTGCTTTATTTTCCTGCTTTCATTTTATCGCTTTCATTTACTGTTTTCTTAATTGCTTTCCTCGCAAGCCGTCCCCATTCCGATGAGTGGCTAACCGTTCTTAGCCCTCGGTATCGAAGAGCATTGAGACAAATAAAATAGCTTAAAATAATTAAAGGTCTAATTTTTCTAATTAATTAAAAGTACTTAAGTTTTGCCCGGGATTAACGACGCGTAGGACCACATATCGATGTGTGGGCCCTATTTTCGTAGTCCATTTTCTAGCTAGCTGAGAGGCCGTGCATATGGACCGATCACCCCTTGGCAAAGAGAGTTCTGCACTAACCCTCGAGAGAGGAGGTGCGCCAACTCTACCGGATTCAGTTCCCCACCCAATAGCGGGGTTCTTAGCGTAATGCGGGGGTTAAGAGGAATCCTTCGTCGAACGAGAGCCCGGTCGAATAGTCTTAGCATTCAGGTGAGCGATAGCTCTATAGTTAGGTGAGCTCATTTTAGTGGAACCTCCACGACCAAGTCTCCGCCTTAATTAATTAGAACTTTAGGAGCTCTTTTTATTTAAAGTATATTTTAGTTCAAATTCTTTTCGGTGCCATCGAGCTAAGCTCTTCATCGGCAACACCTTCATGCTTTCATTTTCTTTCTGTCATTTTCTGTCATTTTATTATATATAAAATATAACCCGAAAAGTTAATTATCGGTAAAATAATAGTCCCCTTCAGGAAAGTGTAGAAATAATCGAACCGACCCCGAGAACAATACGACCTCGATATTCCACCCGGAATATCCTGTACTACTCACGATAGGTGCACTTGCCTCCTTTCGTTAAAACTCGATCTACCCGTTTTATATCCAAATAAATAAATACGTGCGCCCCATTTTCTAAATAAAAAACCACTTCCGCTTTACTTAAATAAAACCGCCGGGTCGCCGCGTGACCGTAAATATTTTTGGAGTTTTAATACCAATCAAGTTTTTGGCGCCGTTGCCGGGGAAATTCGTGTCATTATTTTGAACCCTGGAGTTCTATTAATTTTACCTATATCTATATTTATAAAAATATATGGTTAACCAACAAAAAATAAAAAAAATTACTACTAATAATAATAATAACAATAATAATAATAACTAAAAAAACTTACAAAACTTATAAAACTAAAAATTTGAAAACCCTATAAAACATAAAAAAATTGAAATCCTTATAAAACTAAAAAATTTGAAACACCTGTAAAACTATAAATTTGAAACAAAAAAAAAACTATATAAAACTAAAAAAAACTAAAAAATCTAAAACATGAAAAAACTTAACAAAAAAAATATATATTTTCATTATGAAAAAAAAACAAACTACAAACTAAAAATCTACTTCAAAACACCAAAAAATATAATAATTTGAGATTAACAAATGTATATATGTTTTATTTAACTTCTTTTATTTTAATTTGTTTTATTTCGTTTCATTTTGCTTCGGCACGCTTCCAGTATTGTGCGCGCTAGGGGATCACATTTTTATCACGCAGTGGTCGCTAAGGCCTTAGCTACCTTCCGAGTCACCCACGCACTTGCCCCCTACCGCCCACAACCCCTTTTTCGCCGAGTGTATCTTTTTCGTTTTTATGTTATCTTTTTGATATTTTTTTCTGCTTCTAACAATAATGCAGGGTTTCAACCCGGGCCTCCCGCACTCGTCCAAGGGAAGCTTCTACCCTCTCTTTTTATTTATTTTTGTTTTTGTACATCTTTTAATTTGTATATTATCTGTTCCACATACTTAGATTGCAATATTGGGGACAATGTTGGGTTTAAGTATGTGGGTATTTTCCTATTCTGCACTTTTTATATTCTGTACTTAAATAAAAATACAAAATAATGCAAACATCAAAAACTCAAAAAAAATTTCATTATTTTTATAATAAAAAAAACTTAAAAATATTCATAAAACCAAAAAATTCAAAAAATTATAAAGCAAAATGTTCAAAAAAATTCATAAAATAAAAATTCAAAAAAAATAAAAACAAAAAAATTTTGATCTCTTTCCCCCCTATCTTCTTTATAAATAACACTTCTTTCTCTCCTCTTTCTTATAAATAACTTATCTACAAAAACTAAAAAATCAAAAAAATTGAAAATCCAAAAACCCTAAAAGATCAAAATCAAAAATCCTAAAAAGGTGATAAACAAAAATTCAAAAAAAGACGATAATCAAAATTCAAAAAAAATTGATTAAAACTATAAAAATTCCAAAAACTATTTTGTTAAATTATGTAACAAAATAAATCGAATATACCATATCTTAATCCTTTTTGCTTTCCAAAAATCTAGTTTCGAGTTAATTTATATGCGAATTCTAATTATTCTTTGCTTACTGTTCGTTTATTAATTACAGTTCGATAGATTTAAGTGTTTGGAGTTAAGTTTTAAAGAATTTTTTATGCATTTTTCTTATAATAGAGAACTTGTTTTTCACCACCACTTCTAATTTTTTTATAGAAGCTCGTTTTTTAATGTTAGAAAATAACATCCATGGATTTCAATTATTTCTACATCATGCTTTTAGAAACATCGAACGTTCATTTTAAAAAGTTTGCTCTCAAAACTTTTTTTATTAAAAGCTAGTTTTCTTTTTTTAAAAATAAACCCACTTCCATTTTTTTCATGTCTTACTTGACATGTTTACCCCTATCCCTTAAAAGATCTTTTGTCAATGGGAATAATATTTCATTCCGTAAACATAGACACCCAATATTTAAAAAAATTATTTGTTATGAAGAGGATAAAATTCATTACTCCTACACATATACATTGGGTTATCTATTATTTATGAAGAAAGAAAAAAATATTATATGTTAGGAAAATAAGATTTCATTTTCCTAGTTATTCAAAAAAAAAATTGGAGGTTCGAGAAAAAATTGCCTCACCTCAATATTCAAGCCTTCTTCATAAACCACCAAATCACTTATCTCATTTCAAAGATTCTAGACTTAATTTAAATTTTTTTGAGAGCATAATTTTTAAATTGCATTATTTTCTTTAACTTCTTTTAAGCTAAAGTTTTTTATATAAATCCAACACATCTTTGTTAAACTAACAAAAATAAATTTTTGCTTTTATTTTATTTTATCTAAAATTCTTTTTGAAACTCTTCCTCTATTCATAATATTTCATAAATTTGGATTTAATTCTTTAACCCTGGATGTTTATTTTGACCATACTTTTAATTAATTCAAGCGGTAGCTAAACTTAGAATTTCTTTTATTCCTTATAAGTTCATCTCAAACATTTTCTCTGGAATAACAAAGTTTAAGTATGGGGGTATTTGATGAATTATAAATATACACATTTTTGTGTACATTAATTTAGTCGTTTTCATTTATTTTCGTCATTTTTACTTATTTTTGTTCAATAAAATGCTCCTATTTTGTAAATATATTACTAACTTGTTTTATTTTATTTTTCAGGAAAAAATTAAAAATCTGCCAAAAATAGACAAGTCACGCCCGTGACTTACTGGTAATGCCCGTGACCAGGGCGTGACAATGCAAAAACCCTGAAATCAGCAATTTTCGAGAAGAAAAGCTTGACACGCCTAGGGTCACACCCGTGTCACCCGACACGGGGCGTCACCCAACCCATGTCCACCCGCTCTAAGTTTTCAGCTCGACGTTCGTCGACCTCCTCGACACGCCCAGAGTCATGCCCGTGACCTAGGGCATGACACCTCTTCCCGCTCCACGATTTTCAACTCGACATTTTCCGCTCGACGTTTGTCGAGTGTCGACACCAACCGACACGCCCAGCGTCACGCCCGTGACCTGGGGCGTGACATCTCCACCTGGCCGACAAGACCTGCGCGACGACTTTCGGCGCGACCCGCGCCCAGATCCACCTCCTTGACACGCCCAGCGTCACGCCCATGACCTAGGGCGTGACCAATGCGAGACCAACACGTGTCCAGCCCGAAGTCCACTTTGATGTCAAATCGATGGCCGCCATCATGAATAGTGTCGACACGCCCCCTGACACGCCCGTGTCAGAGGGCGTGTACTTGTAAATTTTCTGCCTATAAATAGTTGTGTTTTGCTTGAGTTCTTGTTCCCCTTTTTGAACCATTTTGTATTAGGGAGGTGCTACCTATATGTATTCCAATATTATGTAAGGGATATTTTCTCCCCCTCTCCTTAGTTTTTGTTTTCATTCTTTTGTAACTCTTGTTTCAGCTTAATAAAATGTTATATTTTTGTCTCCTTATGTTATGTTGGAATAGATCTAAGCCCCTCTTTATGCAATCTTATTTATGCTTTGTTTTAACTTAGTTTTTTTGTTCTTCTTTATACGTGTGTGTGTGTATGAGTATAACTTTATAATTTTTTGTTCTTAGCTTTGTTAACTTAGAATTATTATAGCTTTATTTGCATTCCTATAAATTCGTAAAAAATGTTTTCAAAGTGATTTTAATTTTTTCTAACTTAGATTTTCGTGTTTAGATTGTAAAACGTTTTCGTTCTTTTCGCTTTATTTTCACTTTTTAATCGCTTTTACGGAGTTATAGGAATGATAATATAGTCGTTTTAATTTTTCGTGCAATTGCACTTTTATTTAAAACTTTTGTCCGTTTAATTTTTTCGTCTTATTTTTACGCATTTCTACTAGTGGTAGAAATGTATTTATTTTCATTTTCCGAGCACTTGCAATTTGCATTTATTTGCAAACTTTTTCGCTCGTTTAATTTTTATTTTCACTTTTTACGCATTTCTACCGCATTCTAGCGGTAGAAATGCAGTCATTTTAATTTTTTGATAACTTGGTTTTTTTTACATTTCTGTTGTGTGAGCATTTATTTCCGCCTACTCGTTAAGAGTTAAATGGCACAATGCTTTTATTTCATTTCAGGGAGTGTGTTTTACTTTCGTGCAGTAGAGTGCGTGTGTTTTACTTTTATGTCGAGAGAGTGCGTGCGTGTGTTACATTTATTTAGTCCTACTCATTTGAGTAGGACCTGCTTTCTTTCTCCCGCCCACGCATTTGCACCAGGACTCGCAATTTACAGCTTTCTTCAGTCCTACTCGTTTGAGTATGACTTGCAATTTACTGCTTTATTTCCTGCTTTATTTTCCTTCTTTCATTTTATTACTTTCATTTACTGTTTTCTTTATTGCTTTCCTCGCAAGCCGTCCCCATTCCGATGAGTGGCTAACCGTTCTTAGCCCTCGGTATCGAAGAGCATTGAGACAAATAAAATAGCTTAAAATAATTAAAGGTCTAATTTTTCTAATTAATTAAAAGTAATTAAGGTTTGCCCGGGGTTAACGACGCGTAGGACCACATATCGATGTGTGGGCCCTATTTCCGTAGTCCATATGCTAGCTAGCCGAGAGGCCGTGCATATGGACCGATCAACCCTTGGCAAAGAGAGTTCCGCACTAACCCTCGAGAGAGGAGGCGCGCCAACTCTACCGGATTGGGTTCCCCACCTAATAGCGGGGTTCTTAGCGTAATTCGGGCGTTAAGAGGAATCCTTCGTCGAACGAGAGCCCGGTCGAATAGTCTTAGCGTTCAGGTGAGCGATAGCCCTATAGCTAGGTGAGCTCATTTTAGTGGAACCTCCACGGCCAAGTCTCCGCCTTAATTAATTAGAAATTTAGGAGCTCTTTTTATTTAAATTATATTTTAGTTCAAATTCTTTTTGGTGCCATCGAGCTAAGCTCTTCATCGGCACAACCTTCATTCTTTCATTTTCTTTCTGCCATTTTCTACCTTTTTATTATATATAAAATATAACCTGACAAGTTAATTATCGGTAAAATAAAGTCCCCTCCAGGAAAGTGTAGAAATAATCAAACCGACCCCGAGAACAATACGACCTCGATATTCCACGCGGAATATCCTATACTACTCACGATAGGTGCACTTGCCTCCTTTCGTTAAAACTCGATCTAACCCGTTTTATATCCAAATAAATAAATACGCGCGCCCCGTTTTCTAAATAAAAAACCACTTCCGCTTTACTTAAATAAAACCGCTGGGTTGCCGCGTGACCGTAAATATTTTTGGAGTTTTAACACCAATCAAGTTTTTGGCGCCGTTGCCGGTGAAATTCATGTCGTTATTTTGAATCCCGGAGTTCTATTAATTTTACCTATATCTATATTTATAAAAATATATGGTTAACCAACAAAAAATAAAAAAAATTACTAATAATAATAATAATAACAATAATAATAATAACTAAAAAAACTTACAAAACTTATAAAACTAAAAATTTGAAAACCCTATAAAACTAAAAAAATTGAAAACCTTATAAAACTAAAAAATTTGAAAACCTATAAAACTAAAAATTTGAAACAAAAAAAACTATATAAAACTAAAAAAAAACTAAAAAAATCTAAAAAATGAAAAAACTTAACAAAAAAAATATATATTTTCATTATGAAAAACAAACAAACTAAAAACAAAAAATCTACTTCAAAACACGAAAAAATATAATAATTTGATATTAACAAATGTATACATGTTTTATTTAACTTCTTTTATTTTAATTTGTTTTATTTCGTTTCATTTTGCTTCGGCATGCTTCCATTATTGTGCGCGCTAGGGGATCACAATTTTATCACGCAGTGGTCGCTAAGGCCATAGCTACCTTCCGAGTCACGCACGCACTTGCCCCTTACCGCCCACAACCCCTTTTTCGCCAAGTGTATCTTTTTCGTTTTTATGTTATCTTTTTTATTATTTTTCTTCTTCTAACAATAATGTAGGGTTTCAACCCGGGCCTCCCGCACTCGTTTAAATGAAGCTTATACCCTCTCTTTTTATTTATTTTTGTTTTTGTACATCTTTTAATTTGTATATTATCTGTTCCGCATACTTAGATTGCAACATTGGGTTTAAGTATGGTGGTGTTTTCCTATTCTGCACTTTTTATATTCTGTACTTAACTAAAAATACAAAAAAATGCAAACATCAAAAACTCAAAAAAAAATTCATTATTTTTATAATAAAAAAACTTAAAACAAAATATTCATAAAACCAAAAAATTCAAAAAATTATAAAACAAAAAGTTCAAAAAAAATTCATAAAATAAAAATTCAAAAAAAATAAAAACAAAAGAATTTTTGATCTCTTTCCCCCCTCTCTTTTTTATAAATAACATTTCTTTCTCTCCTCTTTCTTGTAAATAACTTATCTACAAAAACTAAAAAATCAAAAAATTTGAAAATCCAAAAACCCTAAAAGATAAAAATCAAAAATCCTAAAAAGGTGATAAACAAAAATTCAAAAAAAGACGATAATCAAAATTCAAAAAAATTGATTAAAACTCTAAAAATTCCAAAAAATATTTTGTTAAATTATGTAACAAAATAAATCGAATATACCATATCTTAACCCTTTTTGCTTTCCAAAAATCTAGTTTCGAGTTAATTTATATGCGAATTCTAATTATTCTTTGATTACTATTCTTTTATTAATTAAAGTTCGATAGATTTAAGTGTCTGGGGTTAAGTTTTAAAGAATTTTTTATGTTTTTTCCTTATAATAGAGAACTTTTTTTTCAACACCACTTCTAATTTTTTATAGAAGTTCATTTTTTAATGTTAGAAAATAACATCCATGGATTTCAATTATTTCTACTTCATGCTTTTAGAAACATCGGAACGTTCATTTTAAAAAGGTTGCTCTCAAAACTTTTTTATTAAAAGCTAATTTTCTTTTTGAAAAAATAAACCCACTTCAATTTTTTTTTCATGTCTTACTTGACATGTTTACCCCTATCCCTTAAAAAATCTTTTGTCAATGGGAATAAGATTTCATTCCGTAAACATAGGCACCCAATATTTAAAAAGATTATATGTTATGGAGTAAGAGGATAAAATTCATTACTCCTACACATGTACATTGGGTTATTTATTATTTATGAAGAAAGAAAAATATTATATGTTAGGAAAATAAGATTTCATTTTCCTAGTTATTCAAAAAAAAAAAAAATTGGAGGTTCGAGAAAAAATTGCCTCACCTCAATATCCAAGCCTTCTTCATAAACCACCAAATCACTTATCGCATTTCAATGATTCTAGACTTAATTTAAATTTTTTTGAGAGCATAATTTTTAAATTGCATTATTTCCTTTAACTTCTTTTAAGCCGAAGTTTTTTATATAAATCCAATCCATCTTTGTTAAACTAACAAAAATAAATTTTTGCTTTCTATTTTATTTTATCTAAAAGTCTTTTTGAAACTATTCCTCTATTCATAACATTTCATAAATTAGGATTTAATTCTTTAACCCCGGATGTTTATTTTGATCTTACTTTTAATTAATTCAAGCGGTAGCTAAACTTAGGATTTCTTTTATTCCTTATAAGTTCATCTCACACTTTTGCTTTGGAATAACAAAAACTTAAGTATGAGGATATTTGATGAATTGTAAATATACACATTTTGTGTACATTAATTTAGTCATTTTCATTTATTTTCGTCATTTTTACTTATTTTTGTTCAATAAAATGCTCCTATTTTGTAAATATATTACTAACTTGTTTTATTTTATTTTTCAGGAAAAAATTAAAAATCTGCCAAAAATCGACAAGTCACGCCCGTGACTTACTGGTCACGCCCGTGACCAGGGCGTGACAATGCAAAAATCGTGAAATCAGCAATTTTCGAGAAGAAAAGCTTAACACGCCCGGGGTCACGCCCGTGTCACCCGACACGGGGCGTGACCCAACCCGTGTCCACCCGCTCGACGTTTTCAGCTCGACGTTCGTCGACCTCCTCAACACGCCCAGAGTCACGCCCGTGACCTAGGGCGTGACACCTCTTCCCGCTCGACGATTTTCAACTCGACATTTTCCGCTCGACGTTTGTCGAGTGTCGACACCAACCGAAACGCCTAGCGTCACGCCCGTGACCTGGGGCGTATCATCTCCACCTGGCCGACAAGACCTGCGCGACGACTTTCGGCACGACCTGCGCCCAGATCCACCTCCGTGACACGCCCAGCGTCACGCCCGTGACCTGGGGCGTGACCAACGCGAGACTGACACGTGTCCAGCCCGAAGTCCACTTTGATGTCAAATCGATGGCCGCCATCATGAATAGTGTCGACACGCCCCCTGACACGCCCGTGTCAGAGGGCGTGTACTTGTAAATTTTCTGCCTATAAATAGCTGTGTTCTGCTTGAGTTCTTGTTCCCCTTTTTGAACCATTTTGCCTTAGGGAGGTGCTGCCTAGATGTATTCCAATGTTATGTAAGGGATATTTTTCCCCCTCTCCTTATTTTTTGTTTTCGTTCTTTTCTAACTCTTGTTTCAGTTTAATAAAAAGTTATATTTTTGTCTTCTTATGTTATGTTGGAATGGATCTAAGCCCCTCTTTATGCAATCTTATTTATGCTTTGTTTTAACTTAGTTTTTTCGTTCTTCTTTATACGTGTGTGTGTGTGTGTGTATGAGTATAACTTTAAAATGTTATGTTCTTAGCTTTGTTAACTTAAAATTGTTATAGCCTTATTTGCATTCCTATAAATCCGTAAAAAATGTTTTCAAAGTGATTTTAATTTTTTCTAACTTAGATTTTCGTGTTTAGATTGTAAAACTTTTTCGTTCTTTTCGCTTTATTTTCACTTTTTAATCGCTTTTACGGAGTTATAGGAATGATAATATAGTCGTTTTAATTTTTCGTGCACTTGCACTTTTATTTAAAACTTTTGTCCGTTTAATTTTTTCGTCTTCTTTTTACGCATTTCTACCGCATTTTAGCGGTAGAAATGTATTTATTTTCATTTTCCGAGCACTTGCAATTTGCGTTTATTTGCAAACTTTTTCGCTCGTTTAATTTTTATTTTCACTTTTTACGCATTTCTACCGCATTCTAGCGGTAGAAATGCAGTCGTTTTAATTTTTTGATAACTTAGTTTTTTTACATTTCTGTTGTGTGCGCATTTATTTCCGCCTACTCGTTAAGAGTTAAATGGCGCAATGCTTTTATTTCATTTCAGAGAGTGTGTTTTACTTTCCTACAGTAGAGTGCGTGTGTTTTACTTTCATGTCGAGAGAGTGCGTGCGTGTGTTGCATTTATTTAGTCCTACTCATTTGAGTAGGACCCGCTTTCTTTCTCCCGCCCACGCATTTGCGCCGGGACTCGCAATTTACAGCTTTTTTCAGTCCTACTCGTTTGAGTAGGATTTGCAATTTACTGCTTTATTTTCTGCTTTATTTTCCTGCTTTCATTTTATCGCTTTCATTTACTGTTTTCTTTATTTCTTTCCTCGCAAGCCGTCCCCATTCCGATAAGTGGCTAACCATTCTTAGCCCTCGGTATCGAAGAGCATTGGGACAAATAAAATAGCTTAAAATAATTAAAGATCTAATTTTTCTAATTAATTAAAAGTACTTAAGGTTTGCCCGGGGTTAACGACGCGTAGAACCACATATCGATGTGTGGGCCCTATTTCTGTAGTCCATATGCTAGCTAGCCGAGAGGCCATGCATATGGACCGATCACCCCTTGGCAAAGAGAGTTCCACACTAACCCTCGAGAGAGGAGGCGCTCCAACTCTACCGGATTGGGTTCCCCACCCAATAGCGGGGTTCTTAGCGTAATGCGGGAGTTAAGAGGAATCCTTCGTCGGACGAGATTCCGGTCGAATAGTCTTAGAGTTCAGGTGAGCGATAGCCTTATAGCTAGGTGAGCTCATTTTAGTGGAACCTCCACGGCCAAGTCTCCGCCTTAATTAATTAGAAATTTAGGTGCTCTTTTTATTTAAAGTATATTTTAGTTCAAATTCTTTTCGGTGCCATCGAGCTAAGCTCTTCATCGGCACCACCTTCATGCTTTCATTTTCTTTCTGCCATTTTCTGCCTTTTTATTATATATAAAATAGAACCCGAAAAGTTAATTATCGGTAAAATAATAGTCCCCTCCAGGGAAGTGTAGAAATAATCGAACCGACCCCGAGAACAATACGACCTCGATATTCCACCCGGAATATCCTGTACTACTCACGATAGGTGCACTTGCCTCCTTTCGTTAAAACTCGATCAAACCCGTTTTATATCCAAATAAATAATACGCGTGCCCCGTTTTCTAAATAAAAAACCAATTCCGCTTTACATAAATAAAACCGCCGGGTCGTCGCGTGACCGTAAATATTTTTGGAGTTTTAACACCAATCAACGTCGGAGTCTCCATGTCTCAAATAGATTCGCTTCTCTACGCAGTCGATCTTCGCGAAGTGCCAGTCCAGCCATGCCATGCCAAAAATGAAGTCGAACTCTGGCATTCTCAGAACCATGGCCGGTGTATCAAAGGCATTCCCATCAATAAATAACTCTAACTCGCACTTGGCAGTTGCGATCATCTCCGAGCCGTCCGGAAGGCGTACTCGTCGGGCTATGCTAGTAAAGTACTGTACACCCTCCACGTCTTTTATGAAATCCTCGAACACAATGGAGTGTGAGGCTCCGGTATCGAACAGAGCATAGGTCGTCTTCCCGCTAATAATCACAGTGCCTAAGTACCAACAACCAAAACTTATTGCTAGGTGTCTAGTAAGTCTTAATCAATTCAAGTTAGACCATGAAAATATGTTAATTAATTAAATCATACCTGCAATCACATCTTGGGGGTTCCGTTCTTGCGCTATGTCAAGCGCGTACACTTGATCCCTAGCAGGGCCGGGGTTACCTCCTCGCGTTCCTCGTCCTCGACCCCGTATGTGACCCCGCCCTCGAGGGGCTGCCGACAGGAGAGCGGGAGGGACGTTTCCAAATAGCTGCGGGCAGAAATGTCGGATGTGGCCCGGCTGGTTGCATTCGAAGCACACCAGCCCACGATGCCCTTCAGGTTGTTGAAAGTATTGAGGCTGTGGTGGTGGAGGCAACGCAGGCGGCTGCGGAACCGGATTCTCCACCCTATAGTTTCGGTGGACACGGCCTCCACCTCTTTGATATCCTCTTCCTCCTCTGAAGTCCTGCCTCCTTCTATTGCTTGGGCCGGCTTCCATCACGTCCTCCACAGGCCTCTTACTACATCCCAGCTGGTCCGCCTCCAATATTTTTCCCATATCAATGATCTCCGCCAAGCTACCATCCGCTATAAACAAAAGGGACTGCCTTAGGGGATCTCGCAGCCCTTTGTAGAAGCGCTTGGCATAACCTCTATCATCGAACTCGTAAGAATCCGCAAACCTTGCGAGATGCTGGAATTCTCGCTGGTATTCTATAACCGACTTTGATCCCTGCTTTAATAGTAGAAACCTCTGCTCAAGCTCATCTCAGGCCGATGTAGGGATAAAGTGCTCCAAGAAAACACCAGAGAATTCATTCCAACTTATCTCTGTATAGACCCGGCCTTGGAAGGTAGAGCCCATGAGGGACTTCCACCACCTCTTAGCATGTAAGTCCAAGACAGACACTGCCAATGTCACTGCCATGTTGGCCGGGCAACGGATACCAGCCAACAGCTCCTGTACCGTGTCTAGCCATTCCTCTGTACGTACGGCTGACTCCGTCCCAAGGTAGGCGGGAGGGGAGAGAGCCCGGAAGGTGCTCAGCCAGTTGGAGCTCGGGGCCTGTTGCTGCACTGGGGGCTGTTGCGCCCTAAAAGTATCGAGGATGGCAGTGAGCGTCTGCCCCAACTCTGATTGTTGGAACTGAGTGGGAGTCGGTATGGAGGGAGCAGGAGTGCCTCCCACCTGCACAACGAGCACTGGAATCTACACATAAAACGCAAATGTATTGTCAGGTTGGTTAATCTTAAGGTCAAAGTTGGACATACTTAGCGTGAATTACATATGAGCACACCACTGCTTCCGCTAAGTCAGTTTGTCCCCAAACTGACTAATCAAACTGGGGTGGCACCATTGTTGATTGACTTCTTTCATTGAGGATCGTGGAAAACTGATACCATTTGTAAGACCCCCCTCCCGAATCCCAAAACATGGCACGAAGGGGGGTCTTATGCCTGGTACAGCCACCTTGCGGTAGCATTATCACACGGGCTAACCTGTACCACAAGACGCCTATTTTGCCAGCTCCAACAATATCAATATAACATGCCAACCCAACCAAAATATAAGCAAGAGAAGTCAAATCCACACTAAGTATATGAGTCCAAATCATACAACAAAAGAGAAGCTAAAACATGTTTCTACATATCAGAGTACAGCTATAGAAATTGCCCTAAAAGGGGCTACATCAAATCATCTCAACACTCACATCTGTGACCGGCGGTATCGACGGCACCGTCACTTCAGGCCATGTCATCCTGACCTGGCTGTCCTGCTACGTAGTCTGCAGCTGCTCTACCTGCGGCGTGACCTCCTAAAAGGAAGACGTAGTAACCGTTAGTCGAAACGACTAAGTGGCTTCACATTCGCTCCCCCAGCGACTCCTCAGCCCTGGGCGGAGAGAAGGAATAAGGGTAATATATAAGTAAAGAAGTACAAGCAGGTGTCAATAGTGTAAGAGTAACATGATCATAATCTAGCAGTTATTTAAAAGCTATAGTAAACTAATAAGTATAAGTCACAGCAGGAATGTAACTTAACTTATAAGAATGCCCATACAAACTTATAAGTTAAGGATCGGGTTACGTAAAGGTAACTCATCGTATAAGAGTGCCCATAAAAAATTATACGATGAGGATCTTGTTGTGCGATATTATGAAATGCTATGTATGCTATGCAATGACTCACCCATGATCACACACATGCAATTGCTATGTCGACATAGACTATAGTTCCCACTTTTCGAGCAGGTAGCTAACCTCTCAGGCATCAGCCGCCGTGGCAAGGCGGTTACAGTAGAATGGGCACTTCTACTAATAGGTGGGTATCCACACTACTTCACCTAGGCCTCCGTACGCCTCAACGTTAAGAACACAACAACGGAGCCCATGCGTAATATGGCCCAGCGGGGTCTTGGGTAGATGTGCACCAAGAACACAGCCCGAACTGGCCTTGTGTGACCCGGAAGGGGCCTCGGAAGTAAGCACGAGGACACAGCCCAACCGTTCACTTGGCACGGAAGGGGCCCCGGGACGTGAACACCGAGGACACAACCCAACCACCCAAAGTCTAACTGTCAACTCCCGTCGGTGTGACGACTGGCGAGCCCGTAGACCTGCCACACTATCCTTAACCCGGGATTACGACACCGCGTGTCGACTCACACCACATCCATTTACACACCACCGTGGTATGGAAGGGGGCCTCGGAAGAAGGCACGAGGACACAGCCCAACCATCCATCCATACCTTATCTCAACACAACCAAACAAGTGATGGTCAACACCGCACTCACATCCTCTCACAATACTACCCGTAGGGAGACTACACTCCAAGTATTGGACTACTAAACTCATTCCATTAATCAAACACACTCATGGACATAGTTATTCTTCTACGTGACTTTCCAAATGATATCAACTTGTTATAAACATGATCCGCATATAAAGATCTATCATTCTTTACAAATGATAACATATTATAAACAGGATGCGCATAAATAATAATCTACCAAATTTCTAACAAGTCAATTTGTTTAAGTAAGCTTGATTCACAATTTGATTATATGAAATCTGGTTAATAAACTCACCGATCATGCAACTAACATGGTTAATCATAAAAGAGTTCATTCAAGCTAAGTAGCTTGAAATATTAATTCCACTGAATCCAATCCATATTATTTAAACCCAGAATTTAGGTGCAGAGTAAATCTGGACAGCAATTTCAACCGGAGATTACCGAAGCTACCGGAAACCGGTGAAGACGTGTAACCCCTCTATGGAAAGGTCTTTTCATGGGCTACAACTTTCGTATTCAGACCTCAACTCATATTTGAATGTATCCTATTAGGAATCAGCCTTGAGGTCCGTTGTATACCGAACACAATTTCTGCATGCAGGATTTATCGAACACCATTTTCGTTCAGACATTCCAGTGGCTACACACGTCGCCTTAAGTCGTGCAGCTACGCGTTGGAAAGGTATTTTCAAGGGCTTCAACATTCGTGTTTACCCGAAAGCCCAGATCTGGACATATCATTCATGAAAATAGCCTAGAAGATCGTTGCGCGCAGAATACAGATTCAGCATGCATCTGAGGCGGAATGAACGGCATCGGATCATCTTCCTCCTCAAGTCAATCTTCTCAGATCACCTCCAAAAATTACTCCACCCTTATTCACCCTCATGAGGCCTTTGCTCTTCACGAAACCATCCCTCATCTCCACATAGAAGATCGGAGAGGTTGAAAACACCACTAACCAAGAGCACAAGCCCCGGATTGGCCTCACCCTAGAGAAAACATCTTCTCACATGTCAAGACTCTTTTGAGTCGACGTCTCGCCTAGATATCTACAGATCTAGCACCAAGGGAGAGGGTAGGAAGCTCACCTCGATTCCAGTGGTTCCTCCATTTCCGGCCATGGATCTCGTAATTCTCCTTGGCGGCATCTTCTCCTTCGGAACTTGCTCCAGCAACTTCTCCCTCTCAATCAGGAATTTCTCTAAGGGAAAATGGCTGGAAAAAGAGTGAAAACGGCTAGGGTTTTCACAGTCCATAAATATAAAAAGATCGGAGGTTTATGGACAGTTACAATGTCAAATCAATTCACCGACACGGGCGAAGCATTACAGGCGGTTACAACGCCGATTCAATATTCGATACGACGGAAGACGCCCTGGTCACACCCATGGTCACGCCCGTGACACCGGGCGTGACTCCTATCGTCGACCGAAATTCGTCGAACTCAACTAAAATCGTCGAACGGAGAAAACACCCCGGTCACGCCCCGGTCACGCCCATGGTCACGCCCGTGACACCGGGCGTGACTCCTATCATCGAATGAAATTCGTCGAACTCAATTAAAATCGTCTAACGGAGAAAACGCCCCAGTCACGCCCCGGTCACACCCATGGTCACGCCCGTGAAACCGGGCGTGACTCCTATCGTCGAACAAAATTCGTCGAACTCAACTAAAATCATCGAACGAAGAAAACGCCCCAGTCATGCCCATGGTCATGCCCGTGACACCGGGCGTGACTCCTATCGTCGAACGAAATTCGTCGAACTCAACTAAAATCGTCGAATTCAGTATTCGACATGGGTAAGGACAGGCCCGTGTCCATACCCGTGCCCACAAGACACGGCCGTGCACTTGTCCAAATCCTTCTTCTCGAGTGTAGACACATGGAATATATCGACACAGGGCTGTGTTGACACAGGCTGTGTCGACACAGGCCTGATGTGTCCAAACAGGGCTGCTGTGTCGACACAGCCTGCTGATGTGTCGACACAGGCAACAGCTGTGTCGACATAGCCTGCTACTGTGTCGATATAGGCAGCAGATGTGTCGACACTGGCAGCTGCTGTGTCGACACAGGCAGCTGTCGTGTCGACACAGGCAGCTGCCGTGTCGACACAGGCAGTCGCTGTGTTGACACGGGCAGCTGCCGTGTCAATACAGCGCTGTGGACTAACTTGTCCATTCCACCATAAGTGCAGCCCAATTTCCTGCACTTCCCTGGACCCGAGTCAACCCTCCTGACTAGAACATGCAAATGAGGGGCCTAGTGTGAATCAGGACGTTACAGATTTGAGGAGGAAGATGAACCGATGCCGTTCATTCCGCTTTAAGAAGCGTGCAGAATCTGTATTCTGCGCGCAGTGATCTCCTTGGCCATTTTCAGATGTGATATGTCCAAATCTGGGCTTTCAACTAAACATGAAGGTTGAAGTCCTTGAAAACACCTTTCCAACGAGTGGCTGCAAGACTTCAGGCGAAGTATGTATCCACGGGAACGTTTAAATGAACATGACGTCCGATAAATCTTGCATGTAGAAATTGTGTTCTGTACGCAGCGGACTTTAAGGCTGATTTCAAGTATGATACTATTGAATCTGGGTTGTGGTCTGAACATAACGGTTGTAGCCCATGGGAAGACCTTTCCATCGAGGGGTTATACGTCTTCACCGGGTTCATGTAGCTTCGGGAATCTCCAGTCGAACCTGTTGTCCAGATTTATCATGTACTTAAATTCTGGGTTTGGAGTAATATTGAATTTGGACTTGGTAGAGATAATGATGCAAATTAACTTGAGGTTGTTGAAATCTTTTATGTTAAGTATCTTAGTCCAATGAATGATGATGTTTATTAGTTGGATTCCACATAATTGATTTGTGAAGTGAAGCGGTAGAGATAATGTTGCAAATTATCTTGAGGTTGATGAACTCTTTTATGTTAACTATCTTAGTCCAATGAATGATGATGTTTATTAGTTGGATTCCACATAATTGATTTATGAAGTGAAGCATACTTAAATGAAACAATTTGATAGAAATTTGTAGACTATTATAAATGCACATCATGATAATAACATGTTGAATCATTTGGGATGAAAGGTAGGATGATAACTTATGGCCATGTGTATAATTGTTTAACGGAATGAGTTTAGTTTCCAATGCTTAGAGTGTCATCTCCCTATGGGTAGCATTGTGAAGGGGTGTAAGTGCGGTGTTGACCGTCACTAGTTGGGATTGCAAGGAGATGAGACAGGGTTGGATGGTTGGACTTGGTCCTCGTGCTTTCTCTGAGGCTCCTTCCATGCCACGGTGATGTGGAAGTGCATGCGGTGTGAGTCAACATGCGGTGTCGTAATCCTGGGTTGAGGATAGTGTGGCAGGTCTACGGGCTCATCGATGGTCACACCGACAGGAGATGATAGTTAGACTTTGGGCGGTTGGGCTTGGTCCTCGGTGTTCACGTCCCGGGGCTCCTTCCGTGCCAGGTGAACGGTTGGGCTGTGTACTCGTGCTTACTTCCGAGGCCCCTTCCGGGTCACACAAGGCCAGTTCGGGGCTGTGTTCTCGGTGCACATCTACCCGAGACCCCCGCTGGGCCATAATACGCATGGGCTCCACTGTTGTGTTCTTAGCATTGAGGCGTACGGAGGCCTAGGTGAAGTAGTGTGGATACCCACCTAGTAGTAGAGATGCCCGCTCTACTGTCACCACCTGGACATGGTGGTTGATGCCTGAGATGTTAGCTACCTACTCGAATAGTGGGAATTATAGTCTGTGTCGACAAAGCAATTGTATGTGTGTGATCATGGGTGAGTCATTGCATAGCATAGATACCATTTCATAACATTGCACCACAAGATCCTCATCATTTAAGTTTGTATGGCACTCCTATACGATGAGTTACGTTATGTAAATCGATCCTTAACTTATAAGCTTGTAGGGGCATCCTTACAAGTTAAGTTACTTTCCTGCAGTAGTTACTTATACTTGATGAATGTTATAACTCTAGTAGAACTGCTAGATTAATTGTTGTTAATCTTATTGTACCATTACCACCTGCTTGTACCTGCTTATACTATTTATTATACCTTGTGCTCATTCTCTTTTCTCCGCCCGGTGTCGAGGAGTCGCCGGGGGAGCGGATGAGAAGCCACTTAGTCTTTTCGACTAACGGTTGCTACGTCTTCCTTTTTAGGAGGTCTCCCTGCAGGTAGAGCGGCCGCAGACTTTGCAGCAGGACAGCCAGGCCAGGACGACAGGGCCTGTAGTGACGGTGCCATCAGAACCGTCAGTAACCAAAGTGAGTTTTATTGAGCGACTCTGATGTAGCCCTTTCGGGCGTTTATTAGCTTTACTCTGATATATTGTAGAAGCATGTTTTAGCTTCTCTATTTTGATGTACTTTGGACTTATATATACTTTGTGTGGATTTGACTTCTCTTATTATATTTGGTTGGGTTGGCATATATATATATATGTATTGATATTTGTTGTAGCCGGCAGAGTAGGCTTCTTGTGGTACAGGTTAGCCCGTGTGCTAATGCTATCGCAAGGCGGCTATTCTTGGCATAAGACCCCCTTCGTGCCGTGTTTTAAGATCCAGGAAGGGGGTCTTACAAATGGTATCAGTTTGCCACGAACCTCAACTAAAGAAATCATTCAACAATGGTACCACCCAAATTCGATTAGTCAGTTTGCATACAAACTGACTTAGCGGAAGCAGTGGTCTGCCCATATGTAATTCACTCTAAGTTTGTCCAACTTTGACCTCAAGATTAGCCAACCTGACCATACGTTTGTGTTTTACGTGTAGATTCTAGTACACGTTGAGCCGATGGGGGGCACTCCTGCCCCTTCCATACCCACTCAGTTCCAACAATCTGAGTTGGAGCAGACGCTCACCACCATCCTCGATGCTTTTAGGGCGCAGCAGCCTCCGGTGAAACAACAGGCCCCGGTCTCTAACTAGCTGAGCACCTTTCGGGCACTCTCCCCTCCCGCCTACCTCGGGACGGAGTCGGCCGTACATATGGAGGAATGGCTTGACACGGTGCAGGAGTTCCTGGCGGGGATCCATTGCCCAGCAAACATGGCTGTGACATTGGCAGTGTCTGTCTTGGAACTACATGCTAAGAGGTGGTGGAAGTCCCTCATGGGATCTACCTTCCAAGGTAGGGTCTATACAGAGATAAGTTGGAGAGAGTTCTCGGATGTCTTCTTGGTGCATTTCATTCCCACATCCACTCAAAATGAACTCGAAGAGAGGTTTCTTCTGCTGAAGAAGTGATCAAAATCAATTACGGAATATCAGCGAGAGTTTCAGCAACTCGCGAGGTTCGCGGCTTCTTATGATTTGGGTGATAGAGGATACACCAAACATTTCTACAAAGGGATGCGAGATCCACTAAGGCAGGCCCTTTTGTTTATAGCGGAATCTAGTTTGGTGGAGATTATCGACATGGCGAAGAGATTGGAGGAGGATCACTCGAGTAGTGGTAAGAGACCTGCGGAGTGCGTGATGGAAGCTGGCCCAAGCAATAGAAGAAGGAGGGATTTTAGAGGAGGAAGAGGACATCAAAGAGGTGGAGGACGTTTCCACCGAGATTTTAGAGTGGGACACCTGATTCCGTAGCAACCCGCATTGCCTCAATCGCCACAGCCTCAACAATTTCAGTAACCTGAGGGGCATCGTGGGTTGGTGTGTTTTGAATGCAACCAGTCGGGCCACATTCGACGTTTCTGCTCGCGATTGTTTGGGAATGTCCCTCCTGCTTTCCCTCTGGCAGCTTTGCGGGGGCGGGGTTACATGCGTGGTCGAGGACGAGGATAACAAGGATGAAACCCCGGCCCTGCTCGGGATCAAGTGTACGCGCCGGACATGGCGCAAGAACGGAATCCCCAAGATGTGATTGTAGGTATGATTTAAGTAATTATCATGTTTTTAACTTAAAGTTGCTTGAGACATACTAGACACTTAGCAATAAGTTTTGGTTATTGGTACTTAGGCACCATGATAGTTGGCGGGAAGACGGCCTATGCATTGTTCGATATCGGTGCCTCACACGCCTTTGTGTCTGAGGACTTCATTAAGGACATGGAGGGCGTACAATATTTTACTGGTATCGGCCGACAAGTTGGCCTACCGGACGGCTCGGAGATTATTGCAACCGCAAAGTGCAAGTTCGAGATATTCATTGGGAGAAAAGCCTTTGATACGCCTGCCACGGTCTTGGGAATTCCAGAGTTTGACATCATTTTGCGCATGGCATGGTTGGACTGGCACTTTGTAAGGATTGACTGTGTAGAGAAACGAATCTACTTGAGACTTGGAGACACCGACGTCATCTTCCAATGTATTAGCTTCCCACCTCGTATGTTGTTGTCTTCAGTTCAGGCAGTAAAAGCCCATATGAAGGGGGATGAAGTCTTCATGATCTGTTTTGAGTTGAAGGAGATGGCGTTGGATATGAAAGATGTACGGGTAGTGCGGGATTTCCCCGAGGTATTTCCTGAGAAACTGCCAGGATTAACCCCACATAGAGAAGTTGATTTTCAAATTAATCTAGTACTGGCTGCCAAGCCTGTATCCAAGGCGCCTTACCGTATGACCCCGAAGGAACTCGCAGAGTTTAGAGTTCAACTGCAAGAACTGGTGGAGTCAGTGTTTGTTCGCCCCAATTCGTCACCCTAGGGGCCCCTGTATTGTTCGTGAAGATGAAGGATGGAACCCTGCGTTTGTGCATGGACTATCGGGAACTCAATCGGCTAACGGTGCGGAACACTTATCCGCTACCTCGGATCGAAGATTTGTTCGATCAACTAGTGGGAGCGCATTGGTTTTCTAAGCTGGAGTTGCGCTCCGGGTATTATCAGTTGAGAATACAAGCAGGGGAAATCCAGAAAATGGCCTTTAGTTCAAGATATGGGTTGTTCGAGTTCACTGTAATGCAAGTTTGGGCTCACAAATTCCCCTTCGGCTTTCATGAGCCTGATGAACAATGCATTTGAACCGTATTTGGATATCTTCATCATTGTTTTCATCGAAGACATCTTGGTCTACTCAAAGATGGAGGAGGAGCATGTCAAGCACCTGACAGTGAACCAGGGCCTTGTTTGCCAAGTTCAGCAAGTACGAATTCTGGCTTAAAGAGGTTGCTTTCTTGGGGCATGTGATCAGTGTACCAGGGCTAGCGGTGGATCCGGCCAAGGTGCATGCCGTGAAGGAGTGGTCGCCCATGAAGTCAGCGGCCGATGCGCATAGCTTCCTTGGACTTGTCGAGTATTACCGCAAGTTCGTGAAAGGATTCTCCAAGATTTCCCTCCCTCTTACTTCATAGACGAAGAAAGGTGTGCCATTTGAGTGGACACCCTAATGTGAAGCGGCGTTCTATTAGCTGAAGGATAGACTTACCTCCACCCCCATCCTTGCACTTTCGTCTGGGAAAGAAGGATTTCAAGTTTACATTGACGCATCATATCAAGGGATGGGAGCGGTATTGATGCAGCACGGGCATGTGATTACTTATGCTTCAAGATAACTGAAGAAGCATGAAATCAATTACAAGGTTCACGATTTGGAGCTGGGAGCAGTGGTGTTCGCCTTGAAGGTTTGGAGGCATTATATATACGGCGTCCACTGCGAGATCTTTTCAGACCATAAAAGCTTAAAGTACGTTCACACAAAGAAGGAATTGAAACTGAGACAACGACGATGGTTAGAGTTTCTGTGCGATTATTAGTTCACTTTGAACTATCACCCCAGAAAAGCGAACTCGAAGGACGATGCATTGAGCAGAAAGTTACCAGACTCGAGCCCAGAGTCTCGGTTGATGAGCATGGAGTTGGCTCGGATGATTGAAGAGATGGGTATTACTTTTGTATATAATGCACCTTTAGCAGAGTATACAGAGTACTTGGCAACCATGAGCATAGTTTGTGATATCCGGGACCGAATCCGGGCAGAGCAAGGAATGGATGCGGCTCTGGCCCCGACAATTAAGTCAATCGAAGATGGGACTACCAACAAGTAAACACTAAAAGACGACCTCGTTTATTTCCGCGGTCGGCTCTACATTCCCAAAGGCGGCAAAATCCGGGAGGATATATTAAGAGAGGCACATTGCTCTTAGTATTCTGTGCACCCGGGTATTGCCAAGTTGTACGCCGGCTTACGGAAGACCATATGTTGGCCGGGAATGAAGAAGGATGTTCGATATTTTGTTACACATTGCCAAGCTTGTCAAAGGGTGAAGGCAGAATGCAAGAATCCCGGTGGTTTGCTACAATAGGTTCACATCCCGAGTGGAAGTTTGAGGATGTCTCCATGGACTTCATCCATGGGTTACCTCGCTCACGCTCCAGGAATGATTCGATGTGGGTGATAGTTGATCGCATGACGAAAGTAGCCCTGTTTATCCCTATGAAGAAAGAAGCTCATGTGGATGTGTTAGTACACCATTTTATGGAGCAATTCGTACGGTATCATGACATGCCTAAGATGGTCGTGTCTGATCGTGATGGTCGGTTTACCTCCAAGGAGTGGAAAGCAGTTCAGGCGTATTTGGGTTCGCGCCTTACCTTTAGCACCGCGTTTCATCCTCAGACGGACGGGCAATCTGAAAGGACCATCCGGACATTGGATGATTTGTTGAGATTATGTGTGTTGGATAGAGGAGAGCCGTGGGAAAGGATCTTACCGTTGGTAGAATTCTCCTACAACAACAGCCACCAGGCTAGCATCGACATGGCTCCTCATGAAGCTCTTAATGGAAGGAGGGGTAGAACCCCCTTGTCTTGGGTGCAAGATGAAGACCCGAAGGCCTTGAGTGTTGAATATATTGATGATACTGATGCGGCGGTTAGACTAATACGGGATCACATGTTGGAGGCTCAAAATAGGCAGGCGAAGTATTATAATGCAAGGCAACAGATGCTGGAGTTTCAAGTTGTTGATAAGGTGTTCCTAAAAATTCGACCGATGTATGAAGTGTCAGGTGTGCATGGTGTGAAAAAGCTCAGCTCAAGGTATGTTGGGCCTTATACTATATTGGAAAGGATTCGCCCGTTGGCCTTCCGGTTGGAGTTACCGTCCGAGCCAGAGAACCTCCACGACGTGTTCCATGTGTCTTCTCTTCGGAAGGCGATGTTGCGGCCCGATCAATACATCCCCACAACTGATGGTGCTGTGGCGTCTGATAGGTCTGTGCGACTAGAGCTGGTGCGGATCGTAGATAACGAGACAAGAATATTGTGCTGCAAAAGTGTCCCCTTGGTGAAGGTGCTATGCTCTAATCATGGGAAGGAGGAATATACATGGGAGTCGATGGACTTGATGCAAAAACGCTACCCGAAATTATTTCCCCAAGGTAAATTCTGTTTAAAAGCATATTTTACCCTTTGTCATGCTTTTCTCTCATAGCCTTAGCCTAATTTCAGGGACGAAATATTTTATTTTGTTTATAGGATTTGTAACGTCCCAATTCGCACTAGGCCCCTCGTGCGCATTTTTTAGTCAGGAGAGCTGACTTGGGCTCAGGGAGTGCTGGTAACAGGGTTGTACTTGTAAATAGGAGGAGAAATCAGTCAAGCATAGGACATGGGTAGAGACACGGGCTTGTCCCTACCCGTGTGGGAGAGGCCAGCTCTCGAGTTGACGACTCGAGTATGTCCAGAGAAGGACACGGGTTGTGATATGGACGTGTCACTACCCGTGTGAAATGACATAGGTAGAGACACGGGCGTGTCCCTACCCGTGTTTGTGTCGAGTTGACCTCCATGAAGTGTGTCGAGATCGGCGAAATGTGTCGAGATCGACGAAATGTATGACACGGGTAGAGACACGGGTGTGTCCCTACCCGTGTGTGTGTGCATCGAGTTGAGCTCGACGAAGCGTGTCGAGATCAACGAAGTGTGTCGAGATCGACGAAGTGTATGACACGGGTAGAAACACGAGCGTGTCCCTACCCATGTGTGTGCGTCGAGTTGAACTCGATGAGGTGTGTTGAGATCTACGAAGTGTGTCGAGATCGACGAAAGGTGTGACACGGGTAGAGACACGGGCGTGTCCCTACCCGTGTATCTATGTATCGAGTTGAGTTTGTCGAGATATATCCAGAGAAGGACACGGCCAGGGAACATGGCCGTGTCATGTGAACATGGGTCGGGACACGGGCGTGTCCCTAACCGTGTCGAGTGTTGAACTGACACTAAAACCGTCGTTGATGCTTCGCCCGAAGCAGGACACGGGTAAGGACACGGGCGTGTCCCTACCCGTGTCACTTTTCATATATAAGGGTTGTGAAAACCCTAGCCGTTTTCACTCCTCATTCTAGCCATTTTTCCTGAGTGAAACTTTTGTATAGAGGGAAAACTATAGGAGCAAGTCTTGGAGGAGAAGATCCGCCGTAGCCGTGAAGGAGAAGATGCCGCCGAGAAGAGTTACACGATCCATGGCTGGAAATAGTGGAAATGTCGGAAATGAGGTGAGCTTCCTCCACTCTCCCTTGGTGCTATATCTATAGATATCTAGGTGAGATGTCGACTCAAAAGAGTTTCAACTAGCGAGATGGTGATTTTCTAGGAAGAGGTAGTACTAGGGCTTGTGCTCTAAGGCTAGTTGTGTCTTCAACCTCTCCAACCTTCTATGTGAAGATGGGGGATGGTTTCGTGAAGAATCATGGCCTCATGAGGGTGAATAAGGGAGGAGGAATTTCTGGAGGTAATTTTGGAAGATCGATTTGAGGAGGAAGATGAGCCGATGCCGTTCATTCCGCTTTAAGATGCGTGCAGAATCTGTGTTCTACACGCAGCGATCTCCTTGGCCATTTTCAGATGTAATATTGCCAGATTTGGGCTTTTGACTAAACACAAAGGTTGAAGTCCTTGAAAATACCTTTCCAACGAGTGGTTGCATGACTTCAAGCGAAGTTTGTAGCCACGGGAAAGTCTGAACGAACATGATGTCCGATAAATCCTGCATGCAGAAATTGTGTTCTGTACGCAGCGGACTTCAAGGCTGATTTCAAGTATGATACAATTAAATCTGGGTTGTGGTCTGGACATAAACGTTGTAGACCATGGGAAGACCTTTCCATCGAGGGGTTACACGTCTTCACCGGGTTCATCTAGCTTCGGGAATCTCCGGTCAAAGCTATTGTCCAGATTTATCATGTACTTAAATTCTGGGTTTGGAGTAATATTGAATTTGGAATTGGTAGAGATAATGTTGCAAATTAACTTGAGGTTGTTGAACTCTTTTATGTTAACTATCTTAGTCCAATGAATGATGATGTTTATTAGTTGGATTCCACATAATTGATTTGTGAAGTGAAGCGATAGAGATAATGTTGCAAATTAACTTGAGGTTGTTGAACTCTTTTGTGTTAACTATCTTAGTCCAATGAATGATGATGTTTATTAGTTGGATTCCACATAATTGATTTGTGAAGTGAAGCATACTTAAAAAAAACAATTTGATAGAAATTTGTAGACTATTATAAATGCGCATCTTGATAATAACATGTTGAATCATTTGGGATGAAAGGTAGGATGATAACTTATGGCCATGTGTATAATTGTTTAATGAAATGAGTTTAGTGTCCAATACTTAGAGTGTCGTCTACCTATGGGTAGCATTGTGAGGGGTGTAAGTGCGGTGCTGATCGTCACTAGTTTGGATTGCAAGGAGATGAGACAGGTTTGGATGGTTGGACTTGGTCCTCATGTTTTATCCGACGCTCCTTCCATGCCACGGTGATGTGGAATTGCATGAGGTGTGAGTTGACACGTGGTGTCATAATCCTGGGTTGAGGATAGTGTGGCAGGTCTACGGGCTCGGCGATGGTCACACCGACAGGAGTTGACAGTTAGACTTTGGGCGGTTGGGCTTGGTCCTCAGTGTTCACGTCCCGGGGCTCCTTCCGTGCCAGGTGAACGGTTGGGATATGTCCTCGTGCTTATTTCCGAGGCCCCTTCCGGGTCACACAAGGCCATTTCGTGGCTGTGTTCTCGGTGCACATCTACCCGAGACCCCTGCTGGGCCATAGTACGCATGGGATCCGCTGTTGTGTTCTTAGAGTTGAGGCGTACGGAGTCCTAGGTGAAGTAGTGTGGATACCCGCCTAGTAGTAGAGATGCCCGCTCTACTGTCACCGCCTGGCCACGGTGGTTGATGCCTGAGAGGTTAGCTACCTACTAGAATAGTGGGAACTATAGTCTATGTCGACATAGCAATTGCATGTGTGTTATCACGGGTGAGTCATTACATAGCATACATACCATTTAATAACATTGCACCACAAGATCCTCATCGTATAAGTTTGTATGGGCACTCCAATACAATGAGTTATTTTATGTAAACCGATCCTTAACTTGTAAGCTTGTATGGGCATCCTTATAAGTTAAGTTACTTTCCCGCAGTAGTTACTTATACTTGATGAATGTTATAACTCTTGTAGAACTGCTAGATTAATTGTTGTTAATATTATAGTAGCATTACCACCTGCTTGTACCTACTTATACTATTTATTATACCTTGTGCTCTTGCTCTTTTCTCCGCTAGGTGCTGAGGAGTCGCCGGGGAGCGGATGAGAAGCCACTTAGTCTTTTTGACTAACGTTTGCTACATCTTCCTTTTTAGGAGGTCTCCCCGCAGGTAGAGAGGCCGCAGACTTTGCTGCAGGACAGTTAGGACAGGATGACAGGGCCTGAAGTGACGGTGCCATCACAACCGTCGGTTACCGACTTGAGTTTTGTTGAGCGACTCTAATGTAGCACTTTCGGGCATTTATTAGTTGTACTCTGATATATTGTAGAAGCATGTTTTAGCTTCTCTATTTTGATGTACTTTGGACTTATATATACTTTGTGTGGATTTGACTTCTCTTATTATATTTGGTTGGGTTGGCATATAAATATATTGATATTGGTTGTAGCCGGCGGAATATGCGTCTTGTGGTACAAGTTAGCCCGTGTGCTAATGCTACCGCAAGGAGGCAGTTTTGGGCATAAGCCCCCCTTTGTGCCGTGTTTTGGGATCCGGGAGGTCGGTCTTACACTTCCTGACCCTGACGCCTTTGCCCCGGAGCTAGAACAACCTAGAGCTCCTGGTGACTCAGGCAGCTCCACATGAGCCTTAGCATCAGCCTCCTTCAGCCCACCATCTGACCTGCTCATCTCTAGCTCCACATAATAGCTACTCCAATACGACGTCAACTCATCGAAAACAACGTCTCTCGACACGATGAGTCTCTTCGTCACAGGATCCATACACCTCCATCTTCTCCTCTGCTCATCATACCCAACATAGACTAACTTCATCTTGCGAGCACCCGGAGAGTGTATGTAGCAGGTAGATCCAAACACCCGTAGGTGCTTTACACTGGGCTTTACTCCAAACAACAGCTCATAAGGAGTCTTCATATGGATAGGACTAAGTGGCATCCGATTGAAGACATGAGCAGCACAGGCCATCCCTTCCGCCCAAAGATCCTTAGGAACGCCTTTACTCTGAAGCCAACACTTGCAGGTCTTCGTCAACCAACGGATCATCCGAGCTGCAATACTGCCTTGTTGTGAAGTATGTGCACAAGAAAGCTCCTTCTGAATCCCTTGCTTCCTGCAAAAGTTAGAGAACTCGGTTGAGCCAAACTCACCACCGATGCTTGTCCTCAACTTCTTGATCCTCAGGCCAAGCTGTCCTTCCAAAAGCTTCTTGAATGCTACAAACAAGAGCATCATGTTGGTCTTCTTCTTCATGAAGTATACCCAAGTATACCTTGAATAGTCATCAACCAATATCAGCATGAACCTGCTGCCTCCAAGACTGGCGGTGATGGTTGGTCCAACCAGAGCACAATGGACAACCGCCAACGGTGCTTTACATCTGATTGCGCCTTATCAACCATGAAGCAATAACCTTCACTTTGCTGACATCCCGCACACCCCTAACCATCGTCATAGGATGACAATCTAGGAAAACCTCTTACGAGTCTTCTTTCCTCCATTGCTTTCAGCTTGTCCATCCCTACATGCCCCCGTCTTTCATGCTAGATAGATGCATTATCACTGGCCTTCATCTGATCAGCACCAGAACTTGTTGAATCCTCAACAAAGTTCTTCTCCTTGCCTCCAACATGAGCTACATTCGCCGAGAGAAAGACAACCTTGCAATCTTTCCTGAGATGTCCATGCTGCTTGCATTTATAGCACCTTGGTCCTACCTTCCTCTTCCCATCACGCCTAGGAGAAACACTCCTCTCTTGCTGATATGAAGTAGAAGGACCATCCTCTGCAGCAACCTTCACCTCCTTCCTGAACAACCCATTAAGGGAAGTCCAAACCTCCGCAGCTGACCGACATCCACTAATGTGGTCTCCGCTTTCGCATTTGTCTCCTTCCAAGCTCTCATCTCTTAAGCATTGTCAGCAGTAACCTCTTGTCTTTCTGCTCCGCATACTACCTCCCAAAGGTCCTCACCAAGAAGAAAGATTTCCATGCAAGACTTCCACCAATCAAGGTTCGTCGTGGTAAGGAGATCAACTCCAAGACAGCTTGCTTATTCCACTGCCATGGTTCAAGCACTGGTTCCCTCTTCATAGGAGCAACAACCACTTCAGTTGACCACTGCTTATCCACTCCAACCAGCTCTGAGACCATGTTCACTGCTCAAGCAACTGAACCTGGCTCTGATACCATGTTAAAAATTCAACAACCTGGTACTACTACCATGTTGAATTCTCTCCAGGTGGTCAGCAAGATAGCCTAAAGCCAAATTAATATTCTCAGAACTATCCAGTTCACACCTTGATCACGCGGAAATTCCCTGGAACATGGAGTGAGCAGGGGGTTATCTCAACTGAAGTCAATCAACCAGCAACACATGCAGCACAAGAGCCTTATTGATTTACAGCAATCTTCTTTACACAGCGAGACATACATGGCGATACATGCTTCACCAAATAACACCCAAGGAAAAGCAGAGAATACAAAAATAAGACAAGAGAAACAAGCAGCGCGGACTCAATACAAGTTGCTGGTCTACTGCTGTGGAGTCCGCTCAGTCCGTCAGGTCGTCAGACCGCAATCCAAGCCGTGCGGACTACCCCTTATTGCAATACTTGCTCTAGTCGTCGATCTGCAAGCCTCCTGACTGCGAGGTCGCCTACCCACCAGACCGCACAAGCTGCGATGCCGAATAGAACAGTCCGCCAAAGATAGTCGACTTCTAGAACCCCGAACCCAGTTGCCAAAGAGAAGAAAGTTTGGTCGCTATCCACGACCTGCTGTTTTCCTCCTGTTGCTTAACCGTAGAGTCTGCACTGTCACTGACCGCAATCAAAGCCAAGTCATAGCTTTCCAACGCTATCCGCACAACCTACACAGCACACCCCGGTCAACTCACTCAAACCACGTGGACACAAAGGTCCAGTCCGCAGCAATAATTGCGAGCTCAAGGTATTGTTCACTTATGCATGGATGTTGCTTTTTCCTGATGTGACATGGGTCCTATTTATAGGCACGATGATGAGTGTGGTCATCGCCCTAGCCGATAGGATTACCGCCACATCCCGCAGCAAGAACATGTGTATCCGCAAGACCCGCGGACACACTCCAGTCTGCCGCTACTTGTGCAGGATACCCAATCCGCCATTGCTTCTCCAAGTCTGGATAGTAACACCAGTCTGCCTTGTCGCAAGGCCAAGCCAAGACCACCACAGCCGGAATCCGCAGCAATAGTACGCCAATCTGCGGACATAGCACTTCAGTCTGCTAATCCCGAGCCCACGGCTTCGCCACCAAGGAAACTGTCGGACTCAGGCGGACACGTTGTTCCAGTCCGCCCATACTGTGGACAACACTAGTCTGCATATCCTAGCAGACATTCTACTCCACATATCTTGCAGACTTCTCCAGTCTGCCTATCTCGCAGAATGCACTAGTCTGCATACCTCAAGTACATAGCCTTGTCACCAGGACACTTACCAGACTCCGTGGACTGCAGCTCCAGTCCGCACACAGTTGCGGACACAACCTCCAGACCGCACATCCCCAAACTCGCAACCAAGGCACATGCACTTCTGCCAATCTTGGCGGACTGAGAAGCAGTCCTCACTCCACTGTGCGATCTCCCCAGACTGAGCCAAACATGGACTTAGTTCAGAACCAACCAAGTCCACACCACTGGCAACAAGGGCCAGTCCGAACTTACTGGCGGACACTGCATCCAGTCCTCCTGTACCGGCGAACTTCAGTATTAGTCTGCTCTGACTGTCGGTCTCCGCGGCTTCTACTTGCCGCTGCACCAAAGCAAGACCAAGGCAACTGCCAAATCGGTCTGTCGAGCTCCAGTTCTTCAGTCTGCTTCATACCGGACTCCGCGGCTATAAATTCTATACGCCCGGTTACTTCCTGTGTTGGAACACCCAATTACTAATTTGGGTCAGGATCACTATGTCTCTAGGAAACTTTGCTTGACCTTCTGTATAGCTTAATAGGTCAATTAGAATTAAGTCTAAGGGTTAGAAGTCTAGGTTTGGAAGCTGCCCTGAAGACCAAGATTTTGTATTTAGAGACTAAGTCATATCGTCGAGCTCAGCACGACGATTCGTCGAACTCCGATCGACGATCGTCTAGCTCAACCTCAACAGATCGTCGATCTCCATTCGACGATCGCTGAGCTCAACTTCATTATATCGTCGAACTCCATTCGACGATCGGTGAGCTCAGGTCGACGATTTTGACTCTGCTTTGGATCTTTATCTCTGAGCTCAGTTCGACGATCTTTGAGCTCAGATCGACGATATTTTGCTGCTGTATGTTTCCAGATCACTGAGCTCAGCTCGACGATAGCAGAGCTCAGTTCGACGATTTCAGATAACTTCCAGGATGTTTCTAATTCATATTTAAATCAGTTAAGTAGTTATTCTGCAATTAATTCAGAAATTTCCTAGCCGTTTTCATTCAATTCTGGACCAAGTTTCAAGGGATTTTTCAAGGAATGTTTCTGTGGACTTTCCTCCAGAGGAGATTATGCAATTAAGGATGCAATCAATGCAGGCCAATGGCTATTCTTGACAGAGAATGTTATTCTATTCTACACCAGAGAATAAAAGATAGAATTTTTGAATCACACAAAAAAAACAGAGATTACAGAGACACATTCAAAAATCTTCTGTCCCAAAGAATTCTCAAGAACACACATCCAAGGAGATCAAGCTGTCTCAAATCTTCAGATCTCTTTAGTTTTCAAAGTGTTCAAGGCCAACATATTTCCAGACTCCAGACATTCAACATTTCAGCTATTGCTGAAATCATCTATTGCTGGAGTTCAACCTTTGAAGGCCTATCACCCTCAGCAAAGCTTTTTCTTCCTGAAGATCTCAAGGATTTAGGGGGAGCTTTGACATCAACAATCCACTTAGTCTTCTCAGTTGTTTGAGAAAGATAAGACTTCCATCACTCTCTCACCCCCACTCTATAAAGGGTTTCTCAAACTCCCTTCAAAAGTTTGAGCTTGGTTTTTGAGCACCTTGTCAAAAGCTCATTGGTGGCAAGACACCTGATCAAAAAATCTGCTTTGGTTTTTGAGCACCTTATCAAAAGCTCATTGGTGCCCAGGACACCTGATCAACTCATCCTGCAGTGGATTCCTACCTAGGGTGGTAGAAGAGTGGATGTACCCAAGTTTAGGGGAACCGCTATATTTCTTTGTGTCTTCTGGTTTTGCTTGTTTTCATTTTTGTTTCTGGCCTTGATTTTTCTGTGCTTAGCTTTTGTTTAACTTAGTGCTGTGATTAGATTTATTATTGCTTCCCTGCTCACTCTTATTACAACAGTTATTGTAAAAAGTTTCAAAGCACCATATACTCTATTTACCCCCTTCTAGAGTATATCAGATCTAGCTGCTCTTTCAATTGGTATCAGAGCGAGGTTGGTTAAACATACCACACCCTAATTGGTTGTAAAGGCTAACACCTGAATCCAAAGATCCCAAGTTAGATCTGTTTTTCTTTAGTATTTTATTATTAGATTTTGTTTTCACAAATCATGGCCCAAAACAAAGATTATGCTAGCACCAGACCTCCAGTGTGCAATCTATCCAAGTTTGCACTTTGGAAGGCAAGGATTAGACTTTACATGAATTCTATTGACGAAGATATCTTTAATTCTGTTTTGACAGTGTGTCCAAGACCCCCAGAGAACACAAGTACAAATGCTATTCCACCTCCATCAGGAACAGATGCTGATATCAAGAGATGGAAAGTAGCTAATGCTAAGGCTATGAACATCCTAGCCCAGACAATGTCTGATAACATATTTCAAAAGGTAGCTGAATGTAATTCAGCCAAGGAAATTTGGGACAAGCTCTCAGAAATAGTCTCAGGCTCAGCTGATGAGAGAGAGGATAGAAGATCCCACCTCATCTCTCAATATGAGGTTTTCAAGAAGGGAGAAACTGAGTCAGTGGGAGATATGTACAACAGACTAAGTCTAATTGTCAGTGAACTCAGGACATTGGACAAAGAGATCTCTGTAACAGAACTTAATGACAAGATCCTAATGTGCTTCCCCAGCACTTGGGATTCAAGAATCTGGCCAATTAAGGATGTCAGAAGTCTGAATGAGATCACCACTGAAGCTCTATTGGGTAAGCTCAAATCTTATGAGCTACTCATCAAAAATAGAGAGGAAGAACAGAAGGCTGCCTCACCAGCCACAAGAAAAGAGAAGACCATAGCATTCAAGGCAACCGAGGATCTGCCTGAAGATAAAGCTACAGGCAATGATGAACTACTCAGTCTGCTGGCCAAAATATTTTACAAAATGGCCAGAAAGGACTTCAGAAGAAAATCATACAAGGAGCAGGATAAGTCAAGGTATGACAAGTCCATTAGTAATAATAAAGACATTATTTGCTTTGGTTGCAGGAAACCAGGTCACATAGTTCCTGACTGTCCAGAGAACAAGAACAAGGACCGAAGGGACAGGAAAGAAAGAAGAAAGGAGAAACACTCCAATAGGAATGACAATGGCAAACCTTCTTCAAGCAAAAACAAGCATACAAGAAAAGGGTTTGTTGCTGAATCCTGGAGTGAGACAGAAGAAGAGTCAGAAGCCTCATCCAGCTCCAGTGATGATGAGGATGATGCAGAAGAAAAGGAGTTCTGCATGATGACAATCAATGCCTCACAGCACAATTCAGAGGAAGAGGAGTCAGAGTCAGACTCAGAGACTCAACCTGTAGAAGATCAGGTAATTGGTTCTTTTGATTTTAGTTCAGAAGATTTTAAATCTGAATTTAAAGCACTGTGTTTAGACCTGCTAAAGTCTGAGAAAGAGATTATCTCTCTCAGAAATCAATTATCTGAACACAATACTTTAAAGTCAGAAAACCTCAAACTCTCTCAGGAGTTGGAGAGCTGTAGGGAACAGATAGCTACACTGAAAAGTGAGCTCTCTGAGGCCAAGAAGCTTGAAGAATCCCTCAATGGGAGAAGCATCAAGCTGACGGACATCACAAGCACAGTGAACTCCAGATTCAACAGTACACTGGGCTTGGGTGCTTCATCCAGCCAACCTATAGTCCTAACAACTCCAATCAAATTCATTTCTGACAAAGGAAAGGGAGTTGTAGAGGTTGCTAGGAAAAATTCTGATCTGCCTCAGAAAACTAAGTCCCAGCAAAAATCGTCGAACGGAGATCGACGATCGCCGAACGAAGATCGACGATCGCCGAACGCAGCTCGACGATCTCAGGCAAAAACGTCGAACGCTAATCGACGATCTAAGCCAAAGTCGTCGAACGCAGGTCGACGATCTCAAATACCTAACCTCATCCATAGTCGACCGTCGATCGGAGCTCGACGATCTGACCCAAGATCGTCGAACGCAGCTCCAAGATCGTCGAACAGAGGTCAGAGCTCTGGAAAATTTTTCAAAGGCAAATCAAAATTGAATCCTAAGGGTCCTTCATCCCAAATCTTTAACCCTTATACTGAATGGATTATACCTCCAAGGAGATATCATCCTAAAGGATATAAGAGTCAACCTGGGATATCTTTCATTTCAGAATTTAAAGGTTATCAACCTAGGCCCAAGGTAAACTGGGTCAAAAACAAATGAATTGTCTCATGTGCAGGTGAAGACCTATCCAACATCTAACCAGCAATGGTATTTGGATAGTGGGTGCTCTAAGCACATGACATGGAACAAGGACAACCTCACATCCTTCAGAGCCAAGCTTGGACCCAAAGTTATCTTTGGTGATTCAGACTTTGGACAGACTAAAGGATATGGTGCAGTCCAGATTGGTTCAGTAACTTTCAAGAAGGTAGCTTATGTGGAACGACTGAAGCACAACCTAATTAGCATCAGTCAGCTGTGTGATGAAGGCTACCAGGTGACCTTCAGCAAAGCCTTATGCAAAATCAAGTCAGAGGACAACACAACTGTGTTGACAGGTAAAAGAAAATGTAACATCTATCTAGTAGATTTTCTTTCAACTGATGTGGATATCTGCCTGTTTAATTCTGTCTGTAGACCCAATATTTTATGGCATAAGAGATTAGGACACCTAAACCTTAGAACTATTGCTAGGATATCCAAGGACAACCTTGTTAGAGGACTACCTTCTGACCCCTACAAGAAGGAAGGACTCTGCAGGGCCTGTCAATTAGGCAAGCAAACTAAAAATAGCTTTAAGTCACTTAATAAGATTGATTCAACTAGGATATTGTATCTGTTACACATGGATCTTTTTGGACCCATCACAGTACAAAGCCTAGGAGGGAAATCCTACACTTTAGTAGTTGTAGATGACTTCTCTAGATTCACTTGGGTGTTCTTTCTAAGGAAGAAGACTGATAACTTTAAGTCTCTGACAGAGTTTCTCAAATGTATACAGATTGAGTTCAATACTCACATTGCCCTGATCAGAAGTGATCATGGGACAGAGTTTGATTCTCTTCTTATGCAAGAGTTCTGTCAGAGTGAAGGGATCAGGCATACTTTCTCAGCTCCTAGAACTCCTCAACAAAATGGGGTAGCTGAAAGGAAAAATAGAACCCTTATTGAATCTGCCACCACATTGTTGTCAGATGCTCATCTACCTCTATCCTTCTGGGCTGAGGCAGTGAACACCTCCAACTATGTGATGAACAGAAGTCTGATATATAAACTAAAGGGAAAGACTCCCTATGAATTACTCAAAGGGAAGAAACCTAAAGTTGACTATTTTAGAGTCTTTGGTTGTATTTGCTACATTCACAATAATGACAAGAAATATTTAGTAAAATTTCAAGCCAAAGCTGATGAAGGAGTGTTTCTGGGATACTCCATGATCAGCAAGACTTATAGGGTCTATAACAAATCATCTTTGAAAATTGACGAATCTGTTCACATTTCTTTTGATGAATCTAACATGTCTTTCAAGGAGAAGAATTCTTCTACCGTAGAACCTTTGCAGGAACATTCTCTAGTTGAAGACTTGAACAAGTTACAGGTTACTCAAGAGGATGAAAGCAGTGAAGATGAAGGGAATGCTCAACATAATGAAGAACAACTTGAAGAGTCAGTTGTTGTACCACAAGAGGAAACAACAACACAGGTTGGTGAACAATCAACACCCCCTGTTGATTTAGTAACATCAAGAGACCATCCAATTTCCCATATAATTGGAGAAATCTCAGCTGGTGTACAAACCAGAAATCAGGTGAACCAAAACCTGTTGCACACCTGCTTCCTATCTCAAATTAAACCTCAGTCCATTTAAGATGCAGAGCAAGATCCACACTGGATCATTGCAATGCAAGAGGAGTTGCATCAATTTGAGAGGAACAAAGTATGGGAACTAGTGCCAAAGCCTAAGAATCATTCCATTGTTGGAACAAAATGGGTATTCAGAAACAAACTGGATGATCAAGGAGTAATTATAAGGAACAAGGCAAGGCTAGTTGCTCAGGGATATTCTCAAGAAGAAGGAATCGACTACGACCAGACCTTTGCACCAGTTGCAAGATTAGAAGCCATTAGAATATTTCTAGCTTATGCAGCTCACAAAGGCTTCAAGGTCTATCAGATGGATGTCAAAAGTGCATTCTTAAATGGAGACATCAAAGAGGAAGTTTATGTCAGACAACCTCCAGTTTTTATCTCTCCAACTTATCCTGATTATGTTTTTAGATTGAATAAAGCATTATATGGTCTCAAGCAAGCTCCTAGAGCATGGTATGAGACCCTAGCATGCTTTCTCTTGGAAAATGGTTTTATAAGGGGTAGAGTAGACCAAACTCTTTTCATTAGAACCCATAAGTCCCATACCCTACTAGTACAAATTTATGTAGATGATATTATTTTTGGTTCTACTGACTCCAAACTGTGCAGAAGGTTTTCTAACCTGATGCATTCTAAATTTGAGATGAGTAGCATGGGTGAGCTATCCTTCTTCCTAGGATTGCAAGTCAAGCAACATGCTGAAGGCATCTTCATTTCTCAAACCAAGTATGCAAATGAACTGGTTAAGAAATTTGGTATGTTTGAGGCATCTTGTATGAAAACACTCATGCCTAATAATGCTGTATTGGATGCTGATGAACATGGGAAACTGTTGATCAGACAACATATAGAGCAATGATTGGCTCTTTATTGTATCTTACAGCTAGTAGACCAGATATAATGTTTGCTACATGTATATGTGCTAGGTTCCAAGTAAGCCCTAGAGAGTCACACCTAACTTTAGTAAAGAGGATTCTCAGGTATGTTAAAAGTTGTCCAAATCTAGGTCTCTAGTATCCAAAGGATTCAACATTTGACTTAACTGGATTCTCAGATGCTGATTATGTTGGATGCAGAATTGACAGGAAAAGCACCAGTGGAACTTGTCAGTTCCTTGGTGACAGACTTGTCTCTTGGTTTTGTAAGAAACAAACATCTGTGTCAACCTCAACTGCTGAGGCTGAATATATGGCTGCAGGCAGTTGTTGTTCACAAATCTTGTGGATTCAAAACCAACTCCTAGATTATGGCTACAACTTAGAGAAGTCTAAAATCTTTTGTGATAACACAAGTGCTATTTCCATAGCTCAAAATCCAGTCCTCCATAGTAGGACAAAACACATAGAGATTAGACATCATTTCTTAAGGGATAATGTTGAGAAGAATAAAATTGAACTACATTATATTCCAACTGATTTACAAAGGGGAGATATTTTCACCAAGCCATTGGATGAAAAGAAACACACCTTCTTCCTAAATCAGTTAGGAATGTTAGATGGAGGAAGTCTTAAATAATATCCAAGATTTTGAAAGCTTAAAAATTGACCAAGACTAGGCAAACATTCTGATTTTTCTTAGTGTCTAGAATTTTTCTGATCTCTGAACTGCGCTCGACGAGTTGCCCCAAGATCGTTGAACGGAGATCGACGATTTCCAAAAATCGTCGAACTGAGTTCAGCGTCTATCAGATAGTATGAACTATCTCTTCCGATCAACGATCGTCGAACGGCGCTCGACGATTATGTTCTCTGAACGATCGTCGAACGGAGCTCGACGCTCTCCAATATCGTCGAACGGAGATCGACGATGTTGAGGACTCTTCAGATTCCTTTAGAAGCCTTGATCGTCGAACTGAGTTCAACGATCTTTCCAATTCTGCGTCGAACCCTAATATAAAACTCTTTTTTCGCCGTCGTTCTCTTTTGCGCTTTCGATTTCTCTGCAAGATTTTTCTTTTCCTCCAAACAGTTCTACACTTGGTCGTTTTGTTTGTTGAGTTTTTGCAGGTACCAATGGCCGTGTCAGTTGTTGTTCTTGCTGCAATGAAGTTTGATGCTGGTTTTGATATTGATATAGAATCCTTCAGCACGACTGACCAGATTTTTCAAGATATACTGGGTTTGTTCAAGGACCAGAATCTGACAGCAATAATGACCACCAGGATCAAGTTGGCATCTGATGAAATCAAGGAGTGGGTTTATACTGCTCATAATCAAGATAACAACACTATTGTTGGGTCAATAGCTGGAACTCAGAATGGGTCATCCAGAGGGAAACCCTAGCAAGCTCTTCAAAAGGAACCTGTCTGTAGAATACAGGTTCATGGCAGATGTGGTTGGGAAAGTGCTACTGACAAAGCACTCTGCCCATGATACAATATCAAGATATCAGCTCTGCCTCATGGGAGCTCTTGTAACATCCCACTTCCAACTAGACCCCTAAGAGTGGTTTTGGCCATGACTAGGTCATGACAAAACCCTAGGAAGCCAGAAATGGGCCAAGAGATAGGGGACAGAAAGGTGGGAGATCATCATGGTCTGCAAATAGTGGAACTCTAAGCATGGTTCAGGATGACCATGGACCACACCATAACCCCAAGACCCTACCACAACACCCCTAATACCTTGGGAGGCCCATTAGAGCCAAAAGGACCCATTAGGGTCAGCCCAAGAGGCTCAGTTGACCAAGGTCAACCCTAGCTCTAAATGGGTCAAACTAGCCTACTTAGGGTCAATTGACCTACTCTTAGCCTAGAGGACCCCACATATGCCCTCCTAACCCTAAAGTGAGGTCAATGGGTCACTAAGGACACATTGGGGTCAGCCCTAGGGGCCAGGTTGACCCAAGTCAACTCAAGCCCCTAATCTGGTCAAAGTGCCTTACTAAGGGTATGCGACCTCCAGAGGGCAGGGTAACCCTACATAACCCTACCTAGACCCTAGGGGAAGCCAATGGGTCACCCAGGACCCATAGGGGGCAACCCAATTGGTCATGTTGACCCAAGTCAACTCTAGCCCTAAATGGTCAAAGTGCCCTTGCCAAGGGACATGAGACCACCAAGAGGCCCAACCAACCCTATTCAAGTAACCCTAGACCTTAGGGGAAGCCAATGTGCCACTAAAAACCCAATGGGGTCAACCTAGATGGTCAAATTGGCCCAGTTCAACCCTCATTTAGGTCAAGTCAAACCTAGCCCAAAAAGGGCTAACCCAAGCCCAAGCCACTTCTCCCTTAGGCTAACCCCACCCCCATGGCCATCATAATCAAGTGGGCTGCATTTAGCTTGTGAGGTTGACTAGTCAACCAGAGGTGACTAGGAGAGAGAAAGGAGCTCCCCTCCATGACAATGGAGGAGAGAGAAATTGAGGAAGAGGAAGGGGAAGTGGAAGGTCGGCCAAGGGAGGCTAACAGCCACCATTTATGGCTGCAATCAACTCCTCTAGGGGAGAGGAGTTGATTCCAGCCATTTCCCGACCACCAAGGGATGAGTTCAGCCCACCTCCACTCTACCCGAGCCACACCTTTAATGGTGTTAATGGCCATTGAAGAACCAGCCTCCCCTCTCCCCCATTTGCCATTTAAACACCATCAGGGGGCCAAGGGGATCATTTTAGAGCATTTACCTGGAGTAGACGAGCCATGCCACTGTGCGGTTGCAGAAGCCGAGCGCCGCCGCCATCGTCAATGGCATCCCGCCGCTCCTCTCGCATCCAGGCCGCCAGGAAGGTCCTCCTCCTCTCCTTAACTCGCGGGTAGATCATAGGACTCTTTAGGTTTAAGATTCGGGCTCAATTGAGCCCGATCAAATCCAGGATTCCTCATGGTTTCGGCAAGAAATCTTCTTGCTATAACCGCCGGAAAACGCCTCTCCGGCGGTAGAGCCGCCGCCTGGCGATAGCCACCACCTCAACGGAGGTGTTGGTGGCGGTGGCCGGCCGGGGAAGGGGCTGGATCGCCGACGACAGAGCTTGGAAGTGGCTCCAGGCAGGATGAATCCTGGCCGTCGGCTCGAGGAAGGAGATGAAGGGATTCCGTCCCTTTTTGCTTCAAGATTCGTGCGGGCCTGAGATTAAACTATAGGAAAAGTTTTATAATAATGAAATTTTTGTCACAGTTTTTGATATTATTGGTTTTAAATTTTAAAAATACTTAGGCTCATCTGGTGGAAAATCCTTCAACATAAAGTTGTAGTCCCTTGTGTCTACTTTATTTTAAAATTGGTTTGAACCCATTTGGGTGTAAGGTCTGACCAGGACACCCATTTTGGTGGGGCATACCCTTAGGGCTAGGCAGTCATTAAATTGAGTGCCCACTCTTCATCCCTAGCCCAAATTAGTTGAAACTTTGGCAGAGAGTCTACCCTAGCTATACCCAGGGCTTGTCCAAAAATGGGAATTTTTGGAGAAAATATTTCTATAGTTTTTTGTAAAAATTTAATAATTATTAAATAAATTAATTAGGTGCCCTAAACACCTCCAAACCCTCCCAAATTTTGGTAAGTGGTCCCTGGGTTCACTTTAGGTACCTGTATAGAGTTTCACCTAATTTGGATATGTTTTGAATAGATTTTGACCCAACCCTAACTATACCTTATTAAGGGCATTTTGGTCAAAAGTGCACTTTTAAATTTGAGTGACCAAATCACCTCAACAGAGGCTGAAATTTGGGCCACTGACTTGTTATGGCACTTATCACCTCCCCATTGAATATGGGGTGGTGAGGAATAGATTTGCCCTAAGTTCCTAGGTCAAACCCTAAGGAGGGACCTTTTGGCCTTGTGAAGGGCATGAGTCCTAAACACCTTGGATAAATACCAAATTTTGCAAGGAGGTTCCTAGGATATATAAAACCCTCTGTTAAAAATATTAGCAAATTGTGAAAATGGTAGGGTCCCCAAAACCCTAACCCTAGCTTAGGACCTAAAACTTGTAGTGTAGGTTTAGGTTAGCTAAACATCTTGAAACTTAACCAAATTTGGGTAGTGAGGGGATTAGGGTATTTTGAGACTCTGATAATTTACTTGAGGAATTTTGATCAATATTTGTAGCACTTCATTTGTAATCAATAGTATTGCCCTAATTAATAATTTGGCTATTGTGGTCTCACTGCCCATAGAAAGGGTATGAAACATGTGCAGAGTTAGCTTTAGGCTATAATAATCTTGTATGAATTTTGTTAAAATTTTTGGATATCTATTTAGGGCATCTACTTCACAAGTGCTTCATTTTGATTACATACTAAATAATTCTTGCAAGAGCCATTACTTATTGAAAAATCATGAAACTTGCTGCATAGTGTTTCTAGCTTAATAATATCATGTGGGAATTTTTGTGGAATTATTTGATGGTTAATTAGGATACTTTGTTCATTAGCCCATAAATTTGGAAGTTCATGAGAAAAATCAAATATAGCCTTATTTTTAAATGATAAATTATGAAACTTTTTCTATGGTATTTGTAGGCCATCACAATCATCCCTGAAGTTTTCCTGAATTTTTAGAGTCATTATTACTGTAAAATCTTTTAAAATGACTTTTTATGAGATATCTTTGGAATTAAATTTAAAGGCCTAAATCTTGCTGAAAAATTTGAAGACTTAGGCCTTAGAGTTTATTAGGCATTTTGTAATTACCTTAAATTTATTGGATCATTATCTTATCTGAAATCACTACTTCATGTTCAAACTTGGGCCTTTTGGATACTAGAATAAATAAATAAATTATCGCACAAATTAGGAAAATTATGGATTTCTGGATTTATGCTTCAAATATCATTTTAGCCCTCTAGTAATTATCATAGTGGTACTGGATGAGTATTTCATGTACTTCCTTTTTTTACGGGTCGGGTAGCATTAGTGGTCTGCATATAGCAAAACTGCAGGATTTCACTTGGATGTGAATTAGGGCACGTATGATAGGTCTTGATGGTTTGCTGGAAGGATAAGTGGAATGGGCTGCATCTATGGAAGATGAGTGAGTAGAGTGTGGTTTTTGTCTAGGGTTTAAAGGCGTTCGGGTCCGACGAAAGATCGTCCTACCCAAGGAGAGTTGGAGTCAAATCACCCTAGGATTAGCATATCGGAACATGAGAAAGAAATGAGTAAGGGAATCAACCAATAACAAAATAAGTACCTTGCGAAAGGGAACGCTGGGCGTAATCCCAACACAGTTCCTAGTGCCCCTTGAGAGCCCTTCACAGGGAATACCGGGGGCAGTCCTGGGTTAACGTAAACTGTTTAACAAGCTGAAAAGAGTAACTTATTAATTAGGGTTGCACATTTCACCGACACTGATTGCACGGGATGTTAGCTGGGAGCTTTGGCTCGGATGGTTAAAAGGCGGACTTTGGGTCCGGGGAGCTTCGGCTCGATTGTTTGAGACGGACGTGTTGGTCCGGGGAGCTTCGGCTCGGTTCTTGATTACGCTAATTTGCATGTGCATAAAAGGAAAGGAAATTAAGGTGGTGGGTCTTCGGTATCGGAGGGTCGATGCACCGACGCCAATACGTTGACTCGGCAAGTGTGGTTAGCACTTCGCCAACAGAAGTCCAGTGCGCCAGCCGGCAAGAGTACGCAGGAGTCCGCTTCGTGCACCAAGCGTTGAGGCATATGATAGGTCTGACCGGTAGTGCTTTACTGGTTTAGAGGTGGGTGAGGCCCAACCCACCGCTTCCGTCTGCCACTACGGAGGTATCCTGGGAGGTTACGACTCCAGAAAGGGGGAACTAAAGGTCTGTGTGCACAGAGTCGGGTGTGTGTGTTGCACTTGCTTGATCCATCATACCCACTTGCATGTCATAGCATAATCGTTACCTTTAACCTTGACACCTAAAGTATAAGTGGAATGGGACGCTTATGCTTTAGGACCTGCAAAACAACCCCTTAGTCTATAAGCTTGTGTGGGCAAGTTTATAAACTAAGGTTAATATTGATATATATAGTTACTGTTGTTTGATCACCGACACCCCAACGTATAAATTGGTATGGGACTTTTTATACGATGGGAGCCTTGAAGAAGACCCCTTGGCTTATGTGTTTTCACATAAGTGAAGGTTACTTTTCATATTTCAGCTTATGACTATACATGATATAGAATTGCTAGTATAGGTCCGATGTCACATGCTTTTGATTTTTCTCCACCTTCAAGTCCTCCCCTTTCTTCCTCTCCGCTCGGTGCCTAGGAGCCGTGGGGGAAGGGGTGAGGGATGATAGGACTTAGTCTTTTAGACTAACGGTTTTCGAACCGCATCATTTAGGGGATCGTGGAGACCAGCATGGAGGAGCAGCCCCAGAGACCGGTGCGCTTGGAGGTGGGGCAGTCTAGCTCCGGAGTTCACACAGCCGGGACCGTGAGTCTCGACCTTGAGTAGTCTTTCTGCTTCCGCATGAGTGACCTTTTTGTAGTGAGGATTTGATGTACCGGGCATAAGCCCGTTTTTGCTACTCTGATGTTTTATTTTTGTGGACACTCCCTTCGTGGAGTTATATTTATTATGACATGTGATTTTCTGTGGACTGCAATTTGCATTTACTTCTTTATGCTACTTTTCTGTGATCGAGATGGCCGGCAGAATCGGCGCTTTGTCGTGATGACCCTTCTGGGCGTGAAGGAGTCACCGCAAAACGGCGGTTCTGGGCCTAAGACCCCGGTGTCGAGAAAGAAAAAAAGGGGTCTTATAAGTGGTATCAGAGCAGACCTCGATCGAAAAGTAATAGTCCACAACCCTATGCCACCCCCGCGCGATTTTAGTTTGGGGACAAACTAAGCAGCGGAAGCAGTGGTGTGCCCATATGGGGGATCACATGTAAATTGTCCACTTTTATTAGGTATTGAGTCGATTACGTGCTAATGTAGTTCGTTTTGCAGCCCCCAGCTCAGCCCACCCCACAAGGTGGAGCTCAGCAGACTCCAGACATTGCACCACCTCCCATGGTCCCCACACCTTTCCTTCAGTCGGACATGGGGCAGACCCTTACAGCTATCCTTGAGGCCTTCCGGGCTCAGCAGGCTCCAGCCCAGCACCCAAACCCAGGGGCCAACTGGATGAGCACCTTCTGAGGACTCTCTCCCCCATCATACTTGGGAACAGAGTCGGCAGTGCAGACAGAGGAGTGGCTGGATGTTATGTACGAGATGTTGACTGGGATACGATGCCCTTGGGAGGAGAGGGTGGCCCTGGTGGTATCTTGCTTGGAGTCCCATGCTAAGAGGTGGTGGAAGACGCTGTTGGACACGACATTCGCTGATAGGGAGATTGCAGACATCACTTGGGAGGAATTCAGGGCCACGCTGCTGGAGCACTTTGTTCCGCAGTCGGCCAGGGACGAGTTGGAGGAACGGTTCATGCAGCTGAGGCAGGGCACCAGGACGGTGGTGGAGTACCACCGAGAGTTCGATCATTTGGCCCGATATGCGGGCTCTTACTAGCTGGACGAAGCAGGTTATGTCAAGAGGTTTTATAAGGGCCTAAAAGAAGAGTTGAGGGAGGCCTTGTTGTTTGTCTCTGACGGGCCTATCTCCCGGATTTTGGAGATGGCGAATAGGATTAAGGCCGATTGGCACACCACTCGGGGCCGGAAACGGCAAGCGGAGGACCAGGGCCGGAGGGCCCGAAATGATCAGCGGCGAGGCACCATACCAGATGGAAGGAGGATAGAGGAGCAGCCTCGTCAGGTGGTGAGGCAGGAGCCGAGAGAGCCGGTGGTTTTGGCCACTCAACCTCTCCGGATTCAGGAGATGCCGAGACCCGGGGGTATGGCATATCCCCCGCCGGAGTGTTTCCATTGTCACCAGGTGGGACATCTCCGGAGAAACTGCCCTATGAGGGGGGCACCACCTCCAGCACCACAGGGTGGCCCACCTGCCCAGCATCTCGGAGGCCGAGGATCCGGCCGAGGATGTGGTAATCAGGGAGGAGACCGAATACAGAATGGGGAGCAGATGTACGCTTTGGACTTAGCACAGCCCCGGAACCCGGACAGGGTTATTGCAGGTATGAGAGTAATTTTAGTTTTGAATCTATTCCCTGCTCATATTAAGTATTGATAGAACTACTACACAACCTAGGTTAGAAAACCTTACACCAAAGTTCTTTCTTAAAACTGATTTAGGAATGGTGATGGTGTGCGGCAAGCCTGCCCATACCCTGTTCGACACGGGGGCATCACACAACTTTGTGTCGGAGGATTTCGTCAAGGATCTGGACCAGATTCGATATTATACGGGATTATCCAGGAGGGTGCGTCTCCCCAATGGGATGGAGTTCCAGTCCACAGAGAATGCCTCCTAGAGGTTACCATAGACTGGGTGACACTCGAGGCCCCGGCGACGATCCTGAGAATGCCGGACTTCGTCCTTATCTTGGGCATGACATGGCTTGTCTGGAACCATGCCCAGATTGACTGCCCGGCAGGGAGGGTCGTGCTGAGACACGGCGATACTTATGCGGCATTCGAAGGTACTACTCCGGCTTCCCGCCGCCTGCTTTCATCTATTCAGGCCGTTAAGGCTCACATGCAAGGAGACGAGGTATATCCGGTATTATTCGAGATGACTGAGGAGAAGGACCTGATTGCTAGCATTCCGGTGGTTCGTGACTACGCCGATATTTTTCCGGATAAGCTGCCAGGACTGCCTCCGCATAGGGAGAAGGACTTTCATATTCAGTTGGTACCAGGGTCTAAGCCGGTATCCAAGGCCCCTTATCGGATGGCCCCGAAGGAGTTGGCGGAGTTTCGGACACAGTTGCAGGAGCTCGTGGAAGCAGGATTTGTTAGGCCGAGCTCCTCATCATGGGGAGCTCCGGTCCTATTCGTGAAGAAGAAGGATGGCACTCTTCGCCTGTGCATCGACTATCGAGCACTAAACATGCTGACCGTCCGAAATACCTATCCGCTCCCCAGGATAGACGAGTTGTTCGATCAGCTGGAGGGAGCCCATTATTTCTCGAAGCTGGACTTGAGGTCAGGCTACTACCAGCTGCGGATCCAGGAGGAGGATATTCCGAAGACGGCCTTTAGTAGCAGATATGGATTGTATGAGTTCATCGTGATGCCCTTCGGACTCACGAATGCTCCGTCGGCGTTTATGAGCCTCATGAACCGGGTCTTCGAGGCTTATTTGGATGTGTTCGTCATAGTATTCATAGACGACATCCTTATCTATTCTAAGACAGAGGAGGAGCACACACGACATCTGGCACTGACCTTGGAGAGACTGCGGGAGCATCACCTTTATGCGAAGTTCAGCAAGTGTCAGTTCTGGTTGAAGGAGGTGGCTTTCTTAGGCCACATTATCAGCGGAGCCGGGCTGGCGGTGGACCCGGCAAAGATTCAGGCTATTTCGGATTGGCCGCAGCTGAAGACAGCCACTGACGTACGGAGTTTTCTAGGACTTGCCGATTATTACCGGAAGTTCGTGGAGGGATTCTCTCGAATCGCCCTCCCGCTCACATCCTTGACGAAGAAGGAGGTACCGTTCGTGTGGACCCCGCAGTGCCAGACAGCTTTCCAGGAGCTGAAGGATCGGCTAACCTCGGCTCCCATTCTTACTCTCCCCTCGGGGAGGGAGGGATTCCAGGTCTACACTGACGCATCATATCAGGGGATGGGAGCAGTGCTGATGCAGAACGGACACATCATAGCTTATGCCTCCCGCCAGCTGAAGACCCATGAGAAGAACTATCCAGTGCATGACCTGGAGATGGGAGTAGTGGTATTCGCACTGAAGATATGGCGACACTACCTTTATGGAGTCCACTGTGATATATACTCCGATCATAAGAACCTTAAGTACGTGGACACGCAGAAGGAACTGAACATCAGGCAGAGGCGGTGGGTGGAGTTTCTATCTGACTATCAGTATGAGATGCACTACCACCCGGGGAAGGCGAACGTGGTAGCGGATGCACTGAGTAGGAGAGCCGCCACAGCAGGAGCAGAGCCTCAGTTGATGTCTATGGAGCTGCTGCAGAGACTAGAGGACATGCACATTACTCTGGTGTCGTCTGACGATCCTGAGCTATATGAGGAGTACTTGGCCGCGATGGGCGTTACCGATGACATCAGAGACCGAGTCAGAGAAGGACAGATGCAGGATGCCAAGTTAGAGCCCATCTTCCAAGCTCTGGAGGCAGGCACTGCAGGAGATTACACACTGAGGGACGACCTGGTGTGCTTCAGAGGACGGGTGTATATACCGGAGGGAGGCCAGATCCAGGAGGATATTATGACGGAGGCGCACTGCAGCCGGTATTCTGTACACCCGGGGATCACAAAGATGACGGCTGATTTGAAGAAGACTATGTTCTGGCCGGGCATGAAGAAGGATGTCTCTTACTTCGTGACCCATTGTGAGGCATGTCAGCTAGTGAAGGCGGAGTGCAGGAACCCCGCAGGATTATTGCAGCCACTCCCGGTGCCGGAGTGGAAGTTTGATGACATAGCTATGGACTTCATATATGGGCTTCCCCGGTCTCAGACAGGGAATGACTCGATCTGGGTAATCGTTGATCGGTTGACCAAGGTGGCTCGATTTATACCGATCAGGAAGGACGATTCAATAGGAGTACTGGTGCGGAAGTTTGTGGAGCAGTTCATTCGTTATCATGGCGTGCCCAGGACGATAGTGTCAGATCGTGATGGGCGGTTTACATCCACGGAGTGGCGATCAGTTCAAGCTTACTTAGGCACGCGATTGACCTTCAGCACTGCATTTCATCCCCAGACAGACGGGCAGACAGAATGCACCAACCGGACGCTGGAAGACCTTCTGTGGCTATGCATATTAGACCGCGGGGAACCGTGGGAGAAACTCTTACCCCTGGTCGAGTTCTCCTATAACAACAGCTACCAGTCCAGTATCAGGATGGCGCCTTACAAAGCCTTGTACGGGAGGAGATGCCGGACCCCGCTTTCTTGGGTTCAGGATGAGGATCCGAAGGTGTTGGGATCAGAGTTTGTTGAAGACACTGAGGCTCAGGTGAGGCTGATCAGAGACAGGATGCTAGAGGCACAGAGCAGACAGGCTAAGTATTATGACGCCGGGCATCGGCAGGTGGAGTTCCAGGTAGGAGACCGGGTGTTTCTGAAGATCCGGCCCATGCATGGAGTCTCGCGGGTGCGTGGTCGGAGGAAGAAGCTCAGCCCTAGGTACATGGGCCCTTACAGGATCCTGGAGCGGATCGGACCCTGTTGGGTACATTGGTCAAATGTATCTGATTTGAAGAAGTCTCAGCCAACTCAATGATATACATCATAATGTATTTGATGTATGTTGAGTTTACTTGTACAGGTTAAGAAATCACTGGACTGAAGCAAAAAGTTTCTAAGTCCATGTGTCGACACCCAGAGGGAAAGTGTCGACACTTAAGAAGACTCGTGTCGACACCCAGACAAGCAGTGTCAACACTTGGAGTCATTGTGTCGACACCTGGATGCAGAGTCGACACCAGACAGAAAGTGTCGACACTTGGAGCTGTGTCGACACTCAGTGAAGAAAAGTGCAGACAGAATGTGTCGACACAAGGAGCTGTGTCGACACCCAGTGAAGATGTGTCTACACCAGAAAGTGTCGACACTTGGAGTTGTGTCGACACTCAGCAAAAGTCTGCAGAGACTAAGTTAAAGTGTCGACACTCAGAACAATGTGTCGACACTCAACAGAAGAGTCAGCACTTGAAGAATGTGTCGACACCCAGCACAATGTGTCGACACACAACCAGAAGAGTCAACACATGAAGTAAGTGTCGACACCCAGCACAATGTGTCGACACTCAGCTAAAGACTCTACACTTGAAGAAAGTGTCGACACAAGGAGCTGTGTCGACACTTAGCAAAGATCACAAAGTTCAACAAAAATATTCTAAGTACAAGTGTCGACACTAAGGGAATGTGTCGACACTTAGCTGAAGTCTCAACAAGAAGAAGGTGTGTCGACACAAGGAGCTGTGTCGACACTCAGCAAGAATCAACATAGAAGACTATGTGTCGACACCAAGAAGCAGTGTCGACACTTAACAGATACAACACAAGAAGTTTGTGTCGACACAAAGGAGATGTGTCGACACTTAGAAGAATTCAACAAAAGCTAGAAGAACAAGTACTTGTGTCGACACTCAATTTCAGTGTCGACACATGCAGAAGAATCTGTGTCGAGACACACAAGGAAATGTGTCGACACCTTGTAGACTTGTGTCGACACTTACACAACATGTGTCGACACTTGGACTATAAGTGTCGACACTTAAAGACAGAAAGTCTCGACACTTACAGACAGTTAGAGATTTTCAAGAAATGACTGGATGACTTGACAGCTGCCGTTCCAGCCAGTCTACAGCACCTGTCAGAGATATCAGAAGTCAGTTATGGACCGGACCAGCCGGTTACCATGAAGAAGGCCTATAAATAGGCACCTACAGTTTACAGAAACTGTTGTTCAGAATTGAAGAGTTGTTCAGTGATTCAGATTGTTGTTCAAGTGGATCACATTGTTGAAGAACAAGTTATCAAATCAAGAAGATCTTGCAGTCCAAGTGCAGATCTAAGAAGTTGGAGAGAGAGGGCTCCATCCAGGAAATCAGCCTCTGGAACTAGGCTGAGAAGAAGGATTCAGATACAATTCTGGATCTTAAGTAGCAGAGTTCAAGGAACAACTGCAGGAGGATTCAGTCTTATTCAGTTATACTCAAGAAGCTTTGATGAAAGCTAAGTCAGATTGGATCCAGCTGAGTTCTTCCAAGAACTCATAAAGAAACTCTCAACTCCCCTCTTTTATTTCTGAGTTGTAGAGTCAATATTTGTAAAACATTTTTATCTTGTAGGATCCATTGGATCTGAGCGATTTGTAAGCCTGTATTTATAAAGGCTGAGGGTAGGGCTTGTTAGCCTGAGTGTAGGAGATAGAGATCTCTGAGTGTAGGCCTTGTTGGCTGAGTGTAGGCCTTGGTTGGCTGAGTGTAGGCCTTGATTGGCTGAGTGTAGGCTTTGGGATAAAGCTGAGTTGTAAGGCTTTGGGCCTGAGGTGTAGGAACCAATTAGGGTTCTGAGATAGTGGAGGAGTTTGGCCGAATCTAGTACACTGCTAGATAGTCGAAGGGGGAAAGTGGATGTACCCATATCTTGGGGAACCACTATAAACCACTGTGTTGTGCTGTGATTGTGCTGTGTATGCTGTGTATACTTTGTGATTACTGTGCAAAAGTTAAAAATCTGTGATAATAAACTGTTTGCTGCCAATAAAGTTAGAAAAGGATTAGGTCACCTATTCACCCCCCCCCCTCTAGGTGTTTAGGTACCATATCTTTCAAGTGGTATCAGAGCCAGGTTCCTCAAAACAAGGACTAACAGTCTGAGGAGATCCTGATTGGCAGATTCAGTGTAAGACAAAACACAGTTTCAAGAAATTCAAGAAAATCAAGAAACATGGGTTCTTCTGAGAATCACAAGGAATTGGGTTCCATGAAATTACCCATATGCAGGAAAGAGATCTTTGGGATCTGGAAAGAAAGGGTAAGGCTATTTATGGAAGCCTCTGACCCTAGAATCAACATCACAGTAAAGGAAGGGCCTTATGTGCCAATGAAGATTTCAGTTTTGGATGCAAATCAGAGAACTCCAAAGGATTTCTCTGAGATGACTAAGGATGAGATTGTCCTAGCTACAATGGACAAGAGGGCACAAAACATTATTGTAAGTGCCATATATGATGCAACTTTTCAGAATCTTATACACTGTAAGACAGCTAAAGAGATGTGGGACACTCTTATAGTGTATATGGAAGGATCTGAAGAAGTCAGGCAAGATAGAAAATCCTTGCTAAACCAGGAGTATGAGAGCTTTAGACAAGGTAAAGGTGATAGCATAACTGAGTGCTACAAGAAGTTCTACAGAATAGTTAATGAACTCATGTCTTATGGAAGAGAGTTCAGTAACTATGAACTAAATGATAAGTTCTTAAGGTCCCTAACCAAAGATTGGGACACAAAGATCTGTGCCATAAGAGAAATGGCTAAGTTGGGGGAAATTCCTCCTCCTACACTGTTTGGCAAGTTATTGTCATATGAGATGCAGTTGACAGTGAGGAAAGAGGAGGAGAAATCAACAAGGACTGAACACAAGGAAAGATCAGTTGCTTTCAAGACAGAAGTTCCCAAAAAGTGCAGGAATAAGTCATCAACTCCACCTCCAGAGGTAGTTGATTCATAGTCTGATGAGTCAGTCAGCACAAAGAGTGAGAGCAGTGAAAGTGATGAAAACTTTGCTGCCTTCACTAGGCACTTTCAGAAATTCTTGAAGAAGAAATAGTGGAGGTCAAGACCTTCTTCTTCAAAGGGAAAGGAAGTCTTTTATCAGGAGAAAAAGCCTTCAAAGAAAGACAGGAAGAGGACAAAGTTAAGCAAGGCAACTGGATCTAAGATAGTGTGCTACTGCTGCAATAGACATGGCCATGTTATTGCAGATTGTCCAGAAAAGAGAAAGGAATCTGGTGACAGGAAAAAGACTCACTTCAAAGGAAAGAAAGAGAAGTCTTTTGTTGCCAAAAAGGAGAAGACTCTATCAGATATCTCCTCTTCAGAAACTGAGTCTGAGGCTGAAGCCTACATAGGGCTATTTGCTGAAGAAGAAGAGGAAGAATTCATGCAGATCATGGAGTCCATTTATGAACAAGAAGACAGTCAATGCCAAGGACTAATGGCTTTGACAGACAGTGCCAAAATCCTGGAGCAGCCAGGACCCAGTCAGGTACAAGGTTCAAGTTTAAATTCAGTTTCTTGTTCTAGTTCAGAATCAGATTCATCTTCATAAAGTGATGAAAGTGTATCTGAGTCTGAGGATGATATTCATCAACTTATAGATGAATATAAGGTGCTGTTGCAAGCTTACAAGAAAAGCAAATCCCTAGCCAAAAGTCAGGCAAAGGAAATTGCTGAACTTAAAGCTGGTGCAACAGATTTTGAGAAGCAGTTTGATCAAAAGTTGAATGAGATAGCTAGGCTGAAACACATAACAGTGATTCAGATGGGTACTATATCATTTAAGAATGATCAAATTAAGAGTCTAGAGATCAATTTTCAGAAGGAGAAGGACTTAGTTGTTAGGTTTTCTAAACCTAAGTCAGTGTTACCTTTAATTGATGAATTTGTTCATCAAAAAGGCAAGGCTGAACTGGGCTTTATTAGACCTGCAAGGACTGAGCAGTTCAAGTCTAAGTCCAAGGGCAGAGCCCCAGCATTCAACAAGACTGCTGTAGATAATACAGTAAAGGCTGTACCTAAGCAAAGGTACAATAAGTTTGAATGTTGGTGCTGTGGCAAAATTGTCCACTTTGCAGTGGACTGTTGGCACAATGCCAGTGCCAAGGTGAGTAGCAAGCTACCTGTTGGAAAGCCTGCAGGGAACTTTGTCAGATTGCAGACTAACAAATACCAAGGACCCAAGACTTCTTTGGGTTCTAAGGTTCATTAAATCTGTTTTGCAGGTGAGTCCAAGTGGTCATACCCCAACATGGTACTTGGACAGTGGATGTTCCAGACATATGACTGGAACAAGGGGACTACTAAAGGACTACATACCAATAAAAGATGGTCCAAAGGTTACCTTTGGTGGTTCTGAAAAAGGAATCATCAAAGGGTTTGGTAACATTTCTACAAACTTGGTTACCATTACTCAAGTGGCTTATGTTAAAGGGTTGAAACACAACCTAATAAGTATAAGTCAATTAAGTGATGTAGGGTATGACATCTCATTTGTTAAAAATGGTTGTCATATCAAGAGGTCAAGTGATCAAGAGATCATTTTGACAGGTTATAGGAAGAGGAATGTCTACTGCCTAGACATTATGATTGAGAACAATGGTTCTCCAGTTTGTCTTGTAGCTGATGAGACAGTCTCTCATTGTGTCAAATGGCACAAGAGGCTAGCCCATCTTAACTACAAGACTATTAGCAAACTCTTTAGCAAAGAGTTAGTGAGAAATGGTCCTCAAGTTAAGTGTGTCAAAGATGGTATTTGCTCAGCTTGTCAAAAGGGCAAGCAGACTAAATCCACCTTTAAAAGCATAGAAAACAAAGATGATGTGAGGTGTTTGTACCTCTTGCATTTGGATCTCTTTGGTCCAATGCCAGTTCACAGCTTAGGTAGGAAGGTCTATACCCTTGTAGTTGTAGATGACTACTCAAGGTTTTCCTGGGTGTTCTTCTTAAGACAGAAATCTGAAACAGCTAGTGTCTTCTACAGCTTTGTCAAGCAAATTCAGAATGAACTAAATAGTACTGTGGTCAAAATTAGAAGTGACCATGGTACTGAGTTTCAGTCTGAAAGCATGACAAAACTATGTGAAGACTTTGGGTTATTTCAAGAATTCTCTTCACCTAGAACACCTCAACAAAATGGCATTGCTGAGAGGAAGAATAGGACCTTGATAGAGGCTGGTAGAACCCTATTGAGTGATACATCACTGCCAGAGTATTTCTGGGCTGAAGCAGTTAACACTGCATGTCATGTTATAAATAGGGCTACCATCACTAAAAGGCTAAACAAGACCCCCTATGAAGTTGTGAAAGGCAGGAATCCAAACCTATCCTACTTCAGGATCTTTGGTTGCAAATGCTTCATACTTAACAATGGGAAGTCTTACTTAACTAAGTTTGCTGCCAAGTCCCAAGAGGGAATTTTTGTTGGGTACAGCAATAATAGTAAGGCTTATAGAGTCTACAACTTGACTACACAAGTTGTAGAAGAATCTGTGCATGTAGTTTTTGATGAGACTAAACTTATTAATAATGAGTTGTCTAGCAGTGTATGCAGCCCCACAGGTTTATCAAAGAAAATGGACAAGCTTACTATAGAAGAAGTGCCTGCTGCAAGACAGCAAGGAGAAGAGAGTAGTTGTTGTCCAGGGGGAGAACTACATGTGCCAATTGCTGAAGAAATCCAAGGAATACAGCATGATGCAGATGCTGAAATGGTTCAACCAGAAGTGAGGATGCCTCCAGCCCACAGGCATCTTAGAGATCATCCAGTAGAGCTGATTATTGGAGATCCAAGACAAGGAGTACAAACCAGGAGTAGAAATCAGAATGCTGCAATCTATTCCAGCTTTCTATCACAAGTTGAACCTAAAAAGTTTGAAGAAGCAATACAAGATCCACAATAGACTGAAGCAATGCAAGAAGAGCTTAATCAATTCAAGAGGTGCAAGGTTTGGGAACTTGTTCCTAAACCTAAAGACCACAATGTAATAGGAGTTAAGTGGATCTACAGGAATAAGATGGATGAACAAGGGGTCATCATTAAGAATAAAGCTAGACTGGTTGCTAAAGGATATATGCAAGAAGAAGGTATTGATTTTGATCAAACCTTTGCTCCAGTAGCCAGACTGGAAGCCATAAGAATGTTCTTGGCCTATGCAACCTATCAAGGATTCAAGGTGTACCAAATGGATGTCAAGTCAGCATTCCTAAATGGTAATCTTAAAGAAGAAGTTTATGTGGAACAGCCTGCAAGTTTTGTTGATCCAACTCTACCTCATTATGTCTATAGACTTAGGAAAGCTTTATATGGGTTAAAGCAAGCCCCTAGGGCTTGGTATGAAACCCTATCTAGTTTCCTCATTGAGAACAAGTTCTCAAGGGGGAAAATAGATAAGACTTTATTCCTTAGGGAATCTAGAGGCAAAGTCATACTAGTCCAAATATATGTAGATGACATTATATTTGGGTCTACTGAAAGCAGCCTTTGCAAAAAGTTTGCAAAACTTATGCAAGGTCAGTTTGAGATGAGTAGTATGGGAGAGCTGAAGTTTTTCTTGGGACTCCAAGTTAAACAGACTGAAAGTGGTTTGTCCATTTGTCAGTCCAAGTTCACCCTAGAACTCATAAGGAAGTATGGTATGGATTCATCCAGCACCATGAAGACTCCTATGGGGTCAAGTATGTCTCTTAGCAAGGATGATGCAGGGAAACCTGTAGATGAAACCTTGTATAGAGGGATAGTTGGCTCCCTATTATACTTGACTGCTAGTAGACCAGACATCATGTATGCTACATGTGTTTGTGCAAGGTATCAAGCCTGCCCTAAAGAGTCTCATTTGACTGCAGTCAAAAGAATATTGAGATATCTAAAGGGCACTCCCTATCTAGGCCTCTGGTACCCTAGGAATGGAGATTTTGATCTAACAAGTTATTCAGATGCAGACTTTGCAGGATGCAAAGAGGATAGAAAGAGCACTACTGGAACCTGTCAATTCCTAGGTGGGAGACTAATTTCATGGAGTAGCAAGAAGCAAACCAGTGTGGCTATCTCCACAGCAGAGTCAGAGTATGTGGCTGCAGGAAGTTGCTGTGCTCAACTTCTGTGGATTCAACATCAGCTAGAGGACTATGGATTTCAGGTAAGTAGAACTCCACTTTTCTGTGATTCTACAAGTGCTATCTCAATAGCTAATAACCCTGTATCCCATAGTAGGACAAAACATATTGAGATTAAATATCATTTTCTTAGGGAGCATGTAGAAAGAGAAGATATTTTATTAGAATATGTTAAAACAGATGAACAAGTAGCTGATATGTTTACTAAGCCACTAGAAGAAACTAAGTTCAATAGATTCAAAATTGAACTAGGAATGATAAACTTAGAGTAAGTTTATAGATTTGAAAATGACTAAGTAAAAAGGTGTCGACACATAGACTAGTCTATATCGATACAGAATAGTGGTGTCGACACTTCAGGAAAAAGGTGTCGACACATCTAGGAATGTGGTGTCGACACTTCAGAATGTTAGTGTCGACACATGTCAAGTAGGTGTCGACACATCCCAAGTGGTGTCGACACTTAGTATTTACTCAGAATTTTCTAAGTAAAGTCTCGACAATGTGTCGAGATATGTTGTGTCGACACATAACCAAGTGTCGACACATAAAATCTGTTGACTAAACTTGTGTCGACACATATGTGTCGAGACATTATAAGTCAGTGTCGACACTTATTGCCAGTGTCGACACATTTTAAGTTAGCTGTCCCGCCTGTTCATCTTCAAAATCAGAAAGGTATAAATAGGGTTCTGTCTTTGTTTGTCGACACGCTTTCAAAGTTTCGAGACCACAACTACTGTGTCGACACCTCTCTTTTCTAAAGACAAATTCTACAAACCCTAATGGCTCCTAAGCTTGAGGAGAACGTTAACGAGGGTTATGAGCTTGTGCGCGGCGCATTCGACGATGCAGATCAAGAAATTCAGGCAGTGGTAACCCTAGTCGCCGATTCTGCACTATAATATCTCTTGTCTGAACCTACAAAGATTTAGAAGAAGGAAGTACTTGAATTTCTTAATGGAGCTGCCGTAGATGAATCTGGATTCAGAATCAAATCCAGAGTTCATGGAACTAAGATTAAGGTTTCACCTAAGAGTCTGAGTAAGGTACTTCAGCTACCAAAAATTCAAGATGAAGAAGAGGTGACTACTTCAAAGACCAGGGAAGCTCTTACCTGGTGTGGACTAGATCCAAAGATGAAGATAGGATCTGTTTTCAACAGAAAAGGCATGAGTAATCAAGGAAAGTTCATGTCTGAGATTGTAGGGAAGATCTTACTCAGCAAACCTGTAGGGCATGACAGAGTGTCTGCCTATATGTTTGGAATTATGACTAGAATCATCTTCACTCTGAAAACAGACTGGTCAATAGTGGTTTTTGACAAGATCAAGGAGAGCTTGAAGAAGCCCAATCTGGGCAGGATCATTAGTCTCTACCTAGCTGGTACCATACCAGAGGAAATGAATACTGCTGCAGGCAGCAAGATAAATCATATGAGGAAGATGGATCTAAGGATCTTTTCTAGATGGGACAGGGTGTTGTCCAAGGAACTGTCAACCCCTGAGAAGCCAGTATCTGAAAAAGAAATTCCTCCAAAGAAGAAGAGAAAGACTGTACAAGTGGTACAAGAGTCCACTAGTGATTCTGATAGTGAAGAATAGGTTGTCTTCACTCCAGATGATCATGAGGGAGAGCCTGCTGACAAGTCTCCTGCTCCTCCAGCTGATGCAGAGATCCAGTGGGAGCTACCACCAGTTAGCTCCATCCCCAGGGATCAAAGCCAGGGGGAGCCTCCAGTAGTAGAAGAACCCTCTACTCTGGACAGTGAGCAAGCCACAACCATCATTCAAGAGGTACTCACTGATCTAAAAACTTTAGAATATCTTATAGAAGATGCTGATTTGTCTGATGTTCCTCAGCAAACTCAGCTGCATAGTCAAGAACCAGATGTTGTTAGAGTAGACACATCTGTTGTCCAGGAAGTGGTAACTGATTCAGTAGTTGAAGAGCAGAGACAGTCTCCAGCTCCATCCCCTCCTGAATACACCATGGAAGATTTATTTCTGAATCTAGATCAAGAAGATTTTGACATGGACAAGGATGCTGATGCAAGAGATAATGCTGCTGCTGAGGGGGAGAAGGTCCAAGAACTGGAAGAGCCTATTAGGCAGGACACTGAGAAGGCACCTGATGTGCAAGCTGCAAAGCCTCAAAGCCCTAAGGACAGGGTTGAAATTGCCAGCACTTCTGCCTCTGAAGATGAGGAGAGTGCTAGGGCCAAGAAGAAGAAACTCTATGTCTTCAAGAGGAGAAGCCAGAGTTATAAGAAGGCTCTGCAATCTATAGCCCCACAGCCTATAATTCAACAAGCCCCAACTGTTGATTATAGTGCCTTAATGATTGCCATGCAGATAAAACTTGATGAACAAAGAAAGGCTATAGAGGCTTATGTTGATGAAGGGCACAGATCATTACAGTTTGATCTTGCCCAAGATATAAAATCTATAAGGTTTGAGATGAATCTCAACAAGAAGGAGATGACAGACTGCTTCCACAAGGGTGGAAATGCAGTGGTGTATTTGGCAACACACTAAGAGAAGATCAAGGCACAGGTAGATGATATAGCATTGAAGCAAGGGTATATCCTGGAAAATCAGATAAGAATGAATGACAATTTGACTGCTTCACACAATGCTATTGTCACTGAATTAAAGAATAAGGCTGCTGAACCTTCTACATCTACTGATGCTGCTAAAGCTAACTTTGATAAAGTCTTTCAAGAGGAAATTTCTGCTGTAAAGACTGCAATCCAAGCCTCCCAAAAGGTCATATCTGAACAACTTCAAAAGCTTAAACCTTACTTTAAAGATGGCATCAGGTACTTGGATAGTCAGATCAGATTTCAAAAGGATGATGTCAGAGACCATATGACCAGAGAAGTCATAAAGGGGGAGAGAGTGTTAGTCAAGGCAAGTTCTGAGCATGCAAAATGGATATCAAATTCAATCAGGGCTACACTTGGATACCCTCCTCTGTGTGATGACTAAGATGTTGCTGAATCAGGCATTAATCCTGCCTATCTTGGAGGTGAGCAACCAGAGGTAGCTCAGGTCATTTATCCACCTCCAGACTTTGACATGGTTCAAGCAGATGTCAGCACAATGTATAGCCCACTTGAGGGCAAGGACAATGTCCACATTGACAAGGTTGTTCAACCTATATCTGAAGCTATGCAAGAGGCTCTACAAAAAGAGGAAGAGACAAGGTTGTCCAAGAAGAGGTTTAGGGAACAAGCAGAACAAAAGCCAGATTTTGAACAGTGGAGCCCTACCTCTAGGAATATAATTTTAACTGCCTGGAAAGCTGCCAAGGACAATGCTCATGAAAGGAACAAGTGGTTCTCTGAAGCAGAATGGAGGAAACATGAAATAAGACAAGAGGCCATTGTTCAATATAGAAGATAGGCAAAGATGGGAAAGCTACCTCCTACTGTAGTGGAGCCTAGCAAGTACTTTCCCAAGCCATATCACTACTTTGAGAGGCAGAAGATCAAGGCAGAAGCACTCAAACAGAAAGATCTAAAAGGCAAGAAGCCTGCTGTTGCTGAAATTGCTGAAGCCACTGTCAAAGCTCAACTCCAACCTGGCAAAGGCATAGTTATCAAAGAACCAGACCATAAATAGATTAAGAAATTACTTGAAGATTATTTTGTAATCTTTTAAATGTAAAACATTTTTGTAAACCATTGAAGGTGTATTAGAAAAATGTTAGAACAATATATGATAAATATATTTCATGATTGTTCTGTGAATGTGTCTATTTCTTGTTCTGAAATGATGAATGTGTATACATGTGTGAATTATTACATGTTTTTGTTTACCCTGCTGTAAATAATCTGCTTTACATCATTTTGTAATTTTTAATTATGAATGGTGTATATCATTGACTAAGAGTTATGACTTCTCCAAATAGGGGGAGATTGTTGGGTACATTGGTCAAATGTACCTGATTTGAAGAAACCTCACCCAACTCAATGATATACATCATAATGCATTTGATGTATGTTGAGTTTACTTGTGCAGGTTAAGAAATCACTGGACTGAAGCAAAAAGTTTCTAAGTCCATGTGTCGACACCCAGAGGGAAAGTGTCGACACTTAAGAAGACTTGTGTCGACACCCAGACAAGCAGTGTCGACACTTGGAGTCATTGTGTCGACACCTGGATGCAGAGTCGACACCAGACAGAAAGTGTCGACACTTGGAGCTGTGTCGACACTCAGTGAAGAAAAGTGCAGACAGAATGTGTCGACACAAGGAGTTGTGTCGACACCCAGTGAAGCTGTGTCTACACCAGAAAGTGTCGACACTTGGAGTTGTGTCGACACTCAGCAAAAGTCTACAGAGACTAAGTTAAAGTGTCGACACTCAGAACAATGTGTCGACACTCAACAGAAGAGTCAGCACTTGAAGAATGTGTCGACACCCAGCACAATGTGTCGACACACAACCAGAAGAGTCAACACATGAAGTAAGTGTCGACACCCAGCACAATGTGTCGACACTCAGCTAAAGACTCTACACTTGAAGAAAGTGTCGACACAAGGAGCTGTGTCGACACTTAGCAAAGATCAGAAAGTTCAACAAAAATATTCTAAGTACAAGTGTCGACACTAAGGGAATGTGTCGACACTTAGCTGAAGTCTCAACAAGAAGAAGGTGTGTCGACACAAGGAGCTGTGTCGACACTCAGCAAGAATCAATATAGAAGACTATGTGTCGACACCAAGAAGCAGTGTCGACACTTAACAGATACAACACAAGAATTTTGTGTCGACACAAAGGAGATGTGTCGACACTTAGAAGAATTCAACAAAAGCTAGAAGAACAAGTACTTGTGTCGACACTCAATTTCAGTGTCGACACATGCAGAAGAATCTGTGTCGAGACACACAAGAAATGTGTCGACACCTTGTAGACTTGTGTCGACACTTACACAACATGTGTCGACACTTGGACTATAAGTGTCGACACTTAAAGACAGAAAGTCTTGACACTTACAGACAGTTAGAGATTTTCAAGAAATGACTGGATGACTTGACAGCTACCGTTCCAGCCAGTCTACAGCACCTGTCAGAGATATCAGAAGTCAGTTATGGACCGGACCAGCCGGTAACCATGAAGAAGGCCTATAAATAGGCACCTACAGTTTACAGAAACTGTTGTTCAGAATTGAAGAGTTGTTCAGTGATTCAGATTGTTGTTCAAGTGGATCACATTGTTGAAGAACAAGTTATCAAATCAAGAAGATCTTGCAGTCCAAGTGCAGATCTAAGAAGTTGGAGAGAGAGGGCTCCATCCAAGAAATCAGCCTCTGGAACTAGGCTGAGAAGAAGGATTCAGATACAATTCTGGATCTTAAGTAGCAGAGTTCAAGGAACAACTGCAGGAGGATTCAGTCTTATTCAGTTCTACTCAAGAAGCTTTGAAGAAAGCTAAGTCAGATTGGATCCAGCTGAGTTCTTCCAAGAACTCATAAAGAAACTCTCAACTCCCCTCTTTTATTTCTAAGTTGTAGAGTCAATATTTGTAAAACATTTTTATCTTGTAGGATCCATTGGATCTGAGCGATTTGTAAGCCTGTATTTATAAAGGCTGAGGGTAGGGCTTGTTAGCCTGAGTGTAGGAGATAGAGATCTCTGAGTGTAGGCCTTGTTGGCTGAGTGTAGGCCTTGGTTGGCTGAGTGTAGGCCTTGATTGGCTGAGTGTAGGCTTTGGGATAAAGCTGAGTTGTAAGGATTTGGGCCTGAGGTGTAGGAACCAATTTGGGTTCTGAGACAGTGGAGGAGTTTGGCCGAATCTAGTACACTGCTAGATAGGCGAAGGGGGAAAGTGGATGTACCCATATCTTGGGGAATCACTATAAACCACTGTATTGTGCTGTGATTGTGTTGTGTATGCTGTGTATACTTTGTGATTGCTGTGCAAAAGTTAAAAATCTGTGATAATAAACTGTTTGCTGCCAGTAAAGTTAGAAAAGGATTAGGTCACCTATTCACCCCCCCCCCCCTCTAGGTGTTTAGGTACCATATCTTTCAGACCCCTAGCCTACCGGCTGGAGTTACCACCAGAGCTGGAAGCGCTGCACGACGTCTTCCATATTTCTTCGCTGAGGAGGGCTCTACTACGCCCGGAGCAGCAGATTTTGACCACTGAAGGGCCGGTAGCTTCAGACCGGTCAGTTCGTTTGGAGCCGGTTAGGATCGACGACCGAGGAGTACGAGTCCTGTGTCGCAAGAAGGTCCCATTAGTCAAGGTCCTGTGGAGGAACCACGGCTAGGAGGAGCATACCTGGGAGCCGCAGGACCTGATGCGACAAAGATACCCAGAGCTATTCAGTCAGGTATACCTCTCAGACCCCTCAAGATGTTAATTTATTCTCCTGCTTTAATTTACTAAGGGCTGCTGTAGGCAGATAGAGGCTTATCTTTTGTTTATTGGGGGCTTATCCTTGTTTATTGGGATCTTGGTTTGCCGATTGGGCGAAATGGTCATAGATCTAGGTTTCCCTTTAAACCTAATTTAGCAAACAAGGCGTCGTGATGGGATGTTACAAGGTCCTTTTCTTCGGTAGTAAGTCCCGTAGGCTCAACCTTGATTTCGGGGACGAAATCTTTGTTTTGTTTATTGGGATTTGTAACATCCCACTTCCAACTAGACCCCTAAGAGTGGTTTTGGCCATGACTAGGTCATGACAAAACCCTAGGAAGCCAGAAATGGGCCAAGAGATAGGGGACAGAAAGGTGGGAGATCATCATGGTCTGCAAATAGTCGAACTTTGAGCATGGTTCGGGATGACCATGGACCACACCCTAACCCCAAGACCCTACCACAACACCCCTAATACCTTGGGAGGCCCATTAGAGCCAAAAGGACCCATTAGGGTCAGCCCAAGAGGCTCAGTTGACCAAGGTCAACCCTAGCCCTAAATGGGTCAAACTAGCCTACTTAGGGTCAATTGACCTACTCTTAGCCTAGAGGACCCCACCTATGCCCTCCTAACCCTAAAGTGAGGTCAATGGGTCACTAAGGACACATTGGGGTCAGCCCTAGGGGACAGGTTGACCCAAGTCAACTCAAGCCCCTAATCTGGTCAAAGTGCCCTTACTAAGGGTATGTGACCTCCAGAGGGCAGGGTAACCCTACATAACCCTACCTAGACCCTAGGGGAAGCCAATGGGTCACCCAGGACCCATAGGGGTCAACCCAATTGGTCATGTTGACCCAAGTCAACTCTAGCCCTAGATGGTCAAAGTGCCCTTGCCAAGGGACATGAGACCACCAAGAGGCCCAACCAACCCTATTCAAGTAACCCTAGACCTTAGGGGAATCCAATGGGCCACTAAAAACCCAATGGGGTCAACCCAGATGGTCAAATTGGCCCTGGTCAACCCTCATTTAGGTCAAGTCAAACCTAGCCCAAAAAGGGCTAACCCAAGCCCAAGCCACTTCTCCCTTAGGCTAACCCCACCCCCATGACCATCATAATCAAGTGGGCTGCATTTAGCTTGTGAGGTTGACTAGTCAACCAGAGGTGACTAGGAGAGAGAAAGGAGCTCCCCTCCATGATAATGGAGGAGAGAGAAATTGAGGAAGAGGAAGGGGAAGTGGAAGGTCGGCCAAGGGAGGCTAACAGCCACCATTTATGGCTGCAATCAACTTCTCTAGGGGAGAGGAGTTGATTCCAGCCGTTTCCCGGCCACCAAGGGATGGGTTCAGCCCCCCTCCACTCTACCCGAGCCACACCTTTAATGGTGTTAATGACCATTGAAGAACCAGCCTCCCCTCTCCCCCATTTGCCATTTAAACACCATCAGGGGGCTAAGGGGATCATTTTAGAGCATTTACCTGGAGGAGACGAGCCATCCCACTGTGCGGTTGCAGAAGCCGAGCGCCGCCGCCGTCGTCAATGGCATCCCGCCGCTCCTCTCGCATCCAGGCCGCCAGGAAGGTCCTCCTCCTCTCCTTAACTCGCGGGTAGATCATAGGACTCTTTAGGTTTAAGATTCGGGCTCAATTGAGCCCGATCAAATCCAGGATTCCTCATGGTTTCGGCAAGAAATCTTCTTGCTATAACCGCCGGAAAACGCCTCTCCGGCGGCAGAGCCGCCGCCTGGCGATAGCCACCACCTCAACGGAGGTGTTGGTGGCGGTGGCCGGCCGGGGAAGGGGCTGGATCGCCGGCGGCAGAGCTTGGAAGTGGCTCCAGGCGGGATGAATCCTGGCCGTCGGCTCGAGGAAGGAGATGAAGGGATTCCGTCCCTTTTTGCTTCAAGATTCGTGCGGGCCTGAGATTAAACTATAGGAAATGTTTTATAATAATGAAATTTTTGTCACAGTTTTTGATATTATTGGTTTTAAACTTTAAAAATACTTAGGCTCATCTGGTGGAACATCCTTCAACATGAAAGTTGTAGTCCCTTGTGTCTACTTTATTTTAAAATTGGTTTGAACCCATTTGGGTGTAAGGTCTGACCAGGACAGCCATTTTGGTGGGACATACCCTTAGGGCTAGGCAGTCATTAAATTGAGTGCCCACTCTTCATCCCTAGCCCAAATTAGTTGAAACTTTGGCAGAGAGTCTACCCTAGCTATACCCAGAGCTTGTCCAAAAATGGGAATTTTTGGAGAAAATATTTCTATAGTTTTTGTAAAAATTTAATAATTATTAAATAAATTAATTAGGTGCCCTAAACACCTCCAAACCCTCCCAAATTTTGGTGAGTGGTCCCTGGGTTCACTTTAGGTACTTGTATAGAGTTTCACCTAATTTGGATATGTTTTGAATAGGTTTTGACCCAACCCTAACTATACCTTATTAAGGGCATTTTGGTCAAAAGTGCACTTTTAATTTTGAGTGACCAAATCACCTCAACAGAGGCTGAAATTTGGGCCACTGACTTGTTATGGCACTTATCACCTCCCCATTGAATATGGGGTGGTGAGGAATAGATTTACCCTAAGTTCCTAGGTCAAACCCTAAGGAGGGACCTTTTGGCCTTGTGAAAGGCATGAGTCCTAAACACCTTGGATAAACACTAAATTTTGCAAGGAGATTCCTAGGATATATAAAACCCTATGTTAAAAATATTAGCAAATTGTGAAAATGGTAGGGTCCCCAAACCCTAACCCTAGCTTAGAACCTAAAACTTGTAGTGTAGGTTTAGGTTAGCTAAACATCTTGAAACTTAACCAAATTTGTGTAGTGAGGGGATTAGGGTATTTTGAGCCTCTGATAATTTACTTGAGGAATTTTGATCAATATTTGTAGCACTTCATTTGTAATCAATAGTATTGCCCTAATTAATAATTTGGCTATTGTGGTCTCACTGCCCATAGAAAGGGTATGAAACATGGGCAGAGTTAGCTTTAGGCTATAATAATCTTGTATGAATTTTGTTAGAATTTTTGGATATCTATTTAGGGCATCTACTTCACAAGTGCTTCATTTTGATTACATACTAAATAATTCTTACAAGAGCTATTACTTATTGAAAAATCATGAAACTTGTTGCATAGTGTTTCTAGCTTAATTATATCATGTGGGAATTTTTGTGGAATTATTTGATGGTCAATTAGGATACTTTGTTCATTAGCCCGTAAATTTGGAAGTTCATGAGAAAAATCAAATATAGCCTTATTTTTAAATGATAAATTATGAAACTTTTTCTAAGGTATTTGTAGGCTATCACAATCATCCCTGAATTTTCCCTGAATTTGTGGAGTCATTATTACTGTAAAATCTTTTAAAATGACTTTTTATGAGGTATCTTTGGAATTAAATTTAAAGGCCTAAACCTTGCTGAAAACTTTGAAGACTTAGGCCTTAGAGTTTATTAGGCATTTTGTAATTACCTCAAATTTATTGGATCATTATCTTGTCTGAAATCACTACTTCATGTTCAAACTTGGGCCTTTTGGATACTAGAATAAATAAATAAATTATCAGACAAATTAGGAAAATTATAGATTTCTGGATTTATGCTTCAAATATCATTTTAGCCCTCTAGTAATTATCATAGTGGTACTGGATGAGTATTTCATGTACTTCCTTTTTTTACGGGTCGGGTAGCTTAAGTGGTCTGCATATAGCAAAATTGCAGGATTTCACTTGGATGTGAATTAGGGCACGTATGATGGGTCTTGATGGTTTGCTGGAAGGATAAGTGGAATGGGCTGCATTTATGGAAGATGAGTGAGTAGAGTGTGGTTTTTTTCTAGGGTTTAAAGGCGTTCGGGTCCGACGAAAGATTGTCCTACCCAAGGAGAGTTGGAGTCAAATCACCCTAGGATTAGCATATCAGAACATGAGAAAGAAATGGGTAAGGGAATCAACCAATAACAAAATAAGTACCTTGCGAAAGGGAACGCTGGGCGTAATCCCAACACAGTTCCTAGTGCCCCTTGAGAGCCCTTCACAGGGAATACCGGGGGCAGTCCTGGGTTAACGTAAACTTTTTAACAAGCTGAAAAGAGTAACTTAGTAATTAGGGTTGCACATTTCACCGACACTGATTGCACGGGATGTTAGCTGGGAGCTTCGGCTCGGATGGTTAAAAGGCGGACTTTGGGTCCGGGGAGCTTCGGCTCGATTGTTTGAGACGGACGTGTTGGTCCGGGGAGCTTCGGCTCGGTTCTTGATTACGCTAATTTGCATGTGCATGAAAGGAAAGGAAATTAAGGTGTTGGGTCTTCGGTATCGGAGGGTCGATTCACCGACGCCAATACGTTGACTCGGCAAGTGTGGTTAGCACTTCGCCAACAGAAGTCCGGTGCGCCAGCCGGCAAGAGTACGCAGGAGTCCGCTTCGTGCACCAAGCGTTGAGGCGTACGATAGGTCTGACCGGTAGTGCTTTACTGGTTTAGAGGTGGGCGAGGCCCAACCCACCGCTTCCGTCTGCCACTACGGAGGTATCCTGGGAGGTTACGGCTCCAGAAAGGGGGAACTGAAGGTCTGTGTGCACAGAGTCGGGTGTGTGTGTTGCACTTGCTTGATCCATCATACCCACTTGCATGTCATAGCATAATCGTTACCTTTAACCTTGACACCTAAAGTATAAGTGGAATGGGACGCTTATGCTTTAGGAGCTGCAAAACGACCCCTTAGTCTATAAGCTTGTGTGGGCAAGTTTATAAATTAAGGTTAATATTGATATATATAGTTACTGCAGTTTGATCACCGAAACCCGAACGTATAAATTGGTATGAGACTTTTTATACGATGGGAGCCTTGCAGAAGACCCCTTGGCTTATGTGTTTTCACATAAGTGAAGGTTACTTTTCATATTTCAGCTTATGACTATACATGATATAAAATTGCTAGTATAGGTCCGCTGTCACCTGCTTTTGATTTTTCTCCACCTTCAAGTCCTCCCCTTTCTTCCTCTCTGCTCGGTGCCTAGGAGCCGTGGGGGAAGGGGCGGGGGATGATAGGACTTAGTCTTTTAGACTAACGGTTTTCGAACCGCATCATTTAGGGGATCGTGGAGACCAGCATGGAGGAGCAGCCCCAGAGACCGGTGCGCTTGGAGGTGGGGCAGTCTAGCTCCGGAGTTCACACAGCCGGGACCGTGAGTCTCGACCTTGAGTAGTATTTCTGCTTCCGCATGAGTGAACTTTTTGTAGTGAGGATTTGATGTACCGGGCATAAGCCCGTTTTTGCTACTCTGATGTTTTATTTTTGTGGACACTCCCTTCGTGGAGTTATATTTATTATGACATGTGATTTTCTGTGGACTGCAATTTGCATTTACTTCTTTATGCTACTTTTCTGTGATCGAGATGGCCGGCAGAATCGGCGCTTTGTGGTGATGACCCTTCAGGGCGTGAAGGAGTCACCGCAAAACGGCGGTTCTGGGCCTAAGACCCCGGTGTCGAGAAAGAAAAAAAAAGGGGTCTTACAGCTCTTGTGGATAAGAAGAATCTGAATTGGGGAGAGGTTTTCTTTGACCTCATCAAAAAGAAAATCAACAAAAGTTTTGTTAATTTTGGGAGAATTATTGGAGTATTTCTGCAGCACAGGTGCCCTGCCTTGCTGGTCTCCTCTGGAGTTCATATCAATGCCTCCAAGAGATTGTCTTGTGACCTCTTTGGAAAGTGGGACAGACAAATAAGCAAGCCTAGCAGGTCCTCCTCCAGTAACCCTTCAGGCACAAGGACTCAAGGAGTCACTCCTCCACAGGTCTCTGCCCCTGCAGATGACCTGGCTGCTGCTGTTGCCTCTACTCCTCCTCCTCCAATTCCATCCCTTCCCCTACCATCCAACATTCCAGCTCCATCCACCATCATCATATCCAGCCCATCTCCAACATCAACACCTTCTCCAGTACCTGTTCTTTCCACACCAGAAGAACAATTCCTCCCACTATTCTCCTACCCTCCACCAAATGTCACCTATTCACCCTCCATTCCATCCTTCACCCTACTTGATGATTCCTTTATGGATGATTCCCCATCATCTCCTCCTGAGTTACCTTCCTCCTCCACTTCATTTCAAGACCTCCTACATCACATCATTGATCAACCAACATTCACCCCATCCATCTCCATTCCCCTATCCTCCATTTCCACCTTGCCAACACCTCAGCCATCCCTTCCACAATTCTCCAGCTCTCCACTTCCAGAACCTTCAGCTGCTTCCATACCTTCTACCTCTGCTCCAGCTCTTGAGCAAGTAGACCTCTCAGCCCTTGCTGACAGGGTGTATGAGCTGCTTGCCCCCAGGCTCTCTCTTTTGTTGGAGACCTCCTTGGCTCCTCTACACCTGTCAGTGGCAGCCCTTTCTGCCAGGCTCTCTTCCCTCTTCCCTCAGGCAGCACCTACAGCAGTGTGCCTTGATCCAGACATGTCTGCATCTAGGCAGGGGGAGATGCCATATGAAGTGAATCTTCATGCTGTTGCTGCTGCTGCTTCTGTAAGCTCTCTGTCTGCTGCTGCTGTTAGTTCTGCTTCTTCTGCTGCTCCTCCTGTTGCTGTTGTTGTGCCTCAAGCACAAAGTCAGATTTCAACTGCAGTCCTTGCAATAGACCTCAAGTCTTTGCTATCAGCTTTTGATTCTGCTTTCTTCAGCTGTCTGCCAGAGGTTAATGCTGTCCAGCCTCCAGAAGACTTATCCAAGGCACTTGTGCCATTTTCTTGCTGTGACCCTAGCATTATCACCTCTTTTGTAAATTCAGTAATTACTGCTGCTGCTGCAAATATTGATACTGCTGATGAAGTTCCTTTTGTTTCTGTTGAACCAATTTCCAAGGACATTCTTATGACAGAGGCACCTGAATTTGAGCCTTCTGCAGTCCTTGATGATATTCCTTCTGCTTCTATTATTGATAGTGAATCTGTTGTTGTTGTTGTTGTCACCTCTCTAGAGCCTGCTGCTACTGCTGCCATTGTTGTTTCTACTTCTACTCCATCTGCTGCTTCACCCTCAATATCTGCTGTTGTTTCTTCTATCACTGTTTCAACACCTGCTGCTACAACTTCTGCCTCATCTGCTTCTGCTCAACTTAAGAAGGATCTAATGAAGAAAATAGATGCTCTTTATGATGACCAGAGTTCTGAGAGTGATGAATTTAAAACAGACTCTGATGACTCTTTTGCTACCATTGCCAGGAAAAGGAAGGCAAGGAGTAAAGCAATGAAGAGGGTACCTCCTGCTAAAGTTAAAGATAACAATGATATCCCATATTACATTCTACATGACTGCCCAATCACTGAACACTGGATGCAATACTCCAAGAACCAGCTGAAAGCAATGAAGAAAAAGAGAAAATATGAGAAGGGTTCATCCCAATTCCAGCACTCTCATCCTCCTCCACCACCTCCTCCTGATGCAGGTGCAGGTGGAAGCTCTGCAAGTCAACCCCCAGCCAGAAGTCAGGCTCCCTATCAACCTCATGCCAGATCTTACCACAGGGAGAGCCAATCCAGGGGTTCACATTCTAGGAGAGGAGGATATAGAGGTAATCAAAGAGATATTCAAGTCTACTCCAAAGGTTATTCCAGGTAGCACCCATATTTTAGGGGAGGACAAATTTCTTCTGATACAACATCTGGTCCTTTCCCTTACAAACTGAAAGAGACTGTGTCTGCCAGGCCTCCTCAAGACAATCCCTCCAACAGGTATGAGCCACCTGTACCTTTTGAGGACCCAGAAAATAATCCAGCTGCTTGGACTGCCAGATTAAAAGAACTAGCTGCACTGGATCAAATTAAAAGGCCAGAGAACAAGGAATAGATTCTTCCAACATTTCAACCATGTCTGAACAGAGACAGAAAGAGCTAGAGAGATATGCCTCAAGTAAATTCTTTGATGCTGGCAGATATATGGAATTACATCCTGAAGCTGTAGTTCCCAGGCCTAAAAAGCAAACATATTTGGGTGCAGCAGATGATACCAGATCCAACAAGGAAGCCCTCAATCCTAAAAGAGAGATTAAACTTGTTAAAGGCAAAGAGAAGAAATGATACTGTAAGGTGACAATTTCTGTGATTTCTGACTGCTATCTGGATGATATATATTTCTGTGATTCTGCATGTCTAGCTGTTGTTTTTCTGTTTTACTGTTTGTATGTTGTTATTTAAATTATTCCAAAGTCTGTAAATAGTAATCCTAACCCAAACAGGGGGAGATTGTTGGAACACCCTATTACTAATTTGGGTCAGGATCACTATGTCTCTAGGAACCTTTGCTTGACCTTCTGTATAGCTTAATAGGTCAATTAGAATTAAGTCTAAGGGTTAGAAGTCTAGGTTTGGAAGCTGCCCTGAATACCAAGATTTTGTATTTGGAGACAAAGTCATATCGTCGAGCTCAGCACGACGATTCGTCGAACTCCGATCGACGATCGTCTAGGTCAACCTCGACAGATCGTCGATCTCCATTCGACGATCGCTGAGCTCAACTTCATTATATCGTCGAACTCCATTCGACGATCGGTGAGCTCAGGTCGACGATTTTGACTCTGCTTTGGATCTTTATCTCTGAGTTCAGTTCGACGATCTTTGAGCTCAGATCGACGATATTTTGCTGCTGTATGTTTCCAGATCGCTCAGCTCAGCTCGACGATAGCAGAGCTCAGTTCGATGATTTCAGATAACTTCCAGGATGTTTCTAATTTAAATTCAAATCAGTTAAGGAGTTATTCTGCAATTAATTCATAGATTTCCTAGCCGTTTTCATTCAATTCTGGACCAAGTTTCAAGGGATTTTTCAAGGAATGTTTCTGTGAACTTTCCTCCAGAAGAGATTATGCAATTAAGGATGCAATCAATGTAGGCCAACGACTATTCTTGACAGAGAATGTTATTCTATTCTACACCAGAGAATAAAAAACAGAATTTTTGAATCACAAAAAAAAAATAGAGATTACAGAGACACATTCAAAAATCTTCTGTCCCAAAGAATTCTCAAGAACACACATCCAAGGAGATCAAGCTGTCTCAAATCTTCAGATCTCTTTAGTTTTCAAAGTGTACAAGGCCAACATATTTCCAGACTCCAGACATTCAACATTTCAGCTATTGCTGAAATCATCTATTGCTGGAGTTCAACCTTTGAAGGCCTATCACCCTCAGCAAAGCTTTTCTTCCTGAAGATCTCAAGGATTCAGGGGGAGCTTTGACATCAACAATCCACTTAGTCTTTTCAGTTGTTTGAGAAAGAGAAGACTTCCATCACTCTCTCACCCCCACTCTGTAAAGGGTTTCTCAAACTCCCTTCAAAAGTTTGAGCTTGGTTTTTGAGCACCTTGTCAAAAGCTCATTGGTGGCAAGACACCTGATCAAAAAATCTGCTTTGGTTTTTGAGCACCTTATCAAAAGCTCATTGGTGCCCAGGACACCTGATCAACTCATCCTGCAGTGGATTCCTACCTAGGGTGGTAGAAGAGTGGATGTACCCAAGTTTAGGGGAACCACTATATTTCCTTGTGTCTTCTGGTTTTGCTTGTTTTCATTTTTGTTTCTGGCCTTGATTTTTCTGTGCTTAGCTTTTGTTTAACTTAGTGCTGTGATTAGATTTATTATTGCTTCGCTGCTCACTCTTATTACAACAGTTATTGTAAAAAGTTTCAAAGCACCATATACTCTATTCACCCCCCTCTAGAGTATATCAGATCTAGCTGCTCTTTCATCCTGGGATCCAACTGGCTGCTGAGCACAAGCCGTCCTGGCTAACCGTCACTGCTGTCCTCGTAGTACGCGCGAACAGATCGCCCAGGCCGCTACAGAACAACCCGTCTGCAACATCCCTGCTGACCTAGTAGTCCTCCAACCCTGTCCGCGTAGTCCGCGCAGATAGGCCCAAGTGCTCCATTCACCCACTTTCACTTCACAAAGTTCAATAATTTAGAAGTGAACTATAGTTACCCCACTTACCAGCCTATAGAGTGGAACATTACTGCACCTGCATCCCCTGAATTGCTGCTGCTAGAATTAATCAGATCAACTGATCATCTTTTACTCCCCCTTTTTTGACTTCAGCAGATAGCTGCTAGGAATTATATGATCATCTAATCATCTTATCATCTGCTCCCCCTCAATTAGACAACAGAGAATTGTTGGAGTTATTCTGGACATGCTCCCCCTCAATTGGAGAACATTCATTTCTTTGAAGAACAGCTCCATCTGCAGAATACCAAATAGCTTACAAACAAATGAGGAGCAACTAAAGCTATATTAAGTTCAACATACCCAACTAAAATTTGAAGGTGTTGAACTTAGCTTCATCTAGTGCCTTAGTGAATATGTCAGACACTTGCTTATCTATTGGAATAAACTCAAGAGTGATGTCTTCACATTCCACATGGTCCCTAATGAAATGATATCTAATCTCTATAAGCTTAATCCTGCTATGGGAGACAGAATTCCTAGCAATTGAGATTTCACTAGTAGAATCACAGAATAAAGGTGTTTTACTTATCTAGAGGTTGTAGTCTTGAAGCTGGTGCTGGATCCACAGCAACTAAGCACAGTAGCTACCTGCAGAGATGTACTCTGACTCTGTAGTTGATATTGCAACACTGGTTTGTTTCTTGCAGCTCTAAAATACCAGTCTCTCTCCCAAAAATTGATAGGTGTCAGATGTGCTCTTCCTATCTCCTTTTCATCCTGCAAAATCTGCATCTGAATAGTCTGTTAGTTCAAACTCCTCATTCCTCGGGTACCATAGGGCAAGAACTGGAGTGCCCTTAAGATACCTCGAGATTCTCTTAACTGTAGAATAGTGAGATTCTTTAGGGAAAGCCTGATACCTAGCACAAACACATGTAGCATATATGATGTCTAGCCTACTTGCAGTCAGATATAGAAGGGATCCAATTATCCCTCTATACAAAAATTCATCAACAGGTTTTTCTATCTCATCTTTGCCTATAGGCATACATGACCCCATTGGAGTTCTCATGATGGAGGTATTCTTCATGCCAAATTTCTTTATCAACTCCCTAGTGAACTTAGACTAGGATATGGACAATCCATCATCAGTCTGTCTTACTTGGAGGGCCAAGAAGAACTTAAGTTCACCCATGCTACTCATCTCAAATTTTCCCTGCATAAGTTTCGCAAACTCTTTGTAGAGGTTGTCATCAGTAGATCCAAAGATGATGTCATCTACATAGATCTGAACTAGGATGATCTTCCCCTTAAATTCCCTTAGGAATAGGGTCTTGTCTATCTTCCCCCTTGAGAATTTGTTCTTAATGAGGAAGCTAGACAAAGTTTCATACCATGCTCTAGGGGCTTACTTCAGCCCATATAGAGCTTTCCTAGGTCTATAAATATAATCAGGTGAGTTAGGAATAACAAAACCTGGTGGTTTCTCAACATAAACTTCCTCTTTTAAGTAACCATTCAGAAAGCCTAACTTCACATCAATCTGGTAGACCCTGAATCCCTTCTGTACAGCATATGCAAGTAATAGTATGATGGCCTACAATCTTGCTACAGGGTCAAATGTTTAATCAAAGTCAATGCATTCTTCTTGTATGTAACCCATAGCCACAAGTCTAGCTTTATTCTTGATTATAATGTCATTTTCATCAAACTTGTTTCTGTAGATCCAATCGACTCCAATGATATTATGTGCTTGTGGTCTGGAAACCAGCTTTCAGACCTTGCACCTCTTGAACTAGTTGAGTTCCTCCTAATATCTCCAATCCAATACTGGTTTATGTTGGCGTCTTCAAACTTCTTGGGCTCACCTTGGGATAGAAAGCTTGAGTACATGGTAGTATTCTGTGAAAGGGGAAACTAGATCTGATATACTCTAGAGGGGGGGTGAATAGAGTATATGGTGCTTTTTAAAACATAAGGAAAAACTTTTGCAAAGCTTTACAACAATTGTTGTAATGAGTGTAAGCAGGGAAGCAGAAATAAAATAAACCACAAAACTAAGCTATGCAGAAACTAAGCACAAGAAAATCTAGGCCAGAAACAAAAAGAAAACATGCAGAACCAGATGACACAAGGAAATATAGTGGTTCCCCAACTTGGGTACATCCACTCTTCTACCACCCTAGGTAGGAATCCACTGCAGGATGAGTTGATCAGGTGTCCTGGGCACCAATGAGCTTTTGATAAGGTGCTCAAAAACCAAAACAGATTTTTTGATCAGGTGTCTTGCCACCAATGAGCTTTTGACAAGGTGCTCAAAAACCAGATTCAAACTTTTGAAGGGAGTTTGAAAAACCCTTTACAAAGAGGGGATTGAGAGAGTTATGGCAGTCTTCTCTTTTCTCAATCAACTGAGAAGACTAAGTGGATTGATTTCAAAGCTCCCCCTGAGTCCTTGATCTTCAGGAAGATGAGCTTTTCTGAGGGTGATAGGCCTTCAAAGATGGATCTCCAGCAAAAGATGATTTCAGCAAGCTGAAATGTTGAGTGTCTGGAGTCTTGAAATGATGTTGGCCTTGAACACTTGAGAGCTGAAGAGATCTGAAGAATGTTTGAAAACTTGATCTCTTTTTGATGAGTGTTCTTCTGAATTCTTGTTGACAGAATATTTTTCAGATCTCTTGTATGTTGAGAGGTGTCCTTATTCTTGTCTATTCTATTCTCTCTTTGTTCTTGTCTGTATTATATCTGATTCAAAAACATTCTCTCTTTTATTCTCTGAGTCTGAATAGGAAATTGCTCTGTCAAAGATAGCCGTTGGTCTGAATTAATTACAGCCTTAATTGCATAATATGTTCTGAAGGAAAGTCCACTGAATTGTTCCTTGAAAAATCACTTGAAACTTGCTCCAGAAGTAAACGAAAACGGCTGGCAGATCTTCTGAATTAAATGCAGAATAACTTCTATCTGATTTGAATTTGAATTCTAAAAGATAACTGAAATCGTCAAACTGAGCTCTGCTATCGTCGAGCTGAGCTCAGCAAACTGGAAAATGCAAGCAGCAAAGAAATCGTCGATCTGAGCTCAAAGATCGTCGAACTGAGCTCAGAGATAAGGATTCAGTGCAGAGTCAAAATCGTCGACCTGAGCTCAGCGATCGTCGAATGGAGTTCGACGATATTGAGACGTTGAGCTCAGCGATCGTCGACCAGAGCTCGACGATATTATGAGGCTTGAGCTCAGCGATCGTCGAATGGAGCTCGACGATCTGGCAAAGTTGAGCTAGACGATCGTCGACCGGAGTTCGACGAAACGTCGTGCTGAGCTTGACGATTTGGACTTGGTCTCCAGACAATCTTGGGTCTTCAAAGCAGCTTCCAATCCTAACCTTTTAACCCTTAGACTCAATTCTAATTGACCTATTAAGCTATACAGAAGGTCAAAACATAGATTCCTAGAGACATAGTGATCCTGACCAAAATTAGTAATAGGGTGTTCCAACAATCTCCCCATATTTGGGTTAGGAAAACTATTTACAGACATATGAAAAACAAACAACATCATACAGTCAGAGAAACATAAAATCAATAATAGCAAGACACAGGCAGAACCATCACAGAGAGATATATATATGTGTTATCCAGATATCAGTTAGAAGAACCAAAAGTTGTCACCTTACAGAGTTACTCTTTTTCTTTGCCTTTTACCAACTTGATTTCTCTGTTAGGATTTAATGCTTCCTTGTTGGATCTTGTATCATCAGCTGCTCCCAGATATGTTTGCTTAGAAGTCCTTGGAACCACTGCAGCAGGATGCAACTCCATGTATCTGTCTGCATCAAAGAACTTACTAGAGGCATATTTTTCTAACTCTTTTTGCCTTTGCTCTGACATGGTAGAGATATTGGAAGTGTCTAGCCCTTGTTCTTTTGCTTTCTTTATCTGATCCAAAGCAGCCAGCTCTTTCATTCTTGCAGTCCAAGCCATAGGATTTTTCTCAGGATCCTCAAATGGAACAGGTGGCTCATACCTGTTGGAAGTAGTATCTTGAGGAGTCCTGGCAGTCACAGTATCTTTGAGCTTGTAGGGAAAAGGACCAGAAGATGTGTCAGATGGAACATGTCCTCCCCTAGAGTAAGGGTGCTGCCTGGAGTGTCCTTTAGAGTAAACCTGAGTTTCTCTTTGGTTTCCCCTATATCCTCCCCTTTTGGAGTAAGAGCCCCTAGAATGGCTTTCCCTTTGATATGTTCTTGCATGAGGTTGGTAGGGAGCCTGGCTTCTAGCAGGGCCTGAACTTGCAGAGCTGCCACCTGCACCTGCATCAGGTGGAGGTGGTGGAGGAGGATAAGGGTGCTTGAACTGAGAGGAACCTTTCTCATATTTCCTCTTATTCTTCATAGCCTTCAACTGGTTCTTAGAGAATTGCATCCAATGCTCAGTGATTGGGCAATTATGCAGAATATAGTATGGAACATCATTGTCATCTCTAACCTTGGCAGGAGGAACTCTTTTCAAAGACTTGCTTCTTGCTTTCCTTTTCTTTGCAATTGTGGCAGATGAGTCATCAGAAGCAGTGTCATAATCCTCAGATTCAGAACTTTGTGCATCATACAAGGCATCAATCCTTTTCATCAAATCCTCTTTTAGTTTAACAGCAGCTGATGGGGCAGAAGGTACAGAAGCAGGAGGAGCAACAGAAGCAGCAGAAGTAACAGCAGATACTGGAGTAGCAATAGAAGCAACAGAGATGATTTCAGGAATTTTGGCAGCAGCAGGTTCAGAAACAATAACATCTACAGCAGGCTCAAAATCAACAGCCTCTGTCATCAAAAGATCCTGGGATGAGGGTATATCAGAAACATTCTCTTCAGCAGCAGATATAACTCCAGAGGCAGATACAACCTTGTCTTCAGCAGCAGCAGCAACATCATCAGAAGCAGTAGTTACTGACAGAATAAAATCAGAAATGATTCTGGGTTCACAGCAAGAGAAGGGCACTAGAGCCTTGGACAGATCTTCAGAGGGCTGGACAACATTGGGCTCTGGGAGGCAGCAGTAGTAAGCAGTATCAAAAGTAGATAGCAAAGACCTTAGGTCTATTGCTAGTACTGGAATAGGGAGCAGCTGGAGCATAGGAGGCAGCAGGCACAGGAGCAGCAGCAGTCACAGCAGAAACAACAGCAGGGGCAGCAGCAGCAACAGCTTCATAGGGCATCTCCCCCTGCCTGGATGCAGATACCTGTGCATCAAGGCACATTGCTGGGGGTGCTGCTAGAGGAGGAAGGAAGGAGGAAAGCCTGACAGAGAGAGCTGCCACTGACTGTTGTAGAGGAGCTAAAGAGGCCTCCATGAGAAGAGAGAGCCTGGGTGCAAGGAGCTCATACAACTGGTCAGCAAGGGCTGGGAGATCTACATGCTCAATGAGAGGAGCAGAGGTAGAGGGTACAGGGATGGCTGATGAAGCTGGAGGAGGGGGGCTGAAGGGTGGAATGAATGGTTCAGGAGAGGGGATGGTAGAGATGGAGGATAGAGGGATGGATATGGAGGGAGTGAAGGTGGGTTGATCAATTATGTGGTGGAGAAGGTCTTGGAAAGTTGTGGAGGAACATGGCAATTCTGGAGGAGAGGAGGGGGAATCATCCATGTAGGATTCATCCAGGAGTGTGAAGGATGGAAGGGATGGGGATGAGGTTACAGCTGGTGGGGGATATGAGAAAAGGGGGTGGAAGAGGTCTGCTGGTGGAGAAGAGATTGTTGCTGGAGATGGAATAGAAGTTGGAGAGGGGCTGGAGATGGTAATGGTGGAGGTTGCTGGAGTGGTGGATGGAATTGGTAGGGTTGGACTTGGAGGAGGAGAAGCAGCAGCACTAATAGCAGGCAGGTCCTCTGCAGGTGCAGAGGCCTGGGGTGGAGTGACTCTTAGAGTCCTGGTGCCTGAAGGGGCAGAAGAAGAGGGCCTGCTGGGCTTGGAGATTTGCCTGTCCCATTTCCCAAAAAGGGCACAGGTGAGTCTCTTGGAGGCATTAATGTGCACTCCAGAGGAGACTAGCAGAGAAGGGCACTTGGCCTGGAGGAAGACTCCCAGAATTCTTCCATAATTCATAAATGTTTTGTTTATCTTTTTCTTCAGCAGATCAAAAAAGATTTCTCCCCAGTTCAAGCTTTTTCTGTCCACCAGAGCTCCCATGAGGCAGAGCTGATATCTGGAGATGGTGTCATGAGCAGAATGCTTGGCCAAGAGAACCTTGCCTACTACATCAGCCAGAAACCTGTATTCCACTGACAGGTTCCTCTTAAACAACTTGCTAGGGTTCCCCTCAGGATGACCCATCCTGGCAAGTACATCTGAGAATTCATCTCCAGAGAGTTCAGCAGAATCTTCACCATTCCTTAAACCAAAAACCTCTGTCAATACTGTTGGGGTCAGAGGTACCTGGGTGCCACCAATAGAACCAACTATGGTATTGTTGTCAAGGTTGTGGGCAGTGTAAACCCATTCTTTAATTTCATCAGATGCAAGTTTGATTCTGGTTGTCATCAGGGCAGATAGTTGCTGATCTTTGAATAAATTGAGAATATCCTGGAAGATTTGATCGGTTGTGTTGAAGGAGTCGAGATCGATGTCAAAGCCTGCATCAAATTTCATTGCAGCGAGCACAGCAACTGAAACGGCCATGGTACCTGCAAAAAATCAACAGACAAAACGACCAAGTGTAGAACTGCTTGGAGGGAAGAAAAGTTTGCAGAGAAATTGAAAGCGCAAGAGAGAACGACGACGAAAAAAGAGTTTTATATTAGGGTTCCACGCAGAAAAGGAAAGATCGTTGAACTCAGTTCGACGATCGAGGCTTCTAAAGGAATCTGAAGAGACTCCAAAATCGTCGATCTCCGTTCGACGATCTGGAAAGGCGTCGAGCTCCGTTCGACGATCATTCAGTGAACAAAATCGTCGAGCGCCGTTCGACGATCGTTGACCAGAGGAGATAGTCCATACTATCAAAGGAGCGCTGAACTCAGTTCGACGATTCAGAAAATCGTCGAACTCCGTTCGACGATCTTTGGGGAAATCGTCGAGCGCAGTTCAGAGATCAGAAAAATCAGAAATTTTGCCTAGACTTGGTCAATTTTTAGCTTTCAAAATCTTGAGTATTATTTAAGATTTCCTCCATCTAACATTCCTAACTGATTTAGGAAGAAAGTATGTTTCTTTTCATCCAAAGGCTTGGTGAAAATATCTCCCCTTTGTAAATCAGTTGGGATATATTGCAGTTCAATTTTATTCTTTTCAACATTATCCCTTAAGAAGTGATGCCTAATCTCTATGTGTTTTGTCCTACTATGGAGGACTGGATTTTGAGCTATGGAGATAGCACTTGTATTATCACAAAAGATTTTTGACTTCTCTAAGGTGTAACCATAGTCTAGGAGTTGATTTTGAATCCACAGTATTTGTGAACAACAACTGCCTGCAGCCATATATTCAGCTTCAGCAGTTGAAGTTGACACAGATGTTTGTTTCTTGCAAAACCAAGAGACAAGTCTATCACCAAGGAACTGACAAGTTCCACTGGTGCTTTTCCTGTCAATTCTGCATCCAGCATAATCAGCATCAGAGAATCCAGTTAACTCAAATGCTGAATCTTTTGGATACCAGAGACCTAGATTTGGACAACTTTTAACATACCTAAGAATCCTCTTTACTAATGTGAGGTGTGACTCTCTAGGGCTAACTTGGAATCTAGCACATATACATGTAGCAAACGTTATATCTGGTCTACTAGCTGTAAGGTACAGTAAAGAGCCAATCATTGCTCTATATGTTGTCTGATCAACAGGTTTCCCATGTTCATCAGCATCCAATACAGCATTGGTAGGCATGGGTGTTTTCATGCAAGATGCCTCAGACATGCCAAATTTCTTAACCAGCTCATTAGCATATTTGGTTTGAGAAATAAAGATGCCTTCAGCATGTTGTTTGACTTGCAATCCTAGGTAGAAGGATAGCTCACCCATGCTACTCATCTCAAATTTAGAATGCATTAGGTTAGAAAATCTTCTGCACAATTTTGAGTCAGTAGAACCAAAAATGATATCGTCTACATAAATTTGTACTAGTAGGGTATGGGACTTATGGGTTCTAATGAAAAGAGTTTGGTCTACTCTACCCCTTATAAAACCATTTTCCAAAAGAAAGCATGCTAGGGTCTCATACCATGCTCTAGGAGCTTGCTTGAGACCATATAATGCTTTATTTAATCTAAAAACAAAATCAGGATGAGTTGGAGAGATAAAACCTGGAGGTTGTCTGACATAGACTTCCTCTTTGATGTCTCCATTTAAAAAGGCACTCTTGACATCCATTTGATAAACCTTGAAGCCTTTGTGAGCTGCATAAGCTAAGAATATCCTGATGGCTTCTAATCTTGCAACAGGTGCAAAGGTCTGGTCGTAGTCAATTCCTTCTTCTTGAGAATATCCTTGGGCAACTAGCCTTGCCTTGTTCCTTATTATTACTCCTTGATCATCCAATTTGTTTCTGAATACCCATTTTGTTCCAACAATGGAATGATCCTTAGGCTTGGGCACTAGTTCCCATACTTTGTTCCTCTCAAATTGATGCAACTCCTCTTGCATGGCAATGATCCAGTGTGGATCTTGCTCTGCATCTTGAATGGACTGAGGTTCAATTTGAGAAAGGAAGCAGGTGTGCAACAGGTTTTGGTTGACCTGATGTCTGGTTTGCACACCAGCTGAGATTTCTCCAATTATCTGGGAAATTGGATGGTCTCTTGATGTTACTAAATCAACAGGGGGTGTTGATTGTTCACCAACCTGTGTTGTTGTTTCCTCTTGTGGTACAACAACTAGCTCTTCAGGTTGCGCTTCAATATGTTGAGCATTGCTTTCATCTTCACTGCTTTCATCCTCTTGAGCAACTTGTAGCTTGTTCATATCTTCAACTAGAGAGTGTTCCTGCAAAGGTTCTATGGTAGAAGGGATCTTCTCCTTGAAAGACATGTTAGTTTCATCAAATGAAACATGAACAGATTCCTCAATTTTCAATGATGATTTATTGTAAACCCTATAGGCCTTGCTGATCATGGAGTATCCCAGAAACACTCCTTCATCAGCTTTGGCTTGAAATTTTGCTAGATGTTTCTTATCATTATTGTGAATATAACAAATGCAACCAAAAATTTTGAAATAGTCAACTTTAGGTTTCTTCCCTTTGAGTAATTCATAGGGAGTTTTTCCCTTCAGTTTATGTATCAGGCTTCTGTTCAGCACATAGTTGGAGGTGTTTACTGCCTCTGCCCAGAAGGATAGAGGTAGATGAGCATCTGACAATAATGTAGTGGCAGATTCAATAAGGGTTCTATTTTTCCTTTCAGCTACCCCATTTTGTTGAGGAGTTCTAGGAGCTGAGAAAGTATGTCTGATCCCTTCACTCTGACAGAACTCTTGCATAAGAAGAGAATCAAACTCTGTCCCATGATCACTTCTGATCAGGGCAATGTGAGTATTGAACTCAATCTTTATACATTTGAGAAACTCTGTCAGACACTTAAAGTTATCAGACTTCTTCCTTAGAAAGAACACCCAAGTGAATCTAGAGAAGTCATCTACAATCACTAAAGTGTAGGATTTCCCTCCTAGGCTTTGTACTGTGATGGGTCCAAATAGATCCATGTGTAACAGATACAATATCCTAGGTGAATCACTCTTATTAAGTGACTTAAAACTGTTTTTAGTTTGCTTGCCTAATTGACAAGCCTTGCAGAGTCCTTCCTTCTTGTAGGGGCCAGAAGGTAGTCCTCTAACAAGATTGTCCTTGGAGAGCCTAGCAATGGTTCTAAGGTTTAGGTGTCCTAATCTCTTATGCCATAAAACATTTGGTCTACAAACTGAGTTGAATAAACAGATATCTATAGTAGTTGAAAGAAAGTCTACTAGGTAGATGTTACCTTTCCTTTTACCTGTCAACACAGTTGTGTTGTCCTCTGATTTGATTTTGCATGAAGTTTTGCTAAAGGTCACTTGGTAGCCTTCATCACATAGCTGACTGATGCTGATTAGGTTGTGCTTCAGTCCTTCCACATATGCTACCTTCTTGAAGGTTACAGAGCCAATCTGGACTGCTCCATATCCTTTAGTTTGTCCAAAGTTGGAGTCACCAAAGATAACTTTGGGTCCAAGCTTGGCTCTAAAGGAATTTAGGTTGTCCTTGTTCCCTGTCATGTGCTTGGAGCACCCAGTATCCAAATACCATTGCTGGTTAGATGTTGGATAGGTCTTCACCTGCACATAAAGCAATTCACTTGTTTTTGACCCAGTTTACCTTGGGCCTAGGGTGATAACCTTTAAATTCAGAAATGAAAGATATCCCTGGCTGACTCTTATATCCTTCAGGATGATATCTCCTTGGAGGTATAATCCATTCAGTATAAGGGTTAAAGGTTTGGGATGAAGAACCCTTAGGATTCAATTTTGACTTGCCTTTGAAAAAATTTCCAGAGCTCTGACCTCTGTTCGACGATCGTGGAGCTGCGTTCGACGATCGTGGGTCCGATCGTCGAGCTCCATTCGACGGTCGACTATGGCTGAGGTCAGGTATATGGGATCGTCGAGCAGCGTTCGACGATCTTGGCTGAGATCGTCGATCTGCGTTCGACGATATTCCCTGAGATCGTCGAGCTGCGTTCGGCAATCGTCGATCTTCATTCGGCGATCGTCGATCTCCGTTCGACGATTTGTACTGGACTTTGGTTTTCTGAGGCAGATCAGAATTTTTCCTGGCAACCTCTACAACTCCCTTTCCCTTGTCAGAAATGAACTTGATAGGGGTTGTTAGAACAATAGGTTGGCTAGATGAGGCACCCAAGCCCAGTGTACTGTTGAATCTTGAGTTCACTGTGCTTGTGATGTCCATCAGCTTGATGCTTCTCCCATTGAGAGATTCTTCAAGCTTCTTGGCCTCAGAGAGCTCACTCTTCAGTGAAGCTATCTGTTCCCTATAGTTCTCCAACTCCTGAGAGAGTTTGAGGTTTTCTGTTTTTAAAGCATTTTGTTCAGATAATTGATTTATGAGAGAGATGATCTCTTTCTCAGACTTTAGCAGGTCTAAACATAGTGCTTTAAATTCAACTTTGAAATCTTCTGAAGTGAAATCAAAAGAGCTGATTACCTGATCTTCCTCAGGCTGAGTCTCTGAGTCTGACTCTGACTCCTCTTCCTCTGAGTTGTGTTGTGAGGCATTGATTGCCATCATGCAGAATTCTTTTTCCTCTGCATCATCCTCATCATCACTTGAGCTGGAAGAGGCCTCTGACTCCTCTTCAGTCTCACTCCAGGATTCAGCAACAAAACCTTTCCTTGTGTGCTTATTTTTGCTGGTGGAAGGTTTGCTACTTCCATGCCTTTTGGAGTCCTTCTCCTTTCTTCTTTCTTTTCTGTCCCTTCTGTCCTTGTTCTTGTTTTCTGGACAGTCAGGAACCATATGCCCTGGTTTCCTGCAACCAAAGCAAATAATGTCTTTGCTATTGCCAATGGACTTGTCATACCTTGGCTTATCCTGCTCCTTGTATGATCTTCTTCTGAAGTCCTTTCTGGCCATCTTATAGAATCTTTTGGCCAACAAGCTGAGAAGTTCATCATTGGCTGTTCCTTTTTCTTCAGGCAGATCCTCAGTTACCTTGAATGCTATAGTCTTCTCCTTTCTTGTGGCTGGTGAAGCAGCCTTCTGTTCTTCTTCTCTGTTCTTGATGAGTAGCTCATAAGATTTGAGCTTACCCAACAAGGCTTCAGTGGTGATCTCATTCAGGCTTCTGGCATCTTTAATTGGCCAGATTCTTGAATCCCAAGTGCTGGGGAAGCACATTAGGATCTTGTCATTAAGTTCTGTTAGTGAGATCTCTTTGTCTAATGTCCTCAGTTCACTGAAAATTAGACTCAGTCTGTTGTACATGTCTCCCACTGACTCAGTTTCTCCCTTCTTGAAGTTCTCATATTGGGAGATGAGATGGGATCTTCTGTCCTTTCTCTCATCAGCTGATCCTGAAACTATTTCTGAGAGCTTGTCCCAGATCTCCTTGGCTGAATTACATTCAGCTACCTTCTGAAAAATGTCATCTGACATTGTCTGAGCTAGAATGTTCATTGCCTTGGCATCAGCCACTTTCCACTTTTTGATGTCAGCATCTGTTCCTGATGGAGGTGGAACAGCATTGGTGCTTGTGCTCTCTGGAGGTCTTGGACACACTGTTAAGACAGAATTAAAAATATCTTCGTCAATAGAATTCATGTAGAGTCTAATCCTTGCTTTCCAAAGTGCAAACTTTGATAGATTGCACACTGGAGGTCTGGTGCTAGCATAATCTTTGTTCTGGGCCATGATTTGTGCAAGCTAAATCTAATACTAGAATACAAAAGAAGGATCTAGTTTGGGATCTTGGGGTTCAGGTGTTAGCCTGTACAACCAAACAGATATGGTATGTTTAACCAACCTGGCTCTGATACCAATTGAAAGGGGAAACTAGATCTGATATACTCTAGAGGGGGGTGAATAGAGTATATGGTGCTTTTTAAAACATAAGGAAAAACTTTTGCAAAGCTTTACAACAATTGTTGTAATGAGTGTAAGCAGGGAAGCAGAAATAAAATAAACCACAAAACTAAGCTATGCAGAAACTAAGCACAAGAAAATCTAGGCCAGAAACAAAAAGAAAACATGCAGAACCAGATGACACAAGGAAATATAGTGGTTCCCCAACTTGGGTACATCCACTCTTCTACCACCCTAGGTAGGAATCCACTGCAGGATGAGTTGATCAGGTGTCCTGGGCACCAATGAGCTTTTGATAAGGTGCTCAAAAACCAAAACAGATTTTTTGATCAGGTGTCTTGCCACCAATGAGCTTTTGACAAGGTGCTCAAAAACCAGATTCAAACTTTTGAAGGGAGTTTGAAAAACCCTTTACAAAGAGGGGATTGAGAGAGTTATGGCAGTCTTCTCTTTTCTCAATCAACTGAGAAGACTAAGTGGATTGATTTCAAAGCTCCCCCTGAGTCCTTGATCTTCAGGAAGATGAGCTTTTCTGAGGGTGATAGGCCTTCAAAGATGGATCTCCAGCAAAAGATGATTTCAGCAAGCTGAAATGTTGAGTTTCTGGAGTCTTGAAATTATGTTGGCCTTGAACACTTGAGAGCTGAAGAGATCTGAAGAATGTTTGAAAACTTGATCTCTTTTTGATGAGTGTTCTTCTGAATTCTTGTTGACAGAATATTTTTCAGATCTCTTATATGTTGAGAGATGTCCTTATTCTTGTCTATTCTATTCTCTCTTTGTTCTTGTCTGTATTATATCTGATTCAAAAACATTCTCTCTTTTATTTTCTGAGTCTGAATAGGAAATTGCTCTGTCAAAGATAGCCGTTGGTCTGAATTAATTACATCCTTAATTGCATAATATGTTCTGAAGGAAAGTCCACTGAATTGTTCCTTGAAAAATCCCTTGAAACTTGCTCCAGAAGTAAACGAAAACGGCTGGCAGATCTTCTGAATTAAATGCAGAATAACTTCTATCTGATTTGAATTTGAATTCTGAAAGATAACTGAAATCGTCGAACTGAGCTCTACTATCGTCGAGCTGAGCTCAGCGAACTGGAAAATGCAAGCAGCAAAGAAATCGTCGATCTGAGCTCAAAGATCGTCGAACTGAGCTCAGAGATAAGGATCCAGTGCAGAGTCAAAATCGTCGACCTGAGCTCAACGATCGTCGAATGGAGTTCGACGATATTGAGACGTTGAGCTCAGCGATCGTCGACCAGAGCTCGACGATATTATGAGGCTTGAGCTCAGCGATCGTCGAATGGAGCTCGACGATCTGGCAAAGTTGAGCTAGACGATCGTCGACCGGAGTTCGACGAAACGTCGTGCTGAGCTCGACGATTTGGACTTGGTCTCCAGACAATCTTGGGTCTTCAGAGCAGCTTCCAATCCTAACCTTTTAACCCTTAGACTCAATTCTAATTGACCTATTAAGCTATACAGAAGGTCAAAACATAGATTCCTAGAGACATAGTGATCCTGACCCAAATTAGTAATAGGGTGTTCCAACATTCTGACTTCTTCTCCTTGTTGTTACTCCTTAGCTTGCCTCACCAATTATCTGGTGAGCTGGATGATCTCTTGTGTCTAACTATAAGTGGCAGTATTCTTTCAGCAACTGGTTTAAATTCAGGTGCAGCCTCTTGTTGATCTTCATTCACTCCCAGTGAATCTGCTAGATCTTCTGGAGTATCCACTTCATCCTGAATAATTGGAGATGCTTCCTTGATGGTCAGTTTGTCCATCATCTATTCTGTACCTGCAGTACTATAAGAGGAGCTTGGGAGCTCCCTGTTAATCATAGTAGACTCATCAATGACTACATGAACTGATTCTTCCACAACTTGGCTTTTCAAGTTCTAGATCCTATAGGCTTTGCTATGATTGTTATACCCAACAAAAATTCCATCAAAGGATTTGGCAGCAAACTTAGTCACATAGAACTTTCCATTACAAAGTACATAACACTTACTTCCAAAGATTCTGAGATAGCTCAGGTTTGGTTTTCTGCCTTTCAAGGTCTCGTAGGGAGTCTTCTTGTGGCTTTTGGTTATATAGGCCCTATTGAGGACATGACATGCAATATTAACTGCTTCAGCCCAGAAATATTCTATGAGAGATGTGTCACTCAATAGTGTTCTACCAGCCTCTATGAGAGTCCTATTTTTCCTCTCTACAATCCCATTTTGATGGGGTATTCTAGGTGAATAGAATTCTTGAAGAATCTCATGTTCTTCACAGAATTATTTCATGTCATCAGACTGGAATTCAGTCCCATGGTCACTTCTGATTTTGACCACAGAGCTGTTTAACTCATTCTGAATTTTCTTGATAAACATAGTGAAGATATAAAGGGTTTCATTCTTTATTTTTAGGAAGAATACCCAAGCAAACCTAGAAAAGTCATCAACCACCACAAGGGTGTAGAGCTTCCTACAAAGACTATGAACTGACATAGGACCAAACAAGTACATATGCAGGAGGTATAGGCACCTCACAGAATCTTTGGGCCCAATTCTCTTGAAGGAGGCTTTTGTCTGCTTGCCCTTTTGGAGTACATGTTGTTCTCGGGTCAGCGCAGAGCCGGGTTTTGAATCTAGCAGTGAAGTCATGGTAAACTAATGATGAGGTTGGCTTGAAGTTTGTTGTACATGATTAGTATTAATTGCAATGAACAAATGGTTGTTGACATTTAGTTGATAGATCCATATGTGCACAAATGGTTTGAACTTGGTAAAGAGATTGTAACCAGTCGAGGTTAAAGTTAGGTGACGATAGTCTATATGTAAATATGATAATCAAATGATTGATAAATATGTGAAGTACCATTATGTTATTGTGAAGGACATGTGGAAGGGTTGGAAGTGCGAGGGTGTTTGCCGCACTAAAACGACATGTTGATAAGGGACTCAGTTTGGAGCCCTTGCGTGCAGTTGAGCATGAGATGTGGTTAAATAAAAAGTACTCAAAGTGGATCCCTTATATATGGAATTTCATGCGGTGTGAGTTGACACGTGGTGTCATAATCTTGGGTTAAGGATAGTGTGGCAGGTCTACGGGTTTGCTAATCGTCACACCGACGGGAGCTGATAGATAGACTTGCATGGTTGGGCCTTGGTCCTCGGTGTTTACTTCCTGAGGCACCCTCCATGCTAGTGGACGGTTGGCCTTGGTAATTTGGTGATATGTTCACAGAGGCACCTTTGGTGCCGCGATGATAGGCCAGTATGGGTTGTGTTCTTGGTGCACATCTACCCAAGACCTCTCTGAGTCGTAGTACGCATGTGAGATCCGCTGTTCTGTTTTTAGCATTGAGGCGTACGGAGGCCTAGGCCAGGTAGTGTGGATGCCAATATAGTAGTGGAGAAGCCCTCACTACTATCACCGTCTGGCCACGATGGATGATGCCTGAGAGGTTAGTTACCTGCTCGAAAAGTAGGAACTGCAAGTCTGTGTCGACATAGCAATTGCATGTGCATGATAATGGGTGAGTCATTTCATTGCATTCATATCATTATATACTTTACATACACAAGATCCTCATCATATAAATTTGTATAGGCATTCCTATACGATGAGTTACTTTATTGTTGAGTTGATCCTTAATTTATATGTCAGTATGGGCATTCACATAAGTTAAGTTACTTACTGTCATAGATTTATACTTATATACTGTTGTTGATGGTAGAAATGCTAAACTAAGTTGATATACTTAATTGTTATAGTTTTTGATATACACTATTGTTGATTAACCCTTTACCACTTATTTATACTACTGATTAAATATATATTGTACCTGTGATCCTATCTCCACCCGAAGCCAAGGAGTCGCTGGGGGAGCGGATATGATAGCCACATAGTCCTTGTGACTAACGGTTTCTACGTCTTCCTTTTTAGGAGGGAACCCACAGATATTGAAGCAGCAGGTTACGCAGCAGGGCAGCCAGGCAAGGACGACAAGGCCTGATGTGATTGTGTCGTCGCTACCGTCAGTGACTGATGTGAGTTAGAGAGACTCATTTTGTACATGTACTCTGATGTGATAGAAGCTTGTTGATGCTTCTTTTATTTGATGTACTTTCTTTTGGACTATTTTACTTATGTGTGGATTTGACTTCTATTTTATATTTTTGGTTGGGTTGGCAATGAATGATATTGATTATAGCCGGAAGGATAGGCATCTCGTAGTACAGGTTAGCCCGTGTGTTAATGCTACCGCAAGGTGGTTGTTTTGGGCATAAGACTCCCCTCGTGCCGTGTTTTGTGTTCCGGGAGGGGGTTCTTACAAATGATATCAGAGGGAGGTTTCATCTATGGAGTTCTTTCAACTCAAGCCCGAGCATGTTTGACTATCAGGTTTATTATAATGCCACTAGCCGATCCAACGTGACAGTGTCATGCCTCTACTCTAGCCAGAATGTTTGACAGATCTTTAACTACTTTGACTGCTTGAGCATGTCTCATTGCTTCTTGGTATACAGGGTTGAGTGAACTACCTTCACCTAACGCCTGTGGACTTAGGCGCATTTTCTTCCTTGCCAATGTTGATGTTTTGACAGACTCGGCTATACTCAACGCCTTTTGTTATATGGCATTGAGTGAACTACCTTCACTCAACGCTTGTGGACTTAGCCGCAGAACTACTATGCAAGCTGCTGGGCTGACTGTTCGCACCTTACTCAGCACTTTTTGGCATCTAGAGTTAAGTTAACTCGCATTCACTCAATGCTTGTGTACTTAGATGATTTTAAGTCATTCCAGCACCCTTCCTTGGCATTTGGTGTTGAGTGAACTGGCTTCACTCAATGCCTGTGGACTTAGATAGATTTTTATCTCTCCACCTCTCTACTTTGTGACCACCTGTCACAATCACTTAGACAAGCTTTCTAAACATGCTCCAAGGAATATCCTGTAAAAATAGAGCCTGTGATAACTATTAGATTACATACATATGTATACAATTATCAAGTAGGCCTTCTTTAAATTTGGAATGATGAGATCAATGGACCCAACAATCTCCCCATATTTGAAGAAGTCAAAACCTAAGACAATGATATACACCCACACACGTATGAAGCATAAATATAACGTAAACAACATGCATAACACATAAATAATGAACCCCATTTAATTAAAAAGATATTCATTAACTAAAAGGAATAATTGTTTTAGTGTTGTACATAAAATAAAACTACACATCCTTCAGCCCTATAGATGAACAAGAAACACTTTTATGTTTCAGGTTCCCTTATAACTATTCTATTGCACCTGGGCTTCTTTTCAGCACAGTCAGCTTTAGCTTCTTTCTTCTTTTCTTTCGGCATTAGGAAGTAGCTGAAGGGCTTTGGAATGTACATTACATGTTCTATAGCATCAGGTGGCAATGCACCTGCCTTTAAGTCTCTCCTGAATCTCCTTCTGCTAACTTCACTCTTTTCCATCTTGTCCCACACATTGGATCTATAAAGTTTTCCCATTTCTATCTTATTGGACTTGATCTGATCCCAGGCTGACAAAATGATAGTCCTGGACTCAGGGCTCCATTGTTCAAAGTCAGGTCTGGCTTCTATCTGCTCTCTATACCTTTATCTTGCTTAATCCGATAGCTCCCTCCTCTTCAACAGTAAATTTTCCTTTTGATTTTAGAACTTGGTTAGCAGTGGGACTGAATGTAGGAATGTCAGTAGCTATAGATTGTTCACCACATTGTTCACCAGCTTCAGTATACTGGGCATTAATCTGTTCTACACCTTGATCATCCTAGTACCCGCTACCATACTGAAATTGATCATCTTGCAGGGTCATCTGTCCCTAATGTAATGCGTCTTGAACTTGAATGGGCAACATGAGAATGTTGTCATAGGAGACTGGATCTATACCAAATGATCCCCTTATAACATTTGTTGCCCAGACGACATTTTCTTTGTTTGTTCTTATTGTCTCCTTCTCCCCCTTTTTGACTTCTGCACAAATTGTCTCTATCTGGGAGATGCTGACTTTGTTTCTTTCAGATTCCAGATAGTTTACTCTAGCAGCAACCTGGTTCTTCACCTCTAGCATGTGATCATCCAAGAGCTTTGTACAAACATCCATCTTGGCAAAAATAGAAGTCTTTTGCATTTCCAGCAATACCTTGTTTGCATTATGAACAACAATCATGTTGTCAGCATTAATGTTCTGATTTTCTATTATTGTGTTCGCAGTGTTGCCTAACTCATCCATTTTTTCTAGAGTATAGTCAACAACAGGTGCTACTTGTAACATCCCATTTCCAACTAGACCCCTAAGAGTAGTTTTGGCCATGACTAGGTCATGACAAAACCCTAGGAAGTCTAAGAAGGCCAAGAAAACCTAAGAATGTGGGTGAGACGACTATGGTCTGCAAATAGTAAATTCTTGAACCTTAATTTAAGATAACCATGGGGCTTCACTAAGACTTCAAGACCCCACCATGGTCTCATCAACCCATTGTAACATCCATTAGAGCACTAAGGACCTATGGAGGGCAGTCAAAAGGGTTAAGTTGACCTAAGTCAACCCTAACCCTAAATGGGTCAAACTAACCTACTTAGGGTCAATTGACCATCACCAAGCCAAGTGGACCCCACCCAAGCTCACCTAACCCTAGAGTGAGGTCAATGGATCACCTAGGACCCATTGTGGTCCACTCAAGAGGCTAAGTTGACCAGAGTCAACTCTAACCCAAATGGGTCAACCTAACCTACATTGGGTCAAACTGACCTGCACAAGGGACAATTGAAGTTCCCTTAGGCACGTGGACCTCACACATACCTTCATAACCCTAGAGTGAGGTCAATGGGTCACCTAGGACCCATTGGGGTCCACCCAAGAGGTTAAGTTGACCAAAGTCTACTCTAACCCTAAATGGGTCAACCTAACCTACATTGGGTCAAACTAACCTGCACAAGGGCCAATTGAAGTTCCCTTAGCCAAGTGCACCCCACACATACCTTCATAACCTTAGTGAGAGGCCAATGGGTCACCAAGGACCCATTGGGGCCAACCAAAATGGCTAAGTTGACCAAAGTCAACTCTAGCCCTAAAGTGGTCAAGTGCCCTACCTAAGGGTCATGTGACCTCCAAAGGGCCAATACAACCCTAAATAGGCCTTAGGGGAGGCCAATGGATCACCAAGGACCCATTTGGGCCAACCTCAAAGACCAAATTGAGCTAAGTCAACCCTAGCCTAGGTTTGGGTCAAGCTAGCCCAAATGGGCTAACTCAAGCTCCAACCCAATTCACTTGGGCTAACCTTACCTTGAGGGATGAAATGGACATGTGGGTTGCCAATAGACTAGAGGGTTGACCAGCCAACTTAGTGACTAGGAGAGAGAGAGAGATAGAGAATCTCAAAAACTAAAGGATAATTAGGAGAGAGAAAGGGGTATATTTAAGGGTGTTTAAGAGAAATGAGCCACTTGGACCCATGCCATCAGCCCCCACTTGGGCTGGCCGACCCTTGGAGTCATGGATAAGGAGCTGGATGGAGTGGGGCCCACCCATGCATGCATGGTGACAATAACTAAGCAAACCCTCCACCTTGCACATAAGAATTATCACCCTCCCCCCTTTACTTCATCTTCTCACTTCCCCCCCCCCCTCTCCCCTTTCAGTTCATTACCCTCAGGACAAGGAGAGCAGCAGAAGGAGAGAGAGAAACCCGAGTTGGAGCCGTGAAAACTAAGAGAGAAGCGTCGCCGCCGCCGCCATGGTTCCCCGCCGCTCCTCATGTCGCAAGGCCGCCGGGAAGGTCCTCCCTCACCTCTCTCTTCATGCTTAGATCTTAGGAATATCTAGGTTATGGTCGGGCTCGAATGAGCCCGAGCCCAGCTCTTCATTTCCGCCAGTAATGGCATTTTTGGAGTTTCGGGTGAGGTGGCACCGCCACCTCCCGCCGCCCTAGCCGCCGGCAAAGCTTGCCCCCACCACCGGGAGGTGGGAGGAGAAGTTGGCCGGTGGAGGCACCGCCGGTAGCCGCTGGGAAAGCCCCCGTGAAACTCGGGTAGGGATACAGGCGAATCAGAGAAGATGAGCAGTAGCCGTCCATCTGCGTCAAGATCTGTGCCATGCAAAAATAATAATCCAGGAATTATTTAAGTAAATGAATAGTACTATTTTTATGTCCTTTATATCCTACTATTGCATGTCAATATTTAGGGCACCTACAGCCTTTTTCATAAAATGTTCTCAACATGAAATTTGTAGGTCATGAAGTCACCGTAAATTTTATATGTTACACATAATTGTTGGTTAAGTGTACTGCTCTATAGAGCCATTTTCCTAGGGCTGGTCCTAGGATAGGTCAGAAACTAAAATGAGTGCCCTGCCCAAACCCTAAGTCCAAATGGGCTGAACTTTTGGGCATGTGGCTTAATTAGGCATATCTAGGTCCTCCCCAAAAATGGGAATTTTGGGGGAAAATAATTCTATAGGTTTAGTCCAAAGATGATAAATTAAAGTTTGTTGATTTTTGGAGCAATTCAACTAGAAAATGCCCCAACCTTTGGTGGTCTGACCTTAGGCTTTTATTATACCTATGGTAGAACAATTAGACAATTTAGCCATCTGCATGTTGAGATATCTCACTTGCAAGATCTGAAAAATTGAATGGCCTTGGGCTGCAAATAGCAAAATGCAGAAATTTGAAAGGGATGACCAAGCCCATCAAGAGGCCCACATGACCTGGGATTTTGGGAAGTAACTGGTTTAGGGAATACGTAGGCCCTGACCAAAAATGGGACTAATTGGAATTAAAATTAGGGTGAAATTACTAAAATACCCATAGGCTTGTTTAAGTGATTCTTGGAGTAGTTCAACTCCAAAATGCCCCAAATTTTGGTGGCCTTCCCTTACGAGTATGTTAGACCTATGGTAGAAAAATTAGACAATTTAGCCCTCTGCATGTTGAGATATCTCACTTGCAAGATCTGAAAAATTGAATGACCTTGGGCTGCAAATAGCAAAAATGCAGAAATTGGAAAGGGATGCCCAAGCCCATCCAGAGGCCCCAATGACCTGGGATTTTGGTAAATAACTGGTTTATGGCATATTTAGGCCCTGCCCAAAAATGGGACTGATTGGAATTAAAATTAGGGTGAAATTACCAAATTACCCCTAGGATTGTTTAGGTGATTCTTGGAGAAGTTCAACTGCAAAAGGCCCCAATTTTCGGTGGCATGTCCATGAGGACATTTTTAAGGCATATTTAAATTTTCAGCCCATATGGATTACAGCAAGTTAGGGAAACCCCTTGCATGTGTTGGCTTATAAAGGACTTGGTGTGCTTATAGACAAAAGAAGAAAAAAATGAATTATTGAAGGCTCAGCCCTTTTTGGACCACTGACTTAGTATTACCTTAAGTAACCTCCCCTATTTGGGTAAAATGGATGAATTAGGGTTGACTTACCCTTAGACCCAAGTTCACACCCTAAGGAAGGACCTTTAGGATGTTGTGAAGGACATAGGGGAAAATGCCCTTGTATGGCCTTGTAATTTAGTAGAGAGTTAGCTTAGATATATTTAAGCCTCTGGTTGAAGTGTTAGAGAATTTAGAAGTAGTTAAATACCTCAAAAGCCAAACCCTAGTTTTAGGGTAGAAGCACTACTAGGTCAAAACAATAACTTAACATCACCCAAAAATTGTGAAGTTAGGGTAGAATGAATCTTAGGGTGAGTTGAACCCCTAGATAGTTTTAGTGGAATTTTATGGATTATATTCATGGTAGTTCCTTTGTTAAATATCAAAGTGTCCAATTTAGTATTTGATTTACTTTGATCATTTGGTTTAAATGGAATCTAGTAGAATTTGGCCCGTAGAGGTTTTTGACCTAAATAGAGGTCTCTGAATTTTATTATAATTTTTAAAGGACTTTATATATTGCTTCCTTCATAAAATTTGTAAAGGTCATACTTGGTAAATAATTCATTTAAAGAATAATTTAACCTATAAAAATGTGAATTTTGGCCACTGATGATTTTAGGATGATATCTACTATTAGGAAGTTAATTAGGAATTTTTGAAGTAAATTTATAGTACTTGATTCACAATTATGCTCTTTGTTGATTTTTGTATTGAATTTATTTATAATTAAATATTCAGTGAAAAATTATAAAAGTTGGCCAGTGATAATTTTAGGACTGTAGTAGTGTAATATATTTAATTCAAATTATTTGGATGAAAATATCAAGTAGTTGATTTACAAATCATGGAATATGGGAATTGATGCTAAAATAATTTTAGGCCCCTTAAATGTTCATAGAAAATGTCAAATTTGGAAATTGTCACTTTTAGATATATGGAATATTATCATGAATTTATGAAACATTAATCATGTCTAAATTGTATACTTCATGATCAACTTGACTATAATTGGCTCTTATAAGGTATTATTTAAATAGAAGATTAATTGAGAAAATACAATATTCTGGAAATAAATCATTTATGTCATGATAGGACTCCAGTAATAATCCTAGGTCATTCGGATGAAAACTTGAAGGACATCCTATCATGAACATCACTTAGTATAAGTTGGTATGCAAATAGTAATTTGGGGAAAAGTTGTATTAGGATAAGAGTTGGAATAGTGTAGAGTTAGTCGTGTAGTCGCCATAGAAAGTTTTAAGGAGTGCTGGGAATCGATTTGATGTGTGTTAGAAGGTACGCGAGTTCGATGGAAGATCGTCGTTCCCGCCAGGGTGGAAGGTCTAAACTACCTTATGATTAGCCTATCACAATATGAGAAGGTAATGGGTATGGGAAATCAATCAATAATAATAAGTACCTTGCGAAAGGGAATGCTGGGCATAATCCCAACAGAGTTCCTAGTGCCCCTTGAGAGCCCTTCACAGGGAATACCGGGGGCAGTCCTGGGTTAACGTAAATCTTAAAGAACAAATCAAAAGAGTAATTTAGTAAATAGGGTTTTACACTGCACTCACTAGTTGGACAAGTATTGGAAATGGTTAAGTCGTCCCGAGATGTTCAAAGGGGCGCCATCCCGCGGTGTTCAAAGGGATGAGGTTTGGGATAAGAGACGGACGTTTTGGTCCGGGAGCTTTGGCTCGATTGATACTTGTGACAGACGGGATGGTCCGGGGAGCTTTGGCTCAGTTCTGATACGATAAATTTGCATGTGCATGAAAGGAAAGAAAGTTAAGGTGGTGGGTCTTCGGTATGGGTTAGTCGATGCACTGACGCCTATACGATGACTCGGCAAGTGTGGTTTTACACTTTGCCAAACTTAAGTCCGGCGGTCCAGTCGGCAAGTGTATGCGGCAGTCCGCTTAGTGCACCAAGCGTTGAGGCGTACGATAGGTCAGACCGGTAGTGCTTTTACTGGTTTTGAGGTGGGCGAGGCCCAACCCACCGCTTCCGTCTGCTACTACGGAGGTATCCTGGGAGGTAACGGCTCCGAAAGGGGGAACTAAAGGTCTGTGTGCACAGAGTCGGATGTGTGTGTTGCACTTGCATGTTCCATCATACCCACCATATAGATGCATATCATAATCGATTCATTTAACCCTGACACCTAAAGTATACATTAACGGCTCCTCCATCGCTTCTGTACCGAACAATGGCTTCTCACCAACCTCTTCCCAAAATAGGGGAGTTCGACAATGCCTTCCATATAAAGCCTCAAAGTGCTCCATCTGCAAACCTCCTAATAATTTTTATTTTACGCGAACTCCATCAGTCTGAGGCATTTATCGCAAGCCCCACCATGGTCCAAAATATAGTATCTAATCATATCCTCCAAGATCTGATTCACTCTCTCTGTTTGACCATTCGTTTGAGGATGATAGGCAGTAGAATACCTAAGGTCAGTACGTAGATCTCCTTGCAAGCTTTGCCAGACACGATACATGAACCGGGAATCTCTATCTGACACGATACTCATAGGCACACCATGCAACCTGATGACTTTATCCAGATAAAGTTCAGCTATCTTTTCCATAAAATAATCAATTTTGAAAGGCACAAAGTGGGAACACTTGGTTAGTTTGTCCACGATAACCCACACTAAATCATGCCCTCGGGGAGATCTCGGCAAATCGGTTATGAAATCCATGGATAAACTCTCCCATTTCCAACGCGGTATGTATAAAGACGTTAACTTACCACCCGACCTTCTATGATCAGTTTTGACACGCTGGCAAGTATAACATTCAGATACAAATCTTGCAATGTCGTTCTTCATGCCTGACCACCAAATAATCTGCTTCAAATCTCTATACATTTTCGTGGAACCAGGATGATAAATAACATTTGAACCATGTACTTCATTGAATATCCTTACTCAGATGTCCCCAATAGCGGGAATACAATATTTGTCGCGGTACTTTAGGGTACCAATGTCATCAATTGAAAAGTCAGGTAATTCCCCTTTCTCAGTCCTACTGCGGAGGTGCTGCAAATCAGGATCGTCTTTCTGATGTAGCCAAGCGAGAGTAATCCATGAAGGCTCTTCCACCTCCAAGCTACTCGGCGATGCGCTATTCCCTACGGTTATGTCCTTGAGCAAAAACTCCTGTACAAGGGATTGCACCTTGAGGTTAAATATATGTGTGGGCTTCCGGCTCAACGCATACACTACTAAATTAGTCTTGCTGAGATGATAAAGGATATCAACTTCATAGTCCGCAAACATTTTCTAGCCATCTACGCTGGCGTAAATTCAACTCCTTCTGAGTTAAGACATATTTCAAACTTTTGTGGTCCGTGTAGATTTTGCATGACACTCCGTACAGAAGATGTCTCCACAACTTCAAGGCATAAATGATGGCAGGAAATTTCGGGTCGTGCGTAGGATAATTCCTTTCATGCACCTTCAGTTGTCTCGATTCATATGCAATTACTTTGTCATCCTGCATCAACACGCAACCGAGTCCAACTCGTGAGGCGTCCACATAAACAGCATACTCTACTCCTTCCATCGGCATTGCCAAAACTGGAGCTGAACATAGTCTCCTTTTGAGCACTTGAAAGGCTTTCTCACAGGCATCACTCCAAACAAAAGCTGCGCCCTTTTGCATAAGCCTAGTCAACAACACAGAAAGCACGGAGACTCCTTTCACAAATATCCTGTAGTAACCTGCCAACCCTAAGAAGCTCCTTATCTCTTTAGGCGATGTGGGTCTCTTCCAATCCAAGACTACGGCTATATTCGTGGGATACACTGAGATATCGTCCTTGCTTACAATGTGTCCAAGGAATGACACCTGAGATAACCAGAAATCGTACTTGCTAAGCTTTACATACATCTTGTTCTCCCTCAGAGTTGTCAAGACCAAACACAAGTTCAAGACATGCTCTTCCGCATTTATGGAATATACCAGGACATCAACAATGAATACAAACACAAACTTATCCAGAAAGTCCTTGAACAACCTGTTCATCATGTCCATAAAAGCTGACGGTGCGTTCGTTAATCCAAACGACATTACCAGAAATTCAAAATGACCATATCGGGAACAAAAAGCAGTTCGTGGAATGTCTGACTCACGAATTCTTAATTGATGGTAGCCCGAACGGAGGTCAATCTTCGAGAACACGGAACTACCTCGCAGCTGGTCAAACAAGTCATCGATCCTAGGCAACGGATATCTTTTTTTGATAGTCACCTTGTTCAGTTCTCGATAATCTATGCACAGCCTCATCGTTCCATCCTTTTTCTTCACGAAGAGGACTGGTGCACCCCAGGGGGAAGAACTTGGTCTAATAAAACCACAATGCAATAACTCATCTAGTTGAGTATGCAGCTCATCTAACTCACGCAGTCCCATGCGGTACGGTGCTTTTGCAATAGGGCAAGTGCCTATCTCGAGATCTATAACGAACTACACCTCTCTCAGGAGGAAGTCCAGGAAGACTAACAGGAAAGACATCCGCAAACTCACGCACCACAAAAACATCATCAACCTAAGGCACAACAAGTGCATCTTCTATAACAGAAACAGAAACGAGGAAAGAATTGTAGCCAGACTCTAGAAATTTACGAGCACGCACCGCAAAAATAATTGGAGATTCCTGACGCGGCAAACCATACACACTAATGGGTTGTCCATTGTCGTCTTTGAAATCCAAGCGCTTGAGCTTGCACTGAATGACAGCATTATAGCTGGACAGCCAATCCATGCCCAAAATCATGTCAAAGTCTTCAAGTCTAACACCTTCAAATCCGCAAAGGCTAGAAATCCACCTACGAAGATAGGGCAGTTTTGGATACCCTGACATGACATCACCAGCACTCCTGAAGGGAATTTGATGTTCAGGGAAGTGTCTAACTAGTCGAGAGCCCAGCGATGTCGGTCTACAAAACTCCTTGCCACAAAGGAGTGAGTAGTACCCGAATCGAACATAATACGTGCCCACTTGTGTAAGACCCCCCCTCCTGGATCCCAAAACAAGGCACGACGGGGGTCTTATGCCCAGAACAGCCGTCTTGTGGTAGCATTAGCACACAGGCTAACTGTACCACAAGACGCATATTCTGCCGGCTACATCCAATAATAATTTATGGTAACCCAGCCGAAACATAATATATAGAAGTCAAATCCACACAAAGCATATAAGTCCAAAGTACATCAAATAAGGAAGCTAAAACATGCTTCTACAATATCAGATTACCGCTAATAAATGCCCAACGAGGCTACATCAAAGTCGCTCATCACTCACATCAGTAACTGACGGTAGCGACGGTACCATCCCTTCAGGCCCTGTCTTCCTGGCCTGGCTGTCCTGCTGTAAAGTCTGCGACTCCACTACCTGCGGGGTGACCTCCTAAAAGGAAGACCTAGCAACCGTTAGTCAAAAATACTAAGTGGCTTCACATCCACTCCTTCGGCGACTCCTCGGCACCGGGCGGAGAAAGGAAGCAGGATATAATATATAATTATTATTATGATAGGTACAAGGAGGTGATAATAGTATAATATGATTAATAACATTATAATCTAGCAGTTCTACATGAGCAATAACAACCATCAGATATAAGTATCAATAGCAGGAAAGTAACTTAACTTATAAGGATATCAACAGAAGCTTATAATTTAAGGATCGATTACATAAAGTAACTCATCGTATATGAGTGCCCATACAAAATTATACGATGAGCAAATTGTTGTGCATTGTAATGTGATGATATGTATGCTATGTAATGACTCACCCATGATCACACACATGCAACCGCTATATCGACACAGACTAGTAGTTCCCACTTTTCTAGCAGGTAGCTAGCCTCTCAGAAATCAACCGTCGTGGCCAGGCGACAACAGTAGAGTGAGCTTCTCTACTACTAAGCTGGTATCCACACTGCTTCACTTAGGCCTCTGTACGCCTCAATGCTATGAACACAACAGCGAAGCCCATGCCTCGCGTACTATGGCCTAGCGGGAGCCTCAGGTAGATATGCACCGAGAAAAAAGCCCTGAACTGGCCTTGTGTGACCCGAAAGGAGCCTCGGAAGAAAGCACGAGGACCAAGGCCAACCGTTCACTTGGCACGAAAGGATCCCCGGGATGTGAACACCGAGGACCAAGCCCAACCACCCAAGGTCTAACTGCCAACTCCCGTCGGTGTGACGACTGGCAAGCCCGTAGACCTGCCACACTATCCTTAACCCATGATTATGACACCGCATGTTGACTCACACCGCATGCAATTCCACATCACCGTGGCATTGAAGGAGCCTCGGAGAAAACACGAGTACCAAGCTCAACCATCCACTCGGCACGGAAGGAGCCCCGAGAAATGAGCACCGAGGACCAAGCCCAACGGTAAGACTTTGACTCATCTCATTTCTATCCCAACTAGTGACGGTCAACACCGCACCTACTATAACGCCCCCACCCGTCACATGACATATAACGGTGGGTCCGGCCGGGGCCCCACGCCATATAGCATAGACAGACGAAGGAATTACTTGTGGAAATCAAACTCTATGCGTATCCTTAACTCATTCCATTCTAGCGCAGAATTTTTACTTGTTAGCATGAACTCAAACCAGAATGTCCACCAATATATAAATACCACATTTATATAACAATACCAGGAATGTATACAACTCACACACCCTGGCCTTATGGTCTTACAGGTTCCTCTTTACACAGCAACAATTTCGTACATCGGCACGCAGGCCGGCCACACATGAAATCCAAACACAGCTCTTCACATGGCCTTCAAGGGCCTATAGCAGCAAGCTAGCCATTCCACTTAGTCATTTCAAGCCGTAACACATATAATTCCACATCCAAGCCAACACAGAAAACAAAGTAACGGTCAGCATTTGGCTGACCCATTATAACGACCCTACCCCCTACCCGGGGTAGTGGTTCCTTCCCTGTATACAGTGCTGTCATCTATCATCAAATATCATCAAGCATCATATGTATATCATATGTTTATCCTGCTAGCAAACACATAACATCACAAATGCTGGAATCCACCAGTCATACACCGCCGATTCGAGGTTTTAACTTGTTGGTTGACCGGCCCTAGTCCACCAGTCTCGCAAGCTGGCGACATCCCGCCCAAACCACACAGAGGTACACCCTCACAGCATCCAACAACCAGAGTAGGTCGACCCACAACATGTGGTGTAGCGCGCCGGGTTTATCCAAGCTCCCCAGGCAATGTCTACACATCAACCCCCCTCCTAATCCGATCGACCCACACTATGTGGTGCAGCAAGCCGGGTTTAACTCGGCTCCCCAGGCGTTGCCACCCATCGATCCCTTCCTAACTAGATCAACCCACCCTAGTGGTGTAACAGGCCGGGTTTATCACGAGCTCCCCAGGCGTGCTACCAATTGATCATCTCATAAGCAGGAGCTTTGCCAAAGCCTCCTCATCATCACATCCATACATTCATCACAATAGAAATCCATTTACATATCATCAAAACCACGGAGTCTTCTCCGGTTTACCCATGAACATCACCAATCCAGACTACCGGTCCAGATGGGCTTCACACAGCATATCTATGCCGTACTCCATATTTCCGGCTCTAAATGCAGACTCAACAAAGGAATCTCTTCCGCAAATCCACCTCTTGGTGGAGGATTCCAAACACATGTATAAAGAAAGGACTTCGATGTCCAAGAAGGAGATCGTTACCCTTGAAGATCGCTTTGGTGCCATGAAGTAGCCGGATGGAAATCACCGCCTCGGCTCTGCCTTCACGAATCCGCTCTCGGATCTTCTCTCCGCACTCCGCAGCTCCTATAGCAGCTGGAAGACTCCTCCCTTCCCTCTTGCTTTGGCCTTTCTTTCTCTCTCTTTCTTGGAAAAACATGAAGGAGAAGAAGAAGAAGAAAGAGGGATTAAATCCCCTTTTTCTCGGCCTTCACAACACCTGGACAGAACCCAACCATTGGATCCAGGAAGAGGGAAACAAACGGCTCAGATCTGGCCAGAAAAGCTTGAACACGGCCTGACATGCCCTGTGACACGCCCGTGTCACAGGCCGTGTCCCTCTAAGCGGCAGACAACCAACTCAATCCATCCAGTACATGCCCGTGTGACACGCCTGTGTCACGTGTCGTGTACCCGACACGCCCTCAGACACGCCCGTGTCTGAGGCCGTGTGCCTCAACGAAAATAATCCCAAAACAACCCGAGACTTCACACGGCCTGGCACACGGCCGGGCACACGCCCGTGTTCCTGGCCGTGTGCACCAGGACACACCCGTGTCCCGCAAACACGCCCCGGCTCAAGACGCCGAGCTGAGTTCGATGACCCCTGACACGCCCTGTGACACGCCCGTGTCACAGGCCGTGTCTTCACTAGAAATGCGATACTCGGCGATCGTCGAGTAACAGTCGTCGAGCATACGACACGGCCTTCGACACGGCCGTGTCCTGGGCCGTGTGCCCCCTCTCGACGATGTCGAGCGAAAATCATCGACACCAAGGCCGATCATCGACACAACCTCGACACGCCCTGCGACACGCCCGTGTCGCAGGCCGTGTCGGCTGACACGCCCTGGGACACGCTCGTGTCCCAGGCCGTGTCACCCAAAAATTTCCTGTTTTCAGAAAATTGTCCTGTTACAATCCTCCCCTCCTTCAAATAATTTCGTCCTCGAAATTTGTCTCCAAGCAGCCAAGCAGTCAATTGGTGATGAGAGTTGAAAGAACTCCATAGTTAAGCGTGCTCGGGCTGGAGTAGTACTGGGATGGGTGACCTCCTGGGAAGTCCCTGTGGTGCGGGCTTGACTATCGAGTTTACCTCATCAAAGGGAGGCTGTGGCCACCAACAACCCGCCCGTGGAGGGAGAGGGGTTAGGGTGCTTGGGCTGCAGCCCGGTAGCGTCGCCTAGAGCGGAGCCGTGACGTTGTCACGTTGGATCGGCTAGGGACGTTACACCTACATCCTCTCATAATGCTAGCCGTAGGGAGACGACACTCTAAGCATTGGACTACTAAATTCATCCCGTTAATCAAACATTCACATGGACATAGATTATCCTCCTACATGTCATTCCAAATGATTTCAACACATTATAAACATGATGTGCATTTATATTAGTCAACCAATTTCTATCAAATCATTTCGTTTAAGTATGCTTCGCTTCACAAATCAATTTCATGGGATCCAGTTATGAAACTTCATCAATTATAGAACTAAGATGATTAACATAAAAGAGTTCACGAAACCTCAAGTTAACTTCCAACATTGACTTCACCGAGTCCAAATCACATGCTATACCAAACCCAGAATTTAGGAGCAGAATAAATCTGAACAGCAACTTCGACCGGAGATTGCTGAAGCTACTGGAATCCGGTGAAGACCTGTAACCCCTCAATGGAAAGGTCTTTCCATGAGTTACAACTTTCATACTCAGATCACAACCAAGATTTGAGAGTAACATACTTGAAATCGGTTTCAACGTCCGCTGCGTACAGAACACAATTTCTGCATGCAGGGTTTGCCGGCCTCCAAATTCGTTCGAACTTTCCTGTGGCTACATATGTCGCCTGAAGTCGTGCAACCATTCGTTGGAAAGGTATTTTCAAGGGCTTCAACTTCCGTGTTTAGTTGAAGGCCCAGATCAGAACATATCACACCTGAAAATGTCCAAGAATATCACTGCGTGCAGAACACAGATTCTGCACGCATCTTAAGGCGGAATGAATGACATTGGTTCATCTTCCTGCTGAAGTCGGTCTTCCCAAATCACATCAGAAATTCCTCCTCCCTTATTCACCCTCATGAGGCCATGACTCTTCACGAAACCATCCCCCATCTTCACATAGAAGGTTGGAGAGGTTGAAGACACCACTAACCTTAGAGCACAATCCCTAGAACGGCCTCTTCCTAGATAAATAAACATCTCGTAAGTCTAGACTCTTTTGAGTCGACATCTCACCTAGATATCTACAGATCTAGCACCAATGGAGAGGGGAGGAAGCTCACCTTATTTCCGACGGTTCCACCATTTCCGACCAAGGACCTTGTAACTCTTCACGGCGGCATCTTCTTCTTCACGACGACGGTGGATCTTCTCCTCTAGGACTTGCTCCAGCACCTCCATCCATTCTACAACAGTTTCTTCAAAAAAAGAGGTTGGAATGAGGAGTGAAAATGGCTAGGGTTTTCACAACCATTATATGTGAAAAGTGACACGGGTAGGTACACGCCCGTATCCTTACCAGTGTCCTTCTTGGGCAAAGTGTCACAGGCGGTTACCTGATGTTTCGATACACAAACACGGGTAGGGACACACCCGTGTCCACATGACATGACCGTGTTCTCATGCTATGTCCTCCTCTAGACACGCCTCGTCGAGCTCAACTCGACACACACGGGAAGGGACACGCCCGTGTCGCTACCCGTGCCCTTCTCGGGGTACACTTCATCGATCTTAACTAGACGCACACGGGTAGGGACATGTCCGTGTCTCTACCCGTGTCATATTCACACGGGTAGTGACACGCCCGTATCAATACTCGTGTCCTTATCTGGGACAACTCGAGTCATCGACTCGAGAGTTGGTTGGATAGACACGGGTAGGGACACGCCCGTGTCTCTACCTGTGTCCTTCACGGGAACAGTGGTTTTGCTTACACGGGTAGGGGCATACCGTGTCCCTACCATTCCATCATGCATACGGGTAGTGACACGCCCGTGTCACTACCCATGTCCTTCTCTGGACATACTCGAGTCATCGAATCAAGAGCTGGCCTCTCCCACATGTGTAGGGACACGCCCGTGTCTCTACCCGTGTCATATTCTGTACTGATTTCTCCTCCCATTTACAAGTATAGCTCTATTGTCAGCACTTCCCTGAACCCAAGTCAGCTCTCCTGACTCAAAACGCACGCGAGGGGCCTGGTGCGAATTAGGACGTTACAAATCTTATAAACAAAATAAAAGATTTCGTCCCCGAAATTAGGCTAAGGCTATGGGGAGAAAAGCATAACAGAAAATAAAACATGCTTTTAAGAATTACCTTGAGCAAACAAATCTGGTTAGCGTTTTTGCATCAAGTCTTTCTGCTCCCATTTATACTTCTCCTTCCCATGATTAGACCATAGCACCTTCACCAAGGGAACACTTTTACGGCGCAATATTCTTGTCTCGTTGTCTACGATCCGCACCAGCTCTAGTCGCACAGACATATCAGTAACCACTGCACCATCAGTGGTGGGAATATATTAATTGGGCCGTAACAGCGCCTTCCGATGGGACGACACATGGAACATGTCGTGAAGATTCTCTAGCTCTGGTGGTAACTCCAACCGATAGGCCAAAGGGCCAATCCTTTCCAATATAGTGTAGGTCCCAACGTACCTTGGGCTGAGATTTTTCACCCCACGCACCCTTGACACTGTTGGAGTTACCGTGGTGATCTAGAAGTGATCAAACATGTAATCTCACTGCCAACACGATATGAGCCTGCAGGGTCGCACATAAGAGATGTGGAGAAGTTGGATGATTGACTGTGTTGGTAAAGATTACCAATCACCGACCTGAATGGGGTTATGGGCAAAGTGTTGCCTTAAAGGATCGTCGGGTTGGGCAAATGTTGCCTTGAAGGATTGGTAAGAATAGTCGACCGCGGGTCGACGAGTATCGTCGACCGCGGGTCGACGAGTAACGACGAGTATCGATGAGTATCATCGACCGTGGGTCGACGAGTATCGACGAGTATCGACGAGTATCGTCGACCGCGGGTCGACGAGTATCGTCGACCGTAGGATCGATGATTATCGTCAACCCACGTTCGACGTGAAACGTCGAGTATGGTACTCTGATTCTCACCGACTGATTCTCGCCGATCCTAGGTGATTCTCGCCGATTGATTCTCACCGAATCTGCTAGGTGATTCTCGCCGATTGATTCTCACCGAATCTGCTAGGTGATTCTCGCCGATTGATTCTTACCGAATTTGCTAGGTGATTCTCGCCGATTCTGGAACCCTAAATTTCTGGGTGGTCTGCGGATAGCGATATTCCTAGGTCTGTTTATGCCTTTGGTATAAATAGATACTTAGGGTTTTTCGGGAATTATCACTGATCGAAAGAGCTGATCGAATCGGACTTTGACCGAGATGAAATCGACGGAAGTGTTCCGCCGATCGTTCGTTCCGCCGATCCTGAATCCCGCCGACGGAAGGGTTCCGCCGCCGTGCTCGCTCCGTCGACCTCCTCCTCTCCGGCGATCGTCGCTGGTGTTGCTTTCCCTGGCGCGGACCTAGCAGTCCGTGGAAAAGCAAGGTGCGGTCGTTCTCCTTTCCGATAATCTGTGCGACGGAAATGTCGGTGTTCTCCCGCTCGTGTGGATTTCTGCAGAGACGTGGATATCATTACACGTAGAACTCGCCACCAGCAAGAACCGAAGCTTGGAGCATCTCCGTTGAGTTGTGACTCAACGCCACCGAGGTAATTTTTGCCTAGTTGTATGTTAACTTCTTGATTCAACTTCCATGGCCCGATCCCATCTCTTTTGGGTTTTCTTGATGTTTTTATTCTTCCACTGCGTGCATAAGTGTTGTGCCATCCTCATAGAGGAACCCAAAAGTGGTATCAAAGCGAGGTTTCAGCCATGATTGTTGTATTGGAAGTTTTGTTATTCTAGTGCGTGTAAACCTAGGGATTTAAAAGTGTTCTAAATGTCTAGATTTAGTCTTGGTACCCCGCCAAGAGCGTCTGCGATTTCGTGGAAATTTCTAATTGTTAGAAATTGTAGTCTCCTTAGTAGTAATCATCCCTCCAGATTGTTTTGGATTTTGAATCCAACATAGAGAGATGAGCTTGTCTACTGCTTTAAGTTGAGTTGTCTTTGCTTTTGTCCAATGCATGTAAATCTGAGGATTTGGAAGTTTCCGGATGTTCAGATTTAGCCCTTCCTTCTATCAAATGTTGATGGTGTCAGGTTGTGCACATAAGGGATGCATGTGGTTTTAGAAAAATTGTTTTTCTTTGGATGTGCACATTGATCAAATGTTGATCATGGTTAACTGTTAACCTATAATCAAAATCCCTTCATCAAATATTAAGTGTTCGGATGCCTTCCGATGGATGACACTCTTCCTGCCTCGATCGATGAAGTGTGGGCTTGCCAAAGCAAGGTGCATTAATCTATCTTGGTAAGGGTGCGAGTGGATAATTGTGATATCCCACTGTCGACATCGGGTCCAGCTTAACTAGGTGACCTCAAAGGTTGAGTGCCTAGAGGCATAGGGTTGGCATGCACCATATGATGGATGCGAGTAAGGATTTATTCACCAACCATACAAGAATTGCATGAGGATGCAATTGGCAAGCGTTGCCTACCTAAATAACCGCATCGTGAGAGGAAAGCCAAAGCTGACTCATTGTGTTGGTGAAATACGGATCTTGTCCACTAAGAGAGTAGCTCGCATGAACTCTCCGAATTGTTAGTGTGGGCTATCATTTCGAATAAAATAGTGGGAGTGTTTTAATTGAAGTCCAAATTAAAATAAATTGTATTTGAAATTTAGGTACTGATTTTATTCTGCATAAATTCTTGTAGAATTCCATGGCAAGTGTTTCACACTCCACGTTGTCTCTGAGAGCCATCCTTGAGAAGGATAAGCTCAGTGGGACTAATTACATGGACTGGTACAGGAACCTGAGAATTGTTCTCAGGCAAGAGTGAAAGCTCTATGTCTTGGAAGAAGAAGCCCCCGAGGTGCCGATCGGGAACTCTTCCCGTGCTGAGAAGGATGCTTATAAGAAGCATACTAATGATGCTTTAGATGTCGAATGCCTTATGCTTGCCACTATGAACTCTGAGCTTCAGAAGCAACATGAGAACATCGGGTGCAAGGAGATTGACGAGCATCTCAAGAAAATGTTTCAAGTGCAGGCTCGTCAAGAGAGGTTCGACGTCACAAAAGCGTTGTTTCAGTGCAAGATGGGAGTTCGAGACTCAGTAGGGACTCACGTTCTCAAGATGATTGGGTATATAGAGAACCTTGAAAGGCTGGGTTTTCCTCTTGGTCAAGAGTTGGCCACAGATCTGATCCTGCAATCGTTGCCGGACAGTTATGAGCAGTTCGTCTTGAACTACAACATGAATGAAATAGACAAGACACTGCCCGAACTCCTAGGCATGTTGAGAACTACCGAAATCAATATGAAGAAGGCCAAGCCTGCCAGCCCCATACTGATGGTGCATAAGGGCAAGGGCAAGGGCTCTAAGAAGACAAAGGTGGGACCTAAGTCATATCTTGAGCCCAAGTCTTCTGCACTGATGAAAAAGAAAAGCACGGTGAAGGAAGGGAAATGCCACCACTGTGGCAAGGCTGGTCATTAGAGGAGGAACTGTCCTTCGTACATTGAAGGTCTGTAGAAAATGAAGGGAGGTATGACTTCCGCTTCAAATGTTCACGTTATAGAGATAAACCTTTCTGCTCCTTCATCTTGGGTATTGGATACCGGATGTCGTTCTCACATTTGTACAAATGTGCAGGAATTGGGAAGGAGAAGATTGCTGAGTAAAGGGGAGGTGGACCTCCGCGTCGGCACTGGAGCAAGAGTTGCTGCTGTAGCCGTAGGGGTTTACCGTCTTTCTTTGCCCAGTGGGCTTGTAATAGAACTAGATAATTGTTATTTTGTTCCGGCCATAACTAGAAACATTATATCTATTTCATGTTTGGACATGATTGGATTTTCTTTTATAATTAAGAACAACTGTTGTTCTATATTTAAGAATGATGTTTGTTATGCTGTAGCCCAATTGTTTAATGGTCTTTATGTTTTGAACTTGGACCATCTGATCTGTAATATAGAAAATAATAAAAGACTAAGAACAAATGACTCGAACCCTACATTTCTCTGGCATTGTCGTTTGGGCCATATCAACGAGAAGCCCATATCTAAGCTCCATAGAGATGGACTTTTGGACTCATTTGATTATGAATCATTTGAGCGATGCGAATCTTGTTTGTTAGGCAAGATGACTAAAGCTCCTTTCACTGGTTATACTGAGAGGGCTGAGGATCTCTTGGGTGTTGTACATAGTGATGTATGCGGACCCATGAGTTCCATCGCTAGAGGTGGGTATTTCTACTTTGTTACATTTACTGATGATTTCAGTAGATACGGATATGTGTATCTTATGAAGTGCAAATCCGAGACCTTTGAAAAGTTCAAAGAGTTCAAGAATGAAGTAAAAAACCAGATGGGTAAAAGGGTTAAAGCAATCCGATCTGATCGAGGTGGCGAATACCTGAGTCATGAGTTCCGTGATCATCTGAAAGAGTGTGGTATTGTATCATAGCTCACTCCACCTAGAACGCCACAACATAATGGTCTGTCTGAGACGAGAAATCGTACTCTGTTAGACATTGTACGTTCGATGATGAGTCATGCAGACTTGCCTGTTTCCTTTTGGGGTTTTGCTTTAGAGACTGCTGCAATGACATTGAATCGCACTCCAACGAAAACGGTTCTGAAGACACCATATGAAATATGGACTGGGAAGCGTCCTAGTATGTCGTTCATTAAAATTTGGGGCTGTGAGGCATACGTGAGACGTCAAATGCCTGACAAGCTGGAACCCAAATCGGATAAATGTTATCTGGTAGGATATCCTAAGAAAATGAAAGTGCATTACTTTTACCTACGGTCTGAGGGCAAAGTGTTTGTCACAAGGACTGGTGTCTTCTTGGAGAAAGAGTTCTTATCAAGAAAGACTGAAAAGGTAGAGCTTGAAGAAGTTCAAGAACCACATGTAGTGAATGAACCGGAATTGGATTCTGAGACATGACTACAAGATGTTGTAGCTAGAGAACCTGCTCAAGGAACACAAGTCCTACGTAGATCTGGTAGACCGAGGTTTGAGCCTGAGAGATATGGATTTTTCGTGTCTCAAATAGGTAATATGTTTCTTATGGATCATGATGATGAACCAACAACCTACCAAGAGGCTATGAATGGACCGAACTCCGACAAATGTCTTGAGGCTATGAAATCCGAAATGGACTCCATGTATGCAAACCAAGTTTGGAACTTGGTAGAACCACCTGAAGGGGTACGACCCATAGGGTGCAAGTGGGTCTTCAAGAAGAAGACCGACATGGATGGGAATGTACAGACATTCAAAGGGCGACTGGTGGCTAAGGGTTTCAAGCAAATTCATGGTATTGACTATGATGAGACTTTTTCCCCTGTTGCCATGGTAAAGTCCATAAGGATATTGCTTGCTGTTGCTGCGTATTATGACTACGAGATCTGGTAGATGGATGTCAAAACAGCTTTCCTTAATGGAAACCTCCTTGAGGAAGTGTATATTACACAACCCGAGGGTTTTGTATCCCCAGATGAAGCCACTAAAATATACAAGCTGAATAAGTCCATCTATGGACTGAAAGAGGCCTCTCAAAGTTGGAATCTTCGTTTTGATGAGAAAATCAAAGAGTTTGGTTTCATCAAGAATGAAGACGAGCCCTGTGTTTACAAGCGAATCAGTGGAAGCATTGTTGTCTTCCTGATATTGTATGTAGATGACATACTGTTGATTGGGAATGACATTCCTACCCTGAAAGTTGTTAAGAACAACCTAGGGAACTGCTTTTCAATGAAGGATTTGGGTGAAGCGACTTACATACTCGGTATTAAGATCTATAGAGATAGATCGAAGAAGTTGCTGGGTTTGACCCAGAGTACGTACATCGAAAAGGTGTTGAAGCGGTTCAACATGCTTGAGTCCAAGAAAGGATTTTTGCCTATGTTTCATGGTGTGAATCTCTCTAAGGACCAGTGTCCAAAGTCTTGTGAAGATAAGGACCGCATGAAGTTGATTCCATATGCTTCGGCAATTGGATCAATCATGTACGCGATGTTATGTACTCGACCCGACGTCTCCTTTGCTTTGAGCATGACTAGCAGGTATCAGTCAGATCCCGATGAGTGTCACTGGATTGCAGTCAAGAATGTCCTGAAGTACTTGAGAAGGACTAAGGATGTGTTCTTGGTGTATGGTGGAGAGGAAGAGCTCGTTGTAAGTGGTTACACGGATGCTAGCTTCCAAACTGATAGAGACGACTCCAAGTCTCAGTCAGGTTTTGTGTTTTGCCTGTATGGGGGAGCTGTGAGCTGGAAGAGTTCCAAGCAAGAGACAGTTGCTGATTCTACAACAGAGGCCGAGTATATCGCCGCAGCTAATGCGGCGAAGGAGGCTGTATGGATTAGGAAATTCATCGGCGAGCTTGATGTAGTTCCTAGCATTGTTGGTCCCGTAGTTCTCTACTGTGATAACAATGGTGCAATTGCACAATCTAAGGAACCTAGATCCCATCAGCGCTCCAAGCACATACTTCGGCGGTTTCATCTTATTCGTGAGATTGTCGAACGAGGAGATGTGAACATTTGCAGAGTGTCGACTGAGGAGAATATTGCGGATCCACTGACAAAGCCTCTCGCGCAGAGAAAGCATGATGGTCATACTAGATCGATGGGTATACGATACCTAAATGATCGACTCTAGTGAGAATCTTGTGGATTGCATGTAAACATGTATTTTGTTGGCCATTTGTTCATATGATGAACAGTGTACCTAGTTTTTCTCTTACAATTAATGGCAAATTCTTTTATTATGAGTTTTTTCTTTCTATATGATAGTTAAATGTTAACATAATAGATACCCTTAGAATGTTCGCTTCCATGGGACATCAAGTACGTGACTTGAATGTGAGATCCTATGATTTATTTGAAGCTTCATTCTTAAAAGATCCCTGGTCGAGTATCATCATAGAAGCTAAGGGTGATGATGGTACATGAAGGCTAGCACGTGCGTTGACTGATGACCGGTTCTCACAGGTCATGATATTGTGATATCAAGTCATCACGTGGGTACTTGTTAGTGAACAAGTTGTACTGGACAGACCCAACCTGAGAGTACTCTGTGGATTGTCATCCAATCGTGTCACGAGTAGGTCTCAATTGATAATGGTTTTGTGGTCCTTTGACCTGAAGTCGCAGCATTCATCAAGTGAGGAAGAGCGTGCTTTGATGCCATCTAAAGTCTTCCTTGAGAAAGGTTGATGATAAGGGTGGTTGTTGGGTATGTTACGAATCATTTGGGTGTTTGTGTGTGAGCAGATATGAGATTTGTCCTCCTGTATGACAGGAGTTGCATCCATGGGCCCCTTGATGGAACTGGACTGAGAAATGCATGGCCATGCTTGGTTGAGTCAATATGTGATATTGGACTCACCATTCTCTGGAAGTCCGTCCTGGATCAAGAAACTTGGATTGAGCTATTACGAGGGTGACACGGTCCATGCCTCTAGTTCTTTCCGGATGTAAGGGACAAAGGGACAAAGACAACGCTGATACATTGGTCATAAAGGCTTATGAGTTATAAACTCTTATTGCTTGGGGAGCAATGATGCATTGCTAGATGCCGCTCATTGTTTGTGAGGTTTTTGGTTTGATACTTTCAAGATCAAGTGGGAGTCTGTTGGAGTTACCATGGCGATCTAGAAGTGGTCAAACATGTAATCTCACTGCCAACGCGATATGAGCCTGTAGGGTCGCACATAAGAGATGTGTAGAAGTTGGATGATTGACTGTGTTGGTAAAGGTTACCAATCACCGACCTGAATGGGGTTATGGGCAAAGTGTTGCCTTAAAGGATCGTCGGGTTGGGCAAATGTTGCCTTGAAGGATTGGTAAGAATAGTCGACCGCGGGTCGACGAGTATCATCAACCGCGGGTCAACGAGTATCGACGAGTATCGACAAGTATCGTCGACCGCGGGTCGATGAGTATCGACGAGTATCGTCGACCGCGGGTCGACGAGTATCGTCGACCGCAGGATCGATGATTATCATCAACCCACGTTCGACTTGAATCGTCGAGTATGGTACTCTGATTCTCGCCGACTGATTCTCACCGATCCTAGGTGATTCTCGCTGATTGATTCTCACCGAATCTGCTAGGTAATTCTCGCCGATTGATTCTCACCGAATCTGCTAGGTGATTCTCGCCGATTGATTCTTACCGAATCTGCTAGGTGATTCTCGACGATTCTGGAACCCTAATTTTCTGGGTGGTCTGCGGATAGCGATATTCCTAGGTCTGTTTATGCCTTTGGTATAAATAGATACTTAGGGTTTTTCGGGAATTATCACTGATCGAAAGAGCTGATCGAATCGGACTTTGACCGAGACGGAATCGACGGAAGTGTTCTGCCGATCGTTCATTCCACCGATCCCGAATCCCGCCGACGGAAGGGTTCCGCCGCCGTGCTCGCTCCGTCGACCTCCTCCTCTCCGGCGATCGTCGCTGGTGTTGCTTTCCCTGGCGCGGACCTAGCAGTGCGTGGAAAAGCAAGGTGTGGTCGTTCTCCTTCCCGATAATCCGTGCGACGGAAATGTCGGTGTTCTCCCGCTCGTGTTGATTTCTGCAGAGACGTGGATATCATTCCACGTAGAACTCGCCACCAGCAAGAACCGAAGCTTGGATCATATCCGTTGAGTTGTGACTCAACGCCACCGAGGTAATTTTTGCCTAGTTGTATGTTAACTTCTTGATTCAACATCCATGGCCCGATCCCATCTCTCTTGGGTTTTCTTGATGTTTTTATTCTTCCGCTGCGTGCACAAGTGTTGTGCCATCCTCATAGAGAAACCCAACAGACACTCCATGCATCGGTCGGATTTTCAGAAACGGCTTATCACCCACTTGAAACTCCACCATCCGGTGCTTTGCATTGTAATACTTCGCCTGCCGACGTTGAGCCTCCAACATGCGATCCCGTATTAGCCTAACCACCGCATCAGTATCATCAATATACTCAATTACCAAAGCCTTCGGGTCCTCATCTTGCACCCAAGATAAGGGGGTTCTACACCTTCTTCCGTAAAGGGCTTCATGGGACACCATTCTGAGGCTTTCCTGGTGCCTGTTGTTGTAGGAAATTTCTACCAGTGGTAAGAGACTTTCCCACGGCTATCCGCTATCAAACACACATAACCTCAACAGATCCTCCAGTGTTCTGATGGTCCTCTCAGACTACCCGTCTGTCTGAGGATGAAAGGTTGTGCTGAAGGTAAGCCGTGAACCCAAATATGCCTGTACAGATTTCCACTCCTTGGAGGTGAAACGACCATCCCGGTCAGAAACGATTATCTTAGGCATGCCATGGTACCATACGAACTGCTCCACAAAGAGGTGTACCAAAATATCCACGTGAGCCTCTTTATTCATAGGGATGAACCAGACTACTTTCGTCAGTCAATCAACGATAACCCACACCAAATCATTCCCTGAGCGTGAGCGAGGTAACCCATGGACAAAGTCCATGGAGATATCCGCGAACTTCCACTCGGGAATGGGCAACGACTGTAGTAAACCATCAGGGCTCTTGTATTCCTCCTTCACCCTTTGACAGGCTTCACAGTGTGTAACAAAATATCTAATATCCCTCTTCATTCCCGGCAAATACATGGTTTTCCGTAGGCCGGCGTACATCTTGGCAATACCCGGGTTCACTAAATACTGAGAGCAATGTGCCTCTCTCAAGATATCCTCCCGGATTTTACCGCCGTTGGGAATGTAGAGTCGGCCGCGGAAATAAACGAGGCAGTCTTTTAGTGTATACTCATCAGTAGTCCCATCTTCGATTGCCTTGATTGTCGGGGCCCGAGCCGCATCCCTTCCTTGCTCCGCCCGGATTCGGTCCCGGATATCACAAACTATGCTCATCCTTATCAAGTATTTCGTATACTCTGCCGAAGGAGACTTATACACCAAAGTAATCTCCATCTCTTCGAGCAACTGAGCTAACTCCATACTCATTAACCGAGACTCTGGGCTTGAGTTCAGTACTTTACTGCTCAATTCATCGGCCACCGAGTTCGCCTTTCCGGGATGATAGTTCAAGGTGAACTCATAATCGCAAAGAAAATCTAACCATCGCCATTATATCAAGTTCAATTCCTTCTGTGTGAATGTAATTTAAGTTTTTATGGTCTGAAAAGATCTCACAGTGGATGCCGTATAAATAGTGCCTCAAAACCTTCAAGTCGAACACCACTGCTCCCAATTCCAAATCATGAACCAGGTAATTGATTTCAAGTTTCTTCAGCAGTCTTGAGGCGTAAGCAATCACGTGTCTGTGCTGCATCAATACTGCTCCCATTCCTTGATATGATGCATCGGTGCAAACCTGAAATCCTTCCTTCCCAAACGGAAGTGCTAGGATTGGTGCAGATGTCGGTCTGTCCTTCAGCTCTTGTAACGCTGCTTCACACTGTGGTGTCCACTCATATGGCACACCATCAAGGAGGTAAGAGGAAGGGCAATCTTTGAGAATCCTTTTACAAACTTGCAGAAGTACCCGACAAGTCCAAGGAAGCTCCGCACATCGGCCGCCGACTTCAAGGGTGATCACTCCTTCACGGCACGCACCTTGGCAAGAATTCGCACTTGCTGAACTTGGCGAACAAGGCGTGTCCTTTTAGCTTCTTCAATACTAAGGTCAGGTGCTCGATATGCTCCTCCTCCGTGTTTGAGTAGACTAGGATGTCGTCGATGAAGATGATGATGAAGATGTCCAAATAAGGCTCAAACACCTTGTTCATCAGGCTCATAAAAGCCGAAGGGGAATTTGTGAGCCCAAATAGCATTACAGTGAACTCGTACAGTTCGTATCGTAAGCTAAAGGCCGTTTTCTGGATGTCCCCTTCTAGTATCCTCAACTGATAATATCTCGAGCGCAAATCCAGCTTAGAAAACCAATGTGCCCCTACCAATTGATCGAACAGCTCGTCGATCCGGGGTAGCGGATAAGTGTTCCGCACCGTCGGTCAATTGAGCTCCCGATAGTCTATGCATAATCGCAGGGTTCCATACTTCTTTTTGACGAACAATACAGGGGCTCCACAGGGTGACGAGCTGGGGTGAACGAACCCTGACTCCACCAGTTCTTGCAGTTGAACTCTAAACTCCGCGAGTTCCTTCGGGGCCATTTGGTAAGGGGCCCTGGATACAGTCTTGGCACCCAGTACTAGATTAATTTGAAAGTCAACTTCTCTATGTTGGGGCAATCCTGGCAGTTTCTCAGGGAATACCTCGGGGAAATCCCGCACTACCCGTACATCTTTTATACCAAATGCTATCTCCTTCAACTCAAAACAGATAATGAAGACTTCATCCCCCTTCATATGTGCTTTTAAAGCCTGAACTGAAGATAACAACATACAAGGTGCAAATCTAATACCTTGGAAGATGACATCGGAGTCCCCATATCTCAAATAGATTCGTTTCTCCGCGCAGTCGATCTTTGCGAAGTGTCAGTCCAACCATGCCATGCCCAGAATGAGATCAAACTCTGGCATCCTCAAGAATATGGCAGGCATATCACAGGCCTTTCCCTCAATAGGTATCTCAAATTTGCACTTGGCGGTTATGACAATCTCAGAGCCATCGGGGAGGCGTACTCGTAGGGCTATGCTAGTGAAATATTGTATACCCTCCATGTCCTTAATGAAGTCCTCAGACACAAAGGAGTGTGAGGCACCGGTATCGAACAGCGCATAGACCGTCTTCCTGCCGACTACCATGGTGCCTAAGTACCAAAAACCAAAACTCAACACTAGGTATCTATTATGTCTTAAGCAACTTAAGTTAAACAATGAAAATGTGAAAGCTAACTCTAACATACCTGCAATCACATCCTGGGAATTCCGTTCTTGTGCCATATCCAACGCGTACACTTGATACCGGGCTGGACCGGGGTTTCCTCCTCGCGGGCCTCGTCCTCGACCACGCATGTAACCCCATCCTCGAGTAGCTGCCGGAGGGAGAGCAGGAGGGACGTTCCTAAAAAACTGCGGGCAGTAGCATCGAATGTGGCCCGGTTGGTTGCATTCGAAGCATACCCGCCTAGAACTCCACTCAGGTTTTTGAGATTATTGAGGCTGAGGCGGTGGAGGCAATACAGGCGGCTGCGGAACCGGATTCTCCACTCTATAATTTCGGTGGAAACGTCCGCCACCCCTTTGATGTCCTTTTACTCCTCTATAGTCCTGTCTCCTTCTGTTGCTTGGGCTAGCTTTCATCACGCCCTCCGCAGGTCTCTTACCACTTTGCAAGTGGTCCGCCTCCAATCTCTTCGCCATGTCGATTATCTCCGCCAAGCTAGAGTCCGTTATAAACAAAAGGGTCTGCCTCAGGGGATCCTGCAACCCTTTGTAGAAGTGCTTGGAAAATCCTCTATCATCTAAATCATATTAGTCCGCGAACCTTGATGCTTAAGATCACGACAGTGAACCGGTCGCACAAGTAATATAAAATGGGTGTTTTCCCAAGTATCGATCTCACAAGGAACACAGTAAGGTGGAGTTAATATCGAGGAGGACTTGAGATTGAAGTCCTTAGGTCGGCGATAACGATGGGGGCTTTGATATTTGTGGAAAAAGAAAATAAAACACTAACAACTACTCCTATGCAACGCCGCTATGCGATGCTTCGCCAGGCGGGATGAAAGACTAGTCGGGCCGCTATGTACCGAATCACTAGGCGGATGGACGAGAAGGCTAACAAATGAGGTGGTTAGAATGACGGAATGAGGGTCATGAGCACCTCTTCGCAACGCACGCCACTAGCAATTGCTAGTGCGGCAAGGGTGGATGGTGGTGGATGGAATATGACGCAACTCAAGCAACTTAGGCAGTAAAATGAAATAGGAATCACATAGACATGATACACATAACATATACAACCAAAGTGCACTTCATCAATATAAATAGATTTAAACACCAATGTTCAACAATAAAGCAAGAACAAGTCAAGAGATCGACCTAATCTGAAGCCTTGCTGAGGATTCACGGTTGGAATCGTCGGATTGTCATTCCGCGTCCAAGCTTGGTCCTCAACTGCGTCCGGGATAGAGAAGGGCTGTCACCACCTTCCAATGGCCTGTCTTCTTCGTCTCACGATAGCAGATGAAGTTTGCTAGCTTTCCTTTGCTTGATGGCTATGACGTCAAACCCTACTTGAAGCTCACGGATGAAGGAGAAGGCCGAGAGGAAGCTCCGGCTTGGATTTGGAGGTGAAAGCTTGCCCGGAGCACCTCCCTAGGGTGGAAGATGAAGGGGAACGACGGAGAAGGCGGAAAATGGCGGAGAAATGTCGAGCTCCGAATCCTACTCCTGAATTACGGCGAGACCTGCACTATATATACAAAGCAGAAATGAACAATGCACACGATCACAAGCGCACGACCAGTGGTCGTGCGCACTATGTCCGGTGCTCGTGCGCACTGGCATGGAATAACAGGAAGAAGAACTGGGATAACACGCACGAGTAGTGGCGCACGACCAATGGTCATGCGCACTAAGTCCAATGGTCGTGCGATTACCCCAGACAGGACTCCAGAAAAGAGGAATCAATGCACACGATCAGTGGCGCACGACCGGCGGTCATGTGCATTATGTCCAGTGGTCGTGCGCTTACCCCAGGCTGATTCTGGAAATCGTAGAGTAGTGCGCACGATCAGGGGCGCACGATCAGTGGTCGTGGGCATTATATCCCATGATCGTGCACAGTATTCCTGTTTCACAACCATCCCGGAACACGCACACGACCCCTGTACCGAAAGGAAAAACAAATCACTAATCTGTGCAGACATTCCAGACAATCACAAAAGGGAGTACAAATTATAAAAATAACAAAATACACAACCACGCGCATAAATGTGCACTTCCTATGGAAATGAAGATTAGATGAAATAGGAATGATAAAGAACTAAAAGTGAAGTGCAACCGTGTGAAGCCCAGATGAGTCCGAAAATAGGTATATAAAGTGGACTCATCACACCCCCAGACTTAACTATTTGCGCGTTCCGAGCAAACAAAATCTAAGCAGATAGGGAAAAATACTAGTTAAGAAAGAAATTGCGATACGAAGTACCATGCGAAGTCGCATGCTTGCGCGCGTAAAAATATAATAGAAGAAATTTCTAAGTATGCAGAATAGTTTATACTTTTCACAATGCGTATCAAAATTTTATTATTACTCAAAAATGGAATCACGGTGAATCATCCGGTCACGCGTAGGGAGAAACTAGAATAATCGCTAGGCGAGCATTGCCAAAGATCGGGGCTCAGGATAACCTCCAAAGGAATCCACCAATGTCGGTGACCATATGCTTGCCCTTTCGCATTCTCTCCACGGCACTGGTTTGGTTCACACACGAATCAGTATGACTATAGGTGAAGAGATGGGGCTTGGGTTTCGGTGAGGTAAACAATGATAAACAGGAAGGCTATGCACCTAACCCAAATGAGCTATTATAAAAAGAATCCCTCTACTAAGCAAAATACACGTGAGTACACCACACCCCCAGACTTAATTTTTCAAATATGGGTGTGTGTACCGCCTACTCCAAATACATTCTCATTTCCAAAATGATTTTCAATTAAAACTTTTTCTTTTCACTTTTTTTTACAAATATTTTTCTTTTTTTTCTTTATTCAAATCACCTTTTTATTTTTGCAATTTCAGCAAATATAACATTGGAGCACATCCACATAATCACAAGTAAAATCACCACATCACACCCTAACATTAAAATGTAAACACTAAAACTCAACTTGGGTGTGCGACTAGGATTGGATATGAGGCTTTGGTGAAATCATGGTGGAGCTGAATCAAAAGGAGGGGTAGGCATAACGGGGCTAGCAAGGATAAGACGTCAGGAACGGTACAAAGCTCAACCGAGCCAAAATGATGGCCTACATCACGCTCATGCATGACTAACCTATACCCATGCTTCAAGAATAGCTTGAGGCAAGTTCTTAGCCAACGAGAAAGACTATCCATCCTCCTGACTCGAGCAATACGAACCTAACGGCCGTCTACACACATCCCTAAGCTACCGTCAGATTCACACCGGATTCACCAACTTTTGAGTAGAATAAAAAGTTTTTACGCAAATAGAAAGATATAAAACTATAAGCATACAGAAAAATTAAATCTACTCAAATTTCTACACGAGACGAGAGCAGTTGACTAGGAGCACAGCAAGGTCAACATTTTACTCTGTCTCACAATCTTATGTCAGCACCATAATTTTCCCAAATCTAACAAAGAAATGAGTCTAACTCGCAGCACGCAAAAAGCTAAGCGCGCGCTCATGTGGGTGAAGTGGTGTGTGATGCAATGAACTAAGCAAAATAAAACTATGAAAGCTTCTAGTATGCACATGAAATGTGCACGTGCAAAAGGTAACAACACTGGCTCTCCCCCAGACTTAAACTAAACTACACAGCATATGATATAGAAATTAAAATCATAAAGAGCTAAGGGAAGAGGTTACCCAATGCTCAGCTAGTGAGCATACCAGAAGACGCGTGGAAACCTGAAGCAGGCCCTCCATACAAAGAATCACAACCCTGCCAATGCGATGTTGTCAAGAATACCTGCAGGGGTGAGCTCCGCAAAAACAAAACAAAATATACAAAAAGAAATGCTAAAATTAAAATAGACAAGAAAAATAAAATGCAGAAAATAAAAGATAAGTACTGGGGTTATTGTCATCCCAGCATGACTTATTCGGCTACGAAAATATTATAGCTAGTGGGCCTATGAAAAGAAAAATGCACAGGTAACTGTTCCAATATCCGTTTCGGTAACGGGTACCGATACGGAGATAGAGCAGTTACCCCTCTACCTAAATAGTAATACCTGCCCAACACAGGTAGAGGAAATAAGAAATAAGAAGAGGAGGATGACTGGTCCTCGCTCATCTTATCACAAAATAAATCCTTGCCTAGCAAGGTTTCGTCCACCACATGTTCGCTGGGGGCGAAGGTGACGACAGGGGCTTCCACTGTGAAGGAGGTAGGAACCTCCTCACACAAGAGGATGCACTCGTCGACAGCCTGAGCGCAAGTCTCAATGTCAACCCAACTTACCCGTGGAGATTCATCCTGCACAGGCTCAGATAAGGAAGGGGGATCAAGAAATACAAGAGACGAAGAACATAAAGAAATAATCGTGGGAGTGATCCCGGTTTCACTCCCCAAAGGCTGAGGTAGAAAAATATCGTCAGCAATGTCGATAATGCTACAAGGCTCGGCAGGATCCATAGAGGCCTCCACCAAGACTTGGACTTCCTCCTTTGGTATCAAGGGAGAATCCTCGACACCAAGAAGGTTGTCCTCCTCCATGGGAGTGGAAACAACCCATGTATCACAAGCCTCAACTTGTGTTGCATCGTCGAAAATGTCGCCAGAGGCGACTGAAGTAGAATGCACAAAAGGTGGAAGAACTTTGCTTGGATAAAAGTCAAGCGCAGGTTCCTCACAAAGAATCGGCTCCACGCTTGGAGATGTATGCACAGGAGAGATAGGCTCAGCCACGTCGAAGCCTAGATCAGCCACACATCTGGCGGTTGTGTCCACATCATTCCCTTCAACAAATGAAGGTGACAGGGATAGATAACCAGAAGATGAAGGTGTGCCACCAAGGGTAGGAGTCGGGATGATCCGGATGTCCGGCTCATCATCCTCTTCCATAACACGGAGGTACTCGGCACAATCCTTCAGGACATGATCTGTTCTACGACAATACAAACACTTTCTCCCATTACGATGCGGTCCTTGTGGGTCCGGAGAGGAATAGGAGAATGGTGTATGTGGAGAGGACGATTGACCATAAGCTCGGGGCACAGTGTTCGAAAGGCTGTACGAATACAACATCTCATGCATTGTGCGCTGAGGCTTATGCTCAATATCACTCGTAGGGCATTCATGACTAGCGTGGGAAAGATTCCCACACCAACGACATTGGGCAAACGAATATCCCCGCATGGTGTCGAAACAGCAGATTCAAAATAAATTGTCCAAATTACTAAATCCAACAATATATTACTATAATTGCCTAAACAAACAATAGAAAGGAAGACAAAAAAAAAATAGAACAAAACAAAAGCGATTTACAAAGGAAAAGGAAAGGAATCTCACGTCTCCCTCTCCAGAAACTCACACGACTGTGTTCCCCGGCAACGGCGCCAAAAACTTGATGCTTAAGATCACGGCAGTGAACCGGTCGCACAAGTAATATAAAATGGGGGTTTTCCCAAGTATCGATCTCACAAGGAACACAGTAAGGTGGAGTTAATTTCGAGGAGGACTTGAGATTGAAGTCCTTAGGTCAGCGGTAACGATGGGGGCTTTGATATTTGCGGAAAAAGAAAATAAAACACTAACAACTACTCCCATGCAACACCGCTATACGATGCTTCACCAGGCGGGATGGAAGACTAGACGGGCCACTATGCACCGAATCATTAGGCGGATGGACGAGAAGGCTAGCGGATGAGGTGGTTAGAATGGCGGAATGAGCGTCGTGAGCACCTCTTCGCAACGCACGCCACTAGCAATTGCTAGTGCGGGAAGGGTGGATGGTGGTGGATGGAATATGGCGCAACTCAAGCAACTTAGGCAGTAAAATGAAATAAGAATCACATAGACATGATACACATAACATATACAACCAAAGTGCACTTCATCAATATAAATAGATTTAAACACCAATGTTCAACAATAAAGCAAGAACAAGTCAAGAGATCGACCGAATCCGAAGCCTTGTTGAGGATTCACGGTTGGAATCGTCGGGTTGTCATTCCTCGTCCAAGCTCGGTCCTCAACTGCGTCTGGGATAGAGAAGGGCTGTCACCACCTTCCAATGGCCCGTCTTCTTCGTCTCACGATAGCGGACGAAGTTTGCTAGCTTTCCTTTGCTTGATGGCTATGGCGTCAAACCCTACTTGAAGCTCACGGATGAAGGGGAAGGCCGAGAGGAAGCTCCGGCTTGGATTTGGCGGTGAAAGCTTGCCCGGAGCACCTCCCTAGGGTGGAAGATGAAGGGGAACGACGGAGAAGGTGGAAAACGACGGAGAAATGTCAAGCTCCGGATCCTCCTCATGAATTAGGGCAAGACCTGCACTATATATACAAAGCAGAAATGAACAATGCGCACGATCACAGGCGCACGATCAGTGGTCGTGCGCACTATGTCCGGTGCTCGTGCACACTGCTATGGAATAACAGGAAGAAGAACTGGGATAACGCGCACGAGTAGTGGCGCACGACCAATGGTCGTGCAAACTAAGTCCAATGGTCGTGCGATTACCCCAGACAGGACTCCAGAAAAGAGGAATCAATGCACACGATCAGTGGCACACGACCGTCGGTCGTGCGCATTATGTCCAGTGGTCGTGCGCTTACCCCAGGCTGATTCTGGAAAATGTAGAGTAGTGCGCATGATCAGGGGCGCATGACCAGTGGTCGTGCGCATTATATCCCATGATCGTGCGCAGTATTCCTATTTCACAACAATCCCGGAACACGCACACGACCCCTGTACCGAAAGAAAAAACAAATCTCTAATCTGTGCAGACATTCCAGACAATCACAGAAGGGAGTACAAACAATAAAAATAACAAAATACACAACCACGGGCATAAATGTGCACTTCCTATGGAAATAAAGATTAGATGAAATAGGAATGATAAAGAACTAAAAGTGAAGTGCAACTGTGTGAAAACTAGCCCAGATGAGTCCGAAAATAGGTATATAAAGTGGACTCATCAAACCTCGTGAGATGTTGGAACTCTCACTGATATTCCGTAACCGATTTTGATCCTTGCTTTAACAGTAGAAACCTCTCCTCGAGTTCATCTCGAGCAGATGAAGGAATGAAGTACTCCAAGAAGACACCAGAGATCTCGCTCCAACTTATCTATGTATAAACTCTCCCTTGGAAGGTGGTGCCCATGAGGGACTTCCACCACCTCTTAGCATGTAGTTCCAAGACGGACATCGCCAATGTTACAACCATGTTGGCTGGGCAACGGATCCCAGCCAATAACTCCTGCACCGTGTCAAGCCATTCTTCCGTCCGTACGACCGTCTCCGTCCCGAGGTAGGCGGGAGGGGAGAGAGCCCGAAAGGTGCTCAACCAGTTAGAGCTCGGAGCCTGTTGTTGCACTAGAGGCTGTTGCGCCCTAAAGGCATCTAGGATGGCGGTGAGCGTCTGTCCCAACTCGGATTGTTGGAACTCAGTTGGTATGGAAGGGGAAGGAGTGCCCCCCATCAGCTCAACGTGCACTGGAATCTACACGTAGAATACAAACGTATGGTCGGGTTGGCTAATCTTAAGGTCAAAGTTGGACATACGTATTGTGAATTACATATGGGCACAACAATGCTTTCGCTAAGTCAGTTTGTCCCCAAACTGACTAATCGAATGGGGGTGGTACCATTGTTGAATGACTTATTTAGTTGAGGATCGTGGCAAACTGATACCATTTGTAAGACCCCCCTCCCGGATCCAAAAACATGGCACGAAGGGGGTCTTATGCCCAGAATAACCGCCTTGCGGTAGCATTAGCACAAGGGCTAACCTGTACCACAAGACGCCTATCCTGCCGGCTACATACAATAACAATTTATGCCAACCCAACCGAAACATAATATAGAAAAGTCAAATCCACACAAAGCATATAAGTCCAAAGTACATCAAATAAGGAAGCTAAAACATGCTTCTACAATATCAGAGTACAGCTAATAAACGCCCAACGGGGCTATATCAAAGTCGCTCAACACTCACATCAGTAACTGACGGTAGCGACTGTACCGTCCCTTCAGGCCTAGTCGTCCTGGCTTGGTTGTCCTGCTGCAAAGTCTGCAGCTCCTCTACTTACGGGGTGACCTCCTAAAAGGAGGATGTAGAAACTGTTAGCCAAAAAGACTAAGTGGCTTCACATCCGATCCTCTGGCGACTCCTCGGCACCGGGCGGAGAAAGGAAGCATGATACATTAAATAATTATTAATATAGCATGTACAAGTAGGTGATAATAGTACAATATGATTAACAGCATTATAATTTAGCAGTTCTACATGAGCAATAACAACCATCAGATATAAGTATCAACAGCAGGAAAGTAACTTAACTTATAAGGATACCCATACAAGCCTATAAGTTAAGGATCGATTACATAAAGTAACTCATCGTATAGGAGTGCCCATACAAACTTATATAATGAACAACTTGTTGTGCAATGTAATGTGATGATATATATGCTATATAATGACTCACCCATGATCACAAATATGCAACAGCTATGTCAACACATACTAGTAGTTCCCACTTTTCAAGCAGGTAGCTAGCCTCTCAGGCATCAACCGCCGTGGACAGGCGGCGATAGTAGAGCGGCCTTCTCTACTACTAAGCAGGCATCCACACTACTTCACTTAGGCCTCTGTACGCCTCAACGCTATGAACACAATAGCGGAGCCCCCGCCTCGCGTACTATAGCCCAGCGGGAGTCTCGGGTAGATGTGCACCGAGAACCAAGCCCCGAACTGGCCTTGTGTGACCCGAAAGGAGCCTTGGAAGAAATCATGAGGACCAAGCCCAACCATTCACTTGGCACGGAAGGAGCCCCATGACGTGAACACCGAGGACCAAGCCCAACCACCCAAGGTTTAACTGCCAACTCCCGTTGGTGTGACGACTGGCAAGCCCGTAGACCTGCCATACTATCCTTAACCCAGGATTACAACACCGCGTGTCGACTCACACCGCATGCAATTCCACATCACCGTGGCATGGAAGGAGCCTCGGAGAAAATATGTGGACCAAGCTCAACCATCCACTCGGCACGGAAGGAGCCCCGGGAAATGAGCACCGAGGACCAAGCCCAACCGTCTGACTTTGACTCATCTTATTGATATCTGAAATACTTGATTTCAAGAGCCTAGACACCTAAAGGGGGGGGGGGGTGAATAGGTTCTAATTTTTTTCTTCAAAATTTTAGGCAAATAGTAAAATCTATCTCAGCATAGAAACAATGTAAACCACAGAACAATGAACACAGCACAATATACACCAGATTTATAGTGGTTCCCCAAGGTATGGGTACATCCACTTCCCCCTTCTCCTATCTAGTAGTGAATTGGATTCGGCCCAACTTCCTTCCACTTACTCAGATCCACAGATCGTACAACTCAGAACCAAATTCGTTCATACAGCTCAGACTTATACAAGTCCTACCTCAGATTCTTCCCCCAAGAACCCTACCTCAGGCCTCAGCCCTACCTCAGCCTATATCACTAGGCTTACAACTCAGATTGAAATCCCACTCCTACAACTAAGGCAAAAGCCCTGCCTCAGCCTTTATATATAAAGGATTACACCTCAGATCTTACAACAGATCCTACCAGAAATTGTTTGATTAAGAGATATAGAAATTTCACCAGATAGATCTCTTCACTGGTGTGAGCATCTTGATCAGTTCTTTAATAAACTGATCTTCAGATCCAACCTGACTTAGCCGTTTCAAAGCTTCTTGGTAGAACAAAATAAGGTTGATCTTCACTTGATGTAGAAGTTGATCTTCAGATAGCTTACTCCTTGAATTCAGAATGAGATATGAATCTTCCTTGCAGACTGATCTGGATCTTCCTTCGTAAGGGTTTCCCCTTTTCTTGTTATAGAAAACTCTCTCTGAAGGATTCACTTCTTAGTGTTGTGTGTGTTCTCTTTTAATTTTTTTCCTTATAAGTGTCGTATCGAACCAGTCCTTTATATAGAGTTTCCTCCTGATTACCGGCTGATCCGGTTTGTAACAGTCTTCTGACAGTTATGACAAAGGTGTCAGACTAGTTGGTTATGACAACTGTTTCTTCAAACACTTTCCAACTCAGCATGAACCACTCAGCAAACTACTTCACAAGTGTCAACACAAATGGACTAAGTGTCGACACAAGACTTGATGATGTCGACACAACACTCCATGTGTCGATATAGTCATTCTTCTGGTACTCGACACAGTATCTGTTAAATGTGTGACACAAGTCCTGTGTGTCGTCACAATTCTGCTTCCAGTGTCGACATAACTCCTGGGTGTCCACACAGCTTCTGCTTTCAGTGTGGACATAACTTCTGGGTGTCGACACAGCTTCTGAGTGTCGACTCAACTTCTTCTTTAGGTGTCGACACAATTCTTCACAAGTGTCAACACAAGTCTGGGTGTTGACACAACTTCTTCTTTTGGTGTCGACACAATGTCTGGGTGTCGACACAATTCCTCACAAGTGTCGACATAATTCTTCACAAGTGTCATCATAATTCATCACAAGTGTCGACACTTGTACTTAGAAAATTTTCTTCCAATTCTTAAACCTGCACAATGAAACTCAAACATACATCAAATACAAATTGATGTATATCATTGATTAAGATGAGGCTTCTCCAAATTTTATACATATTAACAGTGTACCCAACAATCTCCCCCTATTTGGAGAAGTCATAACCTTTAGTCAAAGATATACATCACTCATAATAAAACATATAAGAAGAAGTAGATGTACATACGTTTCACTGCAGGGTAACAAATAAACAATGTAAACAACTGAAATGAATACTGAAACTGATTTCATTTAATCAGAGAGAACTTTTAAGTTTACACAGTTTTCTTTAGAACAAAAACCAAAAGGTTACATTGTTCTATACATAAGCCTAACTATCATATAATTGACTAGGCTCCTTAATCACAATGCCTTTTCCTGATCTGAACCTACATAGTAGGTTCAGCATCATCAGCAGGTTCCTTTCCTTTCAGATCCTTCTTTTTCTGTTCTTCAGCCCTTATCCTTTGCCTTTCAAAATAATGAAAAGGCTTTGCGAAATACCTACTAGGCTCCAGAGCATTATCAGGTAAATTCCCAGCTTTTGCTTTCCTTTTGTATTGAGGAATGGCTTCCTGCCTGGCTTGATACTTGTTCCATTCTTGCTCAGTATACCATTTACCCCTTTCATGGGTCTTGTCCTTCACAGCTTTCCAGGCAGTCAATATAATGTTCCTGGATGTAGGGCTCCATTGCTCCAAATCAGGCTTCAACTCTTCCTGAACTCTAAACTTTTTCTTGGACAGTTGTGCTTCCTTCTGAGCTTCCTTGGCAGCCTTTGACATTTCCACTTTTTCAATAATAATATAAGCAGGTTGCACACCAGACTCAGCAACATTTTCATCATCACACAAGGGGGGATATCCAAGAGTTGCTCTAATGCTATTTGATATCCATTTAGCATGATCTGAGCTGGCTTTGACTAACACCCTCTCCCCCTTTATGACTTCTCTTTCAACATGATCTCTCAGATCATCCTTCTGAAAATTGACTTTGTTAACAAGATAATATGTTCCTTCTTTGTAATAATTCCTGAACTTTTGCAAGAAATCAGAAATATTCTTGTGAGACTTTGTAAATGTTTCCTAAACAGCAGCTAGATCTTCTTTGATCTGCTTGGACACTTCAGCTTTGACAACAGTTGTTAGATTATCAATCTGTGTTAGAATGGAAAATTGTGACTCTTTGAGATTATCATTCATCCGGATTTGATTCTCAAGAACATATCCTTGCTTAACTGCAATGTCTTCCACTTTAGTGTTGAGTTCTTGTTGTTGCTTTGCCAAGTATACCACAGCATTTCCTCCCATGTGGAAGCAATCTGTCATTTCCTTTTTATTTTGATTTACTTCAAATCTGATTGATTTGATATCCTGAGCAGATGGAATTGCAAATCTTTATGTGTTTCATCCACATACCTTTCCAAAGACTGACTTTGCTCATCGAATTTCACTTGTAATTGGACTAGTTGGGAACTGAAATCCATGCTTGGAGCAGGTGGTGGTGTGACTGTTTATAATGCCTTTTTATAGCCTGAGCTCCATTTTCTTAAGGCAACTAACTTCCTTTTCTTAACCATTGAGGCTTCTTCATCATCAGAAGATTCTGAGGAACTTTGTATATTCACTGGTTCCTTATTAGTTGGGGCATGCTGAGACATCTCCCCCTCAGTTCCTTGTAGTTCTTTTTCTATGATTTGCTGCTCCCCCTCAGTCCCTGCTATTGGTTGTTCAGGGAATAACTCTTCCATAGTTACCTCTTGCTGCAGCTGAACAGGAGGAAAAAAAATTGTTTGGAAAACTGAAGGTGCTCCCTGAACATACAGATCTTTGTCCAGGTCATGCTCTACAAACGAGATACTTACTTGATTATTTTGAGCAGTATCTTTTATCTGCTCATCTTGTGCTTCTTTCTCAACATTGAGCAGTGCTTCATTGTTGATTTCTGACACTATTTCCAAAATAGTATCCGCAGCATGCTCACTTTCTAGAGCAGCTACAGTAATACCTCCCCCTTGGGCAGGCAGCTCAACTTGTACAGTGTCTTGTACTTCTGGTTCAGGATTTTCTGCCCATGGAGAGGAGTCTACCTGTTGCTCTAAGAGCATACTGCTCTCCACTTGATCATGTCCTTCTTTTTCTTGCCTGTCTTCATCTGAACTGAAGACCACTTCTTCTTCAGAATCACTGGAGGATTCTGCTTGTGGAATAACCTTGTTCTGCTTTTTATCTTTCTTAATATCTTTCTGGGGAGTAGATAATTCCTTTGTCAAAACTCTATCCCATCTAGATAGAATTCTCACATCCATCCTACTCATGTGGTTAATTGTGGTTCCTGGAAGTTGGTTCAAAACATCTGGTATTATAGCAGATAGACATAAACTCAAGATCCTTCCCAGATTTGGTTTCTTTATTCCTTATTGAAGCTTATTAAAAACTATTGATGCCCAGTCTGTTTTTATGGTGAAAATAATCCTTGTCATCAGATTAAACATGTGGACTGAAATTCTGTCATGTCCACCAGTCTTACACAGAATTACCTTGCCAACTACCTCAGACAGAAACTTTCCTTGGGAATTCATCCCTTTCCGGGCAATAGATGATCCAAACTTGATATTAGGGTTTAGCCCGCATCAACTTAGTGCTTCTTTTTTCCTGGATGGAACAATTTCTTCATCATCCTTAACCATGGGAAGTTGGAGTGATTTCCTGATAGTTTTTAGTGTTAGTCTAACTTGGGAATCCTGAACTATGGCTTTGATATTCTTCCCTTCTGTGTCCATAGTAGCAGATGAATAGAATTCCATTACTTCCTTTTTCCAAATTTTTGTTGGTTCCGAGACCAAGAATTCTAAACCATTATCAAAAACTAGGGTAATGACACCCTGGATTTCTTGTGAAGCTGTCGTGAATCCTCCACGAACCAGCTCATATCCTTCATTCACCTTATCATCTTGGTGAGGCACCATTGTCGAGAGAGATGGAAGAGAAAATAAGAGAAGGTCTTTGTCGACACAAGGTGCAGATCCTAGATTTCTGAAAGCATAGTCGACCAGATTTTGGCTTTACCTATTTATAGTGTTAGCATAAAGGGCAGGTCAAAGGACGAGCCTTAGTCGACAAAATTTTTACATGTGTCAACAGAAATGACCTAGGTCTCGACAAAACTTAGGTTTAGTTGACATGTCTAGATGTCGACATACTTGTGTCAGAGTCGACACGGGCAGGTCATGTCTTGACATAGTTGTATCAACACCAACTTTTGTGTGTCGACATGAAAAATCCTCTAGATACAAGGTCTCGACAAGGTTGTGTCGACACCTACTCTTCTGTCGACACAGATACTGTTTCTGTGTCGACACATCCTTTTTCTTTTTCAACACAACATACTGAGTGTGTCGACACATTTGTGCTTGCGTCGACATAAACATTGTACTTAGATAAATTTCCTGAGAAATTTTGTACTTACATATTCTTCTTAGGGAAGCTTGTGCTAACCTATTCTAGGTTCAACATACCTAATTCAATTTTAAAATAATTGAATTTAATTTCATCCTAAGGTTTTGTAAATATATCAGCTATTTGATTATTTGTATTCACAAACTCTAGACTAATATCTTCCTTCTCAACATCTTCTATGATGAAATGAAACTTAATTTCTATATGCTTGGTTCTACTGTGTGATACAGGATTCTTAGCAATAGAAATATCACTGGTAGAATCACAAAACAGTGGAATTCTACTTACCTTGATGTCATAATCTTCTAGTTGGTGCTTTATCCACAACAACTGTACACAACAACTGCCTGCAACTACATACTTAGACTCAGATGTTGATATAGCTACACTTGTTTGCTTCTTGCTACACCATGACACCAGCCTTCCTCCTAGGAATTGACATGTTCCTATTGTACTCTTCCTGTCTTCTTTACATCCTGTAAAGTCTGCATCTGAGAAACCTGTTAGTAAGAAATCTCTATTCTTATGGTACCAAAGGCCTAGATTGGGTGTGGCCTTATGATATCTCAAAATTCTTTTAACTGCAGTATAATGAGATTCCTTTGGGCAAGCTTGGTACCTAGCACAGACACATGTTGCATACATGATGTCAGGTCTACTAGCAGTCAAATAAAGTAGGGAGCCAATTATCCCACTATACAAAGACACATCAACAGGTTTCCCTGCCTCATCTTTGCCTATAGGCATACTTGTTTCCATTGGAGTTTTAATGGTTGAGGTCGAGTCCATTCCATATTTCTTAATCAACTCCTTGGTGAACTTAGACTGAGATATGGACAATCCATCATCAGTCTGTTTAACTTGAAGTCTTAAGAAGAACTTCAGCTCACCCATACTGCTCATCTCAATCTTCCCTTGCATAAGTTTAGCAAACTTCCTTCAAAGGTTGTTTTCAGTTGAACCAAATATAATGTCATCAACATATATCTGGACTAGGATTATCTTGTCATTAGATTCCCTAAAGAATAGAGTTTTGTCTATCTTTCCTCTTGAGAACTTATTCTCAATAAGAAAAGCAGACAAGGTTTCATACCAAGCCCTTGGGGCTTGTTTTAAACCATATAGAGCTTTCTTAAGCCTATATACATAATCAGGATAATGAGAGTCTACAAAACCTGAGGGTTGTTTAACATAGACTTACTCTTTTAAGTCACCATTCAGAAATGCTGACTTTACATCCATCTGATATACCATAAACCCTTGATAGGTAGCATAGGCCAATAACAATCTTATAGCCACCAACCATGGCACTGGGGAAAAGGTTTGATCAAAGTCAATCCCTTCCACTTGCCTGTAGCCTTTTGCTACCAATCTGGTCTTGTTCTTGATTATAATGCCATTCTAATTAAGTTTGTTTCTGTAGATCCACTTGGTTCCTATGATGTTGTGATCCTTTAGTTTAGGAACCATTTCCCATACATTACATCTTTTAAATTGAGTCAGCTCTTCTTGCATAGCATCAATCTAGTTTATGTCTAGCATGGCTTATTCAAACTTCCTGGGTTCTATTTGTGACAAGAAGCTAGAACATAGGATTGAGTTCATACTTTTGCTTCTTGTTAGAACACCTTGACTTGCATCACCAATAATTTGGTGTACTGGATGATCCTTCAAGTGTCTTCTTGTTGGAGGAAATCTGTCAGCCTCATGGCCTTCTTCATTTTCCTCAACCTGATGTTCCTCATTGTCTTCTTCATCCAGTGAGTCTTGTTCTCCCCCTGGATAGCAAGCATCTTTTTCTTCATCCAGCCTAGCAGGTACCTCTTCATTGATGGTCAGCTTGTCCAGCCTGTCTGTTAGACCTGTAGAACTAACTGAAGAACTAGACAATTCACTGTTAATCAACTTAGACTCATCAAATACAACATGAACAGTTTCCTCTACAACTTGGGTAGTTAAGTTGTAGATTCTGTATGCCCTGCTATTATTGTTGTACCCAACAAAGATCCCTTCTAGGGATTTGGCAACAAACTTTGTTGGGTAGTGCTTACCATTAACTAGTACGCAACACTTGCTACCAAAGATTCTAAAGTATGAAATGTTTGGTTTTCTGCATTTCAAAATCTGGTAGGGGGTCATTTTATGTTTCTTATTGATGGAGGCTCTATTGAGAACATGACATGCAGTATTTACTGTCTCAGCCCAGAAGTACTCAGGGAGAGTAGTGTCACTAAGTAGTGTTCTACTTGCCTCAATTAGAGTCCTATTCTTTCTTTCAGCAACTCCATTTTGCTGAGGAGTTCTAGGTGATGAGAATTCCTGATGAATCCCAAGTTCATCACAGAACTTTGTCATACATTCAGACTGAAATTCAGTTCCATGGTCACTTCGGATTTTGACCAATGAACTGTTATGTTCATTCTGAATTTTTCTAATAAAAGTCTGGAAAACAGTTGGGGTTTCAGATTTCTGCCTCAAGAAGAAAACCCGTGTGTATCTAGAATAGTCATCCACAATAACTAGTGTGTATACTTTCCTACCAAGACTATGAACTGGCATAGGACCAAACAAATCCATATACAAGAGATACACACATCTCATTGAATCTTTGATATCAAGTGCATGGAAAGAGGTCTTAGTCTGTTTGCCATTTTGGCAAGCTGAACACACACCCTATTTAATGCACTTGACTTGAGGACCATTCCTCACTAACCCCATGCTAAACAGCTGTGCTATTAACTTATAGTTCAGATGGGCAAGCCTCCTGTGCCATTTGACAAATAGTGAAGCTTTTTCTCCTACAACTAGACAAATGGGTGAGTTGTCAAACTCACAATCTAGGTTAAGACAATATACATTCTCTTTCCTAGTGCCACTCAAAATGATATCTTGATCACTTGACCTTCTTATTTGGCACTCCCCTTTGAGGAAGGAGATGTCATAACCTAGATCACTAAGTTGACTTATGCTGATCAGGTTATGTTTTAGACCTTTCACATAAGCTACTTTAGTGATAGTAATTGAATCACTAAAAATGTTACCAAATCCTTTGATGATTTCTTTTTCTGATCCACCAAATATTACTTTGGGTCCATTCTCTATGGGTACATAGTCCCTCAACATTCTTCTTGTTCCAGTCATGTGTCTGGAACATCCACTATCCAAGTACCATATAGGTGTATGGTCACTTGGATTCACCTGCATCAAATACAAAATCACTTAACCTTAGAACCCAAATTGTTATTGGGTCCTAGGTCATTATTAGGTTGAAATCCTGCAGCTGTTCTGATAGGAAGAATACTCTTGGTTTTAACACTTGTGTTGAACCAACAATCCCTGGCAAAATGGCCCACCTTGCCACAGCACCAACACTCAAACATATTATATCTTCTCTTAGGTACAGACTTTACTGCTTTGTTGTCAGCAGTTTTGTTGAGTGTAGGTGTTGGAGCAGTAAACTCCAAGACTTCCTCTTGAACCTGATGTGCTTGCCTATAATGTGATCTATTGGCATTTGCACCCTTACCCATGAGATCTTCATACTCACAGTGACCATGAGTACTATCATGATCATACCTGTTTTTTGGTTGCATCACTTTCCTAAAGAAAATAGGGTGCTTTGTAGCTAGTGGCTTTGTTGGGGCCTTACATTTTCTATGAAAATTGGTGGCCCTAGTTCCGCCCTTTAAACATAGAGCAGTCTTTCCTTTATGAGAAATGAAATTATCTATTAAGTGCAAGACTGATTTTGGCTTAGAGAATTTAGCCACAAACTCTCTTTCTTGCTGACGTTTTGCCTCAAGTTTCTTGATGTGATTTTCCTTGAAAGAGATTGTGCCCATTTGAATAACAGTAATGTTTTTCAGTTTGGCAATCTCCTTCAGTTTTGAATCTATCAACATGGCTGAATCTGATGCAGCCTACTTCAGAGACTCAATCTCCTTGGCCTGCTCCTTGACAAGAAACTTCCTCCTCTTCAGAGCTTGCAATAACCCACCATACTCATTAATGAGTTGATGTACATCCCCTTCAGATTCAGAACCATCCACATCTCTTGATGCAGAAGTTTCTGATTCTGATGCAGTGTAGTAATTTTAAGCTGAGGTAGAACTGTACACCTTACTAGGACAAGGCTGGTCCTGGTACTGATCATTTTCTGATAGAGCCATCAGCCCTCTACAACAATAGTCTTCTGCTCCATTTATGTAGTCCAGCATTTGTAGTAATTCTAGTTCCCTAGAATCCTCTTCTGTTGACATCAGCCCAACATATGCTTCTGCATTATCGTCTTCTCCTGATCCTGAAGATGAAGAGTCTGTCCAACTCTTCTACATCTAAGCAACAAGGGATTTCTCCTTATTGCCTTTCACTTGATTCTTCTTCTTTTCTTTAGATTCAGTCCTCTTGTCTGGACAGTCAGCTATGATATGTCCAGGACTGTTGCAACAATAACAAAAAATCTTATAATTAGTTTGTTTACTGGGTTTTGAGGCATACATGTCCTCCTTGGGAGTCTTCTTTTTCTTGTAATACTCATCCTTGGAAAAGGATGTTGATGGCCTGGTTCTCCATTTCTTCTTTTTCATAAACCTTTGAAATTGCCTTGTAAAGGCAGCAAAGTCCTCATTAGTGGTGTGGCTATCTGATGTGCTGTTGTCAAAATTTTCTTCTTCAGCGTCGGCACTCCTTTTGGGTGGAGAAGAAGACTTTCTCCAACCCTTTCTTATGCCTTCAGCCTTGAAGGATACATACCTTTCTTTGTACTCAGACCTACTGCTTGTCTCCTCCACTTTTCTGGCAGTGAGCTGTATTTCATATGATAGCAGCTTTCCAAATAGTGTGGGTGGAGGGTGTATCAGCAAGCTTGGCCACTTCTCTGATGGCACATATCTTTGTGTCCCAGTCCTTTGTTAGTGACTTGAGAAACATGTCATTCAGTTCATATGCACTGAAGACTCTTCCATAGGTCATCAACTCATTGACAATCCTGAAGAACTTCTTGTAATATTCAGCTATGCTGTCAGTCTTAGCTTGTCTAAAGCTCTCATATTCTTGATTCAGCATATATTTCTTGTCCTCTCTGACTTTTTTTGTTCCCTCCATGTAGACAATCAAGGTGTCCCACATTTCCTTAGATGTTTTACAGTGCACCAGATTCTGAAATGTGGCATCATCTATAGCACTTACTATAATATTTTGTGCTCTTTTATCTAGGGTTGCCAGGATGATCTCATCCTTAGTCATTTCAAAATACCTCTTAGGGGTTTTAACATTTGCATCCAGAGCTGATACCTTCATTGGAGTGAAGGGACCCTCTTGTACTGTGATGTAGATTCTTGGATCAGATGCTTCCATAAACAACCTGACCTTTTCCTTCCATATGCCAAAGTATTCTTTCCTGCATATAGGCGGTTTCATAGATCCAAATTCCTTCTCATTCTCTATTGAACCCATTCTTGAAAAACTTATTTGCCTTGGAGATCGACATAGACTATTAGGTTAATCTTTGAGTAACCTCCATCTAATACGACTTGAAAGACTTGATTTCAAGAGCCTAGTCACCTAGAGGGGGGGGGGGGTGAATAGGTTCTAATTTGTTTCTTCAAAATTTTAGGCAAATAGCAAAATCTATCTCAGCACAAAAACAATGTAAACCACAGAACAATGAACACAGCACAATATACACCAGATTTATAGTTGTTCCCCAAGATATGGGTACATCCACTTTCCCCCTTCGCATATCTAGTAGTGAACTGGATAGTCCCAACTTCCTTCCACTTACTCAGATCCACAGATCTTAAAACTCAGAACAAGATTGGTTCCTACAGCGCAGACTTATACAAGTCCTACCTCAGATTCTTCCCCAAGAACCCTACCTCAGGCCTCAGCCATACCTCAGCCTATGTCACTACGCTTACAACTCAGAGTGAAACCCCTCTACTACAAATCAAACAAAATCCATACCTCAACCTTAATAATTACAGGATTATAACTCAGATCTTACAACAAATCCTACCAGAAATTATTTGATTAAGAGATACAAAAATTTCACCAGATAGATCTCTTCACTGGTGCGAGCTTCTTGATCAGTTCTTGAATAAACTGATCTTTAGATCCAACCCAACTTAGACGTTTCAAAGCTTCTTGATAGAACAAAATAAGATTGATCTTCACTTGATGTAGAAGTTGATCTTCAGATAGCTTCCTCCTTAAATTCAGAATGAGATCTGAATCTTCCTTGCAGACTGATCTGGATCTGCCTTCGTAAGGGTTTCCCCTTTTCTTGTTGTAGAAAACTCTCTCTGAAGGATTCACTTCTTGGTGTTGTGTGTGTTCTCTTTTCCTTTTTTTTCTTTATAAGTGTCGTATCGAACCAGTCCTTTATATACAGTTTCCTCCTGATTCCGGCTGATCCGGTTTGTAACAGTCTTCTGACAGTTTTGACAAAGGAGTCAGACCGGTTGGTGATGACAGCTGATTCTTCAAAGACTTTCCAACTCAGCATGAACCACTCAGCAAACTGCTTCACAAGTGTTGACACAAAAGGACTAAGTGTCGACACAAGACTTGATGATGTCGACACAACACTCCATGTGTTGACATAGTCATTCTTCTGGTACTCGACACAGCATCTATTAAATGTATCGACACAAGTCCTGTGTATCGACACAATTCTACTTCCAGTGTCAACATAAATACTGGGTGTCGACACCGCTTCTGCTTTCAGTGTCGACATAACTCCTGGGTGTCGACATAGCTTCTGAGTGTCGACTCAGCTTCTTCTTTACGTGTCGACATAATTCTTCACAAGTGTCGACACAAGTATGGGTGTCGACACAACTTCTTCTTTTGGTGTCGACACAATGCCTGGGTATCGATACAATTCCTCACAAGTGTCGACATAATTCTTCAGAAGTGTCATCATAATTCTTCACAAGTGTCGACACTTGTACTTAGAAAATTTTCTTCCAATTCTTAAACATGCACAATGAAACTCAAACATACATCAAATACAAATTGATATATATCATTAATTAAGATGAGGCTTCTCCAAATCTGGTACATATTAACAGTGTACCTAACACTATCCCAACTAGTGACGGTCAACACCGCACCTACATCCTCTCACAATACTACCCGTAGGGATATGACACTCTAAGCATTGGATTACTAAATTCATCCCGTTAATCAAACATTCACATGGCCATAGATTATCCTCCTACATGTCATTCCAAATGATTTTAACACATTATAAACATGATGCCCATTTATATTAGTCAACCAATTTCTATCAAATCATTTCGTTTAAGTATGTTTCGCTTCACAAATCAAATTCATGGGATCCAATTATTAAACTTCATAAATTATAGAACTAAGATGATTAACATAAAAGAGCTCACCAAACCTCAAGTTAACTTGCAACATTGACTCCACCGAGTCCAAATCCCATGCTATACCAAACCCAGAATTTAAGTGCAGAATAAATTTGGACAGCAACTTCGACGGGAGATTCCTGAAGCTACATGAATCCGGTAAAAACGTGTAACCCCTTGATGGAAAGGTCTTTCCATGGGTTACAACTTTCATACTCAGATCACAACCCAGATATGAGAGTAAGATACTTGAAATCGGCTTCAGAATCCGCTGCGTACAGAACACAATTTCTGCATGCAAGGTTTGCCGGCCGCCAAATTTGTTCGGTCTTTCTCGTGGCTACAGATGTCTCCTGAAGTCGTACAACCATTCATTGGAATGGTATTTTCAAGGGCTTAAACTTTCATGATTAGTCAAAAGCCCAGATCTGAACATATCACACCTGAAAATGGTCATGAAGATCACTGCGTGCAGCACACAGATTCTGCACGCATCTTAAGGCGGAATGAATGACATCAGTTCATCTTCCTCCTCAAGTCGATCTTACCAAATCACATCAGAAATTTCTCCTACCTTATTCACACTCAAGAGTCCATGACTCTTCATGAAAGCATCCCCCATCTTCACATAGAAGGTTGGAGAGGTTGAAGACACCACTAACCTTAGAGCACAAGCCCTAGAACGACTTCTTCCTAGAGAAATCATAATCTCGCAAGTCTAGGCTATTTTGAGTCGACATCTCACCTAGATATCTACATATCTATTACCAAGGGAAAGGGGAGGAAGCTCACCTCATTTCCAGCGGTTCCACCATTTCCGGCCAAGGACCTTGTAACTCTTCGCGGCGGCATATTCTTCTTCACGACGGCAGTGGATCTTCTCCTCGAGGACTTGCTCCAGCACCTTCTTCCCTTCTACAGCAGTTTCTTCAGAAAAAATAGGTTGGAATGAGGAGTGAAAACAGCTAGGGTTTTCACAACCCTTATATGTGAAAAGTGACACGGGTAGGGATACGCCCGTGTCCTTACCTGTAACGCCCCCGATTTTTTTCTGCGATTATTTAATTCTCGTTTGGCGTTACGTTGACGCGTTTCCGACATGTGTCATTTGTTAGAGCGTGGTCTTAGCTCTTTTGGTTCCTTGTATGGTTGTCGGTAGCCTTTTTGGCAAGATCCCCTAGCAAGTCAGGTCTGTTTTGGTGACTGGTGAGGCCTCTCGGGGGATGCTTGTGTTTTGGCTTCGGGTAGTGATAACCCGAGTTTGGTTCGTCGAAAGTTGATTTCGACTTCGCCGTTGCGTTCGTAGCGTGGGTATTTAGCTACGGTGTTATTAAGTCGGATTCCGAGGTGGTTTGGTTTTCGCGTCGTTTTGTGGTATTAATAATAATAATGCAAATAATTAATTTATGAAACTTGAATTGAATCCCGAGGCGGTGGGGCTGATTAGACGCGTCCATGCATTTATATATAAAGCCTTAGACAAAATCCATACTTTTCATTGTCTCCTTCCTTGAGGTTATAACCGCTGCATGTTGAGAGGAAGTAAAACTGCAAACCCTGTACCCTTCAGACGCCGATTCTGGGAGCGTTAGTGGACGGAATTCGATTCCGAAAGCGGATTTGGAGTGCTCTCGCCTAGACCTTCATTCCTACGGTAAGAAATTCAATTTTTCGTGGTGTTTCTAGAGGTCTCGGAATTTTTAGTTTGATCTTTTTCCGCCATTAAACCTTAGATCCTGTTTAGGTGCTGTTGCGGCTGGAGCCGAGAGAGAGAGACAGGGCTGTGCAAGATAAATTCTGGAATTGAGGCAAGTGGTGCTCCTATCCTTGCCAAGTTTTCTTCTCCTTTTCATGGTCATATTTGCTATAAGTTTTCCCTATTTTCCCAAGATTAATATTTTACTCGGTTTTTTCGTCAAAAGCATATGAATCATTAACCATTATGGCCCTTTATGTTTCTGTTTGCATTCTCTCAAAGTTCTGAAAATGACATCTTCGGCTGGAGTACTGTAGTCTTGTTTGTTTTTTATTAAATTGTTCCCGGATAATCATTCAAAGTGTTCCCTGTTAAAACCTCTGTTTGGGTAGTATCTAGCCTTTCAACCCTAGAATTTAATAGCAGTGAGATTTCATACTTATATTACCAGTAATAGGTTTGTATTAGGCTAATAAGTTTTGTCGGGAACGAAGTTGGAGGTACAGGAATGCTGTACACTCAATGCAGCCAGTTCGGCGAAGATCGTCGACCTGAGTTCGACGATAATCGTCGAACTGAGATTGACGATCTTTGGTTGTTTGAGATTGTCGACCTGAGTTCGACGATGATCGTCGAACTAAGATCAACGATCTCTGTTTGCCTGAGTTCGGCGAGGATCGTCGAGCTGAGTTCCACGAGGATCGTCGAACTGAGTTCGACGATTTTCTATGGCCTGCATTTAACGCAAAATCGTCGAACGGAATTCGACAATTTCCTTTGGCCTGCGTTTATCGGAAGATCGTCGAACGGTGTTAGATGATTTTTCCCGTTACCTGTGATCTAGGAAAGGCAAATCGTCGAACGGAGTTCGATGATTTCCCGTGTCCTGTGATTCGACGAAAATCGTCGAGCTGCGTTCGACGATTTTCCTGAGTTCGACGATTTTCCTGAGTTCGACGATTGTCCCGCGCTCGACGAAAATCGTAGAGCTGCGTTCGACGATTCCTGTAGGCAGAAATTTATTTCTTTTCAATTGCTTTTCTTCCCGAGTGATTACCTTCTAAGGGAAATGTCGTGTCGGCCTTTCGTTCTTCCTTTGTTTTGAGGGCCGAATCGTGGGTTATGGCAGGTAGTGGTATTTTGACGCTCTAAAGGAGAGGGATGTTTTGTGTGCGAGCCGTGGCCGCCACGTTTTAGCCCCAGGTACGTGTTGGGCATTGCTGTGGCTGCCACCCTTTTTATCCCAGGTACGGGCTGGGTTTGTGGTGGTTTTGTGCTGACAGTGAAATTTTATTTTTTTTGTTGGAACTGTTTTGTTTGGGGGACTGTTTTTGGTCACCAACTCAGGTCCATGATGATTTACTACTGCTATTCCTCACAAATTAGGATTGTTAGGTGTTTCTTCCTTGTAGAATGCAGCATAATGTGACAAGTTTTCTTGTCTTTTGCCTTGTAGCCTCTACAGGATTTGAGTAGGGCTTGGTGTTGTTGCTTGGCACTTGGTGTACTTTGGACAGTGTTTGCTTTTACTGTCTTGTTGACTTACTCTCTTGTTCCATTTTAATTTAATGCCCTAGTTCAGATTTTCTTGATTCACTTGCTGAGGTGTTCTTTTCTTTTCTGAATGCCTCAGGTTCGGACTAGTAGCCGAGTAGACGGCTAGATTTGTTATGGTGTTGCTGGTAATCCCTTGAGTTGTAGGGATCTTTCTCTTGGTTGTTCTGAGGTAGTTTTTCTGCTTTTCTTACAGACATACATACTTGTAAGTGGGTTCATGTCAGTTTGTTGGCGCCCACTGGTAGTTTTACCTTATGATACTAGATATGTTTCTTTTACTACTACCTTTTTTTGGAGATAGTCTACTTGCCCTTGGGAAGTTTTATGTTAGGTTGCTAGTTATTTTCAAACCTAAAAACACTACTATAAGTATATCTCATGATGAGCATGTTTTATAAAACTCATACACTACTTTCCAAGTAACGTAAAAAGATCGTTTTCCTACTTATAATATACCATAAATATAAAGTCTTGCATAGTATAAGTTGACCTCGGGGGTCACTTATGCACACTCATAGGATGTCAAAAATAAATAAAGTATTTTCCGCTGCGTATAAGTATAGTTTTTAAACCGTGGACTAGATGATCCACCAAGCTGAGGGATACGGACCATATAATTATATCTGATTTTTTTAATCATTAAACTTATGGAATTTTCATAGTCCAGTAGGTGGTGTTCGCCCGAGCGTCGACAGTTATCCCTTACTCGACGTGTCATCACGACGCATGTTTTTCTCAAACTCTGATACTTCTTGAATTCGGAGAAAAATGCGGGTTGTGACAGTTGGTATCAGAGGGAGGTTGCTTGATAATTTGATGGGCAACCTTTCCTTATAGGTATTAGATGTTTAGCATCATATCATACACACACCAATATGTCATCAGCACGTCTTGGATGAAGCACAAACACTACACTTATAGCATAACATGAAGTATATGCAGAATATTATGTAGTATGGGATGCATAATATGTGTTTGTATATGGATCCACCATAGGGGCGAACATGTGAGAGTTATGTAGTATGGGATGCATAACCTCACCACATGAATACGAGTAGCACATTTCTTTTTCGTTGCATGAGAATATTATGTAGTATGGGATGCATAACATTTTCATGCGTACGCCGCTCATGACATGCATTAGGGCCATTTTTTTAGAATGCATAGCACAATCATGCATAACATAACATTGCATAATCACAACGTGCCAAGCTAAAGATTTGCAGGATGACATATGTACACACATGGTTTTTAAATTAGAAAAAGAATATAAATTCATGCATTCCTGATCTATGCACAAGAGTTAGATGATGGTGGTTAACCATCCTAGGATAGGCATAACATCATTTTTGTTCAAATAAACCCCCAGAGCAAGTTTAACAGTTTTAAGATCATATTTATGTATGTATTGTTTGTACTTGAAAGTCCACCTAGTGTCAACTATGTTCACCTATGGGGGGGGGGGGGGAATAGGTGACGTGAAGCGTATTTGCGGAATTTAAGACGGTACCTGCACAATAAAAACAAACAGCACAGCACACAAAATACACATGCAATTTATAGTGGTTCCCCGACTTGGGTACATCCACTTTCCCCCTTCGACCTATCTCCCAACAAGGGACGACTCGGTCACTTCTCCAACAGGATTGAAATCCAATCCTTGCACTATCGGAAGGAACCCTTCCACACGTAGGAGTCAACACTCCCACAAACCGGGTTGCACCCAACCCTTACAACACGGAACAATCGTTCCTTTACAACAAAAGTAAAATAGAATGTACACGAGATACAAACTTCGTTTGGAGACTACGGTGTTCCTCTTCGTTCGACGACGTGTTCGTGAAGTCAACGAAGAGTCTACAACCCTAGATCTCTCTTGGAGAGGATCTCCCCGGAACCGGCGGCGGCAATACAAACGGTGGCTTGGTTCGGGATCGACGGCGACGACGATGTGCGGCTGCACTTCTTTAGAGATCCAAGCTTCGTAGCGAAGTTAGCTAGGTCTACCAACGGTCATACTAGGATCAATCGTCTTGATCGATTCGGATGGGGAAGACTTTCCCGATCTACAAATCGAGAGACAAGAGATCTCCGGTTATATACGTGAGACGCTGAGCTTAGCTAGGCTTCTATCGACCGGAGATCTGGAAGAAAACACGATCACGACCGGCGATCTACAATCTCTCGCGGCGACGGAGGCGGCGGCGGAAAAAATCGCGAACTAGGTCAAGTCGCGGCTCTGCTTTGTATATCTTTTTCCGTGCTTCTACTGTTCAAAAATACCCGTGTATTTATACACTGTAGATACTAACAATATGACCGTTGTGGGTCCCACAAGTAGAAACCCGAAATCCGGTTCAAAATAGTCCAGCGGCAGAATCCGGTCCAGCAGCATCCAGAGAAAACGCCAAGTAAAATTCGTCGAGAATCATTGGTGATTCTCGACGAATCGGCGAGAATCAGTTAACGATTCTCGACGATTCATCGAGAATCACTAGTGATTCTCGACGATTTCCTTGTTGATTCTCAACGATTTTCACTTGGTATTCATGACCTGCTCAGCGACGGGTTCGGCGAGAATCATCAGTGATTCTCGCCGAATCTTACTTGGCACCATTTTGAGGTAGCCGGAAGGAGTCGGCGAGAATCACTAATGAATCTCGACGATTCGGCGAGAATCACTAGTGATTCTCGCCGAATCGGCGAGAATCACTTGGTGATTCTCGTCGACTTTTACTTAGACGAATTTTCGTCTTTCCACCCAAGAGCTGCCCCTTGACCCATCCTTGCTCCTTGTCTTCTCTTGCATAAACACGGCCCTGTGCTTGAAAGTAAGTGCACTCCAATAGAGAGAGTACACGTAGGCCAACACACTGATCTGCTCAACGAGGGATTATGTCATGCAGACCTGTGTATATTGACCTACTGCACCCTGACATTGGTGTGCACTTAGCGTGGAAGAACTGCAAGCACAACTTAAGAGTTTTCATCAAATACATTGTGAATTAATCTTAGCTTGACAGGTGGCTTCCTCAAATCCAGGTGATTGTGGATACAATACCCAACAATCTCCCCCTATTTGACGAAGCCAAAACCCTACTAGCTAAGATGAATAACACCAATCAAATAATAAAGACAGCATTCAGAAGTTAAATATGCAGCACAAGAGAATATAAGCAACCAGATCAGGACTTGAGTCATTCACAATTTCAAATATATATACCAATATATATATACACATATAATCTCATAATTGTTCATATAATAGCAATAAGCAGTAAATGTTCTTAAGAGAAAATGATAAGCTATAGATTGTTGACTATTTTTCCTTAGCTAAGTCATCCTTGAATTTTTGCGCCAAATACTTCTTCTTTTGCCTCTCCATGTACTCTTTAGGCTTCGGATAATATCTGGGAGGAGGAACTTTATCTGCATCCGTGTTGTTTCTGAAGAAGATGTTTCATTTCGCTTCATACGCCTTATGCATCTCCCATTCATACTGGCTGTATACCTCCTTTCGATTGATTTCCCCCTGTTCCTGTAGCCAGAAGGTGTCCAAGATGATATTCTTTGAAACTGGACTCCACTTTTCATTTCTTACTTTCTCCTCACTCAGTCGAGTTCTCTTTTCAGCCTGTGTCTCCTTGGAGGTCCCTTCTTGAGCTTTTCGCTTGCCCCTGGCTTTTGCTAGGGCCTCGTGGTCAAACATGCTCATCAGTTTAGCTTTGGAAATAGCCCTAGCATCAACTTCACTTATGGGAACATCTGCAGCACTTGCACCTATTCCCTCAGCAGCACTTACTCCCGCAGTAGCCATAGAAGTCTCAAGAGCATGAATACCTGCAGGGTTGTCAGGCAAAACGACGCCTAACGCGCCTAACGCCTGTTGGAGGATCCACCAGCAGCTCTCATGGACATATTTGTTTGACTGTTCGAAGTTTGTGATCATGATTTCTTGAAGCTCGGCCATCTTAGCTAGATACTCTTTCTCCCCCTTTTTGGCTTCGACCGCGATGGAATTGGCATATGAGTGCAGCGAGTCATCAATATGCTTTGAGGTCCGGGAGAATTCAGTGACCAAGGCCTGCTGATTTGCGTTGAGAGTGACCATATTACCGTCAAACTTTTGAATGTTGTTTCCTACAACATGAGCGTTCTGATTTACTACAGCAAGAGTGTCGGTGGTCTTCTTCAATCCGGCCATAAGAAGTGTGACAGCTTCGCCGGCCGCGGTATACTTCTCTTCAAATTTCTTGTCCATCACGTCAAGTTTATGGTTGATCTCCACCATATTCGTGAGCATGAGATTTTCAGACTTCTTAATTCTATGCAGCAGTTTATTCTGAGCTTTATCAAAGGAGGCTTTAAGTTCATTCACTATGACCTGAATGACATTTACAGTGTGAGTGGCTAGCTCATCTCGTAACGGAAGAGCCGGAGGCACTTCTTGGCCTTGCTCTTCAGCAGACGCCTCTGTAGAGCTAGACACCAGCACAGTCTCTACGGGGGGAATGCTGGCGGCCTCTGTAGATTTTTCTGACTACCCCTCCACTGGTGCAGGCTTGTCAGATGGAGGTTCAAAGAGATCCGGAGCCTCCAATGCTTCATGTCCCTCATTCTCGTCTTCCTCTCTGTCATCATCCATGAAATCATCTTCATCAGCAGCCTCTTCCAACTCTTTGTCAGCAGTCTCCAGTACAGTAGCTTCGGCTCCTTGATCGTTTCGGTTCGGGGCCTCCCCATGCTCCAGCTCAGGTTCACTTTCTTCGTGTAGATCTGTCACAGCATCTCTGGCCAGCTGGGAGATGTCAGATACTACATCAGTATGAGGGGGTAGAGGCACCCCCTCGATTCCTGCAGTCAAAGTGTCAGGAATTTCACTGTGGGTGACTACTGGAGATACTCCCTGTTGTTCTTCCACGGCAGTCTGCCCAATACGCCTCTCCCATCGGTCAAACACACTTGAGTCCATCTTCTTCAAGTAGTGTAGAGGAACACCTTTGCTCATGTCAAACCTGTCTCCATTTAGCTGATTTAGATACAGACTTATGATTCGGCCAAAACTCGGAGAGCCCAAGGTGTCCTTTATCTTCTCGAACAGCAACTCCCCCCAGTTGAACCTTTTACGGCAGACAACAGCTATCAGGATCTTGAACATATCCGCTGAGATATGGTCATGAGAGCCCGGCTTGCAGATGAGCACCTTTCCAATTATGTCAGACAGGAGCTTCCCTTCTTCATTCATATCCTTTCTCTTTATGGACCTAGTTCCTCGTGGAAGACCGCAGAATAAGAGAGTTCTGGTTTTGTCATCGTCCTCCAGATAGTCCTCATGCTCCGAGCTAGAAAGCTGCAGGAAGCGGGTCAGCTTGCTGGCAGACATCTTGACTTTTGCCCCAGCCACCTTGCTTTTGATGAGTGAGTCGCCATTTCGGAGTCTTGCGGTAGCGAAGAACTCCAGTACCTCTTTGTCTAAGATTTTACAAGGGTGCTCCAGGACGAATGTTAGCCCAGCCTCTTCCAGCATCAGAATGATGTTGCGGAATTCGTCCGAGGTGTGAGAGAACCCAGTTCGAACAAGCTCGCAACAAGTGACCAACCCAGCAGTTGTCCTTGGAGCCATTGCAGATCTAAGGAGAGAATCCCTATTCTACGCTTAATCAAAAATCAAAAAGGATGCGACACTAGCGATCAAGTCCAAGTAAGGGTGAGGGAGGGTTACCTAAAGGTGTAGACGGTGGGTTAGTGCGATGAAGACGAGGGACACCCGATGAGTGTACGCCGAGAAATTCCTGGTGGCAAGACTCAAAACCGGAAGAGCTTCCAAGAGCAAGGTGAGCGTCCTGCGGGAAACTTGCGGTGAGCAACGATGAAAGGGGAAGACGATTAGGAGAGATTCCAGCGGGAATCGGCGGGAGACCTTCGATGGAGATCGGTTCGGCGAGATTTTTGCAGGAGTCGGCGAGTTTCCGGCGGAGGAGTTGATTCGGCGAGCTTTCCTGTGAAGTGCGGCGGGATTTGCTCCTTCGGCGAGATTCTTATGGAAGGCGAAGGGTCGGCGAGATTCTAAGTATATAAAGAGTCGGCGGGATTTCAGCTCATTCGACGAGTATGCTGCGGTAAGTTTCCCGTGGAAATGAAAGGTCGGCGGGATTTGTATAAGTCGAAATCGAAAGGTTTCTTTACTAGGAATCTTCAAGTTAAGACGCATTGCAACATTTTCGAATTCTTCTGATGTCAAGTCAATTTAAAAATGATAAATATATATAAATTTTAAAGCCAATCTATTTGGGTTTAAACGAGGCTTTTCCAAACACTTCTTGATGTCAATTGTGAGTTGTCGAGATTCACAATGACATATCTTCGTTAACTCTTCATTGATGTATAAAAGGTTTGTATGTATCGAGTTAACCTATCCTTAGATGTGCACACATACATGTATAAGCATAAGTATAAATATACATATAGATAGAGATATATGTGTAAATGTGGATGCAATATGACGCAAGTCCTTGAACTGATCAAAAGTACCTGGGATTATGAGAATTAACATTTAGTCTCTCTGACTTTAACATACCAGGTGCTCGATGTTAGAATGCCTATGGAGATATCACTTCTGTTATTCCAGATGCATGTTCCAATTCAGTCTTGGAACACCTACTGTCTAGTTCCCCTCATATTTACGGGAACCTAGACTACCCTACAAGAAAGAATTATCTTACCTTAGGATCCCAAATCATATTGGGTCCTAGGTTCCTGTTAGCATAAGCACTCGACTGCCTTCCCCCAGAAAACCTGTCAGGAAGACTACCTCTATCCTGTGAATGTGGATAAGCCCTTGCCTTTGGCACAGAGGGGTTGTGCCAACAGTCGATGGCAAAGTGTCCCACTTTGCCACAGCACCAACATGGGTGAATGTTGTATCGCCGTTTCTGACCTGATCTAGTGACTGAGGTAGTCACGGTCCTAGGTCTAACCGGGATAGAGCATGATCGCCTCACAAAATTTTCTCTTCCATCGTGACACGTGGAAGGGTGGAGGGAATGCATGTTGTGAGCGTCATGAGGCCGGGAAGGTGGTGCCTTTCTCACAGGCATCCCCCTTCCAGAGGCCCCATGAAAACTTACACCATGACTTCTATCCTCCCTATTCTGTGTCCTCGGGTGGTGAGAAGTCTTCTGTGAGCAGGGACATGCAGATTCACACCGAGTTGAGGCAGTGACAGTGAATACAAAGGGCTCAGAATGAGCCTTAGGTATTCTCTCATGGGTTGCCACGACGGCCCTTGCACTGTGGGTGTCTCCACATGGGGACAGATCACCCCTGCAATGACCACGACTATTCCTGTGGTCATACCTGAAGGCATGATGAGTTGTCTTCCTGCTTGGAGTGGGGGGTCGGAACACCATTTCCCCATTTCTCCACGAATTGATAATCCGGGAGATCCACCCATTTTCTTGCTTTCTCTTTATAGCATCAACTTTGGAAAAGTTTGATACTATACGTTTCTCATTCTCTAGACTACTCTCTAGAGCTGAGATCTTAGAGTCTTTGACCTTGTTAGACGCCAATTGGAGAACCAACAAGATCTTCAGTCGAGCAATCTCTTGAGCTTGCTCCTCAGCAAGTAGGTTGCTTGACTGAAGGGCTCTCTTCAGAGAATCAGAATCTTCTGGAGGAAAGCAGTTCCTGTCTTCAGAAAGTTCAAAAGAGATGGGGCAGGATGAGGAAGTTACCTGCTCTTCAGTGTTATTGTCATTCAAGCCAGTGACCATTGCGTCATCCTCATCAGAGGACCTTTCCTCACTGGTCTCATCAGTCTCAGACATGGACACTGGAGCTCTGATGCTGTCCGAGAGATGCTTGCCTTCATCTTCAGAGGTGAGGACCCCCACATAGGCTTCATCCTCTGGTTGACAGCAAATTCCACCTTTCTCTGACTCCCTCATCAACTCGGAGATCATCACCCACATGGATTTAGCCGTCCTACATTTTTCTAATCTAGAGCGAGAAGCTCCAGACTAGATATCCAAGATAATTTGACGAATCCTCTCGTCCAAGTTAAATAGTGACAGTTTTGTCTCTGACATCTCAGCAATGCACATGGGCACTTGGATCCCAGAGTCGGAGGTCTTCATGGGAATAAACGGACCCTCTTCCAGGATGAAGGATGCTCGAGGATCGATAGCATCAAGGTGAAATGACACTCTCATTCTACAGATGGGATAATAATCCTTTGTGCATGCGGGGAGTTTGAGTGGCGATATCTCATAATCCAGCTCCATGCTTTTGACACTGGTGGCAGGAATCTACTCAAGGTGTTAGCCTTTTTGATGAGTAACCTCGCTTTGATACCACTTGAAAGTCCACCTAGTGTCAACTATGTTCACCTATAGGGGGGGGGGGGAATAGGTGACGTGAAGCGTATTTGCGGAATTTAAGACGGTACCTGCACAATAAAAACAAACAGCACAGCACACAGAATACACAGGCAATTTATAGTGGTTCCCCGACTTGGGTACATCCACTTTCCCCCTTCGACCTATCTCCCAACAAGGGACGACTCGGTCACTTCTCCAACAGGATTGAAATCCAATCCTTGCACTATCGGAAGGAACCCTTCCACACGTAGGAGTCAACACTCCCACAAACCGGGTTGCACCCAACCCTTACAACACGGAACAATCGTTCCTTTACAACAAAAGTAAAATAGAATGTACACGAGATACAAACTTCGTTTGGACACTACGGTGTTCCTCTTCGTTCGACGACGTGTTCGTGAAGTCAACGAAGAGTCTACAACCCTAGATATCTCTTGGAGAGGATCTCCCCGGAACCGGCGGCGGAAATACAAAAGGTGGCTTGGTTCGGGATCGATGGCGACGACGATGTGCGGCTGCACTTCTTTAGAGATCCAAACTTCGTAGCGAAGTTAGCTAGGTCTACAAACGGTCATACTAGGATCAATCGTCTCGATCGATTCGGATGGGGAAGACTTTCCCGATCTACAAATCGAGAGACAAGAGATCTCCGGTTAGACACGTGAGACGCTGAGCTTAGCTAGGCTTCTATCGACCGGAGATCTGGAAGAAAACACGATCACGACCGGCGATCTACACTCTCTCGCGGCGACCGAGGCGGCAGCGGAAAAAATCGCGAACTAGGTCAAGTCGCGGCTCTGCTTTGTATATCTTTTTCCGTGCTTCTACTGTTCAAAAATACCCGTGTATTTATACACTGTAGATACTAACAATATGACCGTTGTGGGTCCCACAAGTAGAAACCCGAAATCCGGTTCAAAATAGTCCAGCGGCAGAATCCGGTCCAGCAGCATCCAGAGAAAACGCCAAGTAAAATTCGTCGAGAATCATTGGTGATTCTCGACGAATCGGCGAGAATCATTGGTGATTCTCGACGAATCGGCGAGAATCAGTTAACGATTCTCGACGATTCGTCGAGAATCACTAGAGATTCTCGACAATTCCCTTGTTGATTCTCAACGATTTTCACTTGATATTCATGACCTGCTCAGCGACGGGTTCGGCGAGAATCATCAGTGATTCTCGCCGAATCTTACTTGGCACCATTTTGAGGTAGCCGGAAGGAGTCGGCGAGAATCACTAATGAATCTCGACGATTCGGCGAGAATCACTAGTGATTCTCGCCGAATCGGCGAGAATCACTTGGTGATTCTCGTCGACTTTTACTTAGACGAATTTTCGTCTTTACACCCAAGAGCTGCCCCGTGACCCATCCTTGCTCCCTGTCTTCTCTTGCATAAACACGGCCCTGTGCTTGAAAGTAAGTGCACTCCAATAGAGAGAGTACACGTAGGCCAACACACTGATCTGCTCAACGAGGGATTACGTCATGCAGACCGGTGTATATTGACCTACTGCACCCTGACATTGGTGTGCACTTAGCGTGGAAGAACTGCAAGCACAACTTAAGAGTTTTCATCAAATACATTGTGAATTCATCTTAGCTTGACAGGTGGCTTCCTCAAATCCAGGTGATTGTGGATACAGTACCCAACAGTACTTGTAGTTAGTTCCAACTATTGTACCCGGATTTGACTAATGTTGATATGACCATAGGATGGCATGGCATCCTTCAACCAGTTCGACTCCCCTATCTAAGGGTGAGAATTCTGGAGCGCAGAGTGATGCGGTGATCAAGAGCTTGCGGTTGAGCAATGATTCCTTGACCAGGCAGTTGGTGGAGAAACAGGTCCAGATCCAGTCTCTGGCGGCAGTTGTGGCAGGACAGACTCAGGGAGTGCAGCAGCCTGTAGGGGGTTCAGCTGTCCCTCCCCCTCCTACTCCCCTGAGACCTCGAGTGGTGGTGCCAGTAGAGATGGCCTTCATTTCTCATTTTCAGAGACTTAACCCTCCTATATACGATGGGAAGGCAGATTTCATGGTCATAGATGATTGGCTGATCTCCATGGAGGAGATGTTCACGTACTCCGGTGTTGCTGATGATCAGAGAGTGATGATAGCCGCCTATCAGCTAAACGGTTTGGCTAAGAGCTGGTGGCTTAGGGAAAAGGAGAGCTTGGTGGCCGGTTGCACTTGGGGATTGTTCAAGGAGATGCTGTTGAGGAAGTTCCTGACTTCGGTCGAGCGTGACCGACTAATGAATGACTTCCTTCACCTGAAGCAGAGGCAACTCACGGTCAGTGAGTACGAGATAGAGTTCAGCATGTTGAGCCAGTTTGCCGCTGGGTTGGTGAGTGTTGAAGCAGATCGAGTCAAGCGGTTCCTTGGTGGCTTGAGGAGCGAGGTTCCGCAGTTAGCCAGTGCTTATGGGTCAGTGACTTATGCAGGGGTTGTGGAGGCTGCTCTGGAAGTGGAGGCAATTGAGACCGCAAAGAATAGATTCCAGCAAATGAGGAAGGACAAGAGGAAGTCTGCTGAAGAGAAGAACCCCCAGGTACTCGATGGTGCTCCAGGAAAGAAGAGCAGGGTAGTGTGTAGATTCTGTGGCCGGTCCGACCACCCTGTTGAGAGGTGTTTCAAGAAGGCGGGTGCTCAAAAGAAGAAGCAAGTTCATGCCATTCAAGGTGCTCCTAGGAAGGATGTTCCCTGCTCTGTGTGCAAGCGACCCGGGCATGATACTGCCCAGTGCTGGTCCAAGGATAGAGTCTGCTATCAGTGTGGCCAGAAGGGGCTTATCAAGACAAGGTGTCCTCAGGTCCAGCCTATTCTTCAGGCAGTTCCACTTCAGGCTTTACCTCTGCCTCAGCATGTGAACAAGGGTAAAGGGAAGCTGAATGTGATCTCTTCCGAGGAGGCCCAGACTTCGACTCAGGCCATCTCAGGTTAGTTGTTTTCCTAGCTTGAAAGTTTTATTTGCTAGAATGGTTATAGTTTTGTTTTGGTAGTTCCTTAGTTGCTTATATATACTCCTATAGGGATATTTAAGGTGAAGAATCATTGGGCGCGTGTTCTATTCGACTCCGGCTCTACCCACTCGTTTGTGGCTAGAGCTTTTGTATAGCGTTCTCAGTTGGTTCTAGATTAAGTTCGTGATACCTTCTGCATCAAGTTCCCTTCTGGTGAATCTGTGTTGTCATATTTGGGCATTTTGGGTTGCCCTATTTTGTTGGGGGACTTTCTTGCCAAGGCAGACTTGAAGATGATTGATCTAGAGGACTTCGATGTTATTCTGGGCGTGGACTGGTTGTCTAAGTATGATGCGGTTATTCAGTGCAAAGGGAAGCACTTAGACTTCATCAAGGACAACGGTCAGCCTGGTAGCGTGTATGATGATCCGGACCAGGATTCTCCTATCATTTCTGCGGTATGTGCTCAGAAGCTGTTTCATTCTGACTGTTTTGCTTTTTTAGTCTCGGTGGTTGGGACTATTGTTAGAGTACCGTGCTTGGAGGAGATTCCTGTTGTTCGTGGTTTCTCTGATGTTTTCCTGATGACCTTCCTGGTCTTCCCCCCGTGCGGGATGTTGAGTTTGTGATTGATTTGGAACCGGGTACGCATCCTATTGCTAAGGCACCGTATCGGATGGCCCCTCGTGAGTTGGAGGAGTTACGAGTCCAGTTGGACGAGTTGTTGGCTAAAGGTTTTATCAGGCCGAGTTCGTCACCTTGGGGTGCTCCTGTTCTATTTGTGAAGAAGAAAGATGGGTCGATGAGGCTGTGCATTGACTATAGGGAGCTGAACAAAGTTACCATAAAGAACAGGTACCCTCTGCCGAGGATCGATGATTTATTTGATCAGTTGCGTGGTAGCACAGTGTTTTCCAAGATCGATCTTTGTTCATGCTATCATCAGCTCAGGATCCGTGAGTCGGACATTCCACGGACTTCTTTCAGGTCGAGGCATGGGCATTTCGAATTCCTGGTTATGTCCTTTGGTTTGACCAACGCGCCATCAACATTCATGGATATGATGAACCGGGTGTTCAAGGACTTTCTAGACAAGTTCGTGGTGGTATTCATTGATGATGTGTTGATCTACTTCCGCAGTGCTGAGGAGCATGAGCAGCATCTGCGATTGGTTTTATCTACTTTGAGAGACCATCAGTTATTTGCCAAGCTGAGTAAATGTGAATTCTGGTTGTCCTAGGTTTCCTTCCTGGGTCATGTGGTGAACAAAGACGACATTTCGGTGGACCCGGAAAAGATTTCTGTTGTGATGGATTGGCATAGGCCGAGCACACCCAAGGAGATTAGGAGCTTCTTGGGGTTGGCCGGCTATTATAGAAGATTCGTGGAGGGCTTTTCTACCTTGGCAGCCCCCTTGACTAAGCTGACCCAGAAGAATGCGGCGTTCATTTGGAGCGAGAAATGCGAGGAGGCTTTTCTGGAGCTGAAGAGCAGGTTGTGTTCTGCTCCTGTTTTGACATTGCCTACGGAGGGCATGGACTATGATGTGTATGTGGATGACTCGCATGTTGGGCTCGGAGGTGTGTTGATGCAAGAAGGAAAGGTGATAGCGTATGGGTCGAGGGAATTGAAGACTCATGAGAGGAACTACCCTACACATGATCTTGAGTTCGCAGTAGTGATCTTTGACCTGAAGTTGTGGAGACATTTACTTTATGGTGCCCAGTGCAAGATCTACACCGATCATAAAATCCTAAAGTATGTCTTCACCCAGAAAGAGCTGAATTTGCGCCAGCGGCATTGGTTAGAGTATGTGGCCGATTATGATGTGGATATACAGTATCATTCGGGCATGGCCAATGTGGTGGCCGATGCCCTGAGCTGGAAGACGGGGAAGATCTTTAATCTCACCGTCAATCATTTATTGGAAGAGTTCCTCCTGATGGATATTTCCGTGGGACGCTGTGACATGGAGAGCAGTTTGGCAGGGGCGGAGCCGTCTTGGATTGCACTCACCAGGTTGCACAAGAAGGATGATCCGGATCTTCTGCACTTGTACCTCAGGACTGAGAGAGGGGAGTTGCCGGATTTTTCTATTGATGATGCAGGTACTTTGAAGTACCGCGGCAGGTTTTGCATCCAGCTGTTGGAGACATCAGGGGTATGATTTGCAGAGAGGCTCATGAATCCAGTGTTGCCTACCGTCCAGGATATACAAAGATGTATCATGAATTGATGCAGATTGCCTGGTGGTATGGGATAAAGGGAGATATAGCCCGATTCGTTGTTGAGTGCCACACTTGCAAGCGTGTGATGGCCGATCATGGAAGGCCTGGTGGCAAGTTGACTCCGTTGGAGATCCCTACTTGGAAGTGGGAAAGTATTGTTATGGACTTCATTACGGGTTGCCGAGATCTCCAAGGGGATTTGATTCTTTTTGGGTTATAGTGGACAGACTGACGAAGTGTGCTCACTTTGTGCCGTATAAGATTGACTATCCGATGAAAGAGATAGCAGAGCTGTATCTGAATGAAGTCATCCATCTTCACGGTGTGCCAGTTAACATCATTTTGGATCGAGACTCCCGTTTTACATCTCGCTTCTGGAGGAGTCTGCAAGAAGGTTTGGGTACAGATTTGAGGTATTCTACAGCTTTCCACCCGTAGAGCAATGGTCAGACTAAGCGAGTGAACCAGATAGTTGAGGATATGATCAGGTGCTACATCTTGGACCACAAAGGAGAGTGGGATGAGCGTTTGCGGCTTATGGAATTCGTATACAATAACAGTTACCAGGAAAGCTTGCAAATGGATCCGTTTGAAGCCTTGTATGGGAGGCGCTGCAGAGCTCCCTTGTTTTGGACCGAGGTCGGTGAGAGGCCTGTGTTGGGTCCGGATGCACTCGAGGAGATGGAAACTGCTGTGAAGCTTATTCGAGAAAAGCTTCGTATTGCTCAGGAGAGATATGAGAAGAACGCCAACCAACGTAGGTCTGACTTGGAGTTTTCTATAGGGGACCTTTTGTTTCTTAAGTTTTCCCCGATGGTTGGTGTTAAGAGGTTCGGTAAGAACCGGAAGTTGAACCAGAGGTATGTGGGGCCGTTTAAGATTGTTGAGCGGATTGGCGTGTCAGCATATATATTGGATTTGCCGGCAAATTTCCTAGGTATTCATAATGTGTTTCATGTAAGCCAATTGCGGAAGTGTGTGCGAAGCAGTGGGCAAGTCTTGGATGTTGTGCCACAGTTGGAGCCTAATCTTTCCTATGTTGAGGTGCCGGTCCGCATCTTGGATACTCAAGATCGGGTGCTACGGACAAAGTCTATCCCGATGGTGAAAGTTCTATGGAAGAATCAGGATTTGGAAAGCGCGACTTGGGAGCTAGAGTCGGCTATGAGGGAGGCTCACCCTCATTTGTTCCCTTGATTTGATTGGTACGTTTCCTTTCTAGTACTCTTGTTTGTTACCTTCCTTCTATAGTAGAAGTAGAGTATGTAAAGTTTCTGGACGAAACTTTCTTTTAGGGGGAGTGACTGTAACGCCCCCGATTTTTTTTGCGATTATTTAATTCTCGTTTGGCATTACGTTGACGCGTTTCCGGCATGTGCCGTTTGTTAGAGCGTGGTGTTAGCTCTTTTGGTTCCTTGTGTGCTTGTTGGTAGCCTTTTTGGCAAGATGCCCTAGCAAGCCGGGTCTGTTTTGGTGACCGGTGAGGCCTCTCGAGGGATTCTTGTGTTTTGGCTTTGGGTAGTGATAACCCGAGTTTGGTTCATCGAAAGTTGATTTCGACTTCGCCGTTGCGTTCGTAGCGTGGGTATTTAGCTATGGTGTGAATTTCGTCGAATTCCGAGTTGTTTTGGTTTTCGCGTCATTTTGTGGTATTAATAATAATAATGCAAATAATTAATTAATGAAACTTGAATTAAATCCAAAGGCGGTAGGGCTGATTAGACGCGTCCATGCATTTATATATAAATCCTTAGACAAAATCCAGACTTTTCATTGTCTCCTTCCTTGAGGTTATAACCGCTGCCTGTAGAGAGGAAGTAAAACCGCCAACCCTGTACCCTTCAGACGCCGATTCTGGGAGCGTTAGTGGACGGAATTCGATTATGAAAGCGGATTTGGATTGCTCTCGCCTAGACCTTCATTCCTACGGTAAGAAATTCAATTTTTTGTTGTGTTTCTAGAAGTCTCAGAATTTTTAGTTTGATCCTTTTCCGCCATTAAACCTTAGATCTTGTTTAGATGTTGTTGCGGCTGGAGCCGAGAGTAAGAGAGAGAGAGGCAGGGTTGTGCAAGATAAATTCTGGAATTGAGGCAAGTGGTGCTCCTACCCTTGCCAAGTTTTCTTCTCCTTTTCATGGTCATATTTTCTATAATTTTTCCCTATTTTCCCAAGATTAATATTTTACTATGTTTTTCCGTCAAAAGCGTGTGAATCATTAACCATTATGGCCCTTTATGTTTCTGTTTGCATTCTCTCAAAGTTCTGAAACTCAAATCTTCGGTTGGAGTACTGTTGTCTTGTTTGTTTTTTTATCAAATTGTTCCCTGATAATCATTCAAAGTGTTCCCTGTTAAAACCTCTGTTTGGGTAGTATCTATCCTTTCAACCCTAGAATTTAATAGCAGTGAGATTTCATACTTGTATTACCAGTAATAGGTTTGTATTAGGCTAAGAAGTTTGGTAAGGAACGAAGTTGGAGGTACAGGAATGCTGTACACTCAATGCAGCCAGTACGGCGAAGATCGTCGACCTGAGTTCGACGATAATTGTCGAACTGAGATCGACGATCTCTGGTTGCTTGAGATCGTCGACCTGAGTTCGACGATGATTGTCGAACTGAGATCAACGATCTCTGTTTGCCTGAGTTCGGCGAGGATCGTCGAGCTGAGTTCAACGAGGATCGTCGAACTGAGTTCAACTAGGATCGTCGAACTGAGTTCAACGATTTTCTGTGGCCTGCGTTTAACGCAAAATCGTCGAACGGAATTCAACAATTTCCTTTGGCCTGTATTTATCGGAAAATCGTCGAACGGCGTTCGACAATTTTTCCCGTGACCTGTGATCGACAAAAGGTAAATCGTCGAACGGAGTTCGACGATTTCCCGTGTCCTGTGATTCGACGAAAATCGTCGAGCTGCGTTCGACAATTTTCCTGAGTTCGACGATTTTCCTGAGTTCGACGATTGTCCCGCGCTGAACGAAAATCGTCGAGCTGCGTTCGATGATTCCTATAGGCAGGAATTTATTTCTTTTCAATTACTTTTCTTCCCGAGTGATTACCTCCTAGGGGAAATGTCTTGTCGGCCTTTCGTTCTTCCTTTGTTTTGAGGGCCGAATCATGGGTTATGGCGGGTTGTGGTATTTGGACGCTCTAAAGGAGCGGGATGTTTTGTGTGCGCGCCGTGGCCGCCACATTTTAGCCCCAGGTACGGGCTGGGCATTGCTGTGGCCGCCACCCTTTTTATCCTAGGTACGGGCTGGGTTTGTGGTGGTTTTGTGCTGACAGTGAAATTTTATTTTTTTGTTGGAGCTGTTTTGTTTGGGGGACTATTTTTGGTCACCAACTCAGGTCCATGATGATTTACTACTGCCATTCCTCACAAATTAGGATTCTTAGGTGTTTCTTCCTTGTAGAATGCAGCATAATGTGGCAAGTTTTCTTGTCTTTTGCCTTGTAGCCTCTGCAGGATTTGAGCAGGGCTTGGTGTTGTTGCTTAGTAATTGGTGTACTTTTGGTTTACTTTGGACAGTGTTTGCTTTTACTGTCTTGTTTACTTACTCTCTTGTTCCATTTTAATTTAATGCCCTAGTTCAGATTTTCTTGATTCACTTGCTGAGGTGTTCTTTTCTTTTCTGAATGCCTCATGTTCTGACTAGTAGCCGAGTATCCGGCTATATTTGCTATGGTGTTTTTGGTGATCCCTTGAGTTGTAGGGATCTTTCTCTTGGTTGTTGTGAGGTAGTTTTTCTGCTTTTCTTACAGACATACATACTTGCCAGTGGGTTCGTGTCAGTTTGTTGGCGCCCACTAGTAGTTTTACCTTATGATACTAGATATGTTTCTTTTACTGCTACCTTTTTTTGGAGATAGTCTACTTGCTCTTGGGAAGTTTTATGCTAGGTTGATAGTTATTTTCAAACCTAAAAACAGTACTATAAGTATATCTCATGATCAGCATGTTTTATAAAACTCATACACTACTTTCTAAGTAACATAAAAAAGATTGTTTTTCTAGTTATAATATACTATAAATCTAGAGTCTTGCATAGTATAAGTTGACCTCGGGGGTCACTTATGCACACTCATAGGATGTCAAAAATAAATAAAGTATTTTCCGCTGCGTATAAGTATAGTTTTTAAACCGTGGACTAGATGATCCACCGAGTCGAGGGATACGACCCTTAAAATTATATCTGATTTTTCTAATCATTAAACTTATGTAATTTTCATAGTCTAGTAGGTGGTGTTCGCCCGAGCGTCGACAGTTATCCCCTGCTCGACGTGGCATCACAACGCATGTTTTTCTCATACTCTGATACTTCTTGAATTCGAAAAAAAATGCGGGTTGTGACATTACTCGTGTCCTGCTCGTGCGAAGCATCACATGCCGTTACCTGACGTTTCGATACACAAATATGGGTAGGGACACGCCTGTGTCCCTACACGTGTCCACATGACACGACCGTGTTCTCAGGCTGTGTCCTCCTCTGGACACACCTCGTCAAGCTCATCTCGACACATACGGGTAGGGACATGCCCGTGTCTCTACCCGTGTCCTTCTCAAGGTGCACTTCGTCGATCTCAACTCGACGCACTCGGGTAGGGACACGCCCGTGTATCTACCCGTGTCATCTTCACACAGGTAGTGATACACACGTGTCACTACCCGTGTCCTTCTCTACGATAACTCGAGCCATCGACTCAAGTGTTGGTTGGATAGACATAGGTAGGGACACGCCCGTGTCTCTACCCATGTCCTTCACAGGAATAGTGGTTTTGCTTACACAGGTAGGGGCATACCGTGTCCCTACCATTCCATCATGCACAAGGGTAGTGACACTCCCGTGTCACTACCCGTGTCCTTCTCTAAACATACTCAAGTCGTTGAGTCGAGAGCTGGCCTCTCCCACACGGGTAGGGACATGCCTGTGTGTCTACCTGTGTCCTATTCTGTACTGATTTCTTCTCCCATTTACAAGTATAGCCCTATTGTCAGCACTTCCCTGAACCCAAGTCAGCTCTTCTGAATCAAAACATGCACGAGGGGCCTGGTGCGAATCGGGACGTTACAACTTGTTCTTCACCTTAAGTTCAGCTAAAAACATTGCGCGCGCAACTAAATTGCAGAAACCATACATCCAACATAATAGATTGCTAGCTGAGTCGAAGACTAACCTGAGATCACTTGAGTCGATGATTGGGCTTCCTCCTAGGTCAGCACATCCAAATTTCCCTTTCTTTTGTCCATATGAGGTGGGGTTGGCGGTAGAGTCTGCTACGGAACTGCATGCTGCGCCGGCGAGCTCTACAGGCAATTAGCCCTCATGTGTCCTTTCTGGATGCAGAGAAAACAAGCTCTAGCGTTCTTGCGTCAACAGGCCGCATCGTTCCCACTCTTCCGGCAATAAGTGCAGACAGGGCCTCCCTTTGGTGCATCCTGGATCGCGTGTACCTGAGACTGCTTCTGCACATCCAGTCACTTAAAGCACTTCTCAAAAGGGTGGCCTGGATTACCACAAAAGCTACAAGCTTCCCTTCGATCCTTCTTCATTGTAGGGACCGATGCCCTTGTACTTCCACCATCATCGGATTTCCTCTTGTCCTTCTAGGCATGCAATCCCCAATTCTTCGCATTATCTATCGCATCAACCTTCAAGGTGACCTCTACTATTTCTGTAAAGGTCTCAAATTTGTACGTGTTAGCCAACTACTGGATGTCATATCTCAGACCACCCATGAAGCGTTTTACTCTGCCTTCTTCGGATGCTAACAGATCTGGGGCGAAATGATTGAGCTCTCTAAACTCGATCTCATAAACACTAATAGTGAGTTGCCTCTGCTTCAGGTGTAAAAATTTGTTCATCAAACAGTCTTGCTCGACCGATGGCAGAAACTTCTTCCACAACATACTCTTGAATGATTCCCAAGACCACCCATCATTAAGATTCTCCATTTCTCTAATCCACCAACTCTTCACAAGTCCTTTGAGCTGGTACGCCGCAATCATCACCTTTTGATCGGAGGAAATGCCAGAATAAGAAAACATTTCTTTGATGGCGATGATCCAGTCTTCCAACGCCATGAATTCTGCCCTACCATTATACGTAGGAGGTCCTAGTCACTGGAAGTTAGAAATAAAATTCTTCTCTGGCGGTAGAGCAACTAGGGGTACTAGAGTAGTATGAGGAGTATGAATAGCTTGACCCAAAGTAGGGTCCTACGCTCTAGTCTGCTGCCCAACGACGACAGCCAACAATGATTGTATCTGCGATTGCATGTCCACCATCTACCTTGTCAGGGCCTCGTTACTCTGTCATAGTCCTTCAATCACCGCTTCACTCTGGACAAAAATTTGGATGAAAAGAGCAAGTGGGAGGGCAAGAACACCACTTGCCTCGGTTTCTACTCCAATCAATCTTTCAATATACTCCACGTCGTGGATCTAGGCAAAAGAAGGCGCGGGGAAGCGGAATGTACAAGGATTTGGCCAAAAGAGAGGTTAGGGCCGAAAACCCTAACGAAAAACTTCCACAAAACGAGAAATACTTACTACAAACGTGAAGATCTTGGCGAGAACTTTCCGAATCTATGCTCGATTTACGATTCCAAGCACCGTAGCTCCGACTGCGGCGATCCAAAGCTTCACGACATAGAACCCTCGTCGTCACTCTCTCTGGTTTGGTGAAGAAGAAGATGAAGTTGTACTATTTGTCCTTAAGTATATAAATATTATCACAAACCGCATTTTTCACCGCCAAATAAGTATATCAGAGTAAAGAAAAAATTCACGTCATGACGCCACGTCAGTAGGGGATAACTGCGGACGCTCAGGCAAAACTCCTACTTAACCATGAAGAAAGGTTCTTTAAGTTATTTAGTGTTAAAATCAATTTAAGTATAGTAGATAGCCGTATCCCTCGTCTTAGTGGCTCATCTAGTGCACCAGAAAAGTAGTTAAATGCTGTGAAAAAAATACTTCTTTTATCGGAATAGGCATCCTACAAGAGCTTATAGGTTCCCAAAGGACACCTCAAGGTATGCAAGTTCTATGTTTATAATACCAATAAAAGTAGATTCGTACGTTCGTTAAATATAGTGACTTAACATTCCAAAAGCGTGCAATGTATGAGGAAATAATAATAGTTTTATTTTATACTTGAAAATACCTACCATGCATTTCTAGCATAAAACATCCCAGAGAGCAAGTATCCCAAACACACAGAAAGAAAGCTAAGCAGCTTGCAAGTATCCAAAAATAACATAACAATCCTGTGGGCGTCAACAAACTGACATGAACCCACAAAAGTAAAGTATGTATGAACTAGTGAATAAACAAAAATAATAAACTAGCTCACTACGGCGAGGCAAAGAACACAACTAACACTGCTGCTCAAAAACTCCAAAACCAGCACGGCTACCAGCTACAGCTCTGACCCTGAGGCATTCCAAAGACAGAACACCTCAAGAAGAACGTACAAGTAATGGAGGAAAGAAATTCAAAGGTAAACAAATTCGAGGTATACCAACCCAAGACCAAAGGAAAATACTTAATTAAAGTATAATAGAAATGTACACAAGTCAAAAGGAAACACTTACGTGAAACGTCATTTACCACAAAAGCACCCCAAATGCACAAGACTATGAGGGGAAAAAGGTCATGATTAAATCATCCGGAAAAGAAACAAACCCTTTCTAGCCTCATGCGGTCAACTCCACCAAACAATCCAAAATGGGTAGGGTGGTCAACTCAGTTTGACACAACCCCAAAGACAAATATCCGTCTAAATGCGGGGGAGACTAAACACTCCACCATTCACCAAAAATGCCCCCAAACAGCCGGTAGAGCCCCACAAGGTACGAATAGGGAGAACTAAATTTACGGCGGTAGTTTCGACCACTTAAAACATCCACAACAAAGGAAACACGAGAAGAAAAACCCCGTAACGACCCGGGTTTAGAGCTCAGAGGCCCACAGAAACATGCAGCTTGTCTCGCCATACGACATCGCCACGTAAAAAAAACCATGATAAAAACCTCAAGTCAACAATGACATATCAGATTCTACTAGACAGTTCTAGAATGAAACAGTTGATCAACCCTTAGGAAGAATTTCTAACCCTAAATAAACTCTAATGCGTTCTATAATAATAGTTAAGAGCGATTAAAGCCAACAATATAATATTTCCTCAAATCGCTACAATGCTACAAAGTTGAACAATCATGATAATTACTTAAAAATTCAAGTAAATTCCAAGGGGTATTAAACTTATCTACAGTTGGAATGACAAAAGTGCAGAAGGGTTAAAGAACATAAGTTAAACAATAACCATCAAGATCAAAAAAATGGGGGAACGAGGAGAAACCACCACTTGCCTTGGTTTTATCGGAGAAAGACTTCCAATTCACACCACAGCGTAGATAGGAGCTAAATAAGACGAGGGAAGTCGCAATCTAACAAGAATGCTCAAAAATAGGAGTTAGGGCTGAAAAACCTAGCGAGCAAAACTCAAGGAATGGAGAAAATTTACCACGATGGCGTAGCTCTCATTGAGGGCTTTCCAGATCTATATTCAGTTGACGATTTTGAGCACCGGAGCACCGTCGACGGCCACCAGAACGATAGCGAAAAAACTTTCTCTCTCTCCCACGCCGCTCTAGTTTGGTAGATGAACAGGAAGTTTTGTCTCAAATGAAGGACAAAATAAGAAGTAGGTATATATACCTAGGGTCAAATCGGGATCAATGCACTAAGAAAAGAGTTGGGGTCGGCTGAACCGGGCATCTCGAAAAGAAGTGTTGATTTCTCGAGTAGAAGAACATTCCACTCGAGTAGAAGAAACATTACTCGGGTAATAAGGAAGAGATTTCTCAAGAGTAAGAAGATTACTCGAGAGCAAGGAAGGAGATCACTCGAGAACTAGGAAGGGGATTACTCGAGAATAAAAAGACTACTTGAGAATCGGAAATCATGTTCTCAAGTTCACTTGGGCAGATCTGGAGGAGTGAAGAAGCATTTCTCGAGTACAACAACAGGCTACTCGAGCATAGTAAAACTTCTCGAGAACTAAAAGAGCAGTTCTCGGGAACAACGATCATTTCTCGAGAACAAGAAGAACACCACTCGAGAACAGTAAACACAGTTCTCGAGTACATAGCATAAATTTCTCGAGAAGAAGGGCAAATCTTGAGTACAAGCGATTACCTCTCGAGAACAGAAGCATCTCTCGAGAGCTAGAGGAGGAAGAAAATATCCCGATCACGAACGCAAAGCCCGTTCGATGAAATCAGTTCAAAGATCGTCGAATGAAAACACGTTCGATGAAATAAGGTCGAAAATTATCGAACGCAAAGGAAACACCCTCTCGACGATATCAATTCATAATTCGTCGAACGCAAAGCCAGTTCGACAAATTCTGCTCGGGGTTACTCGAGCCCAGAACCCAAAACTGCTCGACATTCGTCGAGCTTAGCTCGGCGCTTCATCGAGCTCCGCTCGACGATCGTCGATGTAACATACCTCAAACAACTAGACCCCTAGAAGTGGTTTTGTCATGACTAGGTCATGACAAAACCCTAGGAAGCCCAAGAAGACCAAGTGAATCTAGGAATGAAGGTGAGATCTCCTTGGTCTTCAAATAGTAAAATTCCAATTAATAGCATATGGATGATCCTAATGCTTCAACTTGACTCCATGACCCCACCACAACACCACTGACCTATTAGAGGGTCCATTAGAGCCATAGGGACCCACTAGGGTCAACTAAAATTGTCAAGTTGACCAAAGTCAACACAAACCTTATCAGGTCAAACTAAGCTCATACATAGTCAACTGACCTCCCCTTGGACAAACGGACCCACCTAGACCTTCCCAAGCCCTAAGGGAGACCAATGGGTCACCAAGGACACATTGGGGTCAACCAAAGAGGGTTAGTTGACTCAAGTCAACCACTACCCTAAAAAGGTCAAAGTACCCTAACTAAGGGTTAAGTGACCTCCAAGATGCCCAACCAACCCTACCCAAGTCTTCCTAGACCTTAGGAGAGTCCAATGGGTCACCAAGGACCCATTGGGTCAACCCAAGTGGTCATGTTGACCAAGGTCCACTCTACCGTAAGATTATGTCAAACTAGCTCAAATGGGCTAACCCATGCTCAAGCCCATTTCCCAAACTTGGGCTAACTTTATTTTATCTAATATTATGAGCTAATGGGCTGCCAATAGGCTAGAGTGGTCATCAAATTCTTCCATGGTGACTAGGAGAGAGAAAACTCGAATTTTTCACTTTAATGGAGGAGAGAGAAAGTGAAAAGAGAGGGCATTCATTGCCAGGGAGACCAAGGGCCTCTCTAATTGATGGATACATTCCCCCTCATCAGTTATGAGGAGTTGAATAATCATAGCCAGCCACCAAAGTGGCTGAATTTATTTTCTCCCATAAGGAAGAGAGAGAAAGAAGGGAGACATCCATTAATGGCCATGGAAGTGCAAGAGTCCCCCTCCAATTGATTCCAAAGTCTTGATTCATCTTCCCCCATCAATTGGATAATATCAAACGGATTTCCAAGCTGTTCAAAGGCTGGATTCAGCGGGCTAAAGCCTTGGCCAAAATTCACCATTAAGGCCATTAATGGCCACTTCAAGCTAGGCCCTTCCCCTCCCCCATTTGAATGTTTCAAAAGCTTACCTAGCCTTAGGGCAGGAGTTTCCACCTTTTTTCGGAATAAATCATGCCCTCCCAGTGTACGGTTGTAACATTCCCGAAGCTCCAAAATTCGCCAATGACGCACCACCACCAAACCCGTTGGCAAGCATGGTTGATGGTCATCCTCTACTCCTCTCTTCATGGGCTAGAACCTTAGATATTTTTTGGAGAGAAATGGGGCTCAATTGAGCCCGATTAGAGAGGAGATTTTCAGAAATTTTCATGGATTTTCAACCTTGCGGGATTGCGGGAAACCGCCCCTCCGGCGGTCGTGCTGAAGCCCGATGATAGCCCCCACCTCAACAAAGGTGGTGGCGGTGGTGGCCGGCCAGGGAGGTGGATGGGTGGCCTGAAAATGGCTTGAGAGATGCTCCAGGTCGGGCAAATCTCAGACCTTGGCTGGAGGAAGAAGAAAGCCAGCAGCCCTTGGATCTGCTTTAAGATATGTGCTAGATCTAGCATTTTAAATTTCATTTTTGTATTTTTCTATAACTGTTATTGGGCTGTTTTAAATTAATTATTAAAAATACTTAAGTTACCCTACAGTAAAAGTTTTCTACATGAAAGTTGTAGCCCTAAGAGTCTAGTTTAATTTAAAATTGGTTTGAACCAATTTGGGTTAAGCTCCGACCACAGCACTCATTTTGGTGAGGTCTATACCTAGGCTAGAATAGGGATTATTTGGAGTGCCCCCATCAATCCAGCCATCCACATGACTTGAAATGTTGGATGGGGGCTATTCTTACATCTACCTAGAACATATCCAAAAATGGGAATTTTTGGAAAAACATTCTCTAAAGATTTTTTAGAAAATTAATAATTGATGTATGAATTATTTAAAGGGTCTAATAACCTATAAACCCTCACAAATTTGGGTGCGTGGTCGTTTGGTTTAATATAGGAGTCTGTATAAAATTTTATTTAATTTGGATAAGAAATGGTATGGAATTTGGTAAACCCTAGCTTAGGACAAAAAGGGGTAATTAGGTCAAAGTGTCCCTTGTGGGCTTAAGGGGCCAAATCACCTCAACAGAGGTTGATATTTGGTCCCCTGATGTGTTATGTCAGTAAACACCCTCCCATGTATTATGCGGTGGATTAGACTAGATTTGACCTAGGACCCTAGTTCAAACCCTAAGGTTGAACTTTGGGGGTTTGTGAAGGACATATGGTGTTATGTCCTTGTATGGGCTTGGTGTTTAGTCATGTGATTCTAGGGTGGTGAAATGCACTAAGGAGGAATTTGATGACATTTATACCTAGACACATAAATTAAACCAACTATGGTTAGTTTAGGCTTATACCTTTTAGGAAAACATTGATGGGTCATATGACCTTGGATTTTGGTTGTATTGTGGTAGGAGTATTGTCATAGTGATATATACCTCTGGAATTTATTATAGGGTGTCTAGATAACAGTAACTCACTCTTGTAGTTATAAACTTCATCTTGCCCTTTTGATGATATTGATGTAATTATGGTTTTTATGTCTTTGAATGATTTTAAACTCTAGAAAAGCTGATCAAATAGCATGTAGATGCACTAGTGAATTATTTGGTATAGATGAACATTTATTTTTAGTACATCATGTGTAAAGTAAACTAGTGCACCTTACTTTGATAAATAGAAAATAAATACTATAGCTTGTTGTATAATTATTTTACTTAGCCAGAGTACTTTTTAGGGCATAAAGAAGCTTGGAAAAATATTTACATGTTGTTTAGTTGAGATTACAAGGATGTTTCTTCACAAAGTGCCCCATGATGGATTTGATTGAGATATTTTTATATATAGTTTACTGACCCTGGAATTGCATGAAATTTAGTCAGTAAGGTTTTATGATCATAATAAATCTTTGTTAATTTTTGGACTAGTATTTATGGTACTTCATTCATTACCCCTAATTAGTTGAATTATCTTTGCTTAATTATTTAGAGAATAATTCCTTCATGAAAATCTATGGAATTTGGTACTCACTGATATCTTGCGGTCCTATAGTGTTTTTAATTTTTGTATGGTCATATCTTTAGTAAATCTAGTGCTACATGTTCAAAATCACTCATGACCATATTTTTGGGAAAATTAAATAAATGCCAATTTATTTAGGAAAATTCCAAGTTTCTGAATTTAGGTTAAATATATCATGATAGGCCCCCAATAAATAATTTATGGCTTTTGGATAAAAATTTGGAGTACCTACTATCGTATACATCATATAGCTTAGAATGTTCTGCATATAGTAAAACTGCAGAAATCTTGATAGAAAGTGAAATGGACACAGGGAGTTGGGGTTATTAGCTTACTAGTTGTGGTGAAGTGAAAATGAGTTCATTGTTATGAATCATCATGGGAAGAAGTGATGGGTTGACTAGTGTTAGTGGTGCTCGGGATCAACGAAACATCGTCTTTCCTGTGGAGAGAGATAGAGGGAGTGAGAGACAAAGCACACTAGGGTTAGATCCAGAGAAATATTAAAAGGGATCGAGAATTGGGTATTAAACAATAATAATAAGTGCCTTGCGAAAGAGAACGATGGGCTTCATCTACCATCATAGTTCCTAGTGCCCTTTGAGAACCCTTCACCGGGTATGCCGGGGGCAGTCCTGGGCTAACCTAAACTGCAAGAATAATCAAAGTTTATGAGTAACTAGTATAACTATGATTACACTTACACTCACACTCCCCGATTTTGTGGGGGTTTAGGTTAGGTCTCACGAGCGGTAGACTCGGTGGTTTTGTGATGAGCATGTTAGCTCAACAAGCTGATGGCTCGGATGGTTTTGAGACAGACAGGTTAGTCCGGGGAGCTTTGGCTCGATGGAAAATTCAATAATGCTGCATGTGCATAAGATATAAGGTGGTGGGTCATCGGTATTAGAGAGTCGTCACACCGACACCGATACATTGGCTCGGCAAGTGTGGTTTTGCATTTGGCCAAATAATGTCTAGAGGTCCAGTCGGCAAGAGTATGCAGGAGATCCGCTTAGTGCACCAACATTGAGGCGTACGAGAGGTCTGACTGGTAGTGTGATACTGGTTTAGAGGTGGGCGAGGCCCAATCCATGACTTTAGTTTTCCACTACGGAGGTATCCTAGGAGGTTAGGCTCCATAAAGAGGGAACTAACGGTCTGTGTGCACAGAGTCAGGTGGGTGTGTTGCACTTGCATGTTCACATCATGGAATACTTGCATGACATAGCATCATCATTGCATATAACCCCTATCACCTATTGTATAAAGTGGTATGGGATACTCTATACAATAGGCCTTGCAAAACGACCCCTTATCTTATAAGTTTGTGTAGCATGCTTATAAGTTATGGTTATTTTCCTTTGTATATTTACCACTTGCTTATAACAGACACCCAATCGTATAAATTAGTATGCGACTATTTATACGATGGGAGTCTTGCATAAGACCCCTTAACTTATAAGTTTTTATGGGCATTCATATAAGTTAAGGTTACATATTTCTTTGTTTACCTTTCTCATACATACAGCTTTACTCTACCTGTTTATATAGAACTGTTAGACTAGTACCGTCGTCACCTGCTACTTTGTTACTCTCCACCTTCATTACCTTCCCTTTCCTTGTCCTCGCTCGATGCCTAGGAGCCATTAGGGGAGGGGGGATGATAGGACTTAGTCTTTTATACTAACAGTCGTTGACCAAATCATTTTAGGGGATCGTGAAGCCGAACCAGGAGATGCAGCCCCAGAGGTCAGTACGCAGGGAGACGTGGCGGTCTAGCACTAGAGTCCAGACAGCAGGGACTGTGAGTCCTGATCATTAGTAGTTATTATAAATTTGCTTCCGCATTGAGTGACTGGTAGTGACGATCTTGATGTATCGGGCAGGAGCCCTCTTAGTACTTTGCTTATTACTTTCTATGGACTCCCCCTTCATGGAGACTTATATTATATATATGTGATTCTGGTGGACGAGTTTCATTTTACTAATGTACACTTATCATACTCTTCTGCGATCAGTATGGCTGGCAGGATCGGCGTTTTGTAGTGACGACTTTCCCGGGTGTGTTGGTGTCAACGCAAAGCGGCAGTTCTGAGCATAAGACCCGGGTGGTTTAAAAGAAAAAAAATGGGGTCTTACAAACTGGTATCAAAGGTGAAACCTCGATCAAAAAAGTAAAAGTCCACTAACCCTGGGTCACCCCCGGTTGAGTTTAGTTTGGGGACAAACTAAGCAGCGGAAGCTGTGGTGTGCCTATATGGGGGATCACATGTAATAGTCCACTTTTTCATTCATTCCATTTTGTACTTTAGCTAACAACTGGATTTCTTATTTATATCCTGCGACAAACCCTGTCCCCAGCAGGGAACACCTTCGGCTGTAAGGACCACATCTTATAATTCTCTAGTCAATGAGTTAGACTCAACCCACTAGGATACATGACTAACTATGACTACTTGTAGTATGCCTTTGTCCAAAATAGACCTTGGGTATGAACTTGGTTAAGGTAAGGAGATACCCAAAGAGAATAAAGTAGGAGTATAACATGTGAATGGATACCTAAGACATAAACTCAGGTGGCCCTACGGTCTCTATCAAGGATTACTCAAACCGGTAGGACTGCCTTATGGAGAATTAAGGCCAATAATCTATTAGCGGAATGGTAGAAGACACTTTGTCTCCACCCTCGTACAAGTAACAAGATTACCCAGAGACAACCACCAAGAGAAACACCGAGGGTCGAATAGGAATTCAAGTTCGAAAGAGACCCATTTGGGATTGGGAACATTTTGATCCTGATAAGGTTGTCCGAAATGTGACTTAGATGGTTTAAAGTATGGAGTATATCAACAAGTTTTAGGTTGGAACCCCAAGTCAAAGATTGATGCCCCAGGGGTTGTGCACCCAACTAGGACAGATATAACTTGGTAATATCAAAGATACTTAGCCCAAGCTATGTAGGGGCTTATCTTTTATTAATTGGAGGCTTGTCTTTTGTTTATTAGGCAAACTAGTTATTGACTTGGGTTCCCTTTGACCTGATTTAGAAAATGTGGCATCACAAACATAGTGAGATTGAAGTTGATATTATTTGACATTATTCATGCAAAGTTTGGATTTTGTAAAAACATGGTTGGAATGATGACCTGTAGCATTACCAAGACAATGACATGGTAATAAGGATCAATAATTACGAGACTTAACTATTATCACGTGAAATTAGTTGACGGGTAACAGGATTCAAGATATCTGAGAAGATAAGATTAAATCTCTATGTTGTATCATCGGAAGTATGATGACTCTAGGAAACTGCGAGAAGTTAGCAGACAATATATCAAAGACGTATACCTTAGGTACGACTCTGTAAACTTGACTCGGATAGCATCAAGGACCAGAATATATACGTTTGATGACATTATAGTCATGGTTAACAAGAAATCAAGTACCGGAAGACAATTGTGTTTAATAGAACGTGTATTTCCCCGGAATAAAGAAAGACGTCATTGATTTTGTGATGCACGGTGAGGTTGTCGGCTGGTGAAGGACAAGTGCAAAGGTTTTTGGGAACTACTACAGTCACTGCACAAGTTAGAGTGGAAGTTCGAGGGTATATTTATGAATTTCACATACAGGTTACCACATCCCCCCTCCGAGCATAATTTTAATTGCAGCATCGAGGATAGATTGACCGAGGTAGCTGGGGTCACCCCAATCCGGAAGAAAGCACCTGTTGGTGTTTCATGAGATTTGGGAGTAGTTGTCCGTTATCATGGTGTCCTCAAGATGATCGTGGCAGATCAGAATGAACGGTTTACGCCCAAGGAAAGAAGATTAGTAGAGGCTTATCTGGGCTCTTGATCGACATTCAACACAGCCCCCTTATAATAATAGTCACCGGTACAGCATAGGGATGGCCCTTTTATGGCATTATACAGATGGAGTTGTAGGACTCCACTGTCTTGGGTATAGGATAAGGATCCAAAAGCACTCGGCTCAGAATTTGTGGAGAGCCCAGATACCCAGGTGTGACTGATTCGTGATATGATGTTGAAGGCCTATAGCAGATCGGCCGAGTATTACAATGCACGACATTATCAAGTAGAATTTTATGGTGGAGACCATGGGTTTTCAAGATACGTCTGATGCATGGAGTCTCGCGAGTATGTGGACGAAAGAAGCTCGGTCTGAGGAATATGGTGCCCTATAGGATCCTTGGGTGGATCGGCCCATTGGCTTACAGACTAGAGTTACCACAGGAGTTAGTGAGTTTCCACGACGTCTTCCAAGTCTCCTCTCTTAGGAAGGCTCTACTATGGCCGGAGGAGCAGGTTACTAGTATAGATGGCTCGACAGCTTCTGATTGATCGGTCCGCTTAGGGTGGGCCATGATAGATGATACGGCATGGCGAGTCTTGCGACACGAGAAGGTTCCGGTGTTAAAGATCATGTGGGCAAATCATGGACAAGAGGAGCATACCCGGGAGCCACTAGATCTGATATACCGAAGGTATCTGAAGCTCTTTGCATCAGGTATAACGTCAATTTCTGAGGGATGATACATTCAGTAACTCTTAGTAGAAACCGCGCAGGCCTAAGCTGAAATTTGGGGACAAAATTATTATTTTTATTTATTGGGATTTGTAGCATCCCTCGAACAACTAAACCCCTATGAGTGTTTTTGTCATGACTAGGTCATGACAAAACCCAAGGAAGCCCAAGAAAACCAAGTGAATCTAGGAATGAAGGTGATATCACCTTGGTCTGCAAATAGTAGAATTCCAATTACTAGCATACAGATGATCCTAAGGCTTCAAATTGACTCCATAATCCCACCACAACACCACTGACCTATTAGAGCATCCATTAGAGCCATAGGGACCCACTAGGGTCAACTAAAATGGTCAAGTTGACCAAAGTCAACCCAAACACTAATTAGGTCAAACTAAGCTCATACATGCTCAACTGACCTCCCCTTGGCCAAACGGACCCACCTAGACTTTCCCAAGCCCTAAGGGAGGCCAATGGGTCACTAAGGACCCATTGAGATCAACTAAAGAGGCTAAGTTGACTCAAGTCAACCACAACCCTAAAAAGGTCAAAGTACCCTAACTAAGGGTCAAGTTACCTCCAAGATGCTCAACCAACCCTACCCAAGTCTTCCTAGAACTTAGTAGAGGACAATGGGTCATTAAAGACCCATTGGGGTCAACCCAAATGGTCATGTTCACCAAGGTCAACTCTACCCTAAGATTAGGTCAAACTAGCTCAAATGGGCTAACCCAAGCTCAAGCCCATTTCCCCCACTTGGGCTAACTTTATTTTATCTAATATTATGAGCTAATGGGCTGCCAATAGGCTGGAGTGGTCATCAAATTCTGCCATGGTGACTAGGAGAGAGAAAACTCCATTTTCCCCTTTAATGGAGTAGAGTGAAAGGGAAAAGAGAGGACATTCATGTCCAAGGGAGACCAAGGGCCTCTCTAATTGATGAATACATTGCCCCTCATCAGTTATGAGGTGTTGAATAATCATAGCCAGCCACCAAAGTGGCTAAATTTAATTTCTCCCATAAGGAAGAGAGAGAAAGAAGAGAGAGAACGCCATTAATGGCCATGGAAGAGCAAGAGTCCCCCTCCAATTGATTCCAAAGTCTTGATTCATCTTCCCCCCATCAATTGGAGAAGATCAAAGGGATTTCCAGGCTGTTCAGAGGCTGGATTCAGTGGGCTAAAGCCTAGGTTGAAATTCACCATTAAGGCCATTATGGCCACTTCAAGCTAGGCCCTTCCTCTCCCCCATTTGAATGTTTTAAAAGCTTCCCTAGTCTTAGGGCATGAGTTTCCACCTTTTTTTCTGAAGAAATCGAGCCCTCCCACTATATGGTTGTAACATACCCGAAGCTCAAAATTCGGCCATGGCACATGTAACACCCCCTATCCGTCGCATAACATATAACAGTAGGTCCGGCCGGGGCCCGACACCATATACCACAGACAGACCGAGTGGTTACTCAATGGAAACCATCCAACCAATCATAACGTCCTACATAGAGCATTCTAGCGGAAGCAGTTTAAATAGTTGCAATTTAAAAGAACCCAACAACAAGCATGAATGTCCACTAACAAGCCAAAAAGGAATTAAGTATATACACAAGTACTGGCCTTAAGGCCTTACAAATGGTTTACTCATATTACATGTTTTCCATACCAAGGCACGGAGGCCGGTCATACATGAACAAAAGCAAGTAAACACTCTAATTAGGCCTTCGAGGGCCGGCTTCACAATTTGGGCTTTAGCCCGCTATTGACCGCTTGGTCCAGCAGCGCCTACAAGCAACAAGTCACCGCACGGTGGCAAACAAAAGCAACGGTCAGCAATGCTGACCAAATTATAACGATCCCGCCCCCAATTCGGGGCGGCGATGCTCCTTCCCTGCACTTATTAGCATAACCAAGCAGTATATAAATATACATTGCATCACAAGCATTGGCACGCACGGCCACATACCCCGTGCACTCAGGGCACATTCTCGGTGAACCGGCCAATGTCACGTCAATTTAAGCCATAGACATTCTGGACTCACCACCGCCACTTTGACGGCCAAACATATGAGCATTTTGTCTTCTTGGCATGTGTCACGTCAATTTAAGCATAGACCGCCGAAGACCCTCATCTATGCCAACGACTCTAACCGAACGACATAGAACGGGTACCGTTCCGCCTAACCCGTGCTCACATCGCAACGATAATTTAAGCCATATGCGCGGGTCAAACTTCTCCCGAGGCCCGTTTCCATCACATACATCACATAACCCGGTTATGTTCAAATTGGCTCCCAGGCCACCAAGCTGGCAAGATCAAGCATCCGCCCAGTTTTTCGGGTGCACCTTAGGGTTAATCCCTAAGGCTCCCTATTGCAATCTACAACGTAGAAAACCCAAAAAAAACATTCGCACGGAGTCTTCTCCAGCATTTATGCAATGCAACATCACCGATCCAGACCAACATGTCCGGATAGGCTTCACACATCATGTCTATGTCCGTTCTCGAATACGGACTTTAAACAACAGGGACTTTATATATCTACCCGAAGGAACGCCTCAAACTCACCGCAAACTCGCGAGAGCGGGCTTCCTAAGCAAAAGAAGGAGAGCTTCACATGCTCAAGTAGAGAATCGTTACCCTAGCGTTATTCCTTGGCGCCATGGAAATGTAAGCGGATGAAAAGCACCGCAATCTCCTTGCCTTCATAGATCCGAAGTCGGCTCGCGATTTGGAGCTCTAAAACTCCTCCAAAGACTGGATCTAGACTTCTTCTTCCTCCTTTGCTCTCCACTCTCTCTAAGATTTAGACAGAGAACACGGCAGAAAAAAAGGGTTCTGAAACCCTTCTCTCGGGTATAACCTCTTAGGGAATAACCACAGCCGTCGGATCCCACAAAAAGGGATGCACGGACACGATCCAGGTCTGACCTGGACAAATGGGGTTAAACACCGCATGGTTCACCAATCCGGAACAAGACACGTTCGCCGCCAATTAAATTGTTTTAGGACATTTAGTCAACTCAAGCCAAAAACCCCTGCGTCGACACTCCGCATTGACCGAGTCAAACACGCCATAATCTGCCGCGCGCTCTACGATCGTCGAACCAAGATCGTCGACCGCTTCCAAATCGTCGAACGGGGCTCTCTGGCCAAATCGTCAAACGCAGCCAAATCGTCGAACGGAAATCGCTAGCCCGATCGTCGAACGCAGCCAAATCGTCGAACGGAAATCGCTAGCCCGATCGTCGAACGCAGCCAAATCGTCGAACGAAAATCACTGGCCCGATCGTCAAACCCAGCCAAATCGTCGAACGGAAATCGCTGGCTCGATTGTCGAACCCACGGCCCGATCGTCGAACCCATGACCCGATCGTCGAACCCAAAATATCGACAGATCGTCGACCGCAACATTGTGACCAGATCGTCGACCGCTGCTCGACGATCATCGAACCCAGATTTCTGCCTGAACGATTTGCCAGAACTTTGAACTACCCCGACACGCCCTGGGACACGCCCGTATCAGGGCAGTGTTTGCTGCTTGACGATTGTCGAACCCAAATTCGTAGACCTGTCGGCCAAATCGTCGAACCCAACACGACACGCCCTGGGACACGCCCGTATCCCAAGCCGTGTTCCCCTGCCAAATTCCAAATTTGGTACAGAAACGTCACACGTCGCTCTTTTGAGTTTCGGGGCATTACAGCTCTCCCCCTCTTAAAAGAATTTCATCCACGAAATTACATAAAGGAAAGATAAGTACAAAATTAAATTGTACCTGAGTGGAACAACTCTGGATACTTGTCAAGCATAGTCTGCTCTCATTCCCAAGAGAGCTCTTCGCAACCGCAATTGTCCCAACGGACCTTGAACATCTTGATCTATTTATTGTATAACCGCTTGACCTCCGATTCCTCAATCCGCACGGGCTTGACCTTTATCATCAACCCACAATCCAACGACACTTGATCAACCGCGATCACTTGCGAAGGCTCTTGCACCGCCTTCCATAGCACCGATATACGGAATAGATCATGTAAACCACTAAGCTCCACCGATAGCTTCAACTGATAAGCTGCTTCGCCAATCAGCTCCAGAACCTCAAACGGCCCAAGGTACCTCGGGCTTAGCTTTTTAAAGCGCCACACCCACGAGATACCCTTGAACGGCTTGATCTTTAAGTACACCCAGTCGCCCACAGCGAACTCCAAGTTCCTGTGCTTGGCATTATAGTACTTCGCTTGCCGGTCCTGAGTGATAAGCAATCTCTACTGAATGGTTCGCACCAACGAAGTAGCATCCTCCACCTCTTGACGCTTGTAAAACTTTGACTCACCCGTTTCCAACCAGGACAACGGCGTGCGACATCTTCTAGCATAAAGGGCCTCGAAGGGAGCCATTTGAATACTCTCCTGGTAGATATTGTTGTACGCAAATTCCACCAAATAAAGATGGTCTTCGCATTGCTTTCCAAAGTCCAAGACACACATGCAGAGCATCTCTTCAATAGTTCTATTGACCCTCTCGGTCTGCCCATCCATCTGCGGATGGAAGGTTGTGCTAAATCTCAGCTTTATTCCCAACATTTACTGCACAAGCCTCCAATTATTGGACGTGAACCGCCCATCTCGGTCACTCACGATGCTGCGGGGCACACCGTGGAGCCGCACTATGTTATCCATATATAACTTTGCCAACTTTTCCACCGGATCATCCTTCCTATGCGGAATGAAATACGACACCTTCGTTAGCCGATCTACGACCACCCGGATGGCGTCGGTCCCCTTTTGCGACCTTGGCAAACCGTGCACAAAGTCCATAGTGATTTCGTCGAATTTCCACTCCGGAATAGGCAAGGACTTCAGAAATCCTCCCGGCTTTTGGCACTCCGCCTTCAACAAGGCGCAAGTTTGGAACTTCGCCACGTAGAGCGCCATATCCTTCTTCAAACCCGGCCACCAAAATAGTTTCTTCACGTCGCGGTACCTCTTTATGCTCCCCGGGTGAATCGAGTACTTGGTATGGTGTGCCTCGTACAATAAATCCACCCGCAAACTGCCCATGCTTGGGACGCAAAGACGACCGTCTTTCCCAAGAAATCCATCCACAACTTCATATTTACAATTTGACCCATCCAGAGCCTCTATCATGAGTTGCTTCATGTGGCCATCAAAATCCAATGCCTGCCGAATCCGATCAGCCAGGTCATATTGAACTTCAGCCCAATTCAAGAGTGCTTCAGCACTTGACTGCTTATCTACACAAACAATCTCCAATGCCTCCAACTCCCGAACCAACCGCTCGTCATGGATCGACAACCAATTTGCTTGAGCTGGGGCCCGGCGACTCAACGCGTCTGCAACCGCATTACCTTTACCAGGCACGTAGTGGATCTTGAATGTATAGTCCCCCAGGAACTCCATCCATCTACGCTGTCGTAAATTCAGATCTTTCAGATCAATCAAATACTTCAGGCTCTTGTAATCGGTGTAGATATCAATCTTCACACCGTACAAATAATGCCTCCACTACTTCAAGGCAAAAATTACGGCCGCTAACTCCAAATCATGGACCAGATATTTCCTCTCGTGCACCTTCAGCTGTCTCGAGCCATATGCTATAACACTTCCATGGTGTAACAGCACACAACCCAAACAACTGCCGGAAGCATTGCTATAAATCTCATAACCTACAGTCCCACTCGGCGAACTCAGCATACGCGCTGTGGTCAACCGACACTTCAGTTCCTCAAAAGCTCGCGCGCACTCCGGTGCCCAAACGAACATCTGCTTCTTCCTCGTCAAAGTAGTGAGAGGTAATGCTATCCGCGAGAAGTTCTCTACGAAATGCCTATAATAACCGGCAAGCCCCCGAATGCTTCGGACTTCCGCTACCGTAGAAAGCTCAGGCCACTCCCGTATCGCAACAATCTTCGTTGGATCCACTACAATACCTTCCCCACTCACTATATGACCGAGGAATGCCACTGAGGACAACCAAATCTCGCACTTCGAGAACTTGGCTTACAATTGATTCCTACTTAGCGTCCCAAAACCAAATGAAGATGCCTGAAGTGATCTTCCTCACTCTGCGAGTACACCAAAATATCGTCGATGAAGACGATCACAAAATGGTCCAAGTAATCCCTGAAGGTCCTGTTCATCAAATGTATGTATAATGACGGCGCATTAGTCAGCCCAAACGGCCTGACCGTAAACTCGTAATGCCCGTATCTCGTACTGAACGCTGTCTTCGGGATATCACTCTCCCTTATTCGCAGCTGATAGTACCCGGACTTGCGGTCCAACTTTGAGTACACCGTCGACCCGACTAACTGATCGAATAGATCATCAATCCGGGGGATCGGGTACTTGTTCTTTTCCGTCAACTTGTTGAGCTCCCAATAATCAATACATAGCCTCAAGCTTCCGTCCTTTTTCTTAACAAAGAGGACCGGCGCGCTCCAAGGCGAACAACATGGACGCACATACCCTTGCTCCAACAACTCTTACAGTTGAACCTTTAGCTCCGCCATTTCCTTAGGCGCTAGCCGATATGGAGAGCGTGACACAGGCTTTGTACCTGGTATGAGCTCTATCTTAAAATCTATCTCCCACTGCGGCGGGCTCCAGGAAGATCGTTAGGGAACACATCAAGGTACTCCAATACCACTGAAATACTGTCCAACGCGGGCTTAGGCTTTGCAACCTCCACTAGTGTAAAGAACAGTTCTGCACTGGCACGAACCGCTTTCACCACCTGAAGAGAAGACATCAACGTCTTGCTCGACCCCTTCAAGCCCGTGAAAGTCGTCTCACGACCTACTCCCAGCTTGACTTCCTTGCGACCGCAATCGATATAGGCTTGCTGCTCTGAGAGCCAGTCCATGCCAAATATAATGTCGAACTCCACCAATGGTAGTAACGATGCTTGCAGATCGAACTCATGATTCCCAATTCGAATCTTCACGCCACAGATTCTATCCGCGTGCATCGAACACCCATTAGGAAACAACACATCCAACTTGTCCTTCGCCATTGAAGAAGGTACTCCGATGCACGATATGAATCCTTCGGACAAGAAGGAGTGTGAAGCTCCCGTATCGAAGAGTTCTCTTGCCGGATACTCACAAATCAAAACAAATCCTAAACAAGCAGTGGTAAGGTAACTTGTGCATAACAAATATTTAAAGAAATTAACTTGCTATAAATTTAAATTTTACCTATCACCACATCCGCCTGTTTGATGGCCTCCTGTTGGCCAAGATTATAAACCCTCGGTTGTGCCGGACCATAATGGGACGCGGTTGACTCCACCGCCATGCCCTTCTCTTCATAAGTTTCTCCCGGATTTCTCTCAGACTTGGGACGTCCGCTCCAACAGTCACGGGCAAAGTGCCCCAGCTTCCCACAAGTAAAGCATGCACCCGGGGTCTGACCCGTAGTCGCCCCAAACGCACCAGAAGAAGGAGCTGGACCCCAAGTCCTAGCCTTCTTAAAGAATCTTTAATAGGCGGACTTTGAAATAGTCAGCACTTTGAACCCAGACTTCTTATCACCAATGCTCTTCTTTGCTTGAACATTATTCATGTCCTTCTCTAAGGATCGGGTTGTGTTGACCAAGGTCAAGAAACCCTGCGTCATTGGCCCCGAGAGTAGTAGCCTCAAATCATCTCTCAACCCTTCGTAGAATCGATTCGTCTTGCGCTCCTCATCCATGATGGTGGAGCTAGCATACCGACTCAATCGAGTAAACTCGTGGAGATATTCATCCACGATACTGTCTCCTTGAACCAACATCAGGAACTCGTTCTCCAACGCTATCCTCTGCGTCGAAGGGAGGTACCTAGCCAAGAACAGTCGCGAGAACTCCTCCGTCGAGACATCTGTAAGTTGCCTACCTCTTAATAGATGCATCTCCAATCCTTTACAACACAATCTCGCTTCACCGTCCAGAAGGAACGTAGCAATGGTGGTCATTTGCCATTCTTCCGTCTCTATTGCTGTCAAGACTCTCTTCACCCTGGAGAGCCAGTCTTCAGCTTGAGATGGGGTTCCCAACCCCGAGAATACTGAAGGATTAAAGCTCATGACATGTTTGAGCTGTCTCTCAGTTGCCCTCCTTAGCACCAGCGGCTCCACTACTACCTGCTCCACCCTCCTCGGCTCAACCTCTGGAAGAGGTACCTGCTCCATCATAGGATGCGGGTTGCTGTATTTGCGTTGCTGGCTGCGCATTGATCATGGCAAACACTATTTTGGCAACCAATCATATGGTCTCAGCCGACGGAGGTGTTGCAGGAGCATCATTTGGTGCACTGCTAGTCTCAAAAACTCGACATTCCGACGGCCCAGCGCCGCTTCTAGTCACCTATAGTGGTACAAAACACCGTTAAGCGACCAAATAAAATTGCAAACAGCAATTATAGGAACACGCAGGTACCCCAAACACGTGTATTTTCATTCCTAAGTGGACATTCATGGGTTCTTTTGTTGTTATAACGATGACGCACACACATGTGCTCACCACCCCTTAAAAAGAATTAGTCCACGAATTCATTTAAGCCTGACCGAAACCAGTAGTCTGATACCAAATTGTAACACCCCATATCCGTCGCATAGCATATAACAGTAGTTCCGGCCGGGGCCCGACGCCATATACCAAGACAGACCGGGTGGTTACTCAATGGAAACCATCCAACCAATCATAACATCCTACACAAAGCATTCTAGCGTAAGCAGTTTAAATAGTTGCAATTTAAAAGAACCCAACAACAAGCATGAATGTCCACTAACAAGCCAAAAAGGAATGAAGTACATACACAAGTACTGGCCTTAAGGCCTTACAAATGGTTTACTCATATTACATGTTTTCCATACCATGGCACGCATGCCGGTCATACATGAACAAAGGCAAGTAAACACTCCAATTAGGCCTTCGAGGTCCGACATCGCAATTTGGGCTTTAGCCACTATTGACCTCTTGGTCTAGCAGCACCTGCAAGCAAAAAATCACCGCACGGTGGCAAACAAAAGCAACGGTCAGCAATGCTGATCAAATTATAACGATCCCGCCCCCAATTCGGGGCGGCGATGCTCCTTCCTTCTACTAATTAGCATAACCAAGCAGTATATAAATATAAATTACATCATAGGCGTTGGCACACACGGCCACACGTCCCGTGCACTCAGGGCACATTCTCGGTGAACCGGCCAATGTCACGTCAATTTAAGCCATAGACATTCCGGACTCACCACCGCCACTTTGATGGTCAAACATATAAGCATATTGTCTTCTTGGCATGGGTCACGTCAATTTAAGCTATAGACCGCCGAAGACCCTCATCTATGCCAACGGCTCTAACCGAACGACATAGAACGGGTATGGTTCCGCCTAACCCGTGCTCACATCGCATCGACAATTTAAGCCATATGCGCGGGTCAAACTTCTCCCGAGGCCCGTTTCCATCACATATATCACATAACCCGGTTATGTTCAAGTTGGCTCCCAGGCCACCAAGTTGGCAAGATCACGCATCCGCCCAGTTTTCCGGGTACACCTTAGGGTTAATCCCCAAGGCTCCCTGTTGCAATCTACCACGTAGAAAATCCAAAAAAACAAACATTCGCACGGAGTCTTCTCTGGGATTTATGCAATGCAACATCACCGATCCATACCAACATGTTCGGATAGGCTTCACACATCATGCCTATGTCTGTTCTCGAATACGGACTGTAAACAATGGGGACTTTACAGATCTACCCGAAGGAACGCCTCAAACTCACCGCAAACTCGCAATAGCGGGCTTCCTATGCAAAAGAAGGAGAGCTTCACATGCTCAAGTAGAGAATCGTTACCCTAGCATTCTTCGTTGGCACCATGGAAATGTAAGCGGATGAAAAGCACCGCAATCTCCTTGCCTTCGTAGATCCGAAGTCAGCTCCCTATTTGGAGCTCTAAAACTCCTCCAAAGACTGGATCTAGACTTCTTCTTCCTCCTTTGCTCTCCCCTCTCTCTAAGATTTAGATAGAGAACACGGAAGGAAAAAATAAGGGTTCTGAAACCCTTCTCTCGGGTATAACCTGTTCGGGAATAACCACAATCGTCGGATCCCACAAAAAGGGATGCACGGACACGATCCAGGTCTGAACTGGACAAATGGGGTTAAACACCGCATGGTTAAACAATCCGGAGCAAGACACGTCCGCGGCCAATTAAATTGTGTCAGGACATTCAGTCAACTCCCGCCAAAAACTCCTGTGTCGACACTCCGCGTCGACCGAGTCAAACACGCCACAATCCGCCCCGCACTCGACGATCGTCGAACCAAGATCGTCGACCGCTTACATATCGTCGAACGGAGCTCTCTGTCCAAATCGTCGAACGTAGCCAAATCGTCGAACGGAAATCGCTGCCCCGATCGTCAAACGCAGCCAAATCGTCGAACGGAAATCGCTTGCCCGATCGTCGAACCCAGCCAAATCGTCGAACGAAAATCGCTGGCCCGATCGTCGAACCCACGACCCGATCGTCGAACCCACGGCCCGATCGTCGAATCCATAATATCGTCAGATCGTCAACCGTAACATTGTGACCAGATCGTCGACCGCTGCTCGACGATCGTCGAACCCAGATTTCTGCCTGAACAATTTGCCAGAACTTTGAACTACCCCGACACTGTTGAATTCTGTGAAGTGAAAGTGGGTGAATGGAAGGCTTGGGAAACCTATCCGCGCGAACTACGCAGACAGGGTTGGCGGACTGCTAGGTCGGCAGGGATGTTGCAGGCGGTTTGCTCTGTGGCGGCCTGGGCAGTCTGTTCGCGCGGACTACGCGGACAGCAGCAGCGGTCTGACAGGCCAGTGTATGCTCAGCAGGCGGTTGACTCCCAGGAAGTAACCGGGCGGATAGGAATGCTATCCGCGGAGTCCGGCATGAAGCGGACTGAAGAACTGGAGCTCGGCAGACCGGTTTGGCAGTTGCCTTGGTCTTGCTCTGGTGCAGCGGGAAGCCGCGGAGACCGCCGGTCAACGCGGATAGAAACTGGAGGTCGCCCGGTATGGCGGGCTAGATCCAGTGTCCGCCAGTAAGTGCGGACTGGCCCTTGTGGCCAGTGGACTGGACTTGCTGTGATCTGAACCAAGTCCAGGATGGCTCAGTCCGGGGAGATCGCGCAGTGGAGCGCGGGCTGGTTTCTCAGTCCGCCAAGCGTAGTAGAAGTGTTGTTGCCTTGTTTGCTAGCTTGGAAAATGCGGACTGGAGAATTGCTTGTGCAGGAGCGTGTGGACTGGAGCCAGAGTCCGCTGAGTCCGGTTTAGCCTTGTGATGAGGTTATGGACTCAGGAGTTGCGGACTGGAGTCTGCTGTTAGCAGACTGGATTGGCGTGTCCGCTAAGTCCGGAGGTGCCTTGGCAATGAGGCAATGGACTTGGGATATGCGGACGGAAGCCGGGTGTCCGCTGAGTCCGGCCGGTTCCTTGATGGCAAGGCTGCGGGCTCGGGTTTTGCGGGCTGATGCCTTGTCCGCAGAATGGCGGACACGGCTGTTGTAGAGTCCGGCTGTGGTGGTCCTGGCTTGGTCTCTGGCGGCAAGGCGGGCTGGATATTGGAGTCCGGCCTTGGAGAAGTTGGGGAGGACTGGCTATCTGCACAGGAGCGGCGAACTGAAATGTGTGTCCGCGGGCTGGCGGACACACTTGTTCTAGCTGCGGGATGTGGCGGTGATCCTATCGGCTAGGGCGGTGACCATACTCATCGTCGTGCCTATAAATAGGACCCATGTCACATCAGGAGTAATGGACCTAGACCGAAGTAAGTGAACAGTAATTGAGCTCGCGTTAGTTGCTGCGGTCTGGACCTTGGTGTCCGCTCGGATTGAGAGTTGACCCGGTTGTGCTGTGCAGGTTGTGCGGATAGCGCTGGAAAGCCAGGACTTGGCTCTGATTGCGGTCAGGGACAGTGCGGACTCTACGGTTAAGCAACAGGCGGTAAACAGCAGGTCGCGGATAGCGACCAGGCGGTCTTCTCTTTAGCAACTTGGTTCGGGGTTCAGGAAGTCGCCTGCTTCAGGCGGACTGTTCCATTCGGTGACGCAGCTTGTGCGGTCTGGCGGCTAGGCGACCTCGCGGTCAGGCGGCTTGCAGATCGGCAGTGAAGAGCTAAGCATTGGAATAAGGGGTGAGTCCGCGCGGCTTGGGTTGCGGTCTGGCGACCTGGCGGACTGAGCGGACTCTACAGCAGTTGGTCGGCGGCTTGGTGGTTGAGTCCGCGCGGTTCGTTTTTTGTTCTTGTCTTTGTAACTGTCTTTGCTCTCCCGGTGTTGGGTTTTGGTGAAGCATGTCTCGCCATGTATGTCTCGCCTTGTAAAGAAGTTTGCTCTTGATCATTAAAGAAGCTTGTGCTGCATGTGTTGCTGGTTGTTACTGCTTTGCTGAGATAACCCCTGCTAACTCCACGATCCGGAAAAACTTTCAACATTATAAGTGGGCGTATCCTCCTTCGATTTGTTGAGTTTTCAACAGGGTATCCAAGGGGGCGTCTGCGGTTTGTTGAATTTTAACATGGTATCAGAGCCAGGTTGTTGGAGTGGTCAAGCAGTGCTCAATGGAAGTACTTGCTCGTCTGTAGAGGAAACCAGTGGTAGAACCATGGCAGTGGAGGATGCAAGTTGTCTTGGAATTGATCTTCTTACAAAGACGAACTGTGAACGGTGGATGTCCTGTATGAAGAGCTTTCTTCTTGGCGAGGACCTTTGGGAGGTTGTATGCGGAGCAGGAAGACAAGAGGATACTGCTGGCAATGCTGAGTCGATGAGAGCTTGGAAGGAGGCAAATGCGAAAGCGGAGTCTATTCTCAAGCAGGTGATCTCATCGGAGCTCTTGGACCACATCAGTGGATGTCGGTCAGCTGCGGAGGTCTGGACTTCCCTTGATGGGTTGTTCAGGAAGGAGGTGAAGGTTGCTGCTGACAATGGTCCCTCTACTTCGTATCAGGAAGAAAGGAGTGTTTCTCCTAGGCGTGATAGGAAGAGGAAGGAAGGACCAAGGTGCTATAAATGCAAGCAGCAAGGTCATCTTCGGAAGGAGTGCAAGGTTGTCTTGCTCTCGGCGAACGTAGCTCATGTAGGGAGGAAGGAGAAGAACGTAGTTGGGATATCAACTAGTTCTGGAGCTGATCGGATGAATGCCAGTGATAGTGCAGCTATCTGGCATGAAAGACTGGGGCATGTATGGATGGACAAGCTGAAAGCAATGGCGGAAAGAAGACTAGTAAGAGGGTTGCCTAGATTGTCATCCTATGGCGATGGTCGGGGGTGTGCGGGATGTCAGGAAAGCGGAGCCTATCGCTTCATGGTTGACAAAACACAATCCAGATGTAATGCACCATTGGCGGTTGTCCATTGTGCTCTGGTGGGACCGACCGTCACGACCAGTCTTGGAGGCAGCAGGTTCATGCTGATATTGGTTGATGACTATTCTAGGTATACTTGGGTACACTTTATGAAGAAGAAGTCCAACATGGTACGCTTGTTTGTGGAGTTCAAGAAGCTTGTGGAAGGCCAGCTTGGCTGGAGGATCAAGGTGTTGAGGACAAGTATCGGTGGTGAGCTTGGCTCAACCGAGTTCTCACGCTTTTGCAGGAAGCAAGGGATCCGGATGGAGCTTTCTTGTGGACATACTTCACAACAGGGTAGTATTGCAGCTCGGATGATCCGGTGGTTAACGGAGACCTGCAAGTGTTGGCTTCAGAGTAAAGGCGTTCCGAAGGCTCTTTGGGCGGAAGGAATTGCCTGTGCTGCTCATGTCATCAACCGGATGCCTCTTAGTCCGATCATAGTGAAGACTCCTTATGAGCTGATGTTCGGAGTGAAGCCCTCAGTGAAACACCTTCGGGTGTTTGGATCTACCTGCTATATACATTCTCCGGTTGCTCTCAAGACAAAGCTAGTCTTTGTTGGGTATGATGAGCAGAGAAGAAGATGGAGGTGTATGGATCTTGCGATGAAGAAACTCATAGTGTCGAGAGACATTGTTTTCGATGAGTTGACGTCGTATTGGGGTAGCTCTTATGTGGAGCTAGAGATAAGCAGGTCAGATGGTGGGCTGAAGGGGGCTGCTGCTAAGGAAGTGGAGTTGACTGAGTCACCAGGTGCTCCAGGTTGTTCTAGCTCCGGGGCAAAGGCGTCAGAGTCGGGAAGAAGGGGGAGCGATGCTCCAGGTTCTTCTGGCTCGAAGGCGGAAGCTTCCGGTTCAAGAAGCAAGGGGAGCGATGTTCCAGACAGTTCTTGTTCAAGAGGGGAGTCTTCTGGTTCAGGTAGCAGGGGGAGCGTTGCTCCAGATGCTTTTGGTTCCAGTAAGGAGCCGTCTTGTTCAGGGAGCAAAGGGAGCATTGTTCCGGGTTTGCCCGGGAATGGAGCTGGTTCAATAGCAGCGGAGGTGGTTAGCCATGATCAGGTTCTTCGGAGATCGAAGAGGATCAGTAAGCCACCAGCTCGATATAGTGAAGGGAACACGACGGACTTTGTCCCGTATTTCCTTGTTAGCCCTCAGGTCGAGCAAGGTTCTTCTGGCTGTGATGACCCCACTAGAGTCAAGGAGGTGGTTGACACCAAGTCTGAAGAGGTGACTTCTCTCAGAGGCAACGAGGCTTGGACTTCTGTATCTAAGGAAGTTGGTGATACTCCTGTGATGCAAGAGTGGAGGTTGAACCTGAAGAAGGCAGAGGGAAGCATGACTCCTTTTTGGAGATGCTGGAGGGCTCCCTCATGGTCCAAGATATGCGGGGAGAGGACTATGTCTTTGACATCTCTTCGTAGATGCTATCGGAAGGACCAGGTGCAAGGTTACGGGAGCTGCTGGAGTTATTCACCACTTCTCACTTCAAGGGGGAGTGTTGAATTCTGTGAAGTGAAAGTGGGTGAATGGAAGGCTTGGGAAACCTATCCGCGCGGACTCCGCGGACAGGGTTGGCGGACTGCTAGGTCGGCAGGGATTTTGCAGGCGGTTTGCTCTATGGCGGCCTGGGCGGTCTGTTTGCGCGGACTACGCGGACAGCAGCAGCGGTCTGACAGGCCAGTGTATGCTCAGCAGGCGGTTGACTCCCAGGAAGTAACCGGGCGGATAGGAATGCTATCCACGGAGTCCGGCATGAAGCAGACTGAAGAACTGGAGCTCGGCAGACCGGTTTGGCAGTTGCCTTGGTCTTGCTCTGGTGCAGCGGGAAGCCGCGGAGACCGCCGGTCAGCGCGGACAGAAACTGGAGGTCGCCCGGTATGGCGGGCTAGATCCAGTGTCCGCCAGTAAGTGCGGACTGGCCCTTGTGGCCAGTGGACTGGACTTGGTGTGATCTGAACCAAGTCCAGGATGGCTCAGTCCGGGGAGATCGCGCAGTGGAGCGCGGGCTGGTTTCTCAGTCTGCCAAGCGTAGTAGAAGTGTTGTTGCCTTGTTTGCTAGCTTGGGAAATGCGGACTGGAGAATTGCTTGTGCAGGAGCGTGCGGACTGGAGCCAGAGTCCGCTGAGTCCGGTTTAGCCTTGTGATGAGGTTATGGACTCAGGAGTTGCGGACTGGAGTCTGCTGTTAGAAGATTGGATTGGCGTGTCCGCTAAGTCCGGAGGTGCCTTGGCAATGAGGCAATGGACTTGGGATATGCGGACGGAAGCCGGGTGTCCGCTGAGTCCGGCAGGTGCCTTGATGGCGAGGCTGCGGGCTCGGGTTTTGCGGGCTGATGCCTTGTCCGCAGAATGGCGGACACGGCTATTGTGGAGTCCGGCTGTGGTGGTCCTGGCTTGGTCTCTGGCGGCAAGGCGGGCTGGATATTGGAGTCCGGCCTTGGAGAAGCTGGGGCGGACTGGCTATCTGCACAGGAGCGGCGAACTGAAATGTGTGTCCGCGGGCTGGCGGACACACTTATTCTAGCTGCGGGATGTGGCGGTGATCCTATCGGCTAGGGCGGTGACCATACTCATCGTCGTGCCTATAAATAGGACCCATGTCACATCAGGAGTAATGGACATAGACCGAAGTAAGTGAACAGTAATTGAGCTCGCGTTAGTTGCTGCGGTCTGGACCTTGGTGTCCGCGCGGATTGAGAGTTGACCCGGTTGTGCTGTGCAGGTTGTGCGGATAGCGCTGGAAAGCAAGGACTTGGCTCTGATTGCGGTCAGGGATAGTGCGGACTCTGCGGTTAAGCAACAGACGGTAAACAGCAGGTCGTGGATAGCGACCAGGCGGTCTTCTCTTTAGCAACTTAGTTCGGGGTTCAGGAAGTCGCCTGCTTTAGGCGGACTGTTCCATTCGGTGACGCAGCTTGTGCGGTCTGGCGGCTAGGCGACCTCGCGGTCCGGCGGCTTGCAGATCGGCGGTGAAGAGCTAAGCATTGGAATAAGGGGTGAGTCCGCACGGCTTGGGTTGCGGTCTGGCGACCTGGCGGATTGAGCGGACTCCACAGCAGTAGGTCGGCGGCTTGGTGGTTGAGTCCACGCGGTTTGTTTTTTGTTCTTGTCTTTGTAACTGTCTCTGCTCTCCCGGTGTTGGGTTTTGGTGAAGCATGTCTCGCCATGTATGTCTCGCCTTGTAAAGAAGTTTGCTCTTGATCATTAAAGAAGCTTGTGCTGCATGTGTTGCTGGTTGTTACTGCTTTGTTGAGATAACCCCTGCTAACTCCACGATCCGGGAAAACTTTCAACATTATAAGTGGGCGTATCCTCCTTCGGTTTGTTGAGTTTTCAACAGGGTATCCAAGGGGGCGTCTGCGGTTTGTTGAATTTTAACAGACACGCCCTGGGACACGCCCGTGTCCAGGGCTGTGTTTGATGCTCGATGATTGTCAAACCCAAATTTGTCGACCTCTCGGCTAAATCATCGAACCCAACACGACGCACCCTGGGACACGCCCGTGTCCCATGCCGTGTTCCCCTGACAAATTTCAAAATTGGTACAGAAACATCACCCTTCGCTTTTTTGAGTTTCGGGGCGTTACAGCGCACCACCACCAAACCCGTCGGCAAGCGCGATTGAAGGTCCTCCTCTACTCCTCTCTTCGTGGGCTAGATCCTTAGATAATTTAGGAGAGAAATTGAGCAAAATTGAACCTGATTGGAGAGGAGATTTTCAAAAATATTCATGGATTTTCAACCTTGCGGGATCGTCGGAAACCGCCCCTCAGGCGGCCATACCGCCGCCCGACGATAGCGCCCACCTCAACAAAGGTGGTGGCGGTTGTGGCCGGCCAGGGAGGTGGATGGGTGGCCGGGAAAATGGCTTGAGAGATGCTCCAGGTCGGGCAAATCTCAGCCCTTGGCTGGAGGAAGAAGAAATCCAGCAGCCCTTGGATCTGCTTTAAGATCTGTGCTAGATTTAGTATTTTAAGTTTCATTTTTGTATTTTTCTATAACTGTTTTTGGGCTGTATTAAATTAATTATTAAAAATACCTAGTTTCCCCTACAGTAAAAGTGGTCTACATGAAAGTTGTAGCCCTAAGGGTCTAGTTTAATTTAAAATTGGTTTGAACCAATTTGGGTTCAGATCCGACCACAACACTCATTTTGGTGAGGTCTATACATAGGCTAGATCAGAGATTTTTTTGAGTGCCCCCATCAATCTAGAAATCCAAATGACTTGAAATTTTGGATGGGGGCTATTCTTACCTATACCTAGAACATATCCAACAATGGTAATTTTTGGAAAACTTTTCATAAAGTTTTTGTAGAAATTTAATAATTCATGTATGAATTATTAAAAGGGTTTAATTACATCCAAACCCTCCCAAATTTTGGTGAGTGGTCCTTTGGGTTAATATAGGACTCTGTATAAAATTTCATTTAATTTGGATAAGAATTGGTATGATATTTGGTCAACCCTAGCTTAGGCCAAAAAGGGGTAATTAGGTCAAAGTGTCCCTTGTGGATTAAGGGGCCAAATCACATTAACAGAGGTTTATACTTGGTCCCCTGATGTGTTATGTCAGTAAACTCCCTCCCATGGATTATGGGCTGGATTAGGGTGGATTTGCCATAGGACCCTAGTTCAAACCCTAAGGTTGAACTTTGGGGGTTTGTGAAGGGCATAGGGTGTTATGTCCTTGTATGGGCTTGGTGTTTAGTCTATGTGATTCTATGGTGGTGAAATGCCCTAAAGAGGAATTTGATGACATTTAGACCTAGACACAACTTAAACCAACTAGGGTTATTTTAGGCTTATAACTTTTAGGAAAACATTGATGGGTCATATGACCATGGATTTTGGTGGTATTGTGGTAGGAGTATTGTCATGGTGATATATACCTCTGGAATTTATTATAGGGTGTCTAGATAACAGTAACTCACCCTTGTAGTTAAAAACTTCATCTTTCCATTTTGATGATATTGATGTAATTATGGTTTTTATGTCTTAGAATGATTTCAAACTCTGGAAAAGCTGATCAAATAGCATGTAGATGCACTAGTGAATTATTTGGTATAGATGAACATTTCTTTTTAGTACATCATGTGTAAAGTTAACTAGTGCACCTTACTTTGATAAATAAAAAAATAAATCCTATAGCTTGTTGGAAAATTGTGTTACTTAGCCAGAGTACTTTTTAGGGCATAAAGAAGCTTGGAAAAATATTTACATGTTGTTTATTTGAGATTACATGGTTGTTTCTTCACAAAGTGCCCCATGATGGATTTGATTGAGATATTTTTATATATAATTTACTGACACTTGAATTGCATGAAATTTAGTCAGTATGGTTTATGATCAATAATAAAGCTCTGTTAATTTTTGTATAATTTTTGGACTAGTATTTATGGTACTTCCGTCATTACCCCTAATTAGTTGAATTATCTTGGCTTAATTATTTAGAGAATAATTTCTTTATAAAAATCTATGGAATTTGGTATTCACTGATATCTTGCAGTCCTATAGTGTTCATAATTTTTGTATGGTCATATCTTAAGTAAATCTAGTGCTTCATGTTCAAAATCACTCATGGCCATATTTTTGGGAAATTAAAATAAATGCCAATTTATTTAGGAAACTTCCAAGTTTCTGGATTTAGGCTAAATATATCATGATAGGCCCCCAATAAATAATTTATGGCTTTTGGATAAAAATTTGGAGTACCTCCTATCGTATACATCATATAGCTTAGATTGGTCTGCATATAGTAAAACTGTAAAAATCGTGATAGAATGTGAAATGGACACATGTAGTTCAGGTTATTAGCTTACTAGTTGAGGTGAAGTGAAAATGATTTCATTGTTAGGAATCATCTTGGGGAGAAGTGATGGGTTGACTAGTGTAAGTGGTGCTCGGGATCGACAAAAGATCGTCTTTCCTATGGAGAGAGAGAGAGAGAGAGAGAGAGAGAGAGAGAGTCAAAATACACTAGGGTTAGATCCAGAGAAATATTAAAAGGGATCGAGAATTGGGTATTAACCAATAATAGAAAGTGTCGTGCGAGTGGGTAAGATGGGCTTCAGCTACCATCATAGTTCCTAGTGCCCTTTGAGAACCCTTCATCGGGTATGCCAGGAGCAGTCCCGGGCTAACCTAAACTGCAAGAAAAATCAATGTTTAAGATTAACTAGTATAACTAGGATTACACTTACACTCACACTCCCCAGTGTTGTGGGGGTTAGGTTAGGTCTCACGAGCGGTAGGCTTGTTGGTTTTGGGGATGGGCAGGTTAGCTCAGTGAGTCGATGGCTCGGATGGATTTGAGACGGACAGGTTAGTCCATGGAGCTTTGGCTTGGTGGAAAATTCATTAATGTTGCATGTGCATAAGATATAAGGTGGTGGGTCATCGGTATTGGAGAGTCGTCACACTAACACCGATATGTTGGCTCGGCAGGTGTGGTTTTGCACTTGGCTAAATAAAGTCTGGCGGTCCAGTCGGCAAGAGACGTAGGAGCTCCGCTTAGTGCACCAACGTTTAGCCGTACGATAGGTCTGGCTGGTAGTGTGATACCAGATTAGACGTGGGCAAGGCCCAACCCACCACTTCTGTTTGCCACTACGGAGGTATCCTGGGTGGTTAGGCTCCAAAAAGAGGGAACTAATGGTCGGTGTGCATAGAGTCGAGTGGGTGTGTTGCACTTGCATGTTCACATCATGACATACTTGCATGATATAGAATCATCATTGCATATAATCCTTTTCACCTAGTGTATAAAGTGGTATGGGACGCTCTATACAATAGGCCTTGCAAAACGACCCCTTAGCTTATAAGTTTGTGAAGCATGCTTATAAGTTATGGTTATTTTCCTTTGGATATTTACCACTTGCTTATAACCAACACCCCATTGTATAAATTGGTATGAGACTCTTTATATGATGGGAGCCTTGCAGAAGACCCCTTAACTTATAAGTTTGTATGTGCATTCATATAAGTTAAGGTTACATGTTTCTTTATTTACCTTCTCATACTTACAAATTTACTCTACCTGTTTATATAGAACTGTTAGACTAGTTCCGCCGTCACCTGCTACGTTGTTACTCTCCACCTTCATTACCTTCCCTTTCCTTCTCCCCGCTCGGTGCCTAAGAGCCATTGGGTGAGGGGTGGGGGATGATAGGACTTACTCTTTTAGACTAACGGTCGTTGACCAAATCATTTTTGGGGATCGTGAAGCCGAACCAGGAGATGCAACCCTAGAGGTCGATGCGCATGGAGACGGGGCAGTCTAGTACTGGAGTCCAGACAGTAGGGACTGTGAGTCCCGATCATTAGTAGTTATTATAGATTTGCTTCCGCATTGAGTGACTTGTAGTGAGGATCTTGATGTATCGGGAAGGAGCCCTCTTAGTACTTTGCTTATTCCTTTCTGTGGACTCTCCCTTCGTGGAGGCTTATATTATATATATGTGATTATGGTGGGCTTGTTTCATTTTACTCATGTACAATTATTCTATTCTTCTGCGATCGGTATGTCCGGCAGGATCGATGTTTTGTAGTGACGAGCTTCCCGGATGTGTTGGTGTCAGCGCAAAGCGGCGGTTCTGGGTATAAGACTCCGATGGTTTAAAAGAAAAAAAAGAGGTCTTACAGTCGAGCTCAGCACAACGCCCAGATAATTCGTATGGAAAAAGCGAGTTCGACGAAAACCCACCCCCTTAGGAGGGTTTCCCGAGAATCAAAACAAGCGCAAGGCTTTGATATAATAACTATCATAATCAAATGGTTGAAATAGGGAAATATGAGTTCAAAACAGAGGCCCAAACGCACCAAATTAAACAGCAAAGACAACCCAAGAATCCGACGTACCATTCTTGAGACACAATCATCAAAAGCTTACACAAGCAAAGAAAATCCTCACAAGGATCCAAACACGTGCCGAGACTCCAAAATGCTCGGAACGCAACAAAACCGGACAAGTCCAAGTCCTCAAAACCTCCACCTTTAGAACAGGGAAGACATTCCAACCCAATATAATCCAAAAATCTGGATAAAAAGGCCCGACGGACGCTCAAACGCACAAACGGTGCAACGTCGTCAACAAAACGAAAAAAGTAACGCCCTGACGTTGTAATCATGACATCGGCAATCCAAATAATAACATCGGAAAAATCGGGGGTGGTACAGTCACGCGCCCTAAAAAGAAGTTTCGTCCTTAAACTTATCACAACCTTAAAACCAAACCCAAACAAAAACCTAGTTCTTACCAAAAACCTGTAGACATACCTGAACTAAGGGAAGAGATGCGGTTGTGATTCTCTCATTGCCGACTCCAATTCCCACGTTGCGCTGTCGACGTCTTGATTTCGCCACAAAACGTTAACCATTGGTATGGTTTTTCTCCGCAAAACTCGCTCTTGAGAATCCAAAATACAAACAGGCATCTCAACATAGGAAAGATTGGGCTCCAACTGGGGCACGACATCAAGAATCTATCGGTCGCTGAGCACACATTTCCGCAACCGGCTCACATGAAACACGCCGTGCATACCAGGAAAATTTGCGGGCAAATCCAGCCTATAGGCTGATACACCAATACGCTCGACAATCTTAAAAGGTCCCACATACCTCCAACATATGATTCTTTCCGAACCTTTTAACTCCAGACATCAGGAAAACTTTGAGAAAGACCATGTCCCCTACAACAAACTCTAAATCAGTCCTACCCCGATTGGAGTTCTTCTAATATCATTCCGGCGTAATCCGAAGCTTTTCCTGAGTAATCTTCACGGAAACGTCCACTTCTTCTAATGCTTCAGGACCCAAGAACGGTTTCTCACCAACCTTGGCCCAAAATAAGGGAGTTCTGCATCGCCTCCCATACAAGGCCTCAAACGGGGACTTCTGCAAACTTTCTTGGTAACTATTATTGTACGCAAACTCCATGAGTCTGAGGCGTTCAACCCAAGAACCACCGTGATCCAAAATATAACACCTGATCATATCTTCTACGATCTGATTAACTCTTTTCGTCTAACCATTTGTCTGCGGATGATAGGCGGTGCAATACCTCAGATCGGTACCCAACCCCTCCTGTAAAATCTTCCAAAAGCGAGATGTAAACAAGGAGTCTCGATCAGATAAAATACTAATTGGGACTCCTTATAATCTAATGACTTCATTTAAATATAGCTCAACAATTTTTTTCATAGGATAATCAATCTTAAAAGGCACGAAGTGAGCACACTTCGTTAGTCTCTCAACAATAACCCAGACTGAATTGTGTCCACGGGGAGATCTTGGTAACCCAGTAATGAAATCCATTGAGATACTCTCCCACTTCCAACTCCAAATTTCTAAGCGCGTTAGCTTACAACCAGGTCTGCCATGATCGGCCTTTACTCGCTTGCATGTAAAACATTCTGAAACGAACTTCGCTATATCACCTTTCATTCCGAATCACTAGCCGAACTGCTTCAAATCTTGGTACATCTTGGTTGAACTTGGGTGGTAGGAAACGTTGGAAACACGAGCCTCTCGGCATAACTTAACTCGAATATCTTCAACATTGGGGATGCAAAATCTATTGCGGTACTTCAAGGTACCTGTGTCATCGATTGAAAAATATGGCAACTCTCCCTTCTCAGTTCTCTTGTAAAGGTGCAACAACTCAGGGTCTTCCATCTGATGCAATCTTGTGAGTACAAGCCATGAAGGCTCAGCTACTTCCAAACTACTTGACAATTTACAACTCCCAACAGCAATATTCATCAAGAGAAATTCTTCTACCGGCGAATCCACAGAAAGATTAAAAATTTTCCCCGTCTTTCTACTCAGGGCATCGGCGACCACATTAGATTTTCTCGGATGGTACTGGATCTCCACATCATAATCAACACCATACTCTAACCATCTTCGCTGGCACAGATTCAACTCTCTTTGAGTGAAAATGTACTTTAAGCTTTCATAATTGGTATACATCTTGCATATTGCGCCATACAGCAAGTGCCTCCACAACTTTAGGGCATAAATCACTGCTGCGAACACTAGATCATGCGTAGGGAAGTTCTTTTCATGTACCTTTAGCGGTCTCGACCCATACGCAATTACGTTGTCTTCATGCATCAACACACAACCCAGACCAACATGCGATGCGTCTACATACACCGCATATTTTAACTCTTCAGTTGACAGAGACAAAACTGGGGCAGTGCACAGTCTCCTCTTCAATTCCAGAAATGCTTCCTCGCACTTATCGCTCCAAATGAAAGCTGTGTTCTTCTGTGTTAGTTTAGTCAAAGGCGCAGATAACGTAGAGAAACCCTATACAAACCTCCTATAATAGCCAGCCAACCCTAGGAAGCTCCTTATATCCTTGTGGCTGGTGGGCCTATTCCAATCCATAACAACAGTCACCTTCTCATGGTCAACCAAAATACCATCCTTATTTACCACTTGACTCAAGAAGTAAACCTGAGGCAACCAGAACTCACACTTACTTAGCTTGGCATATAGCTTATGCTCCCTCAAAGTAGAAAAAACTAAACCCAAGTGCTGGGCATGCTCATCAGCGCTGCGGGAATACACCAAAACGTCATCTATAAACACGACGACAAAATGGTCCAGAAAGTCCTCGAACACACGGTTCATCATATCCATAAAGGCAGAGGGAGTATTTGTCAAACCAAAGGACATTACAAGCAACTCAAAATGCCCATGCCGCGAATGGAAGGAATTCCGTGGAATATCTGCCTCACGAATCCTCAACTTGTGGTAGCTTAAACTAATATCGATCTTTAAAAACATAGAGCTATCACGCAACTGATCAAACAGATCATCAATCCTAGGCAGGGGATATCTATTCTTAATGGTGACTTTATTTAGCTCTATATAGTCAATACACAGCCTCATTGATCCGTCCTTTTTCTTTATAAACAAGATGGGAGCAACCCAAAGCGAAGAACTAGGTCTAATAAAATCACTCAAGAGCAACTCATCCAACTGAGTACGTAGCTCCTCCAACTCATGCAGGGGCATCTTGTTCGGCACCTTAGCAATAGGACGGGTACCCGACTCCAGATCGATGACAAACTCCACATCCCTCTCAGGCGGGAGACCAGTAAGATTAGATGGAAAAAACATCCGGAAACTCACGCACCACCGGAATCTCCTCTATACGTGATAAGCTAACAACGGTCTCCAAAACTGAAACCAAACAAGCGAAACATCCGGAATTTACCAGCTTCCGAGAATGTACCGCATATATAATTGGAGAAACTTGGTGCGCAAAACCATAAACACTCCCGGGTTGACCGTTGTCCAACTTGAAGTCCAAGCGCTTAACCTTGCACTGGATAACCACATCATATTTGGACAACCAGTCCATGCACAAGATCACATCAAAATCTTCCAAGTCTATCATCTTCAAATCAGCAACTGCTAGAAAGTCACCTAACAAAATATGACAACTTTGGATACCCTGGTCTGACACCACCGAGTCACCGGATTGAAACTTGACTTGAAACACATCGTCGACTTGATCCAGAGTCAAACGATGACGCTCAGCAAAGGCCCTAGCTACAAACGAGTGGGTAGCACCGGAATCAAAGAGAACACTCGCCCAATAGTTCTTTACTTTAAATTTCCCTATATAAACGATTACATAACTAATCGAACGACATCGAAACTACAGCTACAAGCTAAAACAGAAACAATACCAGGTTAGACGCTAACCTAAAATCACTTGGGTTGAAGTCTGGGCCTCCTCCTGAGATAACACATTCTGCTTTCCCTTCCCTTTATCTACAGGATGCAGCGGTGGAAAGGCCGGAAGCGGATTTGGCTGCAGCGCAGGCTGAGTCTACGGGCACTTTGACTTTATATGACCTTTCTGTCCACACTGAAAGCAGACTCAAACCTTATCCCAATAGTGGGCAGCATTATGCCCCTTCTATTTGCACAAAGTACAAACCAAATCTCCCTTAGGAGCACCCTGGATCGCATGGACCTGCTCCTGTTTCTGAGCTCTTAGCCTCTGAAAACATTTTTCAAACAGGTGGCCTGACCGGCCACAGAAACTGCATTTTCTTTGCTCCTCTTCCTCGAATCAGCACATGATTCCTGGAAATTGTTACTCTCACCAGTCTTCCTCTTATCCTTTCTCATTTATTGTGCTCGGTTCTTGGCATTGTAAATTGCCTCAACCTTAAGAGCTGCTTCAACTGCTTCAGTATAACTCTCCGACTTATAAGCACTCACCAACTGCTAGATGTCACCCTTCAGACCACCCAGAAAATGCTTGACCTTGCTATCTTTAGAAACTACTAAATCCGGTGCAAACTGACTCAGCTTGCTAAACTCCACCTCAAACTCACTCATTGTGAGCTGCCTCTACTTTAAGGGCAGGAAATCATTTAACAAACGGTCTCGCTCGACAGATGGCAGAAACTTCTTCATCAAACGCTCCTTGAAGACTTCCCAAGAACATCCATCCTTCAAGTTTTCCTTCTCCCTTAGCCACCAACTCTTTGTCAAACCCTTGAGATGGTAGGCAGCAACCATAACGCTCTGGCCTGCTGAAACTCCAGAGTAAGAGAACATCTCCTCGATGGCTATAATCCAGTCATCCAAAGCCATAAAATCTGTCCTACCATCATAGGTAGGGTGTCCTAATCGCTGGAAGTGCGAGATGAAGTTCATCTCCGGTGGCAGCACAGCTGGGGGAAGTAGAGGAGCAGGAGGAACTGCAATGCCTTTACTCACGACTAGGTACTAAACTCAAAGAGGCTGTCCTGCAATGAGAGTTAACAAGGTTTGGATCTTCGACTGCATCTCCAACATTTGCCTGGACAAAGCTTCATTGCTCTGTCACAATCCTTCAATCACGCCCTCGTTCTGAGCACCAGATGACTCTCCCTCTGACAGGGGAGTCGACCTCGTCATAAGACGTTTTCATATTCTATAAAAGGTAGCGAAAGACTTGTCAAAAATAATCCCAGTCCATAACTAGGCCACACAACTAGTTCAGACCATACTTAGACACTTGCTTATGCTGCATCTTACTTTAGGATTTTATTATGATGTTATGTCCTACTTAGGATGATATCCTCTCATCGTATTTACTCATATACCTATGATATGAATGCATGAGTTCTTTATTCTCCTTTAAAATCATGTGTGCGCACGTGTCATCATGCAAACCTTAACTTAGCACACGTGCTTATGCGATGATATGCTATGTATGCAGTGATATGCATTCTAAAAAGGCCTTAATGCATGCATGAGCGGAGTACACCTTAAATGTTATGCATCCCATACTACAAAACATCACATGCAATGAGAAAAGAAAACGTGCTAATGGGCACCCATGTGGTGATGGTTATGCATCACATATTACATAACTAACACATGTTGCCTCCTATGGTGGATGCATATACAAACATATATTATGCATCCCATATTACATAATATACCCTGTATACTTCTATTCATGCTATGAGTGTAGTGTTGATACTTCAGTTAAGATGTACTGATGACATATCGGTGTGTGTATGCAAATGAATGAAGGGAAACAAACAAAACGAATTTGGCTGGTTCGACCAAATTGTCAAACCAACCTCCCTCTGATACCAACTATCACAACCCGCATTTTCACAGCCAAATAAGTATATCAGAGTAAAGGATAAATATGTGGCATGAGGCCACGTCAGCAGGGGATAACCGCGGACGCTCAGACAAAACTCCAACTTAACCATGAAGAAAAGTTCTTTAAGTTATTTAGAGTTAAAATCAATTTAAGTATAGCAGATAGCCATATCCCTCGGCATAGTGTCTCATCTAGACCACCAGAAAAGTAGTTAAATGCTGCGAAAAAGTACTTCTTCTATCGGAATAGGCATCCTACAAGAGATTAGAGTTTTCCAAAGGACACCTCAAGGTATGCAAGTTCTAAGTTTATAATAGCAATAAAAGTATATTTGTATGGTCATTAAATATAGTGACTTAACATTCCAAAAGCGTGCAATGCATGAGGTAATAACAATAGTTTTATTTTATAGTTGAAAATACCTATCATGCATTCCTAGCATAAAACATCACAGAGAGGAAGTATCATAAACACACAGAAAGAAAGCTAAGCAGCTAGCAAGTATGCAAAAATAACATAACAATCTTGTGGGCGTTAACAAACTGACACTAACCCACAAAAGTAAAGTATGTCTGAACTAGTAAATAAACAAAAAAAAACAAACTACCTCACTATGGTGAGGCAAAGAACACAACCAACATTGCTTCTTAGAAACTCCAAAACCAGCACGGCTACCAGCTACAGCTCTGAACTTGAGGCATTCCAAAGACAGAACACCTCAGCAAGAATGTACAAGGAATGGCGGAAAGTAAGTCAAAAGTAAACAAAGTCGAGGGGTACCAACCCAAGACTAAAGGAAAGTACTTAATTAAAGTACATCAGAAATGTACAAAAGCCAAAAGGAAACACTTACGTGAAGCGTCACATACCACAAAAGCACCCTAAATGCACAAGACTATAAGGGGAAAAGGTCATGATTAAATCATCCGGAAAAGAAACAAACCCCTACTAGCCTCCTGTGGTCAACTCCACCAAACAATCCAAAATGGGCAGGGTGGTCAACTCAGCTGGACAGAACCCTGAAGATAAATATCTGTCTAAATGCGGGGGAGACTAAACACTCCACCATTCACTGCAAATGCCCGAACACATGGTAGAGCCCCACAAGGAACTAATAGGGATAACTAACTTTGCGGCGCTAGTTTCGACCAGTAAAAACATCCGCAACAAAGGAAAGCCGAGAGGAAAAACCTCGTAACGACCCGAGTTTAGAGCTCAGAGGCCAACATAAACGTACAGCTTGTCTCTCCCCACTGCATCACCGCGTAGAAATAACTATGATAAAACCTCAAGTCAACAATTGAACATCGGATTCTACTAGAAAATTCGAGAATGAAACGGTTGATCAACCCTTAGGAAAAATTTACAACCCTAAATAAACTCTAACGCGTTCTACAACAATAGTTAATGGCGATTAAAGCCAACAATATAATATTTCATCAAATCACTACAATGTTATGAAGTTGAACAATCATGACAAGAACTTAAAAATTCAAGTAAATTCCAAAGGGTATTAAACTTATCTATAGTTGGAATGACAAAAGTGTAGAAGGGTTAAAGAACATAAGTTAAACAATTACCATCAATATCAAGAAAAAAGGGGGAAAGAGGAAAAATCACCACTTTCCTTGGATTTACTGGAGAAAGACGTCCAATTCGCACCATTGAGTAGATCGGAGCTAAAGATGACGAGGGAAATCACAATCTAACAAGAATGGTTAAAAATTGGAGTTAGGGCCGAAAACCCTAGTGAGAAAAACTCAAGGAATGGGGAATTAATTTACCATGATGGCGTAGCTCTCGTTGAGAGCTTTCTAGATCTATATTCGGTTGAAGATTTCGATCACCGGAGCTGCGTCGGCGGCCACTAGAAGGTTAGCGGAAAAACTTTCTCTCTCTCCCACGCCGCTCTGGTCATGGAGATGAACAGGAAGTTGTCTAAAATGAAGGAGGAAATAAGAAGTAGGTATATATATACCTAGGGTCAAATCGGGATAACTACACTAAGAAAAGACTTGGGGTAGGTTGAACCGGGCATCTCGAGAAGTAGTATAGATTTCTCGAGTAGTAGTTCATTCCACTCGAGTAGAAGAAACATTACTCGGGTAATAAGAAAGAGATTTCTCGAGAGTAAGAAGATTACTCGAGAGCAAGGAAGGAGATCACTCGAGAACCAGGAAGGGGATTACTCGAGAACAAAAAGACTACTCGAGAAAAGGAAATCATGTTCTCGAGTTCACAGGGCAGATCTCGAGTACTAAAGAAGCATTTCACGAGTACAACAACAGGCTTCTTGAGTATAATAAAACTTCTCGAGAACTAGAAGAGCAATTCTCGGGAACAAAGATCATTTCTCGAGAACAAGAAGAACACCACTAGAGAACAACGAACCCAGTTCTCGAGTGCAGATCCTAAATTTCTCGAGAAGAAGGGTAATTCTCGCGTACAAGCGATTACCTCTTTAGAACAGCAGCATCTCTCGAGAGGTAGAGGAGGAAGAAAATATCCCGATTGTCAAACGTAGAGCCCGTTCAATGAAATTAGTTCAAAGATCGTCGAACGTAAAACTCGTTCGACGAAATCAGGTCGAAAATCATCGAATGGAAAGGAAACACCCGCTCGATGAAGTCAGTTCATAATTCGTCAAACGCAAAGCAAGTTCGACGAATTCTGCTCGGGGTTCGTCGAGCCCAGAACCCAGAACTGCTCGACGTTCGTCAAGCTCAGCTCGGCGCTTCGTCGAGCTCCGCTGAACGATCGTATTGGAGAGTCGTCACACCAACACCGATATGTTGGCTTGGCAGGTGTGGTATTGCATTTGGCCAAATAAAGTCCGGCGGTCCAGTTGGCAAGACTACGCAGGAGCTCCGCTTAGTGCACCCGCGTTGAGGTGTATGATAGGTCTGACTGGTAGTGTGATACCGGTTTATAGGTGGGCGATGCCCAACCCACCGCTTCTGTTTGCCACTACGGAGGTAACCTGGGAGGTTAGGCTCCAGAACGTGGGAACTAAAGGTCTGTGTGCACAGAGTCGAGTGGGTGTGTTGCACTTGCATGTTCACATCATGGCATACTTGCATGACATAGCATCATCATTGCATATAACCCCTATCACCTATTATATATGGTGGTATGAGACACTCTATACAATAGGCCTTGCAAAACGTCCCCTTAGCTTATAAGTTTGTGTAGCATGCTTATAAGTTATGGTTATTTTCCTTTGGATATTTACCACTTGCTTATAACTGACACCCCATCGTATAAATTGTTATGAGACTCTTTATATGATGGTAGCCTTGCAGAAGACCCCTTAACATATAAGTTTGTATGGGTATTCATATAAGTTAAGGTTACATGTTTCTTTGTTTACCTTTCTCATACTTACAACTTTACACTACCTGTTTACATAGAACTGTTAGACTAGTTCCACCGTCACCTGCTCCTTTTTTACTATCCACCTTTATTACCTTCCCTTTCCTTCTCCCCGCTCGGTTCCTAGGTGCCATTGGGGGAGGGTTGGGGGATGATAGGACTTACTCTTTTAGACTAACGGTCGTTGACCAAATCATTTTAGGGGATCGTGAAGCCGAACCAGGAGATGCAACCCCAGAGGTCGATGTGTATGGAGACGGGGCAGTCTTGCACTGGAGTCCAGGCAGCAGGGACTGTGAGTCCCAATCATTAGTAGTTATTATAGATTTGCTTCCGCGTTGAGTGACTTGTAGTGAGAATCGTGATGTATCGTGAAAGTGCAAGTTATATCTGATATACTCTAGAGGGGGTGAATAGAGTATGGTGCTTGCTAAAAACGTTTTACAACAATTGTTGTATTCCTAAGTGAACAGGGAAGCAAATGAACTACATCAAATATTTAAACAAAAAGCAATCACAAACCACCACCAGAAAACAAAAAGAAAGTAAGCAACCAGAAGACACAAGGAGCTATAGTGGTTCCCCAATCAATCTGGGTACATCCACTCTTCTACCACCCTAGGTAGGAATCCACTGCAGGATGAGTTGATCAGGTGTCCTGGGCACCAATGAGCTTTTGATAAGGTGCTCAAAAACCAAACCAGATTTTTTGATCAGGTGTCTTGCCACCACTGAGTTTTGACAAGGTCTCAGAAACCAGCACAAACTTTTGAAGGGAGTTTGAAAAACCCTTTATAGACGAGAGAGAGAGAGAGTGAGGGATGAGATGATCTTCTATGTCAACAATCAGAGAGAAGATAGTGGATGTTGTCAAAGCTCCCCCTGAGATCTTGAGTTTTTTAGGAAGTGAAGCTTTGCAGTAGGGTGATAGGCCTTCAGAAAATTTGATCTCCAGCAAAAGATGATTTCAGCAATAACTGAAATGTGTGGTGTCTGGAGTCTTGAATGATGATGGCCTTTGAACACTGTAATCAAAAGGGATCTGAAAATTTCAGTGTGTTGATCTCCTTTTGTGATGGTGTTCTTGTATGAATTCTAAGACTGAGAATGTCTGCAACTCTTTCTCTTCGGTTGTGTAATTGTTATTGTTGCAGAATATGCGTGTCTGAGAAGAATAAAAAAACTGATCTTTTATTCCTTAGATCTGAATAGAATACTTCTCTATCCAAGATAGTCGTTAGCCTGTCATAAATGACTTCCTTAACTGCATTTATCTTCTATAGGAAAGTCGAATAAAAACATTCCTTTGAAAATCGCTTGAAACTTCCTCCAGATTAATTGAAAACGGCTACAAGATCCTTGAAATAAATGCTGAGAATAATTCCACAACTTTCTGAATTTGAATCTTGAAAAACGTCGATCTCACCAGAAAAACGTCGAACTGAGCTCCACTATCGTTGAACTGAGCTCAGAGATTGGACTTAGACTAAAACAGAGTTCGTCGATCTGAGCTCGACTATCATCGAACTGAGCTCAGAGATAGAGAAACAAACTGGAGACAAGAACGTCGATCTGAGTTCGAAGATCGTCGAATGGAGTTCGACGACTTGTTGAAGTTGAGCTCAGAGATCGTCGAATGGAGTTCGACGATTCGTCGAAGTGAGCTCAGCGATCGTCGAATGGAGTTCGACGATTCATCGTACTGAGTTCGACGAAATGACTTAGTCTCTTGAACTAAAATCTATGGTCTTGAGGGCAGCTTTCAAACCTAAATACTAACCCTTAGACTCAATTCTAATTGACCTTTAGATCTATACAAGGAGGTCAAAACAGATTTCCTAAAGACATAGTGATCCTTGCCCAAATCAGTAATAGGGTGTTCCAAAAATCTCCCCCTATTTGGGTTAGGATTACTATTTATAGATATTGAAAAAATAAAAACATACAAAACAGAGATATAACAAACAAGACATAGCAGAAACACAGACATTATCTCGGATAGTTCAGAAAACAAAATATACTTTCATCTTACAGAATCATTCTTTTTCCTTGCACTTTATAAGAACTATTTCTCTATTGGGATTGAGAGCTTCCTTCTTAGATCTTCTATCGTCAGCTGCACCTAGAGAGGTTTTTTGCTTTGGCCTGGGCACTACAGCTTCTGGATGCAACTTCATGTAGCTTTCTGAATCAAAGAATTTGCTGGATGAGTATCTTTCAAGTTCCTTCTTTCTTTGATCTGATAAATTAGTGATACTGGATGTGTCTTTTCCTTATTATCTAGCTTTCTAGATTTGATCTAAAGCAGCCAATTCTTTCATCCTAACTGTCCATGAGGTGGGATTATTTTCTGGGTCCTCAAATGGAACAGGAGTCTCATATCTATTTGAAGGATTATCTAGAGGAGCTCTGGAAGAGTCTAACTCTTTCAGCTTATAAGGAAAGGGACCAGAAGTTGTGTCAGATGGACCTTGTCCTTCCCTTTAGTAAGGATGTTGCCTGGAATATCATTTGGAGTACACTTGAAATTCTCTTTGATTTCCTCTGTAATGTCCTCTTCTAGACTGGTAACCTCTAGATTGACTACCTCTATACTGGGATCTACCTTGAGGTTGATATGAGCTTTGACTTCTGGTAGAGGATTGGAAAGCTGAACTACCACCTGCACCTACATCAGGTGAGGGAGGAGGAGGAGGAGGATTGAAATGGGAAGATCCTTTGTCATACTTTCTCTTCTTCTTCATAGATTTCAGTTGATTCCTGGAGTACTGCATCAAGGGTTCTGTGATAGGGCAACTCTGCAGTATATAATATGGAATGTCATTTGTATCTTTCACATTTTTTGGAGGAACTCTTTTCATAGCCTTGCTTCTGGCTTTCCTTTTCCTTGCAATTGTAGCAGAGGAATCATCTGAGTCAGTCCTAAACTGATCACTGTCTGAGCTTGGAGGATTATCATACACTGCATCAATCCTTTTGAGATAATCTATCTGTTGTTGAGACTGAGCAGAAGAAACAGCAAAGACAGCAACAGTAGCAGCAGCAACAGCAGGAAGAGGGGTGGAAGCAATACTGGCAGAAGAAATTACATCAGCAGATTCAGATACAAAACTTTCAGCAACAGGAACAACATCAGTAGTAACAGCATGCTCAAAATCAAATGCCTCTATCATATGCATATCTTCAGATACTAAAATAGTAGTAACATAACTAACAGAGATATCAACATTAGCAGTAGGAGCAGCAGCAGTAAGAGCAACAAAAACATCAGTAACAATAGGAGGAGCTGCAACAATAGGACTGACAACATTGTTGAAGGAATGTATAGAAGAGCTTATCAAGCTGGGGTCACATCTGGAAATAGGCACAATGGCCTTAGTCAGATCTTCAGATTGCTGGACTGGCAGGCAGTTGAAGTACACAGAATCAAAAGCTGATAACAGTGACCTGAGGACCACTGAGATGAATGCAACTGATGCAGCTGGATCTGTTGAAGCTTGGACTGAAGATATAGCAGCAAACAATCTTTCAACTTCATGAGGCATCTCCCCCTGCCTAGATGCAGTGAGAACTGGATCAAGGCACCCATAAGAAGGGATTGCTTGAGAAGGAAGAATGGAAGAAATCCTGGTAGACAGTTCCTGAACTGTTTTGAGAAGAGGAGCCAAAGTGGTCTCCAGCAGGAGAGATAGCCTTGGAGCTATCAACTCATATAATCTGTCTGCAAGAGCTGGAAGATCTACTTACTCAAGAGGGACTTAAGTAGAGGTAGGGATAGAGGAGGTAGGAATGGAGGGTGGAGCAGCAGGAGATGTTGGAGGAGAACCTGTGGATTGAGGGAATGATCGTTGGGAAATGGGAATTGTGGAGATGGAAGAGAGTGGAATGGAAATGGATGGTGTGAAGGATGGTTGAGCAATGATGTCTTGAAGTATTTGTTGATAAGAGGTGGATGAGGATGGTGGCTCAGGAGGGGATGAGGGTGAATCATCCATATAGGAATCATCTATAAGATTGAAGGATGGAATATGAGAGGATGAATCAATATCTAGGTGTGGGTATTGATGTAGAGGATGGAAGAGTTCTTCTGTGAGTGGTGGAGTTGGAGAAGGAATTGAAGTTGGAGATGGGGTGGAGATTATGATGGTGGATGTTACTGTGGTGGATGAAACAGGAGGTGGAGGAGGAGGAGAAGAAGCAGGCAAGTCTTCTGCAGTGGTAGAAACCTAAGGGGAAGTGACTGGAGCAGTCCTTGTGCCTGAAGTAGAAAATGCAGAGGGCCTGCTGGGCTTGACAATCTGCCTGTCCCATTTTCCAAATAGGGCATAGGTGAGCCTTTTGGAGGCATTGACGTGCATCCCACATGACACTAGCAGTGCAGGGCATATGTGGTGAAGGAACAACCCTAAAATTCTTCCAAAATTAACAAAGTTCTTGTTAATCTTTTTCTTAATCAAGTCAAAGAAAATTTCTCCCCAGTTCAGTTGTTTCTTATCCACTAGGGCACCCATCAAGCAGAGCTGATACCTTGATATGGTATCATGGGCTGAGTGTTTGGCCAACAATACCTTGCCAACAACATCAGCTAGAAATCTGTACTCAACAGACAGATTTTTCTTCAGCAATTTGCTAGGGTTTGCTACTGAGTGACCCATCCTTTCAAGCATATTAGTAAACTCCTCTCCAGAAAGTTCAGTAGAATCTTCTCCGGATTTCAATTGAAAAACCTCTATCAGGGCAGCAGGTGTTAGAGATACTTGGGTTCCTGAGATTGTTCCAACCACTGTATTCTGATCCAGGTTATGGGCAGTGTACACCATTCCTTTATCTCATCTGCAGCTAATTTGATCCTTGTAGTCATGATGGTAACTAGCTGTTGTTCTTTGAAAAGTTCCAAAATTTCCTTGAAGATTTGATCACTGTTGTTGAAAGAATCCATGTCGATATCAAATCCAGCATCAAATTTCATTGCGGCCAAGATGGCGACTGAGACTGCCATTGATTCCTGCAAAAACAAACAAACAAACAACCAAGTGTAGAGAAGTTTGGAGGGAAAGAGAAAATTTGTAGAAAGTATGAAGGCGCAAAGGGAGAACGATGGCCGAAAAAATGAGTTTTATATTAGGGTTCGACGCAGAAAAGGAAAGATCGTTGAACTCTGTTCGACGATCTGGGCTTCTAAAGGAAAGTGAAAGGTCATCAATAACATCGATCTCCGTTCGACGATATTGGAGAGCGTCGAGCTCCGTTCGACGATAGTTCAGAAAACAAAATCGTCGAGCTTCGCACGACGATCGCTGACCTGAAGAAAGATAGTTTAGCACTATCTAAGAAGCGATGAACTCTGTTCGACGATTTCGTAAGTCGTCGATCTCCGTTCGACGATCTGGGGGAAAATCGTCGAGCGCAGTTCAAAGATCAGAAACACACTATACACTAGAAAAAGCACTTTGATTTGCCTAGTCTTGGTCATTTTTATATCTTTGAAAATCTTGGATCTTATTTTAGACTTCCTCCATCTAACAATCCTAACTGATTCAGGAAGAATGTATGTTTCTTTTCATCCAAGGGTTTGGTGAAAATATCTCCCCTTTGCAAATCAGTTGGGATATATTGAAGTTCAATTTTATTTTTCTCAACATTATCCCTTAGAAAGTGATGCCTAATTTCTATGTGTTTTGTCCTACTATGGAGGACTGGATTTTGTGCTATAGAAATAGCATTGGTATTATCACAAAATATTTTAGACTTTTCTAAGTTGTAGCCATAGTCTAGGAGTTGGTTTTGAATCCACAATATTTTTGAACAACAACTACCTGCAGCCATATATTCAGCTTCAGCAGTTGAAGTTGACACAGATGTTTGTTTCTTGCAAAACCAAGAGACAAGTCTGTCACCAAGAGACTGATAAGTTCGACTGGTGCTTTTCCTGTCTATTCTGCATCCAGCATAATAAGCATCTGAAAATCCAGTTAAGTCAGATGCTGAATCTTTTGGATATCAGAGACCTAGATTTGGACAACTTTTTCAATACCTAAGAATTCTTTTTACTAAGGTTAGGTGTGACTCTCTAGGGCTTACTTGGAATCTAGCACATATGCATGTAGCAAACATTATGTCAGGTCTACTAGCTGTAAGGTACAATAAAGAGCCAATCATTGCTCTATATGTTGTCTGATCAACAGGTTTCCCATGTTCATCAGCATCTAATACAACATTGGTAGGCATAGGTGTTTTCATACAAGATGCTTTAGACATACCAAATTTCTTAACCAATTCTTTTGCATACTTGGTTTGAGAAATAAATATGCCTTCTGCATGTTGTTTGATTTCCAATCCTAGAAAGAAGGATAGCTCACCCATGCTACTCATTTCAAATATAGAATGCATTAGGTTGGAAAACCTTCTGCACAAATTTGAATCAGTAGAACCAAATATAATATCATCTACATAGATTTGTACTAGTAGGGTATGGGACTTATGGGTTCTAATAAAAAGAGTTTTGTCTACTCTACCCCTTATAAACTCATTTTTCAGAAGAAAGCATGCTAAAGTCTCATACCATGCTCTAGGAGCTTGCTTTATACCATATAATGCTTTATGTAATTTGAAAACATAATCAGGATGAGTTGAAGAGATAAAACCTGGGGGTTGTCTGACATAGACTCTTCTTTGATATCTCCATTGAGAAAGGCACTCTTTACATCCATCTGGTATACTTTGTATCCTTTGTGTGCTGTATATGCTAAGAAGATTCTTATGGCCTCTAACCTTGCAACTGGTGCAAAGGTGTGGTCATAATCTATCCCTTCTTCTTGAGAGTACCCTTGAGCAACTAGCCTTGCCTTGTTCCTTACAATGACACCTTGATCATCCAACTTATTTCTGAATACCAACTTTGTTCCAACAATGGAGTGATCCTTTGGCCTTGGTACTAGTTCCCAAACTTTGTTCCTTTTAAATTGATGCAACTCTTCTTGCATTGCAATGATCTAGTTTGAATCTTGCTCTGCATCTTGAATGGATTGAGATTCAATTTGAGAAAGAAAGCAAGTGTGCATCAGGTTTTGGTTGACCTGATTTCTAGTTTGCACACCAGCTGAGATGTCTCCAATCACTTGGGAGATTGGATGGTCTCTTGATGTTACTAAATCAACAGGAGATGTTGATTGTTCACCAACCTGTGTTGTTGTTTCCTCTGGTGGTACAACAACTAGCTCTTCAAGAAGTTTCTCTTCAAGATGTTGAATGTCTTCTTCATCTTCACTGCTTTCCTCTTTTTGAATGATTTGTAACCTGTCCAAGTCTTCAGCAAGAGAGTGTACCTGCAAATGTTCTATGGTAGAAGTATTCTTCTGCTTGAAAGACATGTTAGATTCATCAAAAGATATATGAACAGATTCTTCAATTTTAAGAGTTGATTTATTATATACCCTATAAGCTTTACTGATCATGGAGTATCCCAGAAACACTCCTTCAACAGCTTTAGCTTGAAATTTTGCTAAGTATTTCTTGTCATTATTATGAATGTAACAAATACAACCAAAAATTTTAAAGTAATCTACTTTAGGTTTCTTCTCTTTGAATAATTCATAGGGAGTCTTTCCCTTCAGTTTATGTATTAAACTTCTATTCAACACATAGTTGGAGGTGTTCACTGCCTCTGCCCAAAAGGATAGAGGAAGATGAACATCTGACAACAATATAGTGGCAGATTCAATAAGGGTTCTATTTTTCCTTTCAGCTACCCTATTTTGTTGAGGAGTTCTAGGAGCTGAGAAAGTGTGCCTGATCCCTTCACTTTGACAGAACTCTTGCATAAGAAGAGAATCAAACTCTGTCCCATGATCACTTCTGATCAGGGCAATGTGAGTATTGAACTCAGTCTATATGCATTTGAGAAACTCTGTCAAACACTTAAAGTTATCAGACTTCTTCCTCAGAAAGAACACCCATGTGAATCTTGAGAAGTCATTTGCAACCACTAAAGTATAAGATTTCCCTCCTAAGCTTTGTACTGTAATGGGTTCAAAAAGATCCATGTGTAACAGATACAAAATCCTAGGTGAATCACTCTTATTAAGTGACTTGAAACTATTTTTGGTTTTCTTGCCTAATTGACAAGCCCTGCAGAGTCCTTCCTTCTTCTAGGGGCCAGAAGGTAGTCCTCTAACAAGGTTGTCCTTGGATAGCCTAGCAATGGTTCTAAGGTTTATATGCCCTAGTCTCTTATGTCATAATACATTAGGTCTACAAATAGAGTTAAACAGGCAAATAACTACTTCAGTTGAAAGAAAGTGTACTAAATAGATGTTACCTTTCCTTTTACCTGTCAACAAAGTTGTGTTGTCCTCTGATTTGATCTTGCATAAGGATTTTCTAAAAGTCAATTGGTATCCTTCATCACATAGTTGACTGATGCTGATCAAGTTGTGCTTCAGTCCTTCCACATAGGTTACTTTCTTGAATGTGACTGTGCCAATCTGGACTGCACCATATCCTTTTGTTAGTCCAAAGTTTGAATCTCCAAATATTACTTTGGGTCCAAGCTTGGCTTTGAAGGATGTGAAGTTGTCCTTGTTTCCTGTCATGTGCTTTGAGCACCCACTATCCAGATACCATTGCTGGTTTGATGTTGGATAGGTCTTCACCTGCACATAAGACAATTTACTTGTTTTTGACCCAGTTTACCTTGGGCCTAGGTTGATAACCTTTGAATTCAGAAATAAAAGATATCCCTGGTTGACTCTTATAGCCTTCAGGATGATATCTCCTTGGAGGTATTATCCATTCAGTATAAGGGTTAAATCTTTAGGATGAAGGACCCCTAGGTTTGGAATTTGATTTACCTTTGAAGAAGTTTTCAAAGCTCTGATCTCTGCTCGACGATCGTTGAGATTAGTTCGATGATCTTGAGTCAGATCGTCGAGCTCCGTTTGAAGATCGACTATGGCAGAGTTCAGGGTTTAGAGATCGTCGACCTGAGTTTGATGATTTAGCCTGAGATCGTTGATCTGCATTCGACGATCGTCTAGCTCCGTTCGTCGATTTCTGTTGAACTATTATTTTCTTGGGTAAGTCAGCATTCTTCCTAGCTACCTCTACAACTCCCTTACCTTTATCAGAGATAAATTTAATTGGGGTTGTTAGTACTATAGGTTGGTTGGATGAAGCACTCAATCCTAGTGTACTATTGAATCTTGAGTTCATTGTGCTTGTGATGCCCATTAGCTTGATACTTCTCCCATTGAGGGATTCTTCAAGCTTTTTGGCCTCTGATAGCTCACTTTTCAGTGAAGCTATCTGCTCCCTACAGCACTCCAACTCCTCAGAGAGTTTGAGGTTTTCTGATTTTAAAGTACTGTATTCAGATAATTGATTTCTGAGAGAGATGATTTCCTTCTCAGATTTTAATAAATCTAAACATAGTGCTTTAAATTCACACTTAAAGTCCTCAGAATTAAAATCAAAAGAACTTATTACCTGATCCTCTTCAGATTGAGTCTCTGATTCAGATTCTGACTCTTCTGCATCAGAATTGTGTTGTGAGGTATTGATAGCCATCATGTAGAATTCTTTTTCCTCAGCATCATCCTCATCATCACTTGAGCTGGATGAAGCTTCAGATTCTTCTTCTGTCTCACTCCAAGTTTCAGCAACAAATCCCTTCCTTGTATGTTTGTTCTTGCAGGAGGAGGGTTTGCCATTGTTGTTCTTCTTGAAGTCTTTTTCTTTTCTCCTTTCTTTCCTGTCCTTTTTGTCCTTATTTTTGTTTTCTGGACAGTCAAGCACAATGTGGCCTGGTTTCCTGCAACCAAAGCAAATAATTTCTTTGTTATTTGATTTATCATACCTTGGCTTGTCATGCTCTCTATGTGATCTTTTTCTGAAATCCTTCCTGGCCATTTTGTAAAACCTTTTGACCAGAAGGCTTAGCAGCTCTTCATTGGGGACCTTGTCTTCAGGCTGATCTTCAGTGGCTTTGAAAGCTATTGATTTTTCTTTTCTTGTAGCTGGTGAGGCAACCTTCTGCTCTTCTTCTCTATTTTTGATGAGCAGCTCATAAGACTTGTGCTTACCCAAGAGAGCTTCATTTGTGATCTCATTCAGGCTTCTGGCATCCTTGATTGGCCAGATCCTTGAGTCCCAAGTGCTTGGGAAGCACATTAGGATTTTGTCATTTAGCTCAGTCAATGAGATCTCCTTGTCCAAGGTTTTCAGCTCATTGACTATGAGACTGAGTCTATTATACATGTCTGCTACTGACTCAGCTTCTCCTTTCTTGAAATTCTCATATTGGGTTATGAGGTGAGATCTTCTGTCTTTTCTCTCATCAGCAGATCCTGGGACTATCTCAGATAGCTTATCCCAGATGTCCTTTGTGGAGTTGCATTCAACTACCTTTTGGAATATCTCATCAGACATAGTCTGGGCTAGAATGTTCATAGCCTTTGCATCTGCCAATTTCCATTTCTTTATTTCTGCATCTGTTCCTGAGGGAGGTGGAACAACACTTGTACTTGTATTCTCTGGAGGTCTTGGACACACTGTCAAAACAGAAGTGAAAATGTCCTCATCAATAGAGTTCATGTACAGTCTAATCCTTGCCTTCCAAAGTGCAAACTTAGATGGATTGCACACTGGAGGTCTTGTGCTAGCATAATCTTTGTTTTGGGCCATCTTTTGTGAAGAAATGATCCTAATAACAAACTTACAACAAACAGATCTAACTGGAGGGATCTTTGGGTCCAGGTGTTAGCCTATGCAACCACTAAGGTGTGGTATTTTTAACCAACCTGGCTCTGATACCAATTGAAAGTGCAAGTTAGATCTGATATACTCTAGAGGAGGGTGAATAGAGTATGGTGCTTGCTAAAAACTTTTTACAACAGTTGTTGTATTCCTAAGTGAACGGGGAAGAAAATGAACAACAACAAATATTTAAACAAAAAACAATCACAAACCACAGCTAGAAAACAAAAAGAAAGTAAGCAACCAGAAGACACAAGGAGCTATAGTGGTTCCCCAATCAATCTGGGTACATCCACTCTTCTACCACCCTAGGTAGGAATCCACTGCAGGATGAGTTGATTAGATGTCCTGGGCACCAATGAGCTTTTGATAAGGTGCTCAAAAACCAAACCAGATTTTTTGATCAGGTGTCTTGCCACCACTGAGTTTTGACAGGGCCTCAGAAACCAGCACAAACTTTTGAAGGGAGTTTGAAAAACCCTTTACAACAGAGAGAGAGAGGGGGGGGGGGATGAGATGATCTTCTCTGTCAACAATCAGAGAGAAGATAGTGGATGTTGTCAAAGCTCCCCGTGTGATCTTGAGTTGTTCAGGAAGTGAAGCTTTGCAGTAGGGTGATAGGCCTTCAGAAAATTTGATCTCCAGCAAAAGATGATTTCAGCAATAACTGAAATGTGTGGTGTCTTGAGTCTTGAATGATGATGGCCTTTGAACAATGGAATCAAAAGGGATCTGAAAATTTCAGTGTGTTGATCTCCTTTTGTGATGATGTTCTTGTATGAATTCTAAGACTGAGAATGTCTGCAACTCTTTCTCTTTTGTTGTGTAATTGTTGTTGTTGCAGAATATGTGTGTTTGAGAAGAATAAAAAAACTGATCTTTTATTCCTTAGATCTGAATAGAATACTTCTCTGTTCAAGATAGTCGTTAGCCTGTCATAAATGACTTCCTTAACTGCGTTTGTTTTCTGGAGGAAAATCCAATGAAAACATTCCTTTGAAAATCCCTTGAAACTTGCTCCAGATTAATTGAAAACGGCTACAAGATCCTTGAAATAAATGCTGAGAATAATTCCACAACTGTCTGAATTTGAATCTTGAAAAACGTCCATCTCAACAGAAAAACATCGAACTGAGCTCCACTATCGTTGAACTGAGCTCAGAGACGGGACTTAGACTGAAACAGAGATCGTCAATCTGAGCTCGACTATCGTCAAACTGAGCTCAGAGATAGAGAAACAAACTGGAGACAAGAACGTCGATCTGAGCTCGAAGATCGTCGAATGGAGTTCGACTACTTGTTGAAGTTGAGCTCAGAGATCGTCGAATGGAGTTCGACGATTCGTCGGAGTGAGCTCAGTGATCGTCGAATGGAGTTCGACGATTCGTCATACTGAGTTCGACGAAATGACTTAGTCTCCTGAACTGAAATCTTTGGTCTTGAGTGAAGCTTTCAAACCTAAATACTAACCCTTAGACTCAATTCTAATTGATCTTTAGATCTATACAAGGAGGTCAAAACAGATTTCCTAAAGACATAGTGATCCTTGCCCAAATCAGTAATAGGGTGTTCCAACATATCGGGAAGGAGCTGATGCGTAAGATCACGGCAGTGAACCGGTGGCACAAGTAATATAAAATGGGAGTTTTCCCAAGTAGCGATCTCACAAGGAACACAGTAAGGTGGATTTAATTGTGAGGAGGACTTGAGATTGAAGTCCTTAGGGTCGGCGATAACGATGGGGGCTTTGATATATGCGGAAATAGAAAATAAAAGGCTATCAACTACTGCTATGCAATGCTGCTATGCGATGCTTCTCCAGGCGGGATGGAAGACTAGTCGGGTCGCTATGCACCGAATCACTGGGCGGATGAGCGAGTAGGCTTGCGGATGAGGTGGTTAGAATGGCGGAATGAGGGTCGTGAGCACCTCTTCGCTACGCATGCCACTAGCAATTGCTAGTGCGGCAAGGGCGGATGGATGGTGGATGGACAAATAGGCGCACCTCAAGTAAATATAACGAAAATATACAATCACATAGACATGATTACAGATAAACGTATATTACACTAAGCATAGCTTCATCAAATACAAAGAGTTCAACTAAACTATCAACAATAAGAGAAGAAAAGTGTGCGAAATCGACCGGATCCGAAGCCTTACTGAGGATTCACGGTTGGAATCATCGGGTTGTCAATCCGCGTCCAAGCTTGGTCCGCAACTGCGTCCGGGGTAGAGAAGGGCTGTCACCACCTTCCAATGGCCCGTCTTCTTCGTGTCACGATCCGGTGGAGGATGGCACAACTTCCTCTAGCTTGATGGAGAAAGCTAGGTCAAGCTCTTCTTATAGCTCAAGGATGAAGGAGGAGGCCGAGAGGAAGCTCCGGCTTGGATTTGGCTGTGAAAGCTTGCCCGGAGCACCTCCCTAGGGTGGAGATTGAAGGAGGACGTCGGAATCCCTCCTCGGATACGAAAACGGCGGAGGAAAAATGAGCGATCCGGAATTAGGGCGGAACCTGCGAATTTATAGATTACAGAAATTATAATGCACACGACCAGTGGCGCACGACCAGTGGTCCTGCGCACTATGTCCAGTGGTAGTGCGTTTTCCCCAGGCAGATTTTGGAAAAATATGGAATCAATGCACACGATCAGTGGCGCACGACCAGTGGTCGTGCGCACTATGTCCAGTGATAGTGCGCATACCCCAGGCAGATTCTGGAAATCAGGGAACATTGCGCACGAGTAGTGGCACACGACCAGTGGTCGTGCGCACTATATCCGACGAGCGTGCGCAGTATTGCTGCTTCCAAACATCCCCGGAACATGCACACAACCCCTAAACCCAGCACTGATATGTGCAGACATTTCAGGCAATAACAAAAAGGGAGTACAAACATTAAAAGTACAAAAATACACAACCACGGGCCTAAGTGTGCACTTCCTATATAAATAAAGATAAGATGAAATATATACGATAACGGACTAAAAGTGAAGTGCAAATGAAGGAAAATAAGCCTAGATGAGTCCTGAAATTGGTATAAAACATGGACTCATCACACCCCCAGACTTAACTGTTTGCGCGTCCCCAGCAAACAAAATCTAAGCAGATAGGGAAAAATACTAGTTAACAAAGAAATTGCGATACGAAGTACCATGCGAAGTCGCATGCTCGCGCGCGTAAAAATATAATAGAAGAAATTTCTAAGTATATAAAATAGTTTATACTTTTCACAATGCGTATCAACATTTTATTATTACTAAAAAATAGAATCACGGTGAATCATCCGGTCATGCGTAGGGAGAAAGTAGACTAATCGCTAGGCGAGCATTGCCAAATATCGGGGCTCTGGATAACCTCCAAAGGAATCCACCAATGTCGGTGACCATATGCTTGCCCATTCACACTCTCTCCACGGCACTAGTTAGACTCAAGCGCAAATCCGTAGGAGTTTAGGATAATCACGGGGCTTGGGTTACGGTGAGGTAAACAATGATAAAAAGAAAGGCTATGCAACTAACCCAAATGAGCTAGCCTAAAAAGAATCCAACCTCTAACCACAATATATGCAGGTACACCACACCTCCAGACATTAACTTTTAACAAATGGGTGTGTGCACCGCCTACTCCAAATATAATCACATTTCCATACAGATTTTCAATTTAAACTTGTTCTTTTCACTTCTTTTTTTTCTTTACAAATATTTTTCTCTTTTTTTTTCTTTTTCTTCAATTTATTTGCACAATTCAGCAGATATAAACTTGGGAGTGATGAGTCCACATTTTACACTGATTTTTGGACTCATCTGGGCTAGTTTTTTCACCTTAGCACTACACTTGAGAGCCTTTATTGCTTATTTGTGTTTATGTACCTATTTCACGCTTAAGTGCACTGTAGGCCCGCTTCTGTGTGCTTTCTGTGTTTCCATTTTGTTGTTATTCTCTAGCCCTATCTCGGGGATGTGGTGTGCTCATTCTGGTGGCCTTTCTGCCCCCTCTGCTGGTACAGGGGTCGTGTGCGTGTTCCGGGATGGTTGTGAAACAGGAATACTACGCACGATCAGGGGATCTAATGCGCACGACCACTGGTCGTGTGCCCCCGATCGTGCGCACTACTCTACGTTTTCTATAGAATCAGCCTGGGGTAAGCGCACGACCACTGGTCTTACTGCGCACGACCACTGGTCGTGCACCACTGTTCGTGCGCATTACACCCCCTTTTCATAACCCTGTATCGGTAATCGCACGAGCACTGGCCATAGTGCGCACGACCACTGGTCGTGCGCCACTGCTCGTGCGCTTTTATGTTGATGCTTCTTGTCCAGGTTGCAGGTTTATTTGGAAAAGCCGCACGATCATCGACCTACAGTGCGCACGACCACTGGTCGTGCACTACTGATCGTGCGCACTGCTTCTGCTGCCTCCGTATATAAGGCCCTGCTCCGCATTTTAGGTCAACGCCTGTCATTTTTGCTACGATCGGAGAGTGCGCGGGAATCACCTTTTCACTTCTCCAGCTGCTCCATCACTTCCACCTTCGTCGGGAAGCCATTTCCACTTACTGTGAAGCTTTCCAACACTCCGGCGAAGCCCTCGGCCATTGATGACTTCAACTCCAAGCTTTCCTGCAGAGTTGGTGAAGTAGATAACCTAGAGAACGGACTTAAAGGCCTTCGAGGTGACAGATTGTTGGTATCGGAAGCCTACTTGGACTGAGCCCGGAAGCGGATTGACAACTCGCTACTCCGGCCACGACCCGCGGTGGATCTTCATTCTCTTTTGGTTTACTCCTCTTCCCCTTCCTCTGTGTTATGAATGTTTTGAGCAGTGTAATGAACATTTCCATCCCTGAATATCAAGTTTACTTTCTAGTTAATGGAATGTTAGTTTCTTCTTATGCTTGTGAGTTCTGTCTGTGAATGCGCCTCACTCACCCCACATCCACGTCATTCCTGTGCCTTGTCCGATTGCAATCCACACAAGAACGCTGCAATCCATTAGTTTCCCTTCCACTCGCCCAACTGAAGTTCGGCATAGCGGCCGACAAACCCACTTCACCTTGCGAAGCGGTGCCGTCGACCCGCATAGTTTTTACTAGTTCAGTAGATCAAACATCCACGATCTCCCTAGTCCGCTATTTCCTTTTTGTTCTATTTTTAACTCTCATAACGATATTCTCAGTACTGTTGCCGTTCTACGCTAATTGCATTCCTCAAGAGACCGGCACTTGGAGATTTACTCCCAAAACTCTATTACTTGTGCGACCGGTGCGCTTGCCGTATTACACGCATCAAGTTTTTGGCGCCGTTGCCGGGGAATGCAACTGTAGAGCGACTCCAGATGACTGAGAATTTCGTGATGCGAGTTGTTTTGTTGTTTTTGATCCCTTTTCTCTTGTGTTGTTATTCCGTCAGATGGAAGTGTTAGTTTTATTCGCAGAATCTATGCCAAGTAGTTGTATCCCTGATATTTGAAATCGCTGCAATGTGGGCCAATTTCAATATCAATTGCCTTCATTGTGGAGACATCTCTCATGCTAGCGACAGATGCCCTCAGAAGTATAGTAGCCAGGAAATTTATGAATCAACATATCGTCGACATAAGCCAGTTAGCTACCGACCTGCGGAGCCATTACCGCACTACTTTTATTCAGCTGCAGCACCAGTTACACCGCCGAAGCCGGCTAAGCAGTGCCTTTTTGTCGAAGCTGGGATCATGAATTGAAGGATTGCGCCGCGTACCTAGCTGAGCTAGCAGTGGATGACGAGCCGGATTTTCGGATTGTCTCCAATTCAACCTTGGGCAACATCCCTTCCGTATCGGGGTATGTACCATTGCCATCTCTAGGTTATGGAGAAGACATCCCAGGTATGTGCACCAATACATGTGCTTATCCCCATTCCGACACTGTTATTTATACTCCTGAAGTGCCTACTTCAACTAGCATAGAATCTTTTAGTTGTGAAGAGCTAGCGCTCAACGTCCTACCAAGCTTCGTGTCTTCACCTTCATCTTTGCATAACATTCTTTCTTCTTCGGACTGTGCTGTTGAGATTGAATCGCAGGTGAAAATTAGCATTTCCCGCGTTCTGTTAGATCCAGTCGAGGAGGACGACTCCGTGGCAGAGGTTATGACCTCCATCCCTGTGAGGATGCCCGAGGCATGGACGAGGCAGACGCAGCTTCAGAACATTCCTGCACTAGCATAGACAGCTGTTTGGAAGCATTCATAATTCCGCCGACGGGGGATGACTCCGGGATCATCCCCAAGATCAAGGTTCGTTTATGTTATTCTTCTAGTTTATTTCTTGACCCTGCTCTCGTGTCTACTCCCATGCAGGACAACATTGTGGAATTGGTCCAATCAGAACAAGGGCCTGTAATGCGGCCTCGGACTTATTGTCACCGGATGCAGATGGAGTTGGAGCCGATGAGCTTCCCAAGTGACTTTCTGCCCATGCCTGAAACTTCCGATAGGTATACGTATACAGGTATTGGGGCGTATGTTCTATCTCCGTTCCGGTACCCTCTACCGCAGCGTGACCATGAACCTCTGCCTGAGCATTTCCAGTTTCATTCGCCCATCAGTTAGGAGATGCTCAGATTCTGTATAAGTCCTGTTGGGAGACTATAAACCCAACAATTATCTAGGATAGTGTTTCTTTTGTTAAAATTTTTGTTTGTATTTCATTATTTGGGTGTGGTAGCCCAGCTGTGTGTTGAGCTCTCTGTTACACCACGCGGTCAGCAGTGTGAAATAGACTGAAAACTCAGGCGTGCGAAAAATTTCACGGCGCGTGACCACTGGTCGTGCGCATTACTTATAATCGCATGACCACTGGTCGTGCGCATGCCTGGTTTCTTTTTATTTTCCAGCCGCTGTCCACTGTGCGTGCGCCCTAATCTCCCGCTTGGTCCGCTGCGCATGCGTTGTCGGCGCTCATCTTCTTCCGATTCCTCCCCGGTGGTTCGTCTCTCTCTCCTCCGGTAGGATCCCTCAACTTCTTATCTCCCATCCTTACTTTGCTGTAATGGAACCTAGACGCCGCCATATAGTCAAGGCCTATCAGAGATCCAGTCGAGCTTCAGCAAGCCCTGCGCAGATTTTGGGAAGAATGGGAACTTTTGCTAAGGCAGAGCATACTCAACGCTATAATTCCCTGAAGTACAAGCCATTCCTCTCTCAGCGGCTTGTTGACTGGAACGAGCTGCGTTCCATTGGGGATGACGGTGCATTAGTAGAGCCCGTGCTCATTCTCTACTCTTTTGATTTTTGGAGCAAGTTATTCGAGTGCGACTAGCTTGGCTTCCGGGAATTGACATTGGAATTCCTTTCCACATTCACTTGGGAGACAACGGCGGACAACCAGTTTCTCCCCACTTATTCCTTTCGGATTATGGGAAATGTCTTCAAGGTCACACTGTCCGAGCTTTCCATCCATGCAGGTGTCTATTCCGAGGCAGAGGCATCCCAGATTAATTTCCCCGCATTGTGCATTGATTTTCCAGAGGGTGTGACTCTGCGGTCCGCTTGGCATTCTCTGACCGGAGGGCACGAGGAGTATGTAGCCCGCCGTACTAAGTCAACAAAAATTGTCTCCCCCGCTCTCAGGTTTATGCAGCATTTGCTTAGTGATTCACTCACCGCTAGGGCCCTGAGCAAGAATGTGGTCGGGTGGCAGGATTTGATCTCCTTATCTAGCATGCAGCAGCAGTACCCCCTCCATTTGGGGTATATGCTGGCCTATTTCTTCCACCACGAGGCCACTTATGGTCTCGCGGTCGCGATCGGGGGTGCTTACTACATTACCCGCATTGCCAAAAGTTTGGGAGTTTGGAGCCAGCTACCTCTAATGGTGCAGGTCACTGCCCCATCCATGATCTCCAGGGCCAACCTGGTGAGTTGCCATTTGCTATGTGTGGTAGGGAGAAAAGGTGGCCGACAGTTTATTGTCTGCATGCCTGGTGATGCGCCTGCGGGTCGAGATGAGGGGGAAGATGAAGGAGAGCCGGGTGAATCTTCTGCTATGGGTAGGCGGAGTGTAGGAGTGCCACCGCAGCAGAGTCAACAGCAACTGAGGCCGCTAATAAAGCATGAGGGGGAATCTAGCCGCCAGTCCAGCTCAGTTCAAGAGAGGGGAGTCCCGTATTTGTCCGAGCGCCTTGCTGATTTGGAAGATTCCCAGTTTTGGATGCAAGATTTTATTTATCAGCAAGCAGTGCGAGGCGGGATGAACATTCAACCACCGCCCACTCGTGTCGCCCCATCAGCACCTGGTCCACGTCCGTCGCCCATCGAGATTCACGACAGTGATATTGAGGGGGAGTGAGTGGCACTCACCACAGATCTAGTCTACCACGCCTTCTGTTTCTTTTCTTTTGTTTATATTTTCTGAGCAAGACAGCTACTATATTTTTGTGAGCGCCCATCTGGGAGCCGACTGTTGTCTTTTCTTTTTTTTTATGTATCGAACTATCTTTTTGAACAGCTAATACAGGTATTTGGTCCACCTTAAGGACGGTAAACAAAAGGGCTTTCAGGAGACAACCCAAGTTGGACCGTTCGGTCCTATGCTGTGTTTTGATTTCGGTTTATTTCTTCATATATATGTGTCCAACTTTTGTTTGGCTTGCATCCTTTAATCGCAGGTGCAGGATTATTAGAGGCGCGGCAACGTGGCCGCACTTGGACATCTCATTGCCCGACTGGTATGCTCAATTTTGAGCATAGGTAACTTCCTACCCGAGCTATTTCTCCTCTTTGGAATGTTTATTTTTATTCGTTGTCAACTTAAAGTATGGGGGGGAAGTATGCCTGTGGTCACTACACCACACTTTCTGTTGCATTCTTGTTTCTTATTTACTTATTTCTTGCTTTTTGGTTGCACACACTGAATCACCCACACGAGTGCGCTCTTACCCATGCGCACAACCCGAGTTAAATTTATTGCTTTTGTGTAAACTTTGAAATAGTGGTACTGGCTTAGGATTTCAGGATTGAGTCGTTCGAAACTCATGCAGTGCCCCTAATCGAATACTCATGGTTTGTGTAGAGTTAGGATAGAACTAATTTTTCTTTATGCTCGTAGAATTATTCTTTTCTGCTTACGTCAATATTGTTTGTACTGCTCAAAATCTGAATCTGGGATAATCAAACGATAGTGTAGGAATGTGTGTAGCAGCCACTAGACTCGTATTGCTCGAGTCAGGGGGAAGGATCATCTTTCTCGATGGCTAAGAACTTGCCCTAAGCTACTCTCGAAGCATTGGTGCACGGTTAGTTAAACGTGAGCATGACGTAGGCCTTATTTTTGGCTAGTTTGAGCCTTGTTTAGCCATTCCTACCTGCTAACCATTGCATGCCAAATTTGTGCCTACCCTTCCTTTGATCCAGCTCCACTCACTTTCACCAAGGCCTGAAGTTAAACCCACCTTCGCAATCAAATGCTTGAGCTGATTTGTATTTCCTGTTTTGCCGAGGTTTTGATTAGTGGACATTGTTTTTGGGGGTGCTGATTTTATTCCCGTTTTGATTGCTTCGTTTGGGGATTGCTAGCGCAGAAAAGAAAACAACAGTATATGAAAATAAAAAGCTGATTCGCGCAATAGAAAAAAAAATGAATATTTATATGAAAGAATTGCTTTGAGAACTTGATCCCCATCCTCTTTTTTGAATTTGGTCGGGTTCAGCCGTGTTCACACCCGGATTTCAAGGTAAGTCTGGGGGCGTGTGCCCCATTCTTTTCTAAGTGGCTGTTTTGGTTTGGGTTGTTTTCGCTCGCTTTGATTGCATCGAGCCTTCATGTTTATCTTTGACCACCAAGCCGTTGCCTAAGCCCCATTTCCTCCTACAAGTCCTACTGATTCACGCTTGCGTCTAACCCGCTTCATGGAGAGAGTGTGAACGTGCAAGCGTATGGTCCCCGACATTGGTGGATTCCTTTGGAGGTGATCCTGAGTCCCGAACTTTGGCAATGCTCACCTTAGTGGCCTGCCTACTTTCTTCCTGCACATGATCGCACGATTCTCCAGAATTCTAATTTTGAGCAATTACAATATTTATTTGCGTCTGTCGAATGGTTTAAAATACGTTGTATAATTAAAAAGTTTTTCTATTATATCTTCTATACTCATGATATATTTGATTTCTCGTCTTACTTCTTTCTGAAATTGCTGAGCCAGTTAGCTATCTTCGAGTCCATGGAGTGATGATTTGCTCGGGACGTGCAAATGGTTAAGTCTGGGGGTGTGATGAGTCCACATTTTACACTGATTTTTGGAATCATCTGGGCTACTTTTTTCACCTTAGCACTACACTTGAGAGCCTTTATTGCTTATTTGTGTTTATGTACCTATTTCACGCTTAAGTGCACTGTAGGCCCGCTTCTGTGTGCTTTCTGTGTTTCCATTTTGTTGTTATTCTCTAGCCCTATCTCGGGGATGTGGTGTGCACGTTCTGGTGGCCTTTCTGCCCCCTCTGCTGGTACAGGGGTCGTGTGCGTGTTCTGGGATGGTTGTGAAACAGGAATACTGCGCACGATCAGGGGATCTAATGCGCACGACCACTGGTCGTGCGCCCCCGATCGTGCGCACTACTCTACGTTTTCTATAGAATCAGCCTGGGGTAAGCGCACGACCACTGGTCTTACTGCGCATGACCACTGGTCGTGCGCCACTGTTCGTGCGCATTACACCCCCCTTTTCATAACCCTGTCTCGGTAATCGCACGAGCACTGGCCATAGTGCGCACGACCACTGGTCGTGCTCCACTGCTCGTGCGCTTTTATGCTGATGCTTCTTGTCCAGGTTGCAGGTTTATTTGGAAAAGCCTCACCATCATCGACCTACAGTGCGCACGACCACTGGTCGTGCGCCACTGATCGTGCGCACTGCTTCTGATGCCTCCGTATATAAGGCCATGCTCCGCGTTTTAGGTCAACGCCTATCATTTTTGCTGCGATCGGAGAGTGCGCGGGAATCGCCTTTTCACTTATCCAGCTGCTCCATCACTTCCACCTTCGTCGGGAAGCCATTTCCACTTACTCTGAAGCTTTCCAACACTCCGGCGAAGCCCTCGGCCATTGATGACTTCAACTCCAAGCTTTCCTGCAGAGTTGGTGAAGTAGATAACCTAGAGAACGGACTTAAAGGCCTTCGAGGTGACAGATCGTTGGTACCGGAAGCCTCCTTGGACTGAGCCCGGAAGCGGATTGACAACTCGCTTCTCCGGCCACGACCCGCGGTGGATCTTCATTCTCTTTTGGTTTACTCCTCTTCCCCTTCCTCTGTGTTATGAATGTTTTGAGCAGTGTAATGAACATTTCCATCCCTGAATATCAAGTTTACTTTCTAGTTAATGGAATGTTAGTTTCTTCTTATGCTTGTGAGTTCTGTCTGTGAATGCGCCTCACTCACCCCACATCCACGTCATTCCTGTGCCTTGTCCGATTGCAATCCACACAAGAACGCTGCAATCCATTAGTTTCCCTTCCACTCGCCCAACTGAAGTTCGGCATAGCGGCCGATAAACCCACTTCACCTTACGAAGCGGTGCCGTCGACCCGCATAGTTTTTACTAGTTCAGTAGATCAAACATCCACGATCTCCCTAGTCCGCTATTTCCTTTTTGTTCTATTTTTAACTCTCATAACGATATTCTCAGTACTATTGCCGTTCTACGCTAATTGCATTCCTCAAGAGACCGACACTTGGGGATTTACTCCCAAAACTTTATTACTTGTGTGACCGGTGCGCTTGCCGTATTACACGCATCAGGGAGCACTTCCACATTTTCATAAATAATAACACCACATCGCATCCCAACATGAAAATATAAAACACTAAACTCGACTTGGGTGTGCGACTAAGATAGGCTATGGGGCTTTGGTGAATGAAGGTGGAGCTGAATCAAAAGAAGGGTAGGCACAACGGGGCTAGCAAGGATATGACGTTAGGAACGGTACAAAGCTCAACCGTGCCAAAATGATGGCCTACATCACGCTTACGCAAGACTAACCAAATAGCCATGCTTCGAGAGTAGCTTGGGGAAAGTTCGTAGCCACCGAGAAAGATAATCCTTCCTCCTGACTCGAGCAAAACGAGGCTAGTGGCGGCTACACACATTCCTACACTACCGTTTGATTCATACTGGATTCACCAACTTTTGAGTAGAATAAAAAGTCTTTACGTAAATAGAAAAATATAAAACTATAAGCATACAGAAAAATTTAATCTACTCGAATTTCTACACGAGATGAGAGCTGTTGATTAGAAACACAACAAGGTCAACATTTTACTCTGTCTCACAATCCTAAGCCAGCACCAAAATTTTCCCAAATCTAACAAAAGAAACGAGTTTAACTCGCAGCACGCAAAAAGTTAAGCACGCGCTCATGTGGGTGCAGTGGTGTGTAGTGCAATGAACTAATCAAAATAAAACTATAAAGGCTTCTAGTATGCACATGAGATGTGCACGTGCAAAAGGTAACAAAACTGGCTCTCCCCCAGACTTAAACTAAACGACACATCATATGATGGAGAAATTAAAAATCATAAAAAGCTAAGGGAAGAGGTTACCCAATGCTCAGCTAGTGATCATACCAGAAGACGCGTGGAAACCTGAAGCAGGCCCGGCATACGAAGAATCACAACCCCGCCAATGCGATTTACTATGAATACCTGCAGGGGTGTTGGGTCATACAGGGACTTCCTAGGATGTCAGCTGTCCTAGTACTACTCTCGCCCAAGCAAGCTTAACTATAAAGTTCCGTCACTTCTCATCACCAATAGAGTGTAACTCCCCAAAAATGGCAGAACTTTTGATATCTATCAATGGGCCACAGTGGGTATCGCTGGCGATAGCAATAGCACTCAACAAACTAGACGCTTTCAAGCTTTGAGTAAACTCGAAGAATCATTGAGTAAGGGACTATCGCCTGTCGATAGAGGGTATCGCGTTGTGATACCACTCAATGCACTCAACACTTTTAATGAAGCATTGAGTAGTCTCAACACACTCGACGCTTTTGATGAATGGTCGAGTTAGCTATTGCGTGGCGACAATGGGTATCGCTGGGCAAATACTACCATGTATGGATTGCCACGTGTTGGATGGCCAGATGGTGGCCAAAGAGCGGTGGTTGACTGGGGTTAAAGAGGCTACCAATGATATAGCCCAGGCGATAGCGGATATCATCAGACGATAACGTTAACTTTGACTTGTTAGCTAAAATCGTGGTCACTGCTTTCTCTGGATGAAATGATCTTGTGGCTAGGATTAATCTCGAGACCACTTAAGTAGAGGAGTGGAGAGAAGAGAAGTCATTTCTCTTCATCTCACTCTCACTCCTCCTTTTCATCCAATCTCATGAGAGAAAAGTGCTAAGGAAGAAGAAGGCTGAGGCTGAGCTCAGCAAGGCTTGGTGAAGGAGATCCAGGAGTCAGAATCAAGAACTAAGGCAAGATCCTTGAAAAGGAAAGCTAAGCGCTTGTTGCGTTTATTGATCCCAATATCCCAGATTTGTAAGAAGTCAAACGGGTCAATGACATACACGCATAATGTATTTGATCTGTTCTTCAGTTCATACATGCAGGTAGTCCATGATTGGAAAGGTGAAGCAAAATATGTTTTGTAGTATACTCAAATTTCATCAAGCTCAGCTCGCAGTTCGTCGAGATCAGCTTATAGATCGTCGAGCTCAGCTCAACACTTTTCGCGCTAAAGCCAGAAAAATTAACTAATTCAAAAGCACTGAGACTAATGAGAAGATCAATGTTCATCGAGCTCAGCCCACAGATCGTCGAACGCAGCTAAAGCCAAAAAATCTGACTAAGGCAAAAAAGCACTGAGACAACAGAGATAGCTGAGAAGAAAGCACTGAGATAGTTGAGAAGAAATCGTTGAGACCGCAAAGAAGAAAGCACTGAGATAGAAGGTTATCTCAGCAGTTAAGAATAAAGCGCTGAGACCATTGAGAAGAAAGCGCTGAGACAGAAGATTGTCTCAACTGTTAATAAGAAACCGATGAGACCGTTGAGACAAAAAGAACTGGGAAAGAAGCTTGTCTCAGCTGCTAATAAGAAACCATTAGGACCGCTGAGACAGAACCACTGAGACAAATCCAGAGAAAATTCAGAAGTCTAGAAGCGCTGAGAGCCATGACAGATGGCGTTGAGTGACTTAACATCACTCAACACTCTATGGATTTCTGGAATATTTTCTAAGTCCATATGGTGATGACGGTTGGACTTTATGCATGAGGTAGGTGAATATGCTGCATGTAGGGCACGTTGTACCTGAGGTAGGCGACTAATTAGTCACTAAGGTAGGTGCCCTGTTAGGGTAATGATGTAGGATCCAAGAGTGGATCTGAGATGTAGGGCTTAATTTATTAAGGTAGGAGAGTGTTGCTCTCTAAGGTAGGTTCCAAGTATGGATCTGAGGTAGGGCTATCATCCTAGCCTGAGTGTAGGGCCTTATGCCCGAGGTAGGTGACTGAAGAGTCCCTGATCTATAGATGACAAATATGTAACTGAGTTGTAGTCCTTGGAGGAGGCTGAGCTATAGGTACCTAGAAGGGTACTGATTTGTAGGAGTTTTGCAGCACTCTGAGAGTAGGGTTGTGTGCCTGAAGCTATAGGGCTGAAGATCCCGAGTTGTACGCCTTAGAAATAAGGCTGAGGTAGGTGATTAGTGGATCACTAAGCTGTAGGAGCTCTGCAGGGCTCTGAGGTAGGAAGCCTTAAGGTTCTGAGTTTGGATTCTGTATAGAATCTGTGTATAAGGCTGAGGGCCTGATGTGTAAGATTTGAGGAGAATATTGGTGGAGTTTGTGCCTAGTTCAACAAATAAATTGGATAGGTTGGAGGGAAAGTGGATGTACCCAATTGGGGAACCACTATAAATCTTTGTGTGTTTGCTGTGGTGCTTGTTTTTTTTTCTTATTGCAGGAACTAAGGATAAGCTATAGATAGATTAATTTGAAATCCGCAAAAGAAGTAATAAAACTTCAAAGACCTATTCACCCCCCTCTAGGTGATTAGCTAACATTCAGTTAGGAAACTTTCAATTGGTATTAGAGGGAGGTTACTCAAAAAGGATTTAACAATCTGAGTATACCTCCAAGGTTAGCTATAAGATAAATAATGGGCTCTGGTGTAAGCTACAAGGAATTAGGAGTCATGAAGTTACCAGTCTAAAGAATCGAAGGCTTTGGCCACTGGAAGGAAAGGGTTGGGCTATTCATGTAAGCTGCTGACCCTAGGATCTACATCACAGTCAAAGAGGGACCTTTCATCCTATGAAGATCTCAGTTATGAATGCCAACATCTAGACTCCTAAGTCTTATGAAGAAATGAACAAATATGAGCTCCTTCTTGCCTTCATGGACAAGAGAGCTCAAAATATCATTGCCAGTGCAGTAGATGATTCGACATTCCAGAATCTGGTACACTGCAAGACCTCCAAGTAGATGTGGGACACCATAGTCGTGTTCATGGAGGGTTTAGAAGAGGTGAGGGATGACAAAAAATCCATGCTCAGTCAGGAGTCTGAGGCCTTCAAACAAGGAAAGTCTGATGGAATTGCTGAAAGTTTTGAAAGATTTTTCAGAATTGTTAATGAATTGAGAATATATGGAAGGGTCTTCCGCACCTATGAGCTGAATGATAAATTTCTTAGGTCCCTTACAAAGGATTGAGACATAAAGATTTGTTCCAACAGGGAGATGGGCAAGCTAGCTGACACTCCACCTCCAACCCTGACTGGAAAGCTACTGTCTTATGAGATGCAACTTGCAATAAGGAAGGAAGAAGAAGAGAAGAGCAGTAAGTCACAAAGCAAGGAGAAATCTGTGGCCTTCAGAGCTGATGCTTCAACCAGGAGCATAAGAAAGATCTCTCCAGTCAGGAGAATTGCTGAGTTAGAATCAGAGAGCTCAAGGTACAGCTCCTCTAATAGCCATATATCTAATGAGGACCTTGCTGCCTTCTCCAAGCAATTCCAGAAACTCACGAAGAAGGGGCATTGGAAGAACAGAAGGCCATCCTCCTCCTCACATCACAGAAGGAAATCCTCTAAGGAGGACATGTATGCTCCAAACTCTAATAAACAATCTTCCTCTAATATAATTTATTTCTGCTGCAGTAAACCTTGGCATGTTGTTGCTAACTGCCCAGTGAAGTGAAAAGAAGGAGTGAAGAAGCACCACAAGGTAAAGAAGAAAGAGAAGTCCCTTGGGGCCAAGAAGTAAAACACCTGGTTTGACTCCTCCTCCAGGTCAGATAGTGAAGAAGAAGAAGCATATATTGGGCTAATAGCTGTTGCTGAAGAAGAACCTGAGGAATACCCTACTGCTAGAATAGGGATCAGGGCCCCGATGTCTCACTGAGATACTGACACATAGGTGGATGAAGATGAAGAAGAAGATTCTCAATGCCATGGATTGATGGCAATGACAGATGAAGAAAGCAGCCAGGATCTGCCTGGTCGGACTCAGGTAAATGCTAAATTATAATCTTTTATTTCAGGTCATGAGGCTAGCTCAGACTCTGAAGCTCAATCATCAAGAGATGAAGGGATTCAGACTCTCAGGATGATGTCAACTCCAAAATTGCCATGTATGGAAAACTTCTTGAGGCATTCAAAAGGTGCAAGTTACTTGCCAAGAGGCAGGCAAAAGAGATTCTTAGTCTTAAAAGCAAGTGTGAAGACAAAGAAAAAACCCTCACTGACATGGCTGCACAAGCAGCCCAGCTCAAGGAGATCATTGACAGTGAGTCTGTGGTAAGAGTCTCAAATGAGAAACTTATCCAGAAACTTGAAAATGATCTCTTAAGTGTGAAATTACTAGTGACCATATTTTCTAAGCCAAACACTATGCTGCCCTAAATTGACACCCACCTTACCCAAGCTGGTAAGAAAGGGTTGGGATTTAAGGGACCCGCTAAACCTTCCAATCCAAAAGGAAAGGGAAAAGGGAGGGCACCATTTTTGCATCTAGCCTCATTGCCTCAAATTCCTTTTCAGAGAGTGTTGTTGCCTTCTAACAGGTATGGCCGTGAAAGTTGTTATGGCCACTGGGAGAATGGTAGATCCACTAGTATGGACCAATGTGGCCCTAGCCAAGGTGGAAGATATAGTCATGTGAGAGCCTTTAAGGCAGCCCATAAGGAAATTCAAATGGCCCAACCTGGACCATTTGTTTTTGGTACCCCATCCCCAAAACTCAAAGATAATGTTTTTGTAGTGAATCTAAATCATCCAGTAAAAGTAGTGACTCAAGGTGAGTCTTCTGGCATGGCTGGAATGGCAATCTCAGATATTATCAGATGCCTGTTAGCTGAAAAGAGACATGTTGTTGGTGGTTCTCAGAAAAGACCAAAACAAGCAGCTGAACGACTGTCCTTCAGTCAAACGGCTGCTGAAAGAAGATAGAAGTATAGAGCATCACATCTCCCCACCATTCTAGGAGCAGTATAGTCTAATGCTGGTCCCAAATAGAAAAGGAGATACAATATCTATGAGTGCTGGTGCTGTGGCAAAGTGGGCCACTATGCTGTAGATTGTTGGCACAATCCTTCAGTGTCCAGAGGTTGCCAACCTGTCTGAAATTCTACAGGAAGGCATTGTTATTTTCAGACTAATGTGAACCTAGGACCCAACATAAAATGGGGTCCTAAGGTTTGGTGATTTGTGTTCTTTTCAGGTTAGTTCAAGTACCAATTCCCCTAAATGGTACTTGGACAGTGGATGTTCCAGCACATGACTAGAACAAAGCAGCTATTGAAGGAGTTCACTCCATTAAAGAATGGACCCAAGGACATCTTTAGAGGCTTTGACAAGGGGATAACAAGAGGCTATGGTAATATCTCAAATGGCATAATCACCATCATAAAGGTGGCTTATGTGGAGGGGTTGCAACAAAACCTCAAAAGCATAAGCCAACTATGTGATCTTGGTTATGACGTTTCCTTCCACAACGATAAGTGCCACATCAAGAGGTTAAGTGACCAAAGTGTCATCTTAATAGGTACTAGGAGTGGGAATGTCTATTGATTAAATTTTCTTGGTTAGATAATAGTTCCACTATATGCCTAGTTGCAAATGGCAAAGTCTCATATTGTATCCAATGGCACAAGAGATTGGCTCATTTGAATTATAAGACCATTGCTCAGCTCTTCTGTGATGAGCTAGTTAGGAATGGTCACAAAATAAAATTCCCCAAGGGGGGTATCTGTGTTGCTTTCCAAAAGGGTAAGCAGACTAAGACCTCTTTTAAGAGCATTGGGGCCAAGGACTCAGTGAGATGCTTGTATCTCCTGCATATGGACTTGTTTGGTCTTATGCCTGTTCATAGTCTAGGTAGGAAGGTATACACCTTTGTGGTGGTTGATGACTATTCCAAGTTTACTTGGGTGTTATTCCTTAGAAGAAAGGATGAAACCCTTGATATCTTCATGAATATTGTTAGGCAGATTCAGAATGAACTTGCATGCTCTGTGGTCAAAATAAGAGGTGACCATGGAACTGAATTTCAATCTGCTGCCATGACTACATTCTATGAAGAGCAAGGGATTCATCAATAATTCTCTTATCCAAGAACACCCTAGCAAAATGGGTTAGCTGAGTGTAAAAATAGGACTCTCATATAAGCTGGGAGAACATTATTGAGTTACACCTCTCTGCCTGAATATTTTTGGGCTGAGGCAGTTAATACTGCATGTCATGTGCTCAATAGGGCTTCTATCACCAAAGGCCACAAGAACACTCCCTATGAGATCTTGAAGGACAGAAAACCAAACATATCCTATTTCAGGATCTTTTGTTGCAAGTGTTTCATCCTGAACAACGATATGTTAAAAGTGACTAAGTTTGCTGTTAAATCCCCTGAGGGGATCTTTGTTGGGTACATCAATAATAATAGGACATATAGAGTCTATAACTTGACAAATCAAGTTGTAAAAGAATCTATCCATGTAGTGTTTGATGAGTCATGTATGATTGACAATGAGCTGTCAAGCTCTTTGCCTAGCTCTACAGGTATAGAAGTCATGACGGAAAAGCTCTACATTAAAGATAAAGACTTAGCTATGCAAGAAGAATGTGAGGATGGATGTTGTCTAGAGGAAGAACAGGACAGTCAAGCTGGAAATGAATACCAACCTGCTGAAGAAAATTGTAATCCGCATGAAGCAGTCAGGCTGCCCCCAGCAGTCAGATATCTGAGAGATCATCCTCAACATCAGATAATAGGTGAGGCTAGCCAAGGTGTACAGATAAGAAGCAGGAGTCTCAATACTGCTCTCTATTCCATCTTCCTGTCACAAGAAGAACCAAAGAAATTTAAAGAGATAAATCAAAACTAATTTTGGATTGGAGCAATGCAGGAAGAACTGAACCGGTTCAAAAGAAGCAAGGTCTGGAAGCTGGTTCCCAGACCAGATGGACATAATGTCATTGGAGTTAAGTGAACTTTCAGAGATAAACTTGATAAAAATGGAATTATAATAAAGAATAAAGCAAGACTGGTGGCCAAAGGATTCAGACAGGAGGAGGGGATTGATTATGATCAGACTTTTGCCCCAGTTGCAAGGTTGGAAGCCATCAGATTATTCCTTGCATTTGCAGCCATACAAGGATAAAAGGTATTCTAGATGGATGTCATGTCTGCCTTCCTGAATGGACACTTGAAGGAAGAGGTTTATGTAGAGCAACCTCCAGGTTTTGTAGATTCTAACTCTCTTACGGCTCTATATAGACTTTTGAAATCTCTTTATGACCTCAACCAAGCCCCAAGAGTATGGTATGAGACATTGTCTACCTTCCTCACTGAGAAAGAATTCTCAAGGTGTAAGATAGATAATACCCTATTCCTAAGGAAATCTAAGGGCAAGATCATCCTAGTCCAGATTTATGTTGATGACATAATATTTGGCTTTACTGATGACAACCTCTACAGGAAGTTTGCAAAACTTATACAGTGAAAGTTCGAGATGAGTAGTATGGGTGAACTGAAATTTTTCATGGGACTCAAAGTAAAAAAAACTGATGATGGTCTATTCATATCCCAGTCAAAGTTCACCAGGGAGATAATCAAGAAATATGGCATGGAGAATTCTTCCACCATTAGAACTCCCATGAGCTCAAGTATGCCTTTAGGCAAAGATGATCCAGGGAAGCCTGTTGATCAAACTCTGTAAAAAGGTATAGTTGGCTCCCTTCTCTACCTCACTGTAATTAGGCATGACATTATGTATGCAACATGTGTCTGTGATAGGTATCATGCTTGCCCTAAAGAGTCTCACTACATTACTATGAAAAGAATCTTGAGATATCATAAGGGCACCGCAGATCTTGGCCTATAGTGCCCCAGGAATGGGGAATTTGCACTAATGGGATATTCAGATTCAGATTTTGCAAGCTGCAAGGGGACAGTAATAGCATTTCAGGCTCCTATCAATTTCTAGGTGGAAGGATTGTCTCTTGGATCAGCAAGGAACAAACTAGTGTTGCAATATCAACAGTAGAGTCAGAGTATATTTCAGCTAGAAGCTACTGTGCTTAGTTGCTGTGGATGTAGCATCAACTTCAGGACTACAATATTCAGATAAGTAGAACTCAACCATTTTATGATTCTACTAGTGCAATTTCTATAGCTAGAAATCCTGTCTCCCATATCAGGACTAAGCATATAGAAATTAGGTATCATTTCATTAGAGAACATGTGGAAAGGGAAGACATCTCCCTTGAGTTCATCTCCATAGACAAGCAAGTTGCTGATATCTTTACTAAGCCACTAGATGAAGCCAAGTTCAACACCTTCAAATTTGAATTTGCTATGTTGAATCTTATGTAGCTTCAAGTCTCTCTTCTACCATATTCTTCACTATCCATTTTGCAGGTAGCATATGTTCGTCCTCCAGATGATGAAGATGGTGTGCAACTATTGAAGGGGAGCTAGCACAACAACTGAACTGGATTAAGTCACAGTAGGAAAATCTACTTCAGACAGATAGGGGGAGAAAAACCCCTCAGAATTCTCCCTATTGTAGAAGTCAAAAAGGGGGAGGATAGAAGTCAAAGGGGTAAGAAGAATAGACAGGTGAAATAGTATGGATGGCAACATTCCAGGGGAGTAAGTAATTCTCCACAGGCTGGAGAAATATGGTAACATTTCCACACTATACTAATGTTAAATTTTGTCAATGATGAATATGCTATGTTATCAATGACCTGTATTGTTTTGACTTCTTCAAATAGGGGGAAATTGTTGGGTCTATTGATCACAATATCCCAGATTTGTAAGAAGTCAAATGGGTTAATATCATATACACATAATGTATTTGATGTGTGCTTTAGTTCATTCATGAATGTAGTCCATGATTGGACAGGCGCGGAAAAATGAGTTTGGTAGTAAATAAAATTTCGTCGAGCTCAGCTCATAGTTCATCGAGCTCATCTTACAGATTGTCGAGCTCAACTCAACACTTGTCGCGCTAAAGCCAGAAAAATTGACTAAGGCAAAAAGCGCAGAGACTGCTGAGAAGATCAGAGTTCGTCAAGCTCAGCCCACAGATCGTCAAACGCATCTAAAGCCAGAAAAACTAACTAAGGAAAACAACACTAAGACAACTGAGATAGCTGAGAAGAAAGCGCCGAGATAGCTGAGAAGAAAGCGTTGAGACCGCTGAGAAGAAAGCACTGAGATAGATGGTTATCTCAGCAGTTAAGAATAAAGCACTGAGACTGCAGAGAAGAAAGTGCTGAGACAGAAGCTTCTCTCATGTGTTAATAAGAAACTGCTGAGACCGCTAAGACAAAAAGCGCTGAGACAGAAGCTTCTCTAAACTGCAAATAACAAACTGCTGAGACCGCTGAGACAGAACCGCTGAGACAAATCCAGAGAAAATTCACAAGTATAGAAGCATTGAGAGCCAAGAGAGATGACGTTTGATTGATTATTTTGGCATCGGGTCCGAAAACTTGATTCGGTTAAAATTCCAAAAACCGGTGAGTATTCCCGCGGCGCCCCAGGCTGTTTATTTAAGGAAAAAGGCAGATGTGGTTTTATTTTAGAAAACGGGGCGTGCATATTTATTTATTTGAATATAAAACGGTTTAGATCGAGTTTTAACGAAAGGAGGCAAGTGCACATTGTACAACCCCATATCCGACCAAGTGGGACCCTCCCCAATTAGCCGGCCATAGGCATGATATGGGCGGTGTTTTGGTGCAGTCCCGTTCGAAGACATGCGGCCTTGTGCGTGCGTGCGGAGGTTTTATGTGCGTAGGCCTTCATAAATATATATATATATCTTTATCACTATTGAGAAAGTATAAACTCATGAGTTCGAAATTACAATAACCATCTGATTATGGTTTGATAATTCTGCTATCGTCCGATCAAGCTCAATCATACTCCATCATCTCTACACATTTTAATAGGTCTCCTAAACCTACAAACTAGGTTATGTAAAATTACATTTTTGCCCCTATATACTTCTAAAAATAATGAAAGACTAACTGAAAAGCAGGAAGGACACGGACATTGGACTGACAACACACTCAAAAAGGCCCACTCTGGCCAGCCCAACTCAGCACAAGAGAAACCCAATTTGGTCAAGGAAAACAATTCAGAGGTGGTATACTGCATATTTCTTATAAACACACGGTTTAACGTTAGAACGGGCGGTCTGAGACTATAATAACCAAGATATGGGAGTACGGGCAATGGAATTTGAGGGTAAAGATGGTCTCAAAATGAAAAGTGATCAACATGAAAGTTGTAGATCTCGGCGAGACGAACAACTTTCATGTTGATCACATTTTGATTTGGAGCCGATTTAGATCTTGATTTGGGCCCCGAAATCGGAGGCGGCGGAACTGCTACAGTAAACCGTTCCGCCGCCCCCGATTTCGGGGCCCAAATAGAGGTCCAAGATGTGTTCAAATCAAAAGGTGATCAACATGAAAGTTGTTTTCTCACCGAGATCTACAACTTTCATATTGATCACTTTTCGTTTTGAGACCATCTTGACCCTCAAATTCCCTTGCCCGTACGGAGCAGACCGCCCTTTTTTTTAAAACAAATTACAAAAATCAAATAAAAAACCAAAAAGCCCTGCGGGGGGCGGGCGAAGCCCGCCGTCGGTGGCCAGGTACTGTGGTGCGTAGCAATCGGGCCGGAGGCCCGTACCTGCGGCTCGTATATATATATATGTTTATGGTTTAGAAGATAGGATTATATTATATATAATAGATAAGAGATGAGACATTAAAGGAGGCGGGATAGAGAGAAATAGAGAGGCAGCAGGCGGTCTTCTTTTGAATCCCCCGCTAGGGTTCGGCCAGGAGGAGGGGAGAAGACAAAATCTCACCCGATCTCTCTCCCTCTATGCCGATCTCTCTCGTCACCGCCGCCTAGGGCAAATGCAAGGACGAGTCCGACTCTTTTTCCCCGTCGCCGCCTGCAACCAACCTGAGCCCTAGCTTCTTTCCCGTAGCCGGCCGCCTGGAGATCGGCCGAGCTCCCTCCATTTCTTCCAGTCCAGGCTGCCGCCTGGAGATCATCCCGGCCCCTCCATTTCTTCCAGTCCAGGCCGCCGCCTGGAGATCAGCCGAGCTCCTTCCATTTCTTCCAGTCCAGGCCGCCGCCTGGAGATCAGGTCGGCCCCTCCATTTCTTCCTGTCCAGGCCACCGCCTAGAGATCAGCCGAGCTCCCTCCATTTCTTCTAGTCCAGGCCGCCTCCTGGAGATCAGCCCGACCTCTCCATTTCTTCCAGTCCAGGCCGCCTTCTGGAGATCAGTCGAGCTCCCTCCATTTCTTTCAGTCCAGGCCGCCGCCTGGAGATCAACCCGACCCCTCCTATTCTTTCTGTCTAGGCCGCCTCCAGCAAGTGTTGCCCGAGCCTCTTTATGGCTATTGTTATCAAGATCCACAACAAGAAAAAGGATCAAATTTCATACTGCGACCTCCGGATCCGTGCGAGCACAGTCGATACACGGCTGCGGTTTCGTCAACATACGCGTCAAGGGTAACGAAATTTCTACTTAGGGAGGTGAAGCCCTCATTTTCCATACTTGCATGGAAGCTCCTCTCCACCGACGGGTGGGGGAAGGGTGCTCTCTGACGCGTTGATGTTCACATCCCCGCTATTAACTATACTAGCACCCGGAAGCGTGAGTACGGGTTTAGGCATGCTGTGTGAAGCCCATTCGGACGTGTGAGCCGAATTGGTGATGTTCTGGGGTTCCTGGAGAAGAATCTGAGGAAGTTGTATATTATCCATTTGTAGGGAATACGCGCCACAACCCCTAGAAAAGGGGTGTGTGCAAATATATTTCGCCAGCTTAAGTTCGCCGACGGTTGTTCAACTGGCAGTCGCTTGTCGAGACGTTGGCGTACAAGTGTTGCAGTACCAAGCGGGGAGTAGCGGGCTTAAGCCCAAGATTGTGCCGGCTCTCGAGGGCCTATTTTTTCTTATATTACCGGCCTGCATGCCGAAGTATGGAATTCATATTCCTGTAATTATTTATAATATCTGTGATGCTCTGTGTATGTGTAGTTTACTTCTTCTGTCTTGGCCGAGTGGTGTGCTCGTGAACCGCTCGCCCCGTGGGGGCCCCGAAGTACAGTTGCCTGGAAGCCCCTGATGGCCCGTTCTCATCCTTTTAGGATAGCGGAGTTATGTTGTTAGTGGCCCAACTTGGGCAGCGTGTCGTAGAATTGCTCGACAAGATTACGCCATTAGTAGGGTGGGTGAGGAGCATTTTGTATAGACCTAAGGAGAAACATCTGGATAGGAGAGAGTTAGTCTTGAGATCCTCCTTAGATGTCCCGGTTGGCCAAGTGCCTTCCGAAGGTGTCTTAGCTCAGTGTTTGGCTTGGGAGGGGAGAGTTTATTAGTCTTCCGGGTATGCGGTGGGTCCTCTAAGCTGAGACCTTGGGTCTGTCCCTTGTGTTCCTAATCATGTGCCTAGATCATTCGCTTGAGGGTAGTAGGTGCGCGATCACCCCTCTTTTGGGACTCCGAAATCCACGAGAGACTAAGTTTTGGTTTCAACATTTTGGTGCGATGAGCGTGGAGAGTGACCAACACAGAAAAACTCAGTCGAACATTATGGCTATAGAAGAGGAACCAAGTGACGACCCGGGTCATGTGGTGAAAGAAATCCCCTCCCACTCCTCTTTTGTTGCTCCTAACCATCTTGACATTTCGTCTCGAATGTTTCTCAAATGCCAAAGTATAAACTCTCATAGTTGAAAAGTAGCACTTAAAATAATTTTCCACTGGCTAAAATTTTAAGGTTAGAAAATGCAGAGTTGAAAGGTTGAAGTGATAGTACGAGCATACTGGGTTCAGACTTATGCAAGACATCTAAGTTCTAGAAAACGTATATTAACAATTATTCTCTAATGTGCATTTTAGGATGGGAGAGGTGGGAGTAAAAAGAACAGTAAAACCAAAGTGTACCACTGCATTCACGAACCATAACTAATTCATCTGTGCTAGGGGGTTTGCTTGCGAAACTGTAGAATGAAATCCGGAGAACGAAGATGGACAAAAATTAAACTTGTAGCCCTTCATTTCAGATGAATGTGCAGCACCACCAGATACATCATGACTTTCCAGCACAATAACATCCGGATTGTATTTAGCTAAAAGTCCAGCATAGCGTAACCCACCAATACCACTACTAATTACCACCACATCTGCTCATAACTCCTCTGAACATTTGTCATGGTTAAGTAAAAAGATGTTTTCTATAAGTGAAATAGAAGCATAATTTCGGTTTTTAGATTTATATAGGAAAAATTAGCACACAACTAACTACTAAAGGCCCAATCGTTCACCCACCCATGACAAGCATACTTATGAATATGAAGCGAAGAATACTTACTGTATTACCACGTAACACAGGACATGTAAAGTGATGTGTATAATGAACCAAGTAATGATTATTTACCGTCTTTCTCTTAATTGAAATCATACTTAAGGTTGGTTGTTAGTATATTATTTTTAAATCTCTAATTGTAAGTATAGCCATGAGAGACTAATACATCAATAAAATTATAACATTTTATTCTATCAAAAAATACAAAATGTGATAAGATATGAGAACTGGAATTTTAAATTATGATTCAGAATATTAAAACAAGAAGGATCCATGTAAATCACATAAGATGTTCTATCCTGGAGATTAAAACGTGCTTTAGGGAGAATATTATATGATCGACCCTGGTTCTCAGGAGGGTGGACATAGTGGGTAGAGGTGCCTCGTGTCAGACTCTGACTTGATTGACCGGGTTAACAGTTCTTTTGAGTTATTTGTTTACCTTTATGTTTGCTTTATATTTGTTTTGGAGAGGAGACCCCGAGCAGACCCGCTGACCAGACTCTCATCTAGCTGGCAGGGCTATAGGCTCACTCAGTGGTTGGAGGTTTTGGAGAGGAGACCCTGAGCAGACCCGCTGACCAGGCTCCCATCTAGCTAGCAGGGTTGTACGCTCACTCAGTGGTTGGAGGTGTTTTGGAGAGGAGACCCCGAGTAGACCCGCTGACCAGGCTCCTATCTAGCTGGCAGGGCTGTAGGCTCACTCGGTGGTTGGAGGTGTTTTGGAGAGGAGACCCCGAGCAGACCCGCTGACCAGGCTCTCATCTAGCTAGCAGGGCTGTAGGCTCACTCGGTGGTTGGAGGTTTTGGAGAGGAGACCCGAGCAGACCCGCTGACTAGGCTCCCATCTAGCTGGTGGGGCTGTAGGCTCACTCGGTGGTTGGAGGTTTTGGAGAGGAGACCCCGAGCAGACCCGTTGACCAGGCTCCCATCTAGCTGGCAGGGCTGTAGGCTCACTCGGTGGTTGGAGGTGTTTTGGAGAGGAGACCCCGAGCAGACCCGCTGACCAAGCTCCCATCTAGCTGGCAGGGCTGTAGGCTCACTCGGTGGTTGGAGGTGTTTTGGAGAGGAGACCCCGAGCAGACCCGCTGCGCAGGCTCCCATCTAGCTGGCAGCGCTGTAGGCTCACTCGGTGGTTGGATGTTTTGGAGAGGAGACCCCGAGCAGACCCGCTGACCAGGATCCCATCTAGCTAGCAGGGCTATAGGCTCACTCGGTGGTTGGAGGTGTTTTGGATAGGAGACCCCGAGCAGACCCACTGACCAGGCTCCCATCTAGCTGGCAGGGCTGTAGGCTCACTCGGTGGTTGTAGGTGTTTTGGAGAGGAGACCCCGAGCAGACCCGCTGACCAGGCTCCCATCTAGCTGGCAGGGCTCTAGGCTCACTCGGTAGTTAGAGGTGTTTTGGAGAGGAGACCCCGAGCAGACCTGCTGACCAGGCTCCCATCTATCTGGCAGGGTCGTAGGCTCACTCGGTGGTTGGAGGTGTTTTGGAGAGGAGACCCCAAGCAGACCCGCTGTGCATACTCTCATCTAGCTGGGAGGGCTGTAGGCTTACTCGGTGGTTGGAGGTGTTTTGGATAGGAGACCCCGAGCAGACCCGCTGACCAGGCTCTCATCTAGCTGGCAGGGCTGTAAGCTCACTCGGTGGTTGGAGGTTTTGGAGAGGAGACACCGAGCAGACCCGCTGACCAGGCACCCATCTAGCTGGTAGGGCTGTAGGCTCACTCGGTGGTTGGATGTGTTTTGGAGAGGATACCCCGAGCAAACCCACTGACCAGGCTCTCATCTAGCTGGCAAGGCTGTAGGCTCACTCGGTGGTTGGAGGCTTTGGAGAGGAGACCCCGAGCACACCCACTAACCAGGCTCCCATCTAGCTGGCAGGGCTGTAAGCTCACTCGGAGGTTGGAGTTGGTTTGGAGAGGAGACCCCGAGAAGACCCGCTGACCAGGCTCTCATCAAGCTGGCAGGGCTGTAGGCTCACTCGGGGGTTTGAGTTGGTTTGGAGAGGAGACCCCCAGGTAGACCCGCTGCGCATGATCTCAGTAGCTGGCAGGTCCGAAGGCTCGCCTGTGGGGGAGAGGTCTTAGTTCTTGGTTCGGCACTATCCCGAGCGCGGCTCGGCCCCAGGTAGACCCGCTGCCCAGGCTCCCATCTAGCTGGCAGGTCCGTAGGCTCGCCTGTGGGGTTAAGGGACCCCGAGTGCTGCTCGGCCCCAGGTAGATTCGCTGCTCAGGCTCTCATTAGCTGGGCAGGGCTGTAGGCACACCTGGGGGGAAATGATTAGCTCCGCGTGTTCAACACATTACAATAATATTCGGCTTTGTTATTAAACAATATCTTGAGAAATTATGTACTTATATGCAAGTAATGGTATAATGGCAATCCAATGGCAGTGAGCAAAAATGTATCGAGTGGTTCAAAAAGATCAAAAGGGGCATTGAGAGATTAGTGGGCATAAGTGCAATTTTCAGTTTCTCTCAAAAGTTTTCTTTGGGTCGGCTCCCACTCGCTGGATACTTGGGGTTGGTCATTTATTTCCGAGCTTGTTCCAACCTCGAAAAGAGCGGGGATTGTGTACAACCCCGTATACGGCCAAGTAGGACCCTACCCAATTAGCAGGCCAGAGGCGTGATATGGGTGGCATTTTGGTGCAGTCCCGTTCGAAGACATGCAGCCTCGTGCGTGCGTGCAGAGGTTTTATGTGCGTAGGCCATCATAAATATATATATATGTTTATGGTTTGGAAGATAGGATTATATTATATATAATAGATAAGAGATGAGACATTAGAGGAGGCGGGATAGAGAGAAATAGAGAGGCAGCAGACGAGCTTCTTTTGACTCCCACTCTAGGGTTCGGCCAGGAGGAGGGGAGAAGACAACAGCTCACCCGATCTCTCTCCCTCTATGCCGATCTCTCTCGTTGCCGCTACCTAGGGCAAATGCAAGGACGAGCCCGACTCTCCTTCCCCGTCGCCGCCTGCAACCAACCCGAGCACTAGCTTCTTTCCCATCGCCGGCCGCTTGGAGATCATCTGAGCTCCCTCAATTTCTTCCAGTCCAGGCCGCCGCCTGGAGATCAGCCCGGCCCCTCCATTTCTTCCAGTGCAGGCCACTGCCTGGAGATCAGCCGAGCTCCCTCTATTTCTTCCAGTCCAGGCCGCCACCTGGAGAAGAGCCTGGCCCCTCCATTTCTTCTAGTCCAGGTCGCCGCCTGGAGATCAGCCGAGCACCCTCCATTTCTTCCAGTCTAGGCCGCCGCCTGGAGATCAACTCGGCCTCTCAATTTCTTCCAGTCCAGGCTGCCTCCTGGAGATCAGCCGAGCTCCCTCCATTTCTTCCAGTCCAGGCTGCCGCCTGGAGATCAGCCCGGCCCTCCTATTATTTCTGTCCAAGCCGCCTCCAGCAAGTGTTGCCCGAGCCTCTTTACGGCTTTTGTTATCAAGATCCACAACAAGAAAAAGGATCAGAGTTCATACTGCGACGTCCGGATCCATGCGATCACAGTCGATACACGGCTGTGGTTTCATCAACATACGCGTCAAGGGGAACAAAATTTCTACTTGGGCAGGTGAAGCCCTCATTTTCCATACTTGCATGGAAGCTCCTTTCCACCGACGGGTGGGGGAAGGGTGCTCTCCGACGGGTTGATGTTCACATCCCCGCTATTAACTGCATTAGCACCCGGAAGCGTGAGTACGGGTTTAGGCATGCTGTGTGAAGCCTATCCGGACGTGTGAGCCGGATTGGTGATGATCTGGGGTTCTCAGAGAAGACTCTGAGGATGTTGTATATTATCCATTTGCAGGGAATGCGCGCCACAACCCCCAGAAAAGGGGTGTGTGCAATATATTTGGCCAGCTTAAGTTAGCTGACGGTTGTTCAGCTGGCAGTTGCTTCTAGAGACATTGGCGTACATGTGTTGCAGTACCTAGTGGGGAGTAGCGGGCTTAAGCCCAAGCTTGTGCTGGTCCTCGAAGGCCTATTTTTTCTTATATTACCGGTCTGCGTGCCGAAGTATGGAATTCATATTCCTGTAATTATTTATAATATCTGTGATGCTCTGTGTATGTGTAGTTTACTTCTTCTATCTTGGGCGAGTGGTGTGCTCGTGAACTGCTCGCCCTGTGGGGGCCCCGAAGTATAGTTGCCGGGAAGCCCCTGATGGACCGTTCTCATCCTTTTAGGATATCGGAGTTATGCTGTTAGTGGCCCAACTTGGGCAGCGTGTTGTAGAATTGCTCGGCGATATTACACCATTAGTAGGGAGGGTGAGGAGCATTTTGTATAGACCCAAGGAGACACATCTGGATAGGAGAGTGTTAGTCTTGAGATCCTCCTTAGATGTCCCGGTCGTCCAAGTGCCTTCCGAAGGTGTCTTAGCTCAGTCTTTGGCTTGGGAGGGGAAGAGTTTGTTAGTCTTCCTGTTATGCGGTGGGTCCTCCAAGCTGAGACCTTGGGTTTGTCCCTTGTGTTCCTAATCTTGTGCCTAGATCATTCGCTTGAGAGTAGTAGGTGCGCGGTCACCCCAATTTTGGGACTCCAAACTCCATGAGAGACCACGTTTTGGTTTCAACACACCTATGGCGTGTAGTACATGATATTCCGTGGTGGAATATCGAGGTCGTATTGTTCTCGGGGTCGGTTCGATATTTATACTCTTCCCTGGAGGGGACTATTATTTTACCAATAATTACTTGTCGGGTATTTTATATATAATAAAAATGACAGAAAAATGAAAGCAGAAAAAAGGTGGAGCCGATGACGAGCTTAGCGCGACCGCATCTAATAAAATTTGAACTAAAATAAACTTTTAATAAAAAGAGATCCTAAGTTTCAAATTAATTAAGGCGGAGACTTGGTCGTGGAGGTTGCACTAAAATGAGCTCACCTAGCTATAGGGCTATCGCTCACCTGAACGCTAAGACTATTCGACCGAACATTAATCCGACGAAGAATTCCTCTTAACGTCTGCATTACGTTAAGAACCCCGCTATTGGGTGGGGAACCCAATTCGGTAGAGTTGGCGCGCCTCCTCTATCAAGGGTTAGTGCGAAACTCTTTTTACCAAGTGGTGATCAGTCCATCACGGCCTCTCGGCTAGCTAGCGTATGGACTACGGAAATAGGGCTCACACATCGATATGTGGTCCTACGCATCGTAAAACCTAAGCAAACCTTAAGTTAATTTAATTAATTAGAAAATAAGGACCTTTAATTATTTAAAGCTATTTTTTCTGTCCCAATGCTCTTCGATACTGAGGGCTAAGAACGGTTAGCCACTCATCGGAATGGGGACGGCAGGCGGTGAAAGCAATAAAGAAAGCAATAAATGAAAGCAGGAAAAGAAAACAGTAAAGGAAAGCAGTAAATAAAGCAGTAAATTGCAAGTCCTACTCAAACGAGTAGGACTGAAATGAAAGCAGTAAAGTGCGAGTCCCGACGCAAATGTGTGGGCAGGAGAAATTAAAGCGAGTCCTACTCAAACGAGTAGGACAAAATAAATGCAACACACGCAAACTCTCTACAGAAAGTAAAACACATGCACACAAGTCCTACTCAAATGAGTAGGAGAAAATAAATGCGGGTCCTACTCAAATGAGTAGGACTAAATAAATGCACCCATTCTACAAAAAGTAAAACACACTCACTCGACAGAAAATTAAACACACTCCACACACTCTACTTGAGGAAGTAAAACAATGCGCCATTTAACTCTTAACGAGTAAGCGGAAATAAATGCGCACACTTACAAAAATGTGAAAAGCTAAGTTATCTAAAAATTAAAATGACTGCATTTCTACCGCTAAAATGCGGTAGAAATGCATAAAAAGCAAAAATGAAAATTAAACGAGCGAAAAGTTTTGCAAATAAACGCAAAATGGAAGTGCTCGGAAAATTAAAACAATTTCATTTCTACCGCTAGAATGCGGTAGAAATGCGTAAAATGAAGTCAAAAAAAATTAAAAGAGCAAAAAGTTTTTGAAAATAAAGCAAAATAAAGGAGTTTGAAAAATGAAAACTACGGCTTATTCATTCTTATAACTCTATAAAAATGCTAAAATGGTGGAAATAAAGTTAAAAGAGACGAAAAGATTTACAATCCTAAAATGCCTAAGTTAAAGAAAATTAAAAATCACCTTTTGAAACATTTTATAAACCTATAGAAAGGAATGCAAAGTAAAAATAATAAACTAAACCTAAACAGCTACGGTGCACGAAAATAAAATTGCGATTATGACGGCTAGAAATTAGACAAAAGTTTTAAGATAAAAAGATTTTGAAAGACATAAAGAAAAAAACAAAATAAGAACAAACATTAAAAATCACTTCGACTAGGGCGCATAAATGGATTCCAAGCTATGCAAAGAGAGAAAAAACTAACACATTTTATTAATGGAAAAGTGATTACAAGAAAGCTAAAAACAAACACTAAGAGAGGGGGAAAGAAAATCCCTTACATAGCATAAGAAAGCATTTCGGCAGCACCTACCCTAAGCAAAGTGGCCCAAAAAAGTGGAAGAAGAACTCAAGCAGAACATTGAAATTTATAGACAAAATTTTTCATGGGACACGCCCTCTGACACGGGCGTGTCAGGGGGCATGTCACTACTATTGAAGATTCGATCCGGCGAGGTGATGTCTTGGTTGACTTCGGGCAGGACACGTGTCGGTATCGCGACGGTCACGCCCCAGGTCACGGGCGTGACACTGGGTGTGTCGGGGAGGTTGGACTGGGGGCGGGTTGCGTCGAAATGTCGCCGCGCGGGTCTTGTAGGCCAGGTGGAGGAGTGCACGTAGTGGTCACGCTCGTGACTCTGTCTACACGGGGCGTGTCGGGTTGGTCTCAATGAATGTTGAGAGCATTGTGTCGAGAGCGTTTGTCGAGTCTGGAAGTTGTCGAGCTGAAAATGTCGAGAGCAAGTGACACGGGCCTGTCGGGTTGGCTGACACGGGTGTGTCATGTTGGTCGACGAACGTCGAGTGTGTTTTCATCAAGCGGGAAGCCTTGATCATCGAACGGGAATGACACGGGCATGTCGGGTCATTGGACACGGTCGTGTTCGATCGGTCGACAATCGTCGAGTGCAAAATGTCGAGAGCGGTGACATGGGGCTCGGTCACGGCCGTGTAATATTTGACACGGGCGTGTGGTCGGACGTGTCAAGCTTTTTTCACCAAAAAATGCTGATCTCTTGGAATTTGAAATGTCACGCCCTGGACACGGGCGTGACCAGTAAGTACACGGCCGTGTACTTCCAATTTTTGACAATTTTTCGAAATTTTCTAAAAATCAAAATAAAAGAAACTTAGTATAATATTTACACAATAGGAGCAATTTATTAAAGAAAAATAAGTAAAAATGACAAAAAATAACGAAAAACGACCTATTTATTGTACACAAAAATGCGTTTATTTACAATTCATCAAATACCCCCCATACTTAAGGTTTTGCTATTACAGAGCAAAAGTTGGAGATGAACTTATAAGGAATTAAAGCAATCCTAATTTTAGCTACCGCTTGAATTAATTAAAAGTAAGATCAAAATAAATATCCGGGGTACTAGAGTTAAATCCAAATTTATGAAAATGTTATAAATAGATGAAGAGTTTCAAAAAAACTTCTAGATAATATAAAATAGAAAGAAAAAAATTTATTTTTGTTAGTTTAACAAATATGGATTGAAATTATATAAAAAACTTTAGCTTAAAAGAAGTTAAAGAAAATAATGCACTTTCAAAATTATGCTCTCAAAAAATTTTAAATTAATTGTACAATCATTGAAATAGGATAAGTGGTTTGGTGGTTTATGAAGAGGGCTTGGATTTAGAGGCGAGGTAATTTTTTCTCGAACCTCAATATATTTTTTTTTGAATAATTAGGAAAATGAAATCTTATTTTCCTAACATATAAACTTTTTTTCTCAACTTCATAATAATAAAATTAACTCAATGTATATGTATAGGAGTAATTATTTTTGTCCTCTTACTCCGTAACATATAATTTTTTTAAATTATTGGGTGTCTATGTTTACGGAACGAAATCATATTTCCATTGACATGAAATATTTTAAGGGATAAAATAGGGGTAATCATGCGAAGTACGACATGAAAAACAGGTGGTGGGATTATTATTTTTTTTTTTCAAAAAGAAAACTAAATTTTAATAAAAAGGTTTTGAGAGCAACTTTTTTAAAATGGACGTTCCTATGTTTCTAAAAGCATGAAGTAGAAATAATAGAAATACATGGTTGTTATTTTCTAACATAAAAGACGAGCTTCTATTTATAAAAATTAGAAGTGGTGGTGAAAAACAAGTTCTCTATTATAAAGAAAAGACATAAAAAAAATTCTTTAAAACTTAACCCCAAACACTTAAATCTATCGAACTTTAATTAATAAACGAATAGTAAACAAAGAATAAGTAAAATTCGCATATAAATTAACTCGAAACTAGATTTTTGAAAAGCAAAAATGGTTAAGATGTGGTATATTCGATTTATTTTGTTACATAATTTAACAAAATATTTTTTGAATTTTAGGGTTTTTATCATTTTTTTTGAAATTTTGATTATTATCTTTTTAGGATTTTTAGAGTTATTTTCTTTTTTTAGGATTTTTGATTTTTCTAAATTTTTTGATTTTTTTATTGTATTTTGATAAGTTATTTACAAGAAAGAGGAGAGAAAGAAGTGTTAATTACAAAAAAAGATAATGGGGAAAGAGAGATTTTTACAAAAAAGGGTACAAAGTAAAAAACTCGAATGCCCGCGAACAGACTCTTATTTAGGTGGTTGGTTCGATGATTCGAACGTCGCGGGTTTGCTAAAAAGGCGAGCTTTTATAAATAAGAAGGGGCGGGGGGGGGGGGGGGGGAAGAGAGAATTTTCTTTTTACAAAAACTATTTACAAAGGAAAAGAAAAAAAGTTATTTGAATTTTTGTTTTATAAATTTTTGATTTTTTTGATTTATAATTTTTTTTTTGAATTTTGTGGTTTTATGAATTTTTTTTTGAAGTTTTTTTTGTTTTGATTATTATAAAAAAACAATGAATTTTGTTTTTGAGATTTTAATTTTTTGCATTTTTTGTATTTTTTGCTAAGTACAGAATGTAAAATATGCAGAATAGGAAAACACCCCCAAACTTAAACCCAACATTGTACCCAATGTTGCAATGTAAGTATGTGGAACGAATAATTTACAAAATAAAATATGCACAAAAATTAAAAGAGAGGGCAAAAGCTTCCCTTAGACGAGGTCGGGGATGCACGGGTTGAAACCCTGCATTATGTTAGAAGAAGGAGCAAAAATATAACTGAAAAAATAAAACGAAAATAGATAAACTCGGCCTAAAGTGTGCGGGCGGTAGGGGGCAAGTGTGTGTGTGACTCGTAAGCTAATGTATTAGCTATAAGAGCATGTACAGATATGCGATTCCCTAGTGCGCACAAAAGTGTGAAGCGCCGAAGCAAAATGGAACAAAATAAGTTAAAACAAAATATATACATTTTTAATAACAAAATATATTTTTTTTATAGTTTTGTTTTTTATAAATTTATTTTTTGGGTTTTGGGTTTTGTGATTTTTTGTGGCTTTTTAGTTTTTTTACATTTTTTTTCTTTTAGTTAGTTTTTTTAGATTTTAAGAGTTTTTTAGTTTTTAGATTTTTTTGTTTTTTAGTTATTTTTTTTGTATTTGAATTTTTTGAGTTGTTTTTTTTTCTGGGTTTGTATTGTTTTTTCAAAAAAATAATGAAAAATTTTTTAAGTTTTTTTTTTCATTTTCTAGATTTTTTTTTGTTTTATAGTTTTTTTTTTCAAATTACTAGTTTTTTAGGTTTTGTTATAAAATAAACTACTTTTTTTGTAAGTTTATTTTTGACTGTGTTTATTTTTTTGTTTGTTTTTTGTTTTTTAGTAGTTTATTAGGATTATAATTATTATTATATTGGCCAATTTTTTTTTTTATATATATATATATATAGATAAAATTAATAGGTCTCCAGAGTTCAAAATAACGACTCAAAAAATTCCCCGGCAACGACGCCAAAAACTTGATGGTTATTTTGCATCAAATCCTTGACAACAGCGCCAAAAACTTGATTGATCATTTTCGCATTGGGTCCGAAAACTTGATGCGGTTAAAACTCCAAAAATTGGTGAGTATTCCCGCGGCGCCCAGGGCGGTTTATTTAAGGAAAAAGACGGATGTGGTTTTATTTTAGAAAACGGGGCGTACAGATTTATTTATTTGGATATAAAACGGTTTAGATCAATTTTTAACGAAAGGAGGCATGTGCACCTATCGCGTGTAGTACACGATATTCCGGGGTGGAATATCAAGGTCGTATTGTTCTCGTGGTCGGTTTGATTATTTTTACTCTTCCCTGGAGGGGACTATTATTTTACTGATAATTACTTGTCGAGTATTTTATATATAATAAAACTGACAGAAAAATGAAAGCAGAAAAAAGGTGGAGCCGATGACGAGCTTAGCGCGACCGTATCGAATAAAATTTGAAATAAAATAAACTTTTAATAAAAAGAGATCCTAAGTTTCAAATTAATTAAGGCGGAGACTTGGCCGTGGAGGTTCAACTAAAATGAGCTCACCTAGCTATAGGGCTATCGCTCACCTGAACGCTAAGACTATTCAACCAAACGTTAGTCCGACGAAGGATTCCTCTTAACGCCCGCATTACGCTAAGAATCTCGGTATTGGGTGGGGAACCCAATCCGGTAGAGTTGGCGCGCGTCCTCTCTCCAGGGTTAGTGCGAAACTCTCTTTACCAAGGGGTGATCGGTCCATACGTACGGCCTCTCGGCTAGCTACCGTATGGACTACGAAAATAGGGCCCACACATCGATATGTGGTCCTACGCATCGTAAACCCTAAGCAAACCTTAAGTTAATTTAATTAATTAGAAAATAAGGACCTTTAATTATTTAAAGCTATTTTTTTTATCCCAATGCTCTTCGATACTGAGGGCTAAGAACGGTTAGCCACTCATCGGAATGGGGACGGCAGGCGGTGAAAGCAATAAAGAAGGAATAAATGAAAGCAGGAAAGAAAAGTAGTAAAGGAAAGCAGTAAATTGCAAGTCCTACTCAAATGAATAGGACTGAAATGAAAGCAGTAAAGTGCGAGTACCTGTGCAAATGCGTGGGTGGGAGAAATTAAAGCGAGTCCTACTCAAACGAGTAGGACAAAATAAATGCAACGCACACACACTCTCGACAGAAAGTAAAACACACGCACACAAGTCCTACTCAAATGAGTAGGAGAAAATAAATGTGGGTCATACTCAAACGAGTAGGACTAAATAAATTCAACCATTCTACAGAAAGTAAAACACACTCACTCGATAGAGAATTAAACACACTCCACACACTCTACTTGAAGAAAGTAAAACAATGCGTCATTTAACTATTAACGAGTAGCCGGAAATAAATGCGCACACTTATAAAAATGTGAAAAACTACGTTATCTAAAAATTAAAACGACTGCATTTCTACCGCTAGAATGCGGTAGAAATGCATAAAAAGCTAAAATGAAAATTAAACTAGCGAAAAGTTTTGCAAATAAACGCAAAATGGAAGTGCTCGAAAAATTAAAACAATTACATTTTTACCGCTAGAATGCGGTAGAAATGCGTAAAATGAAGTCAAAAAAATTTAAAAAGCAAAAGGTTTTTGAAAATAAAGAAAAATAAAGGAGTTTGAAAAATGAAAACTACGGCTTATTCATTCTTATAACTCTATAAAAATGCTAAAAAGGTGGAAATAAAGCTAAAAGAGACGAAAAGATTTACAATCCTAAAATGCATAAGTTAAAGAAAATTAAAAATCACCTTTTAAAAGATTTTTATAAACCTATAGAAATGAATGCCAAGTAAAAATAATAAACTAAACCTAAACAGGTACGGTGCACGAAAATAAAAATGCGATTATGACGGCTAGAAATTAGATAAAAGTTTTAAGCTAAAAAGATTTTGAAAGATATAAAGAAAAAAAAAACAAAATAAGAGCAAACATTAAAAATCACTTCGACTAGGGCCCATAAATGGATTCCAAGTTATGCAAAGGGAGAAAAAACTAACACATTTTATTAATGGAAAAGTGATTACAAGAAAGATAAAAACAAACACTAAGAGAGGGGGAAAGAAAATCCCTTACATAGCATATGAAAGCATTTTGGCAGCACCTACCCTAAGCAAAGTGGCCCAAAAAAGTGGAACAGGAACTCAAGCAAAACACTGAAATTTATAGACAAAATTTTTCATGGGACACGCCCGCTGACACGGGCGTGTCAGGGGGCGTGTCACTACTATTGAAGATTCGATCCGGTGAGGTGATGACTTGGTTGACTTCAGGCAGGACACGTGTCAGTATCGCAGCGGTGACACCCCAGGTCACGGGCGTAACGCTGGGCGTGTCAGGGAGGTAGAACTGGGCGCGGGTTGCGTCGAAATGTCGCCGTGCGGGTCTTATCAGCCAGGTGGAGGTGTACATGTGGCGGTCATGCCCGTGACTCTGTCTACACTAGGCGTGTCGCGTTGGTCTCGACGAATGTCGAGAGTGTAGTGTCGAGAGCATTTGTCGAGTCTATAAGTTGTCGAGCGGAAAATGTCGAGAGCAAGTGACACGGACGTGTCGGGTTGGCTGACACGGGCGTTTCATGTTGGTAGACGAACGTCGAGTGCATTTTCGTCGAGCGGGAAGCCTTGATCATCGAACGGGAATGACACGAGCGTGTCGGGTCATTGGACACATGCGTGTTCGATCGGTCGACAATCGTCGGGTGCAAAATGTTGAGAGCGGTGACACGGGGCTCGGTCACGGCCGTGTCATATTTGACACGGGCGTGTGGCCGGGCATGTTAAGCTTTTTTCACCAAAAAATGCTGATCTCACGGAATTTGAAATGTCATGCCCTAGACACGGGCGTGACTAGTAAGTACACTGGCGTGTACTTCCAATTTTTGTCAATTTTCAGAAATTTTCTGAAAATCAAAATAAAAGTAAATTAGTATAATATTTACACAATAGTAGCAATTTATTAAAGAAAAATAAGTAAAAATGACAAAAAGTAACTAAAAACGACCTATTTATTATACACAAAAATGCGTATATTTACAATTCATCAGCGTTGAGTGACTTAACATCACTCAACGCTTTATGTATTTCTGGAATATTTTCGAAGTCCAGATGGTGATGAGCATTGTTGACGTCATCAAAGTCAACTTACATGTAGCCGTTGTGGGAAAGCTACAGTGGCACCAAAAGCTACTTTGTCCTTTTCTGAATGAGGTCGGGCTCAATAATCCTCGGTTGTGCCCCAATGCATTTATGTCGTTGATTCAAATTAGCGCATATAAAAAGGAGAAAGAAAAGGGGATTAGGGCAACGAACAGGGAACAAACACAGAAAATACAAAAAGAAAACTAGAGGTGGCTGGACATCTTCTTCTCCATTAAGCCTGAAAGCTCAAGTCCAGCAGAGAAAGCCTGAAAGGCAAAGGAAGTTAGCTGAAGCTCTTCAATTTCAGCAAGATTGTTCTCTCCAGAACAGAGAATCTGATTCATCCATTCAGCAAGCTGATTGCTGTTCATTTGTGTAGTAGAAAAGTGTTAGCTGAAAAAGAGGACTAATTCATTCTATAACAAGAGTGCTGGACTGATATCTACTCAGTCCAGCAAGATAGACTCAGAGATTTATCTCTGAGTCAGTTATTTTATTTTTCGTAAACATTCTGTATTCACTTCCTGTAGGATTCAGTTTATCTGAATCTGAGTGTAGGGCACTTTGTGCCTGAGGCAGGTGACTAATTAGTCACTGAGTTAGGTACCCTGTTTGGGTACTGAGGTAGGATCCAAGAGCGGGTTGAATTACCTGAGGTAGGAGAGTGTTTCACTCTAAGGTAGGATCCAAGTATTGATCTGAGGTAAGGCTGTCCTCCCAACCTTAGTGTAGGTCCTTGTGCCTGAGCTAGGTGACTGGAGAGTCACTGAGTTGCAGGGGACAAGTGTGTCACTGAGTTGTAGGCCTTAGAGGAGGCTGAGCTGTAGGTACCTGCAAGGGTACTGAGTTGTAGGAGTGCTGCAGCACTCTGAGAGTAGAGTTGTGTGACTAAAGATGTAGGGCTAAAGAGCTTGAGTTTTAGGCCTTAAAAATAAGGCTGAGGTAGGTGATCAATAGATCACTGAGCTGTAGGAGCTCTGCGGGGCTCTGAGGTAGGAACCCTTGAGGTTCTGAGTTTGGATTCTATGAAGAATCTATGTATAAGGCTGAGGGCCTGAGGTGTAAGCTCCGAGGAGCATATTTATGGAGTTGGTGCCTAGTCCAACAAATAAGTTGGATAGGTGGGAGGGAAAGTGGATGTTCCCGATTGGGGAACCAGTATAAGTCTTTGTTTGTTTGTTATGTTGCTTATTTTCTTTCTTATTGCATGATCTAAGGATATGCTCTAGATAGATTAATTTGAAATCAGCAAAAGAACTAACAAAACTTCAAAGACCTATTCACCCCCCCTCCCCCCTCAAGGTGATTAGCTAACCTTCAGTTAAGCAACTTTCAGCGCTCCTTTCTAGCAGGATAGAAAGCTTGTTAATACCTCCGAAATGAACAATGGGGGTAACGATCTTCCTTCTTAGACAAGTGAAGTCCTCTTTTTTGAATAGGAATGAGATCCCCTACCATGAGGTGGAAAAGTAAAGGGAATCCCATTGGGTTGATCCGTGAAATTCACGGTTAGTTTTGCATATAGATCCGAAAATCGCAGTACGGAATAGGCATGATATGTGAAGCTCATCCGAACATGTTGGTTTGGATTGGTGATGTTTTATTTTGCGTGCTGGAGAAGACTATAAGTATAAACGTTTTGTTTATGTGGTCTACTAGGCTATTCCTGTGAAGTGGGAGTAGTAGGAAGCACTGGAGATGCTCTCTAGGAAACTACACAAAAAATACCACAGTTAGCATAACTGTTGGATATCGCCAGGCAACAGCCAGTATCACTGGCAATAGCTCCTGATTAGCTCAGATTGATGTGAAAGACCAGTTATCTTGAATTGTAGGATACTACAGGGTTTTCTAGACAGATGTTCTAGTTGTGGCCGAGTCTGGGTACAGAAAGAGAAATTCTATTCTTAACGTCAGGCGATAGTTACTATCACTAGCCATAACTCTCGGATAATATTTTACTTGTATAGCCTATCTCATGAAGACCGTGTGGGGATAATATGTGAGTTGTGGGCCTGGGGCCCAGCTTTAGTGGCCATGAGAGTCATTGTGCATAACTTGAGTTATGTGTTGTTGTTTACGGGAAAGTGGAGGCTGACCCGCATCCTGTTGTTCGACCTAAGAGTTCAGTTTTTGATGATGACAAGGCGAGTTGAGCAACGGGAAATGGCTGATCTATACCCGCTCTATGTGGATCAGTTCAAGCGACCTAAAGTATGTGGCACTTACCAGTAGCATGAGGGTTAAGTTGTGGCTGTAGCATGGTTATATGCCAGACTACAATGCTCAAAGTTGACTGTTAAGTCATAGACCTCTGAACGGTGGTGGGACCCGGGAAATCTGGAACAGCGAGATTATGCCCCGAGTACACGAAATGTTTGGCCGTTGAGGAAAATGTTTGTGATATATTGAATGGTTCTTAAGTAGTACCATCTTGTAATATATCTGCACATATAAATGTTATGCCTGCAGGGAAGAAATACCTCAGCCCAGCGAATGGGGTAGGGTCATTATAAATTTGTCAGCTGAAAGTTGAGCGTTGCCTTGTTTATCACCCTTTTGGTGCATTGTCCCTATGCAGATGCTGGAGAGCTGAGCAGGAATTAGCGGGTTGCAGCCCTAAAGCTATGCCGGTCCTCGAAGGCCAAGCAAAGTTTTATTGCTTTCATGTGTGGCTGGCGTACATGCCGATGTCTGTAAACCACACTTCTAAAGAATAACCACACTTTTGTAAACCACATCGGCCTACATGCTAATATCTGTAAGGCCTTAAGGATGTAACAGTTTGGCTACTATTAACTATCGTCGGGTGATAGTGACTATCGCTGGCGAGAGTAAATTTTGTTTATTTTGTAAGTACATTCCTATGTTTTAATAAGTGAACATTGCCGTGATACTTGAGTTCAAAAGTTAACCCTTAAAGCTTCCGCTAGAATGCTCTGAGTTAGATTCGTTTGTATTTGATATTAATGTAATGTTCTATTTCGCGCTAGGCCCCTTGCATGCATTTTGATTCAAGATAATTGACTCATCTTCGTGAAGTGATGAGTGAGTCGATTGGACTCGACGAATAGATCTGATTTTACTTAGATAATTTTCTGGACTCATAGTGTCGAGTGCACTCAACACCACTCAATACCATTCGATGAATAAGTTGAGGTAATGAGTTGACTCAACACCACTCCACGCCATTCGACGAAAAAGCTGAGGCGTTGAGTGGACTCAACACCACTCAACTCCATTCGACGGATTAATTTGAGGCATTGAGTGTACTCAACACCACTCAACATATTTTACTTTAAAAAGTTTCTATAAGTTGCGGAGTTGAGTGAAGTCAAAGCGGCGTTGAGTGGACTCAACAACACTCAACATCATTCGACGAATTAAGGGACGGCGTTGAGTGGAGTCAAAGTGGCATTGAGTGGTCTAAACACCACTGAATGCTTCAAATTAGATTTATCCTGGATGTTGTTTCCATTGAGTGAACGCAATGCGACGTTGAGTGGTCTCAACGCCACTCAATACTTTTGGACTTGAGTTATTCTGAGATCTGTAGGCATCGAGTGCATCGAGTGCACACGACGCCACTCGATGATTCATCGAGTAAGGGTAAGTAAACTTAATGCTTTTCACTTGGTGTTATTCTGAGGCTATAGGCGTCGAGTGCATTGAGTGCACTCGACACCACTCGACGATTCGTCAAGAAAAGAAGGTACAATCGACGATTTTAACATAAAAGTGTTGTACTTATATAAGGCATCGAGTGATCACGACGAATCTCGATGATTCGTCAAGTTGTTATGCTATACACGACAAATTTGACTTGGCATATTTCCTGCCCACTATTCCTGATCCCTAAACACGGGCTGAGCCGGATTTTGGGATTGGCGCTAGGCAACTTAAATTGATGTGTCTTTTCAAAAGTACATAATTAATATAATTATGTGCAGTAAAGTAACACGATGACACAAAGCCAAGCGGTTCAACCCTAAATTCTTATTATAAAAGGAGACTTACGGAAACCCAAGCCGTCACTTCACCATTTTTGCCGATCAGTTATCATTGTCGAACTCGATGGAGAAGGTGATCGTCGGAGTCGGATTTTCAAGAGGGAAAGTCTTCCTTTTCTCTTCCCCATAAAGAACAACACCAACAAGGCGGAAGATGATGCCAAGGAGAGTGATGAGATCCATGGTCGGAACCGTCGAAAATGAGCTGTGCGTACTACCCTCTGCCTTTATACTAGATCTATAGTCATTTCTAGGAGAGATTTTGACTCAACAGAGTTTGACTTGTGAGATGAAGATCTCCTAGGTAGAGACCATGCTAGGGCTTGTGCCCTCGAGATGTGATGTCATCAACCTCCCCTCACTTTTTTGTGAAGTTGGTGGACTTGGTTTCGTGAAGAGAAATGGTGTATTGAGGGTGAATAGGGAGGAGGAAGTTCTGAATATAGTTTTGATTAAATGTCTAGAGGAAGAAGGTGAACTAATGACGTTCATCTTGCTTTAAGATGTGTGCAAAAATCTGTTTTATGTGCGCAACAAACTTCAAGGCCCTTTTCGGGTATGCTGCGGGCAGATCTGGGCTTTTGACTAAACATGAAAGTCATAGCCCTTGGAAAGACCTTTCCAACTAATAGTTACACGTTTTCATACGAGTTATCTACACTCAGGAATGTCCAGTTGAAGTTGTTTTACATTCAAGTCTTAAGTACAGGTTGCTCACGGTGTACAACCCAGTATTCGCGAAGAGAGGGCCATAGACAATGCGTTAGACTTGTTGTGCGTTTTTAAGCTTTTTGAGAGATTTGACACTCTTGGTGGATAATTTAGGCTCAACCTGCATAATATACTAGTAGGGGGATGAAATATTTGTCAACCACCCATCCCCCCCTGCCCGTTTGAGTAGTCGCCCATGCCGCTATCTCACCCAGGCTGCCGTCTCGTCTAGGCCGCAACTCACCAGGCCGTAGCTCGCTAGGCCGCCGTCTCGCCCAGGCCGAAAGCTCCCTAGGCCGTAGCTCGCCAGGCCACCATCTAGCCCTGGCCGCAGCTCTCCAGGCCACAGCTCGCCAGGCCGCCGTCTCACCCAGGCCGCCGTCTCACCCAGGCCGCCGTCTCGTCCAGGGCGTAGCTCGCCAAGCAGCCGCCTCATCCAGGCCGTCGTCTTGTGCAGGCCGAAGCTCGCCAGGCAGCTGCTCGCCAGGCCGCCATCTCACCCAAGTCGCAGATTGCCAGGTCACAGCTTGTCAAGCCGCCGTCTCTACCAGGCCACAGCTCACCAGGCCTCCGTCTTGTCCAGGCCACAGCTCGCCAGGCCGCAGCTTGCCATTCCGCCGTCTCGCACAGGCCGTCATCTCGCCCAGGCTGCCGTCTCGCTCAGGCCGCCATCTCGTCCAGGCTGCAGCTCTCCAGGCCGCAGCTCGCCAGGGCACCGTCTCGCCCAAGCCACAGCTCACCAGGCCATAGCTCGCCAGGTCGCTGTCTCGCGCAGGCCGCAGCTCACCAGGCTGCCTACTCGCCCATCTTGGACTTCTCGCCAGGCATGAAGGTCTGCCCCTGGTGGACTTCGATTAGCCGATTAGAATAGCGGGATTTGGCTGTTGGCAGTCCAACCCGGGGGCATTTCAAGAATTTTTTGGGCAGCGGAGATTGGTTATTTGCAGGCCATTCCTAGAAAACTATAAATATATCCTTTAGGGTGCCTTGGAGAGCATCGTTTTTTAGCCACTTGAATTCCACTTTCTTCATCTTCCTAGGCACATAGATTAGCATTGGCTAGGGATGGGGAGACCACCAAGGTCTTCCGGGTGTGAGGTGGGACCTCCACGCTAGAGGCAAGTGTCTGTTCCTAGTTTCATGAGCCCTTGGTTCATGACATTCGCCTGAGTGCAGTAAGTGCGAGGTCACCCCTTTTTAGGGACCCCGAACATCACAGAGACCGATTTATCGGTTTCAACATCTTGGTGCGATGAGAGTGGAGAGTGACCAGCACATAAGATCTCGGGAGAGTGTCATGGCTGGAGGTCATGGAGGTAGTGATGATCTCGGTGAGCTCACTAACCCAGGACCCTTTGTGGGGAGGGAAGAGTTCATGGCATCCATCCAAGGCATCATGGAGATGTTGTAAAGTATTGCTCCTCAGGGTGGCGACATCACCCCAACCTCCCAGGAGCTAGCTCCACCCCCTCTCGATGACTCAACTCCCCGGGGTCTACACGAGATGACCCCAGCAGGGGGAGAAGGAAGTGCACCAAGAAGAAGGCCCGGGAAGGAAAGGATGGGAGAGGGGGTCGAGTGAGACCTCACCGACCAGGAGTTATTCCCCAGCTTGGTGAGTGCTTGCCTTTCAGGCGAGCAGGTTGCGCGAGTAGAGGTTGCTAGACCACCATTCAGGGGGTCACCCTTCAGCGAGCTGATCATCTCAGCTACCGTTCCCGAGGGGTTCAGAGAGCCCGACATGGCTTACTATATAGGGAAGGATGACCCCGTCCAGCACCTACAGTGGTTTGAGGATGCCGTCTCCATCAGGCCGATGACGGATGCCTTCAAGTGTCGCCTCTTCGCGATCATGTTGAAGGATAAGGCAAGGGACTGGTTCCACCAACTCCCATCGAGATCGATTTATGGGTTTGAGGACTTGAGCCGGAGCTTTCAGCTTCGCTTCTCCACCTCCAAGAAGAGGAATAAGATTCCTGAGTCCATCTTCCTGATAAGGCAAGAGGCCGAGGAGTCACTGGACCATTATGTTGACAGGTTCCAAGAGGAGATCCTGGATATCCAGGAGATGTTGGGGTATACCCTCCAGATGGCGTTTACGGTTGGGTTGCGCGAGGTGTTCTTCAAGATGAGCCTAACATGAAAGGCCCCCCTTTCCTTCGAGGAGCTGATGGAAAGGGCAATAGAGGAGATAGCAACTGAGGCGGCCAATGCAGCATTTGTCAAGAACTTGGCAAGATTGACAGAGGCAGAGTCGAAGGAGCAAGGTGGCTCGAGGCATTATGAGGGGAGGAGGAGAGAGGAGCAGAGAGCTCAGTGGCTCTAGGGACCTCAAGAAGGTCCGGAGCCAGGTTGGAGGCAACATTGAGGACCCGTTCAGGGTCCAGGAAGAGGTCTCATCCAAGCTGGGGGGATTTTCAGGGAGGCCAAGGGAGGTCCAACTTCCAAAGGCAAACCCCTAGGCATCTCCTACCCCCACCGCAGCAAGCGATGGAGATTGGTCGAAGGGATAGGAGGAACAGCGCGGGAAGGAGAAGACTCAGAGTAGCATTACCCTACTATGAGTTCCACCAGGAGGAAGGCCATGTAACAGCTACTTGCCCCGAATTCCTGTGGTTGAGAAGGACAAGAGCTCTGACACCACAGCTTCATCAGCCTCAACAAGCGCAAGATCCGATGTGGATTGAAGAAGTCCAACCCGAGGCGGCACGGGAGAGATGTGAGGATAGGGTTGATGTGGGAACCCAGGGAGGGATCCGATGAATTACGAGGGAAGAGTGAGGTAGGGAAGAAGTGGATCATCTCTTGTAATGAACTTTGCTTCCATTGTATCAACAATGATAGATGACAGGGACCGCCTGAAAACATTTGTGATCCATAAAAGACCTTACCCCGAGATGATTCTGCTGACCAGGCTACCACTAGCTGGTAGGGCAGGTTGATCTCTCGGATGGGTGAGTAGGCCTTACCCCGACATGATTTCGCTGACCAGGCTCCCACTAGCTGAAGGGCAGGTTGATCTCTCGGAGGAGTGAGTAGACCTTACCTCGAGATGATTCCACTGACCAGGCTCCCACTAGCTGGCAGGGCAGGTTGATCTCTCAGAGGAGTGAGTAGACATTACCCCGAGATGATTCCACTGACCAGACTCCCACTAGCTGGCAGGACAGGTTGATCACTTGGAGGGATTAGTAGGCCTTACACCGAGATGAGCCTGCTGACCAGGCTCCCACTAGCTGACAGGGCAGGTTGATCTCTTGGAGGGATGAGTAAGCCTTACCCCCATGTTATTCCGCTGACAAAGCTCCCACTAGCTGGCAGGGCAGGTTGATCTCTCGGATGGATGAGTAAGCCTTACCTCGAGATGATTCCACTGACCAAGCTCCCACTAGCTGGCAGGGCAGGTTGATCTCTCGGAGGGGTGAGTAGGACTTATCTTGAGATGATTCCGCTGACCAGGCTCCCACTAGCTGGAAGGGAAGGTTGATCTCTCAGAGGGGTGAGTAGGCCTTACACTGAGATGATTCCACTAACTAGGCTCCCACTAGCTGGCAGGGCAGGTTGATCTCTCGGAGGGATGAGTAGGCCTTACCCCGAGATGATTTCGCTGACCAGGCTCCCACTAGCTGGCATGGCAGGTTGATCTATCGGAGAGGTGAGTAGGCCTTACCCCAAGATGATTCCGCTGACCAGGCCCCCACTAGCTGGTAGGGCAGCTTGATCTCTCGGAGGGGTGAGTAGGCCTTACCCCGAATTGATTCCGCTGACCAGCCTCCCACTAGCTGGCAGGTAGGTTGATCTCTCTGAGGGGTGAGTATACCTTACCCCGAGATGATTCTAAAAGTTAGGGATATATCTTAACTTGCACTAGTTAGATTTATATATATATACTAAAAAAAGAGAATCACAGTACAGAAGTAAAGAAAATAAAGCAAGCAACACAGAAGACACAAGGATTATAGTGGTTCCCCCCAACTGGGAACATCCACTCTTCTACCACCCTAGTAGGAATCCACTAGCAGGTTTTGATCAAGTGACTTCCACCAATGAGCTTTTTATCAAGTGCTCAAAAACCAACCCAAGTCTTTTGATCAGGAGACTTGCAACCAAGAATAACTTTTGAAGGGAGTTATAACCATGTACACGGGAAAGGGAAAAGAAGTGATGTCGTCTTCTCTCTCTCAAATCATTGAGAGAAGACTAGTGGATGTTGATGATGTCAAAGCTCCCCGTGAGATGTTGAATGGTTCAGGATGGAGGGAAGCTTTGCTTCAGGGTGTAGGCCTTCAGATTGATGATGTCTCCAACAAGCTTCTTAGACTGATATAAATGTGTGTCTCTTGAAAAGCCTAGAGCAGATGGAGAACTCTGTGAATATGTTGATTGATGCAGAGTTTCTCCTTCTCTGTAAAAGGAAAAGCCTTCACTATGTCTCTATCTTGTTTTTTTTTCTGTCTTTTTGTAAATCTCTTTATATCTATTTGGATTCATTTATCTTGATAACGGCTGAGGCATTCCAGAGAGTAGAAGATGCCTTGGGAATTAATCCACAATTAAATTTTGAAACTGCCCACTTTGAACGGCTATTTCCATCGGAAATGTTTAGCACTAAATGTTCTAACTGTAATTGATGATTGCTTTGCTAACAAGTAATAACTCAATGCAATTTCATTCTACATTATAGTATAACTATGTAGATGGACATAAGCTAGATTGAATTAACATTCAGGCAAGTGCACCTATCAATCATAGTATAGGAGAAATCTACATCTCGTGTCGTATTCCACAGGGCCATTTCAAGTATTCGTACTCATCCTCACTCTATTATCGTACCTATAAGTAAAATTGATATCTAAACTAGATTGATCTAACTATAACTATTTGGATAATTCAATATTGAAGAAGTAAATATATTAAAAAGCAAGAAGCTTATGAACTTTTACATGAACAAACTCATTTATTAACTCAATTCTAAGTAATCATGAAGAAAGTAAAACTATCAAATTCGTTGTAATGTAAGGGTTAACATTCATCAAATTCTCTGTCGAGCAATTCGAATCCTAAACATAAGTTAGTAAATTTTCTCTCGAACAATTTACAACACTCAAGTTCGCATTAAGTACAACACCCTATTATTACATAAATTCATGAAACCTCATCTCTAAAATACCATGAATCCATCTACTCATATTTCAATTTTCCAAACAACATATCTCTCGATCATGGAGTTTGATTCACAAATAGAGTTAACACCACAATATGGACATACAAATATCATCACAAATAATAAATTTCTCAATCTATAAATTTGTAAATTTTGTAAGGGAAAGAAGCAATCCATAATGAAAATGAAACCAATTATTTGTAAGCCTAAATACGAATAAAATACCATGAATTTGATGTAAACAAAGCAATACATTATTACTAAATTGTTCAAATATAAGTTCATGCAAATTAAAACATAAACAAAGTTGAATCACCAAGAGAAAGGAAAGATTAAAAGGGATTAATGAATAGATAAAATGCATACAAAATACCCTTCAATCCTCCTTCTCTTGGATGCTCCACTTCGGGCTTCAGAAGTTCTCCAATTCCAGAATGATCCAAAAGTTCTCCTCTAATTTTTCTATAGAAAATATATAGTCCCTTTGCAAACAGGTCGGACATGGGTTCCAACACGGCCGTGTGTCAGGCCGTGTGGACGGTTCTTAGGCGGTTCCCGACGAACAGGCGTGTTTGGTAGTGGGCCGTATTAGATAATACGGGTACTGACACAGCCGTGTTGTTCTTCACGTTCCTCAGACACAGGTTGGTCGACAGTCATGTTCAAATATGACACGGGTAGGCACATGGGCATGTTCCTACCCATGTGAGTCTCTGTCTCCTGCGTCCAATTTCTTCAGCTCCATGGTACATAGGACACGGGTAGGCACACGGCCATGTTGACTCCGTGAACTCCTCTGTTTGCTCCAAGACTTTTAGTTCCACTGGTTAGCGCTACCTGCATATAAAAGTGAAGGAATAAATTAGATAGCTCAATATAAGGAGTAACAAAAATCCTAACTGTGCTCTCCTAATCATGATAAAACAATTCTTTGACTTTTCTCACGAAATTACTATAAAAGGAGGTAAAAATAGTAGACATGATTACAATTATGGTAGTAAAAAGCCTATCATAATCGCACTCATCAAATACCCAGAGACTTAGATGTTTGTTTGTCCCTAAGCAAACTAATTCAAACACTTGGGTTACCAATAAATAATTTTGCCTCCGCATACTGGTTGCTATGAAGTTAATAGAACTTTGATGATGTAATCGCATAAGAAATAGTTTAGCAGACTTTTCTAAATATAACGTAATCTTAAAATTCTTCCAATATATCTGTTAACTATCTCTCACTCGTTTTTATAAATAGGAGTATAGACATCTATAACAAATATGAGGAGAAAATAATAATCTCAATAAGATACATATTAGTATTTCAAAACTTATAAGTACCCATATTGACGGTCATGAGCTTACCCTTTTTACATCCTCTCCACGGCACTAGTTAGACTCAGTAAGGTCGGATCCTTAGGACTTGTATGGTGGTGTAGCCTTTTTGGCTTAGGATAGAAGATTATAGGCGAGGTAATCAAAGATAAATGCGATGGATTTTCCACACCTAAATCACGATTGAGCCTTTTGTTGGTATATACCTTAACATACATCGGTGTTATAAAAACACCCCCAGACTCTACAATTAGCATACTTCCCATATTTTTTGAAAGATACTCCAAATTTTTATTTTTCTTAACCAAGGGGCCATAGTAGGGATCATTCCGAGTGGGTGCAAGTATACACTGACTCAGGCCACATATCACTATGTCTTCTTTTTTTAGGGTTTGTGTTCATAGTAGGGATCATTCCAAGTGGGTGCAAATATACACACACTCAGGACACATATCACTATGAACAAACTCATTCCAAGAAGGTCTCAATGAAAGGTGTGCTAATAGGTAAGGATTTGGCCTTGGTGAATTTTGGTGGTAGATCATCAAAAGGATGGGGATTAGGTTCAAATTGGGTGTACAAGGGTATCATGTTAAAGGTTTTGGGTTTACAAGGCTCAAGCTATCCAATAGGGGGCCTAAGTCATTTCCGCCTTTACTAATTAACCTATGTAATGTTTTGAGGATCGCTAGAGGATAAGTTCTGGAACTCAATAGAGAGTATTTTTCATTTTGATTCCCTAATACCAAATTATAAAAAATGTTACACTCATCATCTCATATTATTATAGATAAGTATATTTTCTAAAATAGAGTGATTGATAGTTAATAATATAGAGGATTAATCTTAAAAGTAAATTATATAGAGAAAATTAAGCTAATGAATTTCTATACTTAATTACGAATCAACAAAGTTGAACACTCTATGAGTCTACATCAATTCATTTTAATCAGTGTACGAAGTTAAATTAGATAGTTATAATCCCAAATGAATGAATTAATGGGATCTTAAAGGATCAAAAAAAAATTTTAGGAGGGTATAACAAACTTGAGTATTATGAGAGTCAAATTAGAATCAATTGTAACCACGTCAAACACAACAATTAAAAAAAAGTGAAGGACAGCCATTCCACCCCCAGACTTAAAATTTGCAATGTCCTCAGTGCAATGTAAAGAGCAGACATAGAGTAATTTCACGAAGAAATAAGAAAAAAAACTGCTATCATGAGAAGTAGAAGATCACAGTAATGAAACAAGAGCTGTAATGAAATGCACTGATATACAATAGCTGAAAGAACTACAATACACTGATATAAAGAAATAGTACCAGACACATATGCATGAAGACAACACGACATAAAGACACGTCAGAAGTATGCAGGATGGTGGGTCTCATCGTCAGGGAAAGAAGGCGGAGCAGGAGCTGCAAGCTGGCGATGAGCGATCCCTAAGTGGTCTCTGATCTGGATGAGGAAGGCCTCGGTACGCTGCTGTGACTCCTCAATATGCTGTAGGCGTGGCGAGAGCTCGGTGTCGAAGAACTGCCGGAACTCCCACAAATACCGTGAATGAGGTGGAAGGGGAGCAGTAGAAGACTCGCCATGATCATAAGTGGAATGGGGCGGAGGTACCAAAGGCACATCGAGGTCAGGATCCACCTCATCATCACTGTCATCCTGCACTTGCGGCCCACGTCTCACAATAGAATATGTGACCTTAGGGCTTTGCTTCCGCTTTGGCTAGCAAATATCTAAGGGCAGAGTGATCCATGTATAGTACCACTTTGGACAATGTTAAATATGATCTAAATTTATCGAAGGCGAATATCACTGCTAGGATTTCTTTTTCGGTAGTTGTATAATTCTCCTGTGCATTATTAAGTGTTTTGCTAGCATAATATATAGGGTGAAAATGTTTGTTTCGGCATTTTCCTAAAACAACTCCTACCGCAAAACTGCTAGCGTCACACATGATCTCAAATGGTTGACTAAAATCGGGCGCGATCATAATAGGAGAATTAATTAATCTCTTTTTTAAGAACTCAAAGACATGTAAACACTCTTGTTCAAAAATAAAAGGTGTGTCTTTTTCTAAAAGCCTTGTAAGTGGTTTAGCTATTTTAGAGAAATCTTTAATAAACCGGCGGTAAAATCCCGCGAGTCCTAAGAAACTTCTCACTGCCTTAATGGAGGTTGGTGGTGGTAATTTCTCTATAGTCTCTATTTTCGCTCTATCAATTTGGATTCCTGGGCTTGAGATTTTATGGCCAAGTACTAACCCTTCTTGTACCATGAAATGACACTTCTCCCAACTAAGCACTAGGTTTGTCTCCTCACACCTCCTAAGAACTTTCTCTAAATTATTCAAACATAGATCAAATGAGTCCCAAAAATAGAAAAATCATCCATGAACACTTCCATGATATCTTCAACATACTCGTTAAAGATGGCTAGCATGCACCTTTGAAACATGGCGGGTGCATTACATAACCCAAAAGGCATACATATATAGGCAAAAGTACCGAATGGGAAAGTAAATGTTGTTTTCTCTTGGTCTTCTGGTGCTATAGGAATTTGGAAGTATCCAGAAAGTCCATCTAGAAAACAATAATAAGAATGTCCGGATAAGCGTTCTAATATCTGGTCAATGAAAGGAAGGGGGATTTGGTCTTTCCTAGTGACATCATTTAATTTCCTATAGTCAATACAGACACGCCAACCTGTTACCGTTCGCGTTGGAATTAATTCATTCCTATCATTTGCTACCACTGTCAGACCTCCCTTCTTAGGAACTACTTGGACAGGACTAACCCATGAACTATCTGAAATAGGGTATATAATACCAGCATCTAATAACTTAACAATCTCAGCCTTAACTACCTCTTTCATATTAGGATTTAGCCTACGTTGCGGTTGAATAGAAGACTTATAGTTTTCTTCCAAAAGGATTTTATGAGTGCAAAAACTAGGATTAATACCCTTTATATCAGATATTTGCCATGATATTGCACCTTTACATTTCTTCAACACAGTTATTAATTTAGTTTTTTCAATGTTTGAAAGATTAGAGGATATAATAACTGGGTAAGAAGAATTAGTTCCTAAGAAAGCATACTCAAGATGATCCGGTAATTTTTTAAGTTCTACTATTGGTGGATTCTTAGTATTATTCTTAAGAGCTTCATAATCTCCTTGAGTAGTCAAACTATATTCAGTCGTTCTATTCATCGAAATACTATTATCTAGAAATAATAAATGTTCAGTAATGTCTTTATTTTTTCTTCTTTTAGAAAACAATTAGTAATACAAATTTCTAAAGGATCTCTATAATAAAAATTAGAATTTATAGAAGTCATAAAATCATCAATACCATGAGAAAAATTGCAATAATCATCATTATCTAAAAATTGTTTCATAGTATTGCAAATTTGAAAAGTGACTTCATCTTTACCTACTCGCAAGACTAATTTACCATCAAAAACATCAATAAGCGCTCTAGAGGTAGCTAGAAATGGACGACCTAGTATGAGTGGTACTTCGATATTTTCATCCATATCTAGAATAACAAAATCAGCAGGAAATATAAACTTATCTACTTTAACCAATACATCCTCTACTATTCCTCTAGGATACTTAACTGATCGATCCGCTAATTGAATACTCATTCTAGTCGGGGTAAGTTCTCCTAGGCCTAGTTTCAGATATAATTTATAAGGCATTAAATTTATACTTGCTCCTAAATCTGCTAAAGCTTTATTGACTTGTAAATCTCTGATTAAACATGGAATTGAAAATGAACCGGGATCCTTAATTTTTTGTGGTAATTTATTTTGCAAAATAGCGGAACATTCTTCACTAAGTGTTACTAACGATAGTTCTTCTATTTTCTTTTTATTAGAAATTAAATCCTTAAGAAATTTAGCATACTTAGGCAATTGAATAATTTCAAAAAAAGGTAAATTGACATGTAATTGCTTAAACATAGATAAAAATTTACCATACTGGGCATCCATGCGCTCCTTGTTAAGCTTTGCTGGGTATGGTATTGCTGGTTGGTACTCCATCAGTTGCACGTTCATCTCTCTTGATCCTTCGCCTCTAGACTCCATTTGGGGTGCTTCCTTCGCAGGCCTTGGGTCTTGTAACTCCTTTCCGCTCCTCAATTGAACGGCATTTGCATGCTCCCTTGGATTTATCTCAGTGTTCCCCCGAAGTGTTCCTTGCTACCTTTCAGAAAGCATCCTTGCAAGCTGACCAATCTGATTCTCCAAATTCCAAATTGAACCCTCTTGATTCCGAAAGGCTACATCGGTAGTTTGCATGAACTTGGTAAGCGCATCTTCCAATGTAGGCTTCCTTGGTTCCGGCTGTGGTTGTTGTCCAAATATGGGTTGCTTCCCTTGATTTCCTTGTCCTCCCCAAGAGAAATTGGGGTGGTTCCTCCATCCAGGATTATATGTAGAACTATATGGGTTGTTGGCTTGATTGAAGGGAGGTCTAATATTATTGCCCATATAGTCAACATGCTCTTGAACGTGAAGTTCACAACCATGTATTCCACTGCTTGAAGGGTCCCATTGTTGAGGTACCATGGAGGGTGATGCTAAGACAAGGTTGTCTATCTTTTGGTGAAGCTTCTACATTTGAATAGCTAAGGTGGTGACGACATCCACTTCATAAATTCACTCGGGCTTGCTAGGCTTTTGTCTTACGGTATTCCATTGGTAATTATTCATAGCCATATCTTCTATCAACTGCTGAGCCGCTTTAGGTGTCTTGTTGTTCAAACTGCCTCCACTAGCCGCATCAATTATCTATTTAGTGGCCGGATTGAGACCATTGTAGAAGGTCTGAATCTGAAGACATGAAGGTAGAGCATGGTGGGGACATCTCCTCAAAAGGTCTTTGAATCATTCCCATGTGTCGTACAATGATTCATATTCCATTTGAATAAACGTAGAAATGTCATTCCTTAACTTCGCAGTCTTTGCTGGTGGGAAATACTTCATCAGAAACTTTTCAACCATCATGTCCCAAGTAGTAATCGACCCTCTAGGTAGTGAGTTCAACCACTGCTTCACCTTATTCCTTAAAGAAAATGGAAACAATCTCAATCGAATAGCATCGTTGGAAACACCATTGATCTTGAATGTGTCACATATCTCCAGGAATCCGGCCAAGTGGGTGTTAGGATCCTCATCTTGCAAGCCATCATATCGTACATACTGTTGAACCATTTGTATCACACTAGGATTCAATTCGAAATTATTGGTAGCTATCGGTGGTCTAACGATGCTTGAACCGGTTCCTTGGAGATTAGGTCTAGCAAAGTCAGACATGGTTTGCTCATTTTGGTTGGCCATGGTATCTAAGTTTTCGGTTGATTCTCTCCTTGGTTCACTGTCTCCTCTTCTGATAGTCCATTTGAAATGTCTGTGGTATTAATTCCCACATCCCTTAGGTTAGTGTTATGGATAAATCGCTCAGGTTCTGGATGAAATGGTGCTAGCCCAGAATTTCTGCCCCTGGTCATAGACTAACAGACTACAAAACAGAGATTAAGCGATATAATTATTCAAATACTAATCTACAACTATTTATTACTAAACAAAATTGGTAGATTAATAAAATTTAGACTTTCAAAATATTGAAAAGATCCCCGGCAACGGCTCCAAAAACTTGATGATTGCTTTGCTAACAAGTAATAACTCAATGCGATTTCATTCTACATTTTAGTATAACTATGTAGATGGGCATAAGCTAGATTGAATTAACATTCAGGCAAGTGTACCTATCAATCATAGTACAGGAGAAATCTACATCTCGTGTCGTATTCCACAGGGCCATTTCAAGTATTTGTAATCATCCTCACTCTATTATCGTACCTATAAGTAAAATTGATATCTAAACTATATTGATCTAACTATAACTATTTGGATAATTCAATATTGAAGAAGTAAATGTAGTAAAAAGCAAGAAGCTTATGAACTTTTACATGAACAAACTTATTTATTAACTCAATTCTAAGTAATCATGAAGAAAGTAAAACTATCAAATTCGTTGTAATGTAAGGGTTAACATTCATCAAATTCTCTCTCGAGCAATTCCAATCATAAACCTAAGTTAGTAAATTTTCTCTCGAACAATTTACAACACTCAAGTTCACATTAAGTACGACACCCTATTATTACATAAATTCATGAAACCTTATCTCTAAAATACCATGAATCCATCTACTCGTATTTCAAATTTCCAAACAACATATCTCTCGATAATGGAGCCTGATTCACAAATAGAGTTAACACCATAATATGGACATACAAATATCATCACAAACAATAAATTTCTCAATCTATAAATTTGCAAATTTTGTAAGGGAAAGAAGCAATCCATAATGAAAATGAAACCAATTGTTTGTAAGCCTAAATACGAATAAAATACCACGAATTTGATGTAAACAAAGCTATACATGATTACTAAATTGTTCAAATATAAGTTCATGCAAATTAAAACATAAACAAAGTTGAATCACCAAGAGAAAGGAAAGATTAAAAGGGATTAATGAATAGATAAAATGCATACAAAATACCCTTCAATCCTCCTTCTCTTGGATGCTCCACTTCGGGCTTCAGAAGTTCTCCAATTCCAGAATGATCCAAAAGTTCTCCTCTAATTTTTCTACAGAAAATATATAGTCCCTTTGCAAACAGGTCGGATACGGGTTCCAACACGGCCGTGTGTCAGGCCGTGTGGACGGTTCTTAGGCGGTTCCCGACGAACAGGCGTGTCTGTTAGTGGGCCGTGTTAGATGACACGGGTACTGACACGGCCGTGTTGTTCTTCACGTTCCTCAGACACGGGTTAGTCGGAAGTCATGTTCAAATATGACACGGGTAGGCACACGGGCATGTTCCTACCCATGTGAGTCTCTGTCTCCTGCGTCCAATTTCTTCAGCTCCATGGTACATAGGACACGGGTAGGCACACGGCCGTGTGTCCACCCGTGTGCGCCAAATTTTTGTCCTGTCATCAGCCATGTTGACTCCGTGAACTCCTCTATTTGCTCCAAGACTTTTAGTTCCACTGGTTAGCGCTACCTGCATATAAAAGTGAAGGAATAAATTAGATAGCTCAATATAAGGAGTAACAAAAATCCTAACTGTGCTCTCCTAATCATGATAAAACAATTATTTGACTTTTCTCACAAAATTACTACAAAATAAGGTAAAAATAGTAGACATGATTACAATTATGATAGTAAAAAGCATATCATAATCACACTCATCAGTAATTAATCCTTAATTTAAACTGCCAACTGTAAGTAAATAGGCCTGAAATAACTGCAAAGAATTCGTCGACCGAAGCTCATAGATCGTCGAGCTTAGCTTCTATTTTCGTCGAGCTGGGAATCTGACTTGAACCTTTCTCAGCGATCGTCGACCTGAACTTGGAGTTCGTCGAACTCAGCTGGATTTCATCGAGCAAAGCTTCTTGCTTGAGATCAGAGTTCGTCAACCTGAGTTCAGGGAGGAAACTCAGAGTTCGTCAACCTTAGATCTCCGTTCGTCGACCTGAGTTCGACTATCGTCGAACTGATTTTTTGACTTTGTCTTAACCGTATTTCTCAGAATTCTTTCAGCAATTCTGGAGAGTCCTTCTGAGGCAAGTCCTGGAAATAAACCTATGACCCATGACTATACATTGTGGGTCAATCTAAAAAAACCTAATACTGATCCTTGCCCAAATCAGAACTAGGGTTCCAACAATCTCCCCCTATTTGGGTGATGACACTATTTACATAATAACAAATAAAATACAAAGCTAAAATAATCTGCTTGATTTATAAAATTTTTCAGCAGATGTACAAGGGTGCTTTGAGAAATAAATAAAAGATATTGCGGCATCCTTCAAAGCAGTTTCCTCTTTATAAAACAAACAATCTCCCCTATTTACTTTTCCTTGCCCAAATTCCTTGCCCAAATCTGAGTAGAATTTCTAGTTTAGTAGAATAAACAGTCTCTCTCTACTGTTGTAGCCTTCCAAACAATCTCCCACTATATAGCCACTGATGTATCCTATGTATTGGCTGAGACTATAGCTTTTGATAACTATCAAATACCAATGTTCCTCTGTGGTAAGATAGGTCTTTTCCTGAAAAGAGAGGTTATAAGTTCTGGACCCAGATTACCTTGGGTCCTGGTTCTCTTTTATAATAATTAGAAATAAAAGAATATCCAGGTTGAATTTCATAACCAAGTGGATGATATTTCCTAGGAGGGATTATCCACTCAGTGAAAGGATTTTTAAAATTTTGAGTTTGATAAGAATTTCTATTTTGGAATCTTGAGTTTGACGAATTAAGGTACTTTCGTCGAGCTGAGTTAGACGAATGGTAGTGGTTTCGTCGATCTCTGTTCAGAGAATAATAAAAATTGTTTTCTCTGTTCCACTTTCGTCGACCTCTGTTCATAGTTCGTCGAGCTATGTTCGACGATTGGTGTTGTTTTCATCGAGCTCAGTTCGACGAAATATTTTAAACAAAATGTTTTTGAAGATGTTTATATTGATTTGATTTATTCTGTTGTGATTCTTCAGTAATTTTATGTGTGTCCTTTGATTTATCTTTTCCTTTAATTGATTCTAAATAACTTATTCGTTCAGGAGCATTTTTAAATCTTCTTTGAGTTTTATATTTTCAGAAGATACCTTATTTAATTTCTCTCTGAGAAGTTTTATTTCCTTCTCAGATTGAATTAAGTCATACATAATAATTTGAAATCAGTTTTAAATTTTTCTGATGAACGATCAAGGGTAGTGATTACCTGATCTTCTTCTGATTCACATTCTAATTCTTCTTCAGAGTCTGATTCTTCATCATGATTGCTGCAGGAGGCATTTATCGTCATTAGGCAAAATTCTCTAGATCTTGACTCTTCTTCATCATCAGTTGTACAAGATGAAGCTTCAGAGTCACTCCAGGTTTTAACTTCAGGGTTTCTTTCCTTAGCTGATCCAACAACCATTGATGTGAGGGAGTCCCACATGTCTTTTGCAGATGAACATTCAGCAACTTGCTGAAAAATGTCATTAGACATTGATTGTGCAAGAATGTTCATTGCTTGTGCATCAGCAATCTTCAGCCTTTTCTATGCATCTGTCCATTGAGATGATGGAACAACATTGGTACTTGTTTCCTGAGGTTGAGTTGGTCCTGACAAAATGGAGTTAAAAATATTTTCATCAATGGAGTTCATATAAAACCTAATCCTTGTCTTCCAAAGTGCAAGCTTATCTAGATTGCACATAGGTGGTCTGGTGCTTGAAAACTCTTCATTTTGTGCCATGATAAACTCTAAAGATGTATAAGATCTATCAGATCATTTTGGTTCAGGTGTTAGCCTGTACAACGAAGAAAACCTGCTCTGATACCAATTGAAAGTTAGGGATAGATCTTAACTTGCACTAGTTAGAGTTATATATATATACTAAGAAAAGAGAATCACAGCACAGAAGTAAAGAAAAGAAAGCAAGCAATACAGAAGACACAAGGATTATAATGGTTCCCCCCAAACTGGGTACACCCACTCTTCTACCACCGTGGTAGGAATTCACTAGCAGGATTTGATCAGGTGACTGCCACCAATGAGCTTTTGATCAGGTGCTCAAAAACCAACCCAAGTCTTTTTATCAAGAGACTTGCAACCAAGAATAACTTTTGAAAGGAGTTTAACCCTGTACACGGGAAAGGGAAAAGAACTGATGTTGTATTCTCTATCTCAAATCACTGAGAGAAGACCAGTGGATATTGATGATGTCAAAGCTCCCCCTGAGATGTTGAATGGTTCAGGATGGAGGGAATCTTTGCTTCAGGGTGTAGGCCTTTAGATTGATGATGTCTCCAGTAAGCTTCTTAGACTGATATGAATGTGTGTCTCTTGAAAAGCCTGGAGCAGATGGAGAACTCTGTGAATATGTTGATTGATGCAGAGTTCCTCCTTCTATGTAAAATAAAATGCCTTCATTATGTCTCTATCATGTTTTTTTTCCTGTCTTTCTGTAAATCTCATTATATCTATTTGGATTCATTTATCTTGATAGCGGCTGAGGCATTCTCGAGAGTAGAAGACGCCTTGGGAATTAATCCACAATTAACTTCTGAAACTGCCCACTTTGAACAGATTTTTCCATCGGGAATGTTTAGCACTAAATGTTCTAAATGTAATTAATCCTTAATTTAATCTGCCAACTATAAATAAATAGGCCTGAAATAACTGCACAGAATTCGTCGACCGGAGCTCACAGATCGTCGAGCTCAGCTTCTATTTTCGTCGAGCTGGGAATCTGACTTGAACCTTTCTCAGCGATCGTCGACCTGAACTTGGAGTTCGTCGAGCTCAGCTGGATTTCATCGAGCAAAGATTATTGCTTGAGATCAGAGTTCGTCGACCTGAGTTCTGGGAAGGAACTCAGAGTTCGTCAACTGTAGATCGTCGTTCGTCGACCTGAGTTCGACTTTCATCGAACTGATTTTCTGACTGTCTTAACTGCATTTCTCAGAATTCTTTCAACAATTCTAGAGAGTCCTTCTGAGGCAAGTCCTGGAAATACATATATAACCCATGACTATATATTGTGGGTCAATATAAACAAACCAAATAGTGATCCTTGTCCAAATCAGAACTAGGGTTCTAATAGATTCCGCTGACCAGGCTCCTACTAGCTGGCAGGGCAGTTTGATCTCTCGGAGGGGTGAGTAGTCCCTAACCCGAGGTGATTCCGCTAACCAGGCTCACACTAGCTGGACGGGCAGGTTGATCTCTCGGAGGGGTGAGTAGGCCTTACCCCGAGATGATTCCACTGTCCAGGCTCTCACTTGCTGGCAGTGAAGGTTCATCTCTCAGAGGGGTAAGTAGGCCTTACCCCGAGATGATTCTGCTGACCATGCTCCTACTAGCTGGCAGGGAAGGTTGATCTCTCAGAGGGGTGAGTAGACCATACCCCGAGATGATTTCGCTTACCAGGCTCCAACTAGATGGCAGGGCAGGTTGATCTCTCGGAAGGGTGAGTTGGCCTTACCCCGAGATGATTCCGCTGACTAGGCTCGCACTAGCTGGCAGGGCAAGTTGATCTCTCGGAGGGATGAGTAGGCCTTACCTCGAGTGTTGATGCGTGAAAACAACACTGCCTAGTTAACATGGAGGAGTGTTCGATCTCACGGGCAAGGTGAAAAAGAGGATGAAGGTTGCGGGGTTGAGGAGAAGGAGAGGAAGCTTTTGAGTGCTCGAGAGTGGTTCAAACGCTTATTTGAGGGTTGCGGGGATAGAGGAGAGGTCTGTTAAGAGCAGCCGGGAAGGCTGATGATCAGCGGAGAAGGTTGCTGATGAGCGAAGGAGGTTGACCAGGAGGTGTCGAGCAGGAGGTTACTCGGACAGTTGTGCTTGCAGGTTGACACTGATAGTGTTGAGCTGAGCCGAGAAGAAGAAAGAGGGCCGCTAACAGTGGCAATAGCAGGCTTCGCCCGCCCGGCTTAAATGCCACTATTGCAACGGGCTTTCCTTTTATTAATATTGAGTTATTACAACTTGCTAATACAACTTTACAGGAAAGCAATTAAGGGGTACAAAGATGAAGCTGGCGGCTAAGGAAAGAAAGCCGTGCGGACTGAGACTAGAGGCCAGCATAACGCACAGTTAATGGAAGAATAGAGATCGCATGGACTAGGAACTGAAGCCGGCTGGCCGCGCGCGGCTAAGTGAAGAGAAGGTGCGGACTGAGAAGAGGTGTCCTCAGGAGTTGACTGCTTGAGCATGTTGTGGGCTGTCTTCGAGCGTGAGCACCTTGGCGATGTTGTGTCCCCCCAAATGAAAGGCATGGGGGTCTATTTATAGGCCCGAGGAGGTAACGGCTGCCGGTGACGTTACCCCCGATGAGGCGGTAACTTGAGCGAGAAGAGGAAGGAGTCCGCCGATTCCGCAACAGGACGTGCCGATTGGGGCTTGCATCTGGAACTGGTCCTGCTAATGGCAGACTGGGAAGAGATAGCCTGGACTGAGCTGATCGAGCCCGCGCCAAGATTATGCTGGCTGAAGGACTATTTGCCCGCTGCTGGGAAGCGGGAGTTAGAAGCTATGTGGCGGACTGCGAGGAGAATCCGTGGAGTTCGCCGCTGCTGAACTGAGCACGTGCTAAGACTACGAGCTAAGAGATATCTGCTGAGTCCGCATAGTCCGCAGGAGGCTGCGTGATCTGGGACTGCCTTGAGGAGGCTCTGCTGCCTGGCGGACTGCAAGGAGAATCCTGGGAGTCCGCCACTACTGATCGAGCCCGCGCCAAGACTGTTTGGGCTGAGGAGGTATCTGCCTGCTGTCGGGAGGCGAATGCTAGAGGCTGAGGAATGGCGGGCTGCATAGCGAATCCGCTGAGGCCGCGGAGTCTGTGCCTACTGATAAACTGAGTCGTCCTATGCCGGGATAAAGAGGCCTGCTGCTGAGGAGTTGAGGTTTATCTATGTAGGCAGACTGGAAGGTTTTATTATACTTCGAGTCCGCCCAGCTCGCGATGAACTGGATGTTTCTACTGGTCTTTGTAAGGAGAATCCTGGATTGCACTTCGGGGCGGGGAACTGGAGCGTCCGCGCTCCTTAGGTGGACTGATGAAGTTGGCTGCCCATACTGCTGGAGTCTACCACTGTTGAATGGAACTTGCCGCACTGGTTGGGTGACAAGGGATTCGTCACCTGTCGGATTGACGAGGTAGGACGCGCATGTTGGCGAGGTGGAAACTGAGGTAGCTGGCTGGCATCCTGGGGGCAGGTCGCCACTTTTGTTTGGCAGTATGAGAGGTCTGGGTGGATAGATATTTGAGTCCGGCAAATGGGGCATCTGTTGAGAAACCTTCGGTTAACCCGACAAGGGCCACGACCTTAAAGGGCGGACTGTAGGAGCAGTCCGCGACCCATGCCAACCATAAAAACAACGCGCGGCCTGGGCTGTCAGACTGGTGAGACGGCCCAAGCCATGCGACCTGAGCTGACAGAAAATCCTGTCCGCCCATCCTAAGGCGTCGCGACCTCCAGGAGGAACCTGGAGCAGGGCGCGACTAGCGAGCTGGCTGCCTTGGGGAGGATCGCCGATTTCGTGGTTAACACCAAGATGATTCCGCTGAGTAGGCTCCCATTAGCTGGCAGGGGCAGGTTGATCTCTCGGAGGGATGAGTAGGACTTACCCCAAGATGATTTCGCTGACCAGGCTCCCACAAGCTGGCAGGGCAGGTTGATCTCTTGGAGGGGTGAGTAGGCCTTACGCCGAGCTGATTCGCTGACCAGGCTACCACTAGCTGGCAGGATAGGTTGACCCCTCAGGGCGGCCAAGTGTTTTTTACCCCGAGTCCGTCTCGTCACCCAGTCTCCCATTAGCTGGCTTGGTAGGTTGACCCCTCGGGGAGGCAAAGTTTTTTTTACCCCGAGTCCATCTCGTCACCCAGGCTCCCATCAGCTGGCATGACAGGTTGACCCCTTTGGGAGGCCAAGTGTTTTTTTACCCAGAGGCCATCTCATCACCCAGGCTCCCATCAGCTGGCATAACAGGTTTCCCCTCGGGTATGCCAAGTGTTTTTACCCTGAGACCGTCTCGTCACCTAGGCTCCCATTAGCTGGCTTGACAGGTTGACCCCTCGGGGAGGCCAAGTGCTTTTTACCCCAAGGCCGTCTCGTCACCCAGGCTTCCATTAGGTGGCATGACAGGTTGACCCCTTGGGGAGGCCAAGTGTTTTCTACCCCGAATCTGTCTCGTTACCCAGGCTCCTATTAGCTGGCATGACAGTTTGACCCCGAGGGGAGGCCAAGCATTTTCTACCCCGAGGCCATCTCGTCACCCAGGCTCCCATTAGCTGGCATAACAGGTTGACCCCTTGGGGAGGCCAAGTGTTTTTTACCCCGAGTCCGTCTCATCACACAATCTCCCATTAGCTAGCATAACAGATTGACCCCTCAGGGAGACAAAGTGTTTTCTACCCTGAGGACGTTTCGTTACCCATGCTCCCATTAGCTGGCAAGACAGATTGACCCCCCGAGAGTCCAAGTGTTTTCGGCTTCAAGAAGGTGACGCAGCGAATAAGTTGGGTTGGATGTTTCTTTCCGAGCATGGAACCTGCTCGAGAAGAGCGGGGATTATGTACAACCCCATATTCGCGAAGAGAGGGCCCCAAATAAGGCGTGAGACTTGCTGCACGTTATTAAGCGTTTTGAGAGGTTTGACACTCCTGGTTGCCAATTTACGCTCAACCTGCATAATATACTAGTAGGTGGATGTAATATTTGTCAACCCCCCCACCCCCCCCGACCCCTTCGAGGAGTCGCCCAGGCCGCCGTCTCGCCCAGGTTGCCGTCTCGTCCAGGCCGCAGCTCGCCAGGTCGCAGCTCGACAGGCCACCATCTCTCCCAGGCCGCTATCTCGCCCAGGCCGTAGCTCGTCAGGCCGCAGCACGCAAGGACTCCGTCTTGCCTAGACTGCCATCTCGCCCAAGCCGCCGTCTCGTCTAGGCCGCAGCTTTCCAAGCCGCTGTCTCGGCCAGGTCGCCATCTTGTACAGGTCACAGCTCGCCAGGCCGCAGCTCTCCAGGATGCCATCTCGCCAGGCCGCTGTCTCGCCCAAGCTGCAGCTCGCCAGGCCGCAGCTCGCTAGGCCGCAGCTCGCTAGGCCGCCGTCTCTCCCATGTCACAGCTCGCCAGGCCGCAACTCCCCAGGCTGCCATCTCGTCCCGGCCACAGCTAGACATGCCGCCGTCTCGCCCACGTCGCCATCTCGCCCAGGCCGCCGTCTCACCCAGGCCACCGTCTCGCTCAGGCCTCCATCTAGCCCAGGCCGTAGCTCGCTAGGCCGCAACTCGCCGGGCCGCCGTCTCGCCCAGGCCGCAGCTCGCCCGGCCGCCTACTCGCCCGGCTTGGACTTCTCGCCCGGCTTAAGGGTCTGCCCCTGGTGGACTACAATTAGCCACTTAGAACAGCAGGATTTTGTTGTTGGCTGTCCAAATCGGGGGCATTTCGGTAATTTTTGGGGCAGCGGAGATTGGTTATTTCCAGGCCATTCCCAGAATACTATGAATAGACCCTTTAGGGTGCCTTATAGAGCATCATTTTTTAGCCACTTGAATTTCTATTTCTTCATACTCCTAGGCACCTAGATCAGCATTGGCTAGGGATGGGGAGACCACCAAGGTCTTTCGGTTGTGAGGTATGACCTCCATGCTAGAGCCCAGGGTCTGTTCCTAGTTTCCTGAGCCCTTAGCCCGTTACATTATCCTTAGTGCAGTAAGTGCGAGGTCACCACTTTTTAGCAACCCCGAACTCCACAGAGACCGATTTCTCTGTTTCAACACACGAGTTAGTGTGGAGCCGGGTTTGAATGTGACAGAGAAGTCTTGGTAAATTAATGTTGAAATTTGAATGAGGTTTGTTGGACTTAATTAGTACTGATTGTGATGAACATATGGTTGTTGGAATTTAGTGGATAGATTCATGAGGAGTCCAAGTTATATACATATTTTTTGACTCATCTAGGCTAGTTTTCTCGTTGATGCACAACACTTTAGAGCCATAATTATTCATATTTGTTATTATGTCCATTCCATATTAAGTGCACTTCGTGCCCGTTTTCAGTGTGATTCCCTAATTTTTATACTTTTGCCCTACTTGGTGTTTTTTGTGTCTCGAGAATGTGGAATGCCCATTTCGGTGGCTCTATTATTTTTGTTGTAGGTACAAAGGTCGTGTGTGTGTTCCGATATTGTTTGAGAATGTTCTTCGCCTAAGGGCCACTAATCGTGCGTTTTTACACCTGCACGGTCAGTGGACTCCTTAGAACACGACCGCTGGTCGTGCGCGGTCTGTTCATCGAAAAGTAAACGGTAGAAGAATACTGCGCACGATCGTTGGATCTATAGTACACGACCACTGGTTGTGAGCCACTAATCGTGCACACTATTCTCTATTTTTCCAAGTTCTGTCTGGGATAATCGCACGATCATTGGACATAGTGCGCACGACCTCTGGTCGTGCACCACTGCTCGTGCACATTTATTTCTTTTTTTTGAAGTTCTGCCATTGCTAATCGCACGATCATGGGATCCAGTGTGCACGACTGATGGTCGTGCTCCCCTGATCGTGCGCTCTGATTTTCTGCTACAGTATTTATACCCATGCTCACGAATTAGGGCAAAAACCTTTCATTTTTCCACCCCGCTGCTGCGCGCGAAACGCCGCTTCGCACCCCCACAGGTCCTCCACTTACTCCACCCTCCGGGAAGCTTTCTCCTACGATCCGAAGCCATCTTCAACACTTCGGAGAGTTTCCGGCCACCAGCAGTGTTCAACAGAGATCTTTTGGTACTATTCATTTGGGCAAAAGGGAGAAAAGATTGAAGGAAAGGGGAGAAGATGGAGGAAGACAAGTGGATTGACAACCCATTTACCTCCGGACACAACCAATGGTCTGAGCCGATAAGTGGACTGACAACACACCATTCCGGCCAAGAACCACGACTAGGCTTTCCCCCTATCGGTTGATTCTACCTCTTATCATAGTGAAATGTATTCTTAAGCTTGTAATGAACCTGAATGGAGTTTGCTTGGGATAGTTACAAATTCTTTGTTAGCTTTGATATACCCGCATTCATTCACATCCACTCCACTCATGCACTAGAACCACTCTAGCAAAGGCTAGTGTTGGTAGTTGAAGAGGTGATTGCTACCCTCATTCTCGGCACGTGTGTTCATTCCATCTGCTTGCTCTCCGTCCATTCGCGTCATGAAGCACGGCATAATGGCCTGCACTAGTTCCATCCACCAAGCGAAGCAGTTCTTACAACCCGCATTAGTTCTCTTTTGTTTTGATAGCATTAGGAATCAAAATCCAACCTACTTTGTTGTTTTATTTAACTCTTAGTAATGATCTTTCTGCGATGCTATGACAATACCCAACCAGCATTCCCTCGAGATCGACATTCGGGGAAGCTATTCCGAAAATTATTACTTGACAGCGAACAGTGCACTTGCCGACACATCAATTTTTTGGCGTTGTTGTCGGGGAATGCAGGCGTATTGTTAATTTGTGTCGTGTTAAGAGAGTTACGACAGAGTTGCTTGTTTTGAATTTGTTTTATCTCAGTCTATTTTTGCTTTTTATGTCGGTTGGAATTGTTAGATTTTTATTGAGAATCCATGCAAGGTAGTTTAATCCTGGAAATTAGTGATCTCTGCAATGTGGGCCAGTTTTAATATCCATTGTCTCTAGTGTGGAGATATCTCTCAAGCAAGTGATAGATGTACAAAGGAGTATGCTATCCAAGACACTCAAGGATCTGCATATGGAGCACCAACCTCATCTGGTACTCAATATGTTAGACATAAGCTAGTTAGCTACTCATCTGCGCTTCCATTGCCGCACTACTTTCTTTCGAAGTCAGTACCCATTATACAGACAAAGCTGGCTAAGCAACGTTTATTTTGTCGGAGTTGGGATCACTCTTTGAAGGAGTGTGCTGCTTACTTGGCATAGTTGGAGGAGGATGATGAACCGGATGTTCAGATTGTCTCCACTTCAACAACTTGCAGCACCCCTTCTATATTTGGGTACGTACTAGTGCTACCTTCAGATTTTGAAGGGAGAATTACTAGTATTTGAACAAATACATGTGTTCATCAAAACCCTGACATGGATAATTTTACTCCTGAAGTACATATATCATCTTGTATGGAGTCTGTTAGTTGTGAGGAGCATGTGCTTGATTTATTTTACGAGCACTGCTCCTCTATCCTCTACTTTGCAAAGCATTCTTTCTGTTTCTGACACTATTGTGGAGTTTGATTCGCAGGGAGAAGCTGGTGTTTGTAGCATTATGCCAGATCCAGTCGAGGAGGACATCTGCATGACCCAGGTTGCTACCTCAGTCCCATGTAAGGAAGTCCAATGCGTGGACGAGGCGGATGCAGCTCTAGCACATACTTGCACCAGCCTAGACAGCTGTGTAGATCCACCCACAATTCCGCCGATGGGAGATGACACCAGGATCATTCCTAAGATTGAGGTTACTTTTTGTCATTCTTCTAATTTATTTCCTAACCCCGCTTTCATGCCTACTTCTCTGTAGGACCACATCGTGGAACCGGTCGACTTAGTGCAAGGGACTGTAATGCAGCCTTGAATTGATGGAGATCGGGTGAAGGTGGAGTCAGATTCATCGAGATTCACAACATTTATTCTACCCATGTCTGATGTTCAAGACAGGTATTACTACAAAGGTATGCAAGTATTCGTTCTGTCGCCATTTCGGTACCCGCTACCGAAATGTGAACTTGAACAACTGCCCGAGCACTTCAAATTTCATACGCCCATCAGTTAAAAGAGTGCATGGTCCTTGAATAAGTCCTGTTGCGAGACAATAAACCCATCAGTTATCTAGATTAGTATTATTTTTTTAAAAAAAAGGACAACTTGGTCCTATTTTGTGTGATGTGTTTCTTTTATATGTGTATTTCTATTTTCTTATTTTGCGTGGGATCTCTAATTCACAGGTGCTGGAAATTTTTGAATTGCAGCAGACCTGCCGCTATTAGACAACCTCGCAGCATGACTAGTATGCTCAGTTTTGAGCATAGGTACTTCTTACCCCTAACTCTTTATTATTTAAAATGTTTAGTTTTATAAGTTGTCACATTCAAGTCTGGGGGGGGAGAGCATGCCTATGGTCACTACACGAGACACATTTTATAACATACCAGTTGTTATTTATTTATTTCAAAATCACTGTAGCACACACTGAATCACCCACTTGAGCGCGATCTTATCCACGCGCGCGGCTTGAGTCAAATTCATTGCTTGTGTGTAAACTCTAAAATAGTGGTGCTGGCTTAGGATTTTAGGATAGAGTAGTGCGAAACTCGTGCAGTTTTCCTAATTGAGTACTCATGGTCTGTGTAGAAATAGTATAGATTTAATTTTTCTTTATGCTCGTAGATTTATACTTTTTCTGCAGACGTAAATATTGTTTTTACTACTCAAAAATGTTGAATCTGGTGATATTTAACAGTAGTGTAGGGATGTGTGTAGCCGTCACTAGACTCATTTTTCTCATGTCAAGAGGAAGGATCATCTTTCTCGGTGGCTAAGAACTTGCCCCAAGCTACTCTCGAAGCATTGGTGCATCGTTAGTCAAGCGTGAGCGTGAAGTAGGCCATCAATTTGGCTAGTTTGAGCCTTGTTTAACTTGTCCTAGATGCTAACCATTGCATGTCAAGTTTGTGCCTACCCCTCCTTTGATTTAGCTCCATCTTCATTCATCAAAGCCTAAATCCATTCCTCCTATCACAACCAAATCCATGAGCTCCAGTGAATTAAATATTTTGACGAGGTGTGATGTGTGGAATTCTAGTGATGTGGTTGATGAATACATGAAAGTTTACATGCTAAAAAATTGGGGATTGCAAAAGAAAAGAAAAAAAAAGGAGGGAATTGAAAGAGAAAATCTAAAAAGAATTTCAATGAGAAATGGAATCCCCATCTTGTTTATCATGATATTGGTCGGGTTAGGCCGTATACACACCCAGTTTTCAAGCTAAGTCTGGGGGTGTGTCACACATGCAATTCTAAGGGGCTAAACTAGTTTAGCTTGTTGTTTGCTCACTTTGGTTGTGTGTAGCCTCCATGCTTATCTTTGACTACCAAACCTTAGCCTTAGCCCCATGATTATCCTAAAGTCCTACGGATTCACGCTTGAGACGAGCTAGTACCGTGGAGACAGTGTGAATGGGCAAGCGTATGGTCCCCGACATTGATGGATTTCTTTGGAGGAGATCCTAAGCCCCGGTATTTGGCAATGCTCACCTGAGTGGCTTGCATACTATCTTCCTACATATGACCGAACGATTCTCCAGAATTCCAATTTTGAGTAGATACAATATTTATTTACGCCTGTCAAAAAGTATAAATTCTGTTGTATAATTAAAAAATTTATCTATTTTATTTTCTATGCCCATGATATATTTGATTTCTCTCAATACTGTATTTTGAAATTACTAAGCCAGCAAACTATTTTCTAGTCCACGGAGTGATGATTTGCTCTAGATGAGTAAATGTGTAAGTCTGGGGGTGTGATGAGTCCAAGTTATATACATTTTTTTGGACTCATCTAGGCTAGTTTTCTCATTGATCCACTACACTTTAGAGCCATAATTATTCATATTTATTTTTATGTCCATTCTATGTTAAGTGCACTTTTGGCCCATTTTCAGTGTGATTCCGTAGTTTTTATATTTTTGACCTACGTGGTGTTTTCTGTGTCTGGAGAATGTGGAATACCCATTTTGGTGGCTCTTCTGTTTTTGCTGCAGGTACAAAGGTTGTGTGTTTGTTCCGGGATCGTTTGGGAATGTTTTTCACCTAAGGGCCACTGATCGTGCGTTTTTACTCGTGCACGGTTAGTGGACTCCTTAGTGCACGATCGCTGGTCGTACGCGGTCTGTTCATCGAACCCCAAACAGTATAGGAATACTGCACATGATCATTGGATCTATACCGCACGACCACTGGTTGTGAGCCACTGATTGTGCGCACTATTCTTCATTTTTCGAACTTCTGTCTAGGGCAATCGCATGATCATTGTACATAGTGCGCACGACCTCTGGTTGTGTGCCACTGCTCGTGCGCATTTATTCCTTTTTTTCTGAAGTTCTGCCATTGCTAATCGCAAGATCATGGGATCCAGTGCGTACGACTGATGGTCGCGCGCCCCTGATCATGCACTCTGATTTTCTGCTGCAGTATTTATACCCGTGCTCGCAAATTAGGGAAAAAACTGATGAATTGTAAATATACGTATTTTTATGCACATTAATTTAGTCGTTTTCATTTATTTTCATCATTTTTACCTATTTTTGTTCAATAAAATGCTCATATTCTTGTAAAATTTCTACTAACTTGTTTTATTTTATTTTGCAGAAAAATTTCAAAATCTGCCAAAATTGGGCAGTACACGCCCGTGACATATTTGTCACGCCCGTGACCAAGGCGTGACGCTCAAATTCCGTGAACTGGCAAATTTCTGAAGTAAAAAGCTTGACACGCCTGGTGTCACGCCCGTGTCACCCGACACGGGGCGTGACCCAAGCCCGTGTCCTCTCCTCTCGACACTTTCAGCTCGACGATCGTCGAGTTTCGACACCAACAGTCACGCACAGCATCACGCCCGTAACCTGGGGCGTTACTCAATCTCAGCTCCACGATTTCGACTCGACACTTTTCGCTCGACATTCGTCGAGTGTCGACACCAACTGACACGCCCATAGTCACGCCCGTGACCTGGGGCGTGACCTTTCCAGCTGGCCCGACAAGATGCTGCCAAAGACTTTCGACGCAACCCGCGCCCCGTTCTACCTCCCCGACACACCCAGAGTCACGCCCGTGACCTGGGGCGTGACTGCCGCGAACTCAGCCCGAAGTCAACATTACTGTCCAATCGCCGGCCGCCTTCATGAATAGTACTGACACGCCCCCCCTACACGCCCGTGACCTAGGGCGTGTACTTAGAATTTTTTGCCTATAAATTGCCCAGTTCTGTAAGGTCCAAGGGTTCAGATTTTTGGGCCATTTTAGTGTCTTTTTGTGGGCTGCATCCGTGATTTCTAAAGCTATGTAAGGAGATTTCTCCCTCTTTTCTTTCATGTTTGTTTTTGCTTTAGCTTTAGCTCTTGTAATAGCTTGTAATAGTTTCCTTTAATCAATAAAATGTTAGATTTTCTCTTCATATATGGCTTTGGAATGAACACTTGTGCCCACTTTCCTTCTCCTTTTTATCCTTGGTTTAATCTTTATTCTTTATTTATGAAATGTGTGTGTGTGTGTATGAGTGTAACTTATTTACTTTACATGTTTTTAATTTGTCTCATGTTAGGTTTTGTTAGAAATTCATGAAATGATGAATTAGGTTTTTCTTTTTTTTCATGTCTTCTTTTAATTTCTTCAACATCTTCACTCTTATGAATGTGTAAAAGTGTTACTAAAGTATTTTTTTGATTTTTTTTACTTAGCTTTATTTTAGGATGAAAACCCTTTTTGCTCTTTCTCTTTTCATTTCAACTTTTTTAGCACTTTTATGAAATCCTAGGAATGAAAATGTTGAAATTTTAATTTTCCAAAAACTTTGATTTTTAATATGTTTTGAAAAACTTTTGTCTTCTAAAATTGTAATTTCCTCTTTTTATTTGTTTTCGGCAAAACCTAAGTATGAAAAAGTAAAAGTTTTAATTTTTAGGTAACTTTCATTTTGCTTTCAATTAGTGTGTGTGAGTGTATGAGCATAAATTTTCTTTTGTTCTTCTTAATTTTCATGTTGTGTGTGTGAGTGTATGAGTATAACTTTTAATGCTTTGTTCAAATTATGTTGTGTGTGTGAGTGTATGAGTATAACTTTTAATGCTTTGTTCAAATTATGTAGAGTGTGTGAGTGTAGGTGTATAACTTTTAATGCTTTGTTCAAATTATGTAGAGTGTGTGAGTGTAGGTGTTAGCTTTATTGCTTTCTTGAAATTCATATGGAGTGTGTGTGTTTGTGTGTATTTATTTCTGCCTACTCGTTAAGAGTTAAATGGCGCATCGTTTTCATTTTCAGTCCTACTCGTTTGAGTAGGACTTGTTATTTTCTTTCTTTATTTTTCCGCCTACTCACTTGAGTTAAATGACCGGACTTTATTTCCCGCCTACTCGTTTGAGTAGGATTTGTAATTTTCTTTCTTTATTATTCCGCCTACTCACTTGAGTTAAATGTACGGATCTTTATAGCCCTGTAATCGCATTTATTTTCTCCTACTCATTTGAGTAGGACTCACTTTCATTTCAGTCCTACTCGTTTGAGTAGGACTTGCAATTTTCAGCTTTTATTTACCGCCCCCACTCGTTTGAGTGGGACTCGCAAATTTTGAATATGCAAATTTCTTTCATGTGTAACTTAGTTCCTTTTTAATTTATAATTTGGAGTGTGCGTGAGTTCTTGTTTTAGCTAGTTTTTCAGTTTTCTAAATGTTGTTATTTTTCTTGTGTCCCCTTCTTATAATTGTTTAGTGTTTAATTTCGAACTTGCGCCTCACTAAATTATAAGCCGTCCCCATACCGATGTGTGGCTAATCGCTATTAGCCTCGGCATCGAAGAGCATTGGGACATTTAAAATGATTTTTAATAATTGAAGCTCTTTATTTTTATTTTAATTTAAGGACTTAAGGTTTACCCCGGGTTTACGACGCGTAGGACCACATATCGATGTGTGGGCCCTATTTCCGTAGTCCATATGCTAGCTAGCCGAGAGGCCGTGCATATGGACCGATCACCCCTGGGTAAATAGAGTTGCATGCATACCCTCGAGAGAGGACAAGCGTAATTCTACCGGATTGGGTTACCCACCCAATAACGGGGTTCTTAGCGTAAAGCGGGCGTTAAGAGGAATCCTTCGTCGGACTAACGTTCAGTCGAATAGTCTTAACGTTCAGCTGAGCAATATTCCTAGAGATAAGTACGCTCACATTTGTGGAACCTTCACGGCCAAGTTGCCTTTTATTAATTTGAAAACTAAGTCCTATAATTATTAAAAATTGTTTTAGTCTTAATCTGATTCGATGCCGAGCGTTAACCCTTCATCGAATATTTTCTAAATCAATTTTTCGCTCCTTTGCTTTTCCGTCTTTAGTTAAAAAAAATCCACCTTACTTTCAGTAAAATAATAGTCCTCCCGGAGGAGTAAGAATAGTCAATGCGACCCCGAGAACAATACGACCTCGGTATTCCCCCGAATATCGAGTACTACTTGCGATAGGTGCACTTGCCTACCCGAGCAAGCCCGCGGCGATCGACTCACCGAACCAACCACAGTAAGAGTCTGTTCGCGGGCCCATCAAGTTTTTGGCGCCGTTGCCGGGGAGTCTCTTTTCGAGTTGCTATTTCGAATTCCGGAGTCTATTACTTTTACTTATTTTCTATAAAAAAAACAAAAAACTTTATTTTAAAACAAAAAAAAGTGTTTATTTTGTTTGGGTGTATGACCCGTGGACAACCCTCCGAGTCTGAAGATTTTGACTTCGACCCTGAGATCGAACGCTCTCTTGCGCGTATTCGATCTCAACGCCGAAATCCTTCTTTAGATCCCGAGGAATCTATCGGAGAACCCACTGTTGTAGTTATGGCTGCGCCTAACCTTCCCCCGGCGGCCGAGGGTACTATGTCCTATTATGCCCGACCTAACCTGGATGATTCTGGGTCGAGTATTGTTCGACCTGCGGTGGCGAATAACAATTTCGAAATAAAGTCAAGTGTCATTCAAATGGTCCAAAATGCCGTGCAGTTCGATGGACTGCCGGATGAGGACCCGAATGTCCACTTGTCCAATTTCTTGGAGATATGCGACACCTTCAAGATTAATGGCGTCACTGATGACGCCATTCGTTTGCGCTTATTTCCTTTTTCCCTTAAGTCCAAAGCCAAGGCGTAGTTGAATGCCCTCCCGCGAGGATGTATCACCACGTGGGCTGAGTTGACGGAACGGTTCCTAACGAAGTACTTTCCGCCCGCAAAAACTGCAAAGTTGCGGGCGGACATTTCTTCGTTTGTGCAAAACGATCCTGAGTCTCTATACGAGACTTGGGAACGGTTTAAGGAATTCCTCCGCCGTTGCCCGCACCACGCGCTGCCAACGTGGTTGCAAGTTCAAATTTTTTATAATGGGCTAAATTTTTAGACGCGTCAAATGATTGACGCAGCTGCCGGGGGTACGCTAAACAACAAAACCCCCGAGGCCGCCCATGCTTTATTCGAAGAGATGGCTATGAATGCCTATCAATGGAACGTCCCGCGGGGACGGCCAAAGCCGGCGGCTGGTCTTTTTGAAGTGGATGCCACTGCTCTCTTGACCCTTCAAGTTGAAAGTTTAACAAAGCAAGTGGCGGAGATGTCTGCTGCCTCCTCCACTCCGCCTTATTTTATTCCCCCTAACGTCTGCGTAGCTGAAGAGTTCGTGGACTTCATGGGAAATTCGGGTCGTCCTCCCTTCAACCCCAACAACAACCCTTATAGTAATAACTATAATCCGGGTTGGAGGAATCACCCCAACTTCTCGTGGAGCAACCCGAATAATGCTCAGCGTCCCCCTATTTCTTTTGCGCCAGGATTTCTTCCTCCTCCTCCTCTTCCGAAACCCTCCCCGATGGAGGAATATTTTTCAAAGTATATTGCATCCAACGAGTCAAATATCCGGAACATCACCGGATCGCTAAAAACTCTCGAACAACAGGTTGGACAGCTGGCGAGGATGATGTCCGAGCGCGCGCTCGGGGCACTGCCGGGAAACACGGAGCCCAATCCGCGGGAGAACGCCAACACTATAACCCTCCGTAGCGGAAAGGAGGTGGTCGATCCAAAACGGACCGACCCTCAGGTACATATTTCACCTCCGACCCCTCTTCCCCTTTCTTCGCTTACGCCGCCTTTACCAATTATAAAAGAAAAAAATTATTTTAAACAAGGCTCTTCCGTATCCGCCTAAGTTAGATAACGAGCGTAAGGACGCACAATATGAAAAATTTATTTTATTATTAAAACAAATTCACATTAATGTTCCTTTTTGCGAGGCTATCTCGCAAATGCCCAAATATGCGAAATTTTTAAAAGAACTACTTTCTAATAAACGTAAATTAGAGGATATTTCGCATGTATCTCTCAACGCTGTCTGCTCGGCGGCCCTTACTAATAAATTGCCCACAAAACAAAACGACCCGGGACGGTTTTCCATCCCGTGCCTTTTTGGCGATATATTAGTAAAGTACGCCTTAGCTGATTTAGGGGCTAGCATTAATTTGATGCCGTTCTCGCTCTTTTCGCGTTTAGGTTTGGGTACTCCTAGTCCTACGAATATGCGCATCCAATTAGCGGATCGCTCGGTTAAGTTCCCTATCGGGGTAGTGGAGGACGTCCTTGTCCGAGTCGACAAGTTTACCTTCCCGGTAGACTTCGTCATCTTAGATATCGAGGAGGACGCCGAGGTACCAATAATACTCGGTCACCCTTTTCTCGCCACCTCCCGCACACTAATAGATGTTAGTAATGGTAGTCTTCTCCTCCGAGTAGGCGATGACCAAGTTACTTTCTCTATTAATACCTCGATGGACAATTTGTCATCGAGCGACGATTTCTGCTACTCTTTAGATACCTTTTTCGGAGATCGTTCTTCTCCCGTTTTCGAGTTCGTATTTTTAAACGACGATATGTTTGCGCTCGAAAATTTTAAATGCGATAAAGATACTTCTTTAGACTTGCCTTTCGAACCAATTGGTAAGAAAGACATAGGCATTAAAACCTCCCTAGAAGAACCGCCCATCCTAGACCTCAAACCCTTACCCGCATCGCTCGAATACGCATTTTTGGGAAAAGGCGATACGCTTCCCATTATCATTTCTTCGGACTTGAGTGATTCAGAGACTTCCAATTTATTGGAAGTTTTATTTAAACATCGCCACGCAATTGCGTGACAAATCTCTGACTTAAAGGGGATTAGCCCCTCCTTTTGCACCCATAAGATTTTTCTTAACGATAATTGCCGCAAAACGATTCAGCCGCAGCGTCGTCTTAACCCAAATATGAAAGACGTCGTTAAAGCCGAAATCATTAAGTTATTAGATGCGGGGATTATCTACCCTATTTCGGACAGTGCATGGGTTAGTCCCGTGCATGTCGTGCCCAAGAAGGGCGGTCTTACCGTAGTGGCGAATGAGCATAACGAGCTCGTCCCAACTCGTACTGTTACGGGTTGGCGAGTGTGCATCGATTATAGGAAACTTAATGACGCCACCCGCAAGGACCATTTCCCTCTGCCATTTCTAGACCAGAGTTTAGAGCATTTATCCGGTCATCCGTGTTATTGTTTTCTTGATGGTTTATCGGGGTTTTTCCAAATCCCCATTTCCCCCGATGATCAAGAGAAAACAACTTTTACTTGCCCGTTTGGCACCTTCGCCTATCGAAGAATGCCATTTGGACTCTGCAATGCGCCAGCTACATTCCAAAGATGTATGCTAGCGATCTTTGGCGAGCTAGTAGAAGACATTATGGAAGTCTTTATGGATGACTTTTCTGTTTTCGGACGCTCTTTTCCCGATTGCCTTCACAATTTAGATCGTGTCCTTCAACGGTGCGAGGACACAAGCCTTGTTTTAAATTGGGAAAAATGCAACTTTATGGTTCGAGGAGGTTTGGTCCTCGGCCATATGATTTCTTCTAAGGGGATAGAGGTGGATAAGGCCAAGATAGAAATTATATAAAAACTTCCGCATCCAACAAACGTAAAATCTATTAGGAGTTTCTTAGGCCATGCGGGCTTTTATCGACGCTTCATTTAAGACTTTTCAAAAATTACAAAGCCGCTAACTCACCTCTTGGAAAAGGAATCACGTTTCATCTTTAGTAGCGAATGCGAGTCCGCCTTTAATTTGATAAAACAAAAACTTATCTCTTCACCAATTTTAGTGGCCCCTAATTGGTCCCTTCCGTTCGAAATAATGTGCGATGCTAGTGATATTGCCTTAGGTGCCGTTCTTGTCCAACGCGTAGAAAAACATTTTCATCCTATTTATTACGCTAGCAAGACGCTCACTTCCGCACAAGTAAATTACACGACAACGGAAATGGAACTCTTAGCCGTCGTTTTCGCTTTTGATAAGTTTCGCTCGTATATAACACTATCTAAAGTTATCGTTTTTACCGATCACTCCGCGCTTAAATATTTATTAGCTAAAAATGATGCGAAGCCCCGCCTTCTTCGATGGATTCTCCTCCTACAAGAGTTTGATTTGGAGATCCGAGATAAGCGGGGAGCGGAAAATCTAGCGGCGGACCACCTCTCCCGTTTAGAAAATCCGGGTGCGGAAGCGCTCGTCGAATCTGAAATAAATGACAGATTCCCTGAGGAACACCTTCTTGCCATTAATAAATCTTCGTCATCTTCGCCTTGGTTCACAGACTTTGCAAATTTCTTAGTAGCGCGGGTGCTTTCAAAAGAGTTTTCAAGTCATCAAAAGAAGAAATTCTTTTCTGACTTGAAAAATTTCTTTTGGGAGGACCCATTTCTTTTTCGTATCTGCACGGACCAAGCGGTCCGAAGATGCGTTGCGGGTGTGGAGTGCTTACAAATTCTTAAGCACTGCCACGAGGGTCCAGCCGGGGGGCATTATCAAGCCAACCGGACTGCTCGGAAGGCGCTCGAGGCGGGCTACTTTTGGCCCACTCTCTTCAAAGACGCGCATAATTTTGTGCGCGCATGCGATAGCTGTCAGCGGTCGGGTAACATCTCTCGTCGCGACGAGATGCCCCAAAATATGTTTTTAGAGTGCGAAGTCTTCGATTTGTAGGGCATAGATTTTGTTGGCCCCCTACCGCCATCTTTCAAAAATATGTATATTTTAGTGGCGGTGGACTACGTATCGAGGTGGGCGGAAGCGCAAGCTCTCCCCACCAACGATGCGCGAGTCGTCGTTACATTTCTTAAAAAACTATTTTCTCGCTTCGGCACGCCTCGCGCAATTGTTAATGATAGGGGAACACATTTCTGTAACGCTCTTATGGCTAAGACGTTAGCTAAATACGGAGTCACGCACAAGCTTGCCACCCCCGACCACCCGCAAACAAGTGGCCAAGTCGAGGTAGTAAATCGAGAGATTAAGCGAATTTTAGAAAAAACGTTTCGCTAAATAGGAAAGATTGATCCGTTAAACTCGACGATGCGTTGTGGGCGTATCAGACGGCATACAAAACCGCAATTGGTTGTACACCGTTCCGGTTAGTCTACGGCAAAGCGTGCCATTTACCCGTAGAATTAGAGCATCGCGCTCTTTGGGCTTTAAAACTCTTAAACCTCGACTCCAACTTAGCCACTCAGAATAGAAAACTGCAACTAAACGAGCTCGATGAATGGCGTGCGAACGCTTACGAGAGCAATAAATTCTATAAAGAGCGTTCTAAGTTATATCACGATCGAAATTTAAAGTCCCCAAAAATATTTTCTCCGGGAGATCTTGTCCTTCTTTATAATTCACGCCTTAAGCTTTTTCCGGGTAAACTAAAATCTAGATGGTCCGGTCCCTTCTTAGTTGAAGAAGTCTTTCCATATGGGACCGTACTCGTCTCCCACCCGGAAAGAGGTTCGTTTAAAGTAAACGGTCATCGGCTTAAGTTATACATCGCGGGCGACCCAGTGATCGAGCATTACGAAACCATAACCCTCCTCGATCTATAAACCCGCCAAAATAGTCAAGCTACACGACTATAAACAAAACGCTCCTGGGAGGCACCCCTCGCTTATCTTTTTCGCTCTTTCCTTATTACCTTTGCTATTTTTTTTCTAATAAACGCATGGTTTCTGATCGGCCTCCCCCTACGCGTTTCAGGGAAGCTTCTACCCCCTTCACTTTCTTTTCTTTGTACATATTGTCTTTCCTTTCTGTTCCGCATACTTACGATACAACATTGAGGACAATGTTGGACTTAAGTATGAGGGTATTTTCGTGCTTTACTTTCTGCACTTCAATTTTTCTGCATTTCAAAAAAAAAAATACATATAACAACAAAACAAAAAAATAAAAAAACATCTTAAAATGAAAAAAAAAAAAATTTAAATGAAAAATCCAAAAAAGTTTTTGTTCTCTTTCTTCCTTTTTTCCAAAAACTCAAAAAAAAAAACAAAAAAAAATATCTTTAGTTTCACTTTGTAATTATTTTTTTGTACTTACTCTTTTCTCTCTCCCCTTCCTCATTCTTGTAAAAACCTATCTTTTTCTCCCATATTTTTGTACATATAATGAAAATTCTCTTAAAAAATACAAAAAAAAGATAATAGTTGAAAAAAAATTTCAAAAAAAAAAAATTTGAGAAAAACAAAAATACAAAAAAAGATAATAAATGAAAAACAAAAAAAATGATAACAAAAACTATAAAAATAAAAATAAAATACAATAAAAAGATAATAGTTCAAAAAAATTTCAAAAAAAAAATTGAGAAAAACAAAAATACAAAAAAATATAATAAATGAAAAACAAAAAAAAATGATAACAAAAACTATAAAAATCAAAAAAAAAATGTTTTGAAACAAATAAATCAAATATTCCATCCTTAAGTTTTCCGCTATCCAAAAATTCAGTTTTGAGTTTATTTATATGTGAATTTGATTAATTGTTTGTTCACTACCCGTTTGTTAATTATTGATTGAAAAATTTAAATACCCGGGGTTAAGTTTTAAAGAATTCTTTATGCTTTGTTAAAAATAGCGAACTCGTTTTAGGCACTACTTCTAATTTTTCATTAATAGGAGCACGTATATTATGTTAGGAAATAACGACTATAGAATTCAATTATACTTTTAGCTTTCTGAAAAAAAATTGGAACGTACAAATTATTAAGGTTGCTCTCAAAAATTTTTAGGATTACAATCTAGTTTTTCTTTCTCCCCTTACTTTTCATGACCTACTTGGCATGAAAAATTTTATCCTTAAAAGATCCTATGTCAATGAGAATAATATTTCGTTCCGTAAACATAGGCACCCAATAATTTAAAAAGATTATATAAAGAGTAAGAGGATAAAATTCATTACTCCTACAAATATACATTGGGTTAATTTTATTCTTATGAAGTTGACAAAAATCATATTAGGAAAATAATATTTCGTTTTCCTAATAATCCAAAAGAAAAAAATGGAGGTTCGAGAAAAATTTACCTCACCTCAAATATCAAAACCCTCTTCATAAACCCACTACCCCCTTAGCCAATTACACGATTCTAGAATTAATTCAAAAATCTTTTTGAGAGCATAATTAGTAAATTGTATTATTTCTAGTAGCACTCGTATAAGCTAGAGTTCTTATAATTCCAAACTATTCTCGTTAATCTAACCATTACAAATGTTGCCTTCTATTTGATTACATCAAGAAGTCTTTTGGCCAAAACTTTTGCGCTATTTAAATCATCTACATAATTTTAGGACTTAACTCTTACACCCCGTATATTTATTTCGATCTCTCTTATAATTGATTAAGCAGTAGCTATAACTTAGAGTTTTTTTATTCCTTATAGATTCACCTCAAACTTTTGCTCTGGAATAGCAAAAGCCTAAGTATGGAGGTATTTGATGAATTGTAAATATACGTATTTTTATGCACATTAATTTAGTCATTTTCATTTATTTTCGTCATTTTTACCTATTTTTGTTCAATAAAATGCTCCTATTCTTGTAAATTTTCTACTAACTTGTTTTATTTTATTTTGCAGAAGAATTTCAAAATCTGCCAAAATTGGGCAGTACACGCCTGTGACATATTTGTCACGCCCGTGACCAAGACGTGACGCTCAAATTCCGTGAACTGGCAAATTTCTGAAGTAAAAAGCTTGACACGCCTGGTGTCACGCCCGTGTCACCCGACACGGGGCATGACCCAAGCCCGTGTCCTCTCCTCTCGACACTTTCAGCTCGACGATCGTCGAGTGTCGACACCAACAGTCACGCCCAGCGTCACGCTCGTGACCTGGGGTGTGACTCAATCTCAACTCGACGATTTCGACTCGACACTTTCCGCTCGACATTCGTCGAGTGTCGACACCAACTGACACGCCCATAGTCACGCCCGTGACCTGGGGCGTGACCTTTCCAGCTGGCCCGACAAGATGCTACCAAAGACTTTCAACGCAACCCATGCCCGGTTCTACCTCCCCGACACGCCCAGAGTCACGCCCGTGACCTGGGGCGTGACTGCCGCGAACTCAGCCCGAAGTCAACTTTCCTGTCCAATCGCCGGCCGCCTTCATGAATAGTACTGACACGCCCCCCCCTACACGCCCGTGACCTAGGGCGTGTACTTAGAATTTTTTGCCTATAAATTGCCCAGTTCTGTAAGGTCCAAGGGTTCAGATTTTTGGGCCATTTTAGTGTCTTTTTGTGGGCTGCATCCGTGATTTCTAAAGCTATGTAAGGAGATTTCTCCCTCTTTTCTTTCATGTTTGTTTTTGCTTTAGCTTTAGCTCTTGTAATAGCTTGTAATAGTTTCCTTTAATCAATAAAATGTTAGATTTTCTCTTCATATATGGCTTCGGAATGAACACTTGTGCCCACTTTCCTTCTCCTTTTTATCCTTGGTTTAATCTTTATTCTTTATTTATGAAATGTGTGTGTGTGTGTGTGTATGAGTGTAACTTATTTACTTTACATGTTTTTAATTTGTCTCATGTTAGGTTTTGTTAGAAATTCATGAAATGATGAATTAGGTTTTTCTTTTTTTTTTTCATGTCTTCTCTTAATTTCTTCAACATCTTCACTCTTATGAATGTGTAAAAGAGTTACTAAAGTATTTTTTTGATTTTTTTTACTTAGCTTTATTTTAGGATGAAAACCCTTTTTGCTCTTTCTCTTTTCATTTCAACTTTTTTAGCACTTTTATGAAATCCTAGGAATGAAAATGTTGAAATTTTAATTTTTCAAGAACTTTGATTTTTAATATGTTTTGAAATACTTGTCTTCTAAAATTGTAATTTCCTCTTTTTATTTGTTTTTGGCAAAACCTAAGTATGAAAAAGCAAAAGTTTTAATTTTTAGGTAACATTCATTTTGCTTTCAATTAGTGTGTGTGAGTGTATGAGCATAAATTTTCTTTTGTTCTTCTTAATTTTCATGTTGTGTGTGTGAGTGTATGAGTATAACTTTTAATGCTTTGTTCAAATTATGTTGTGTGTGTGAGTGTATGAGTATAACTTTTAATGCTTTGTTCAAATTATGTAGAGTGTGTGAGTGTAGGTGTATAACTTTTATTGCTTTGTTCAAATTATGTAGAGTGTGTGAGTGTAGGTGTTAGCTTTATTGCTTTCTTGAAATTCATATGGAGTGTGTGTGTTTGTGTGTATTTATTTCCGCCTACTCGTTAAGAGTTAAATGGCGCATCGTTTTCATTTTCAGTCCTACTCGTTTGAGTAGGACTTGTTATTTTCTTTCTTTATTTTTCCGCCTACTCACTTGAGTTAAATGGCCGGACTTTATTTCCCGCCTACTCGTTTGAGTAGGATTTGTAATTTTCTTTCTTTATTTTTCCTCCTACTCACTTGAGTTAAATGGACGGATCTTTATAGCCCTGTAATCGCATTTATTTTCTCCTACTCATTTGAGTAGGACTCGCTTTCATTTCAGTCCTACTCGTTTTAGTAGGACTTGCAATTTTCAGCTTTTATTTACCGCCCCCACTCGTTTGAGTGGGACTCGCAAATTTTGAATATGCAAATTTCTTTCATGTGTAACTTAGTTCCTTTTTAATTTATAATTTGGAGTGTGCGTGAGTTCTTGTTTTAGCTAGTTTTTCAGTTTTCTAAATGTTCTTATTTTTCTTGTGTCCCCTTCTTATAATCATTTAGTGTTTAATTTCGAACTTGCGCCTCACTAAATTATAAGCCGTCCCCATACCGATGTGTGGCTAATCGCTATTAGCCTCAGCATCGAAGAGCATTGGGACATTTAAAATGATTTCTAATAATTGAAGCTCTTTATTTTTATTTTAATTTAAGGACTTAAGGTTTACCCTGGGTTTACGACGCGTAGGACCACATATCGATGTGTGGGCCCTATTTCCGTAGTCCATATGCTAGCTAGCCGAGAGGCCGTGCATATGGACTGATCACCCCTGGGTAAATAGAGTTGCGTGCATACCCTCGAGAGAGGACAAGCGTAATTCTACCGGATTGGGTTCCCCACCCAATAGCGGGGTTCTTAGCGTAAAGCGGGCGTTAAGAGGAATCCTTCGTCGGACTAACGTTCGGTCGAATAGTCTTAACGTTCAGGTGAGCAATATTCCTAGAGATAAGTGCGCTCACATTTGTGGAACCTCCACGGCCAAGTTGCCTTTTATTAATTTGAAAACTAAGTCCTATAATTATTAAAAATTGTTTTAGTCTTAATCCGATTCGATGCCTAGCGTTAACCCTTCATCGAATATTTTCTAAATCATTTTTTCGCTCCTTTGCTTTTCCGTCTTTAGTTAAAAAAAAAATCCACCTTACTTTCAGTAAAATAATAGTCCTCCCGGAGGAGTAAGAATAGTCAACGCGACCCCGAGAACAATACGACCTCGGTATTCCCCCGAATATCGAGTACTACTTGCGATAGGTGCACTTGCCTACCCGAGCAAGCCCGCGGCGATCGACTCCCCGAACCAACCACAGTAAGAGTCTGTTCGCGGGCCCATCAAAAACCTTTCATTTTTCCACACCGCTGCTGCGCGCGAAGTGCCGTTTCTCACCCCCGCAGGTCCTCCACTCATCTCCACCTTCCAGGAAGCTTTCTCCGGCGATCCAAAGACATCTTCAACCCTTCGGAGAGTTTCCGGCCCCCAGTAGTGTGCAATAGAGATCTTTCGGTACAATTCATTTGGGCAAAAGGGAGAAAAGATTGAAGGAAAGGGAAGAAGACGGAGGAAGACAAGTGGATTGACAACCCATTTATCTCCGGATGCAACCAACGGTCTGAGTCGAGAAGTGGACTGACAACCCTCCATTCCGGCCAAGAACCACGGCTAGGCTTTCCCCCTATCGGTTTATTTTACCTCTTCTCATAGTGAAATGTATTCTTAAGCTTGTAATGAACCTGAACTTGCTTTTATTTGTCTATGAATGAAGTTTGCTTAGGATAGTTACATATTCTTTGTTAGCTGTGATGCACTCTCATCCATTCACATCCACTCCACTCGCGCACTAGAACCCCTCTAACAAAGGCAAGTGTTGGTAGTTGAAGAGGTGATTGCGACCCTCACTCTCCGCATGGGTGTTCATTCCATCCGCTTGCTCTCCGTCCATTCGCCTCACAAAGCACGACATAACGGCCTGCACTAGTTCCGTCCACCAAGCGACGCGGTGCATACAACCCACATTAGTTCTCTTTTTGTTTTGATAACATTAGGAATGAAAATCCAACCACCTTTGTTGTTTTGCGTAACTCTTAGTAACGATCTTTCTGCGACGCTATTACGATACCCAACCTGCATACCCTCGAGATCGACATTCGGGGAAGCTATTCCAAAAATTATTACTTGACAGCGACCAGTGCACTTACCAATGCATCAATCCTTAAGTAAACAAATTATTTGGTGGAACACGATTGTAACAACGGTTTGAAGGAGTTCAAAAATCAAATGGTTTGGGTATGTTTATGAACAAACAGATTGATATGCTGATTGTACAAATGATATTCTTGTGGAAGCATCATTGATTGTGAATGCTTGACTTTAAGAAGGAATTGGATGAGGATAATGCATGGCCATGTGATGGGATGATTAATGGAATGTGCATAATTGAATGATATGATCCTGAACTAAAGAAGTCATTGAACAATGGTGCCACCCCCATTTTATTAGTCAGTTTGGGGACAAATTGACTCAGCGGAAGTAGTGGTGTGCCCATATGTAATTCACACAAAGTATGTCCAGTCGCTATCCTATGATTAGCCAACATTACCTTAGGCTTGTACCTTTATGTGTAGATCTCAGCACGTGTAGAACTAATAGGGGGAACTCCCGCTCATCCTGTGTCTTCCCAATTCCAGCAATCAGAGTTGGGACAGACACTTACAGAGATAATAGACATTATTAGGCCTCAACAGGCTCAGGTGCAATAACAGGACCCGGGCTCGTGAGATCCCATAAGGCAAGCGCTTTTGTTTATAACAGACGCGAACATGGCAGAGATAGAGGATATAGTGAAAGAGTTATGGGCGGATCACTCGAGCGTCCATGCTGGTGGTAAGAGACCCATTGAGGGAGCAACGGTAGCAAGGCCTAACTTTAAAAGGATGCAGGGCAATGGAGATAGGGGAAATCAAAGAGGTGTTGGCCGATTTACAGCCAACACCACCCCCACCTCAACAAATATATCAACAACCTAGAGAACCATTCGAACATGTTTGCTTCTGGTGTAATCAGTCGGGCCATATCTGGCGTTACTACCTACAACTACGTAGGAGGACTCCCCCTGCTCTTCCTCCGGCAGCTCCACGAGGATGAGGACCACGAGGAAGGAATTTCGGACCTGCTAGGGAGCAGAGATTTGCTCCAGATATGGCGCTGGAGCGGAACCCTCGAGAAGTAATTGAAGGTATGTTGTGATTTGACCAATATAATATAAGCATTTGTCCTTAATTTGCCTGAGCTATGCTATGTGCCTAGTTTTGAGTTTTATAATAGATACTTAGACACTGTGATGGTTAGTTGGAAACCAGCTCATACACTGTTTGATACTGGTGCCACTCACTCGTTCGTTTTGGTGGACTTCGTTAAAGACTTTAAATGAGTGCAATATTTCACTGGTATAACTTGGAGAGTGCGCCTCCCAGATGGCTCTAAAATGAACTCATCCGCCATCTGTGACTTGGAAGTATGTATTGGAGGAAAGATCTTTGAAACCCTTGCAACGATATTGAAAATGCCAGAAGTCGACCTCATTCTGGGCAAGGCAAGGTTCGATTGGCACCACAACGAGATTGATTGTGTAGAAAAATAAATTTCCTTGAGGTATGGAGACTCTAAGGTGACCTTTCAAGATATTAGACTCACACCTCGTACGTTGTTATCTTAAATTCATTCCTTAAAAGCCCATATGAGAGGGGATGCAGTATATATATGATCTGCTTGAAATAAAAGAGATGGTAATAAATTTGAAAATGTGCAAATGGTGCAGGATTTTCCTGAGGTATTCCCTGAGAAATTGCAAGGATTACCCCGCATATAGAGGTGGACTTTCAAATTAAGTTAGTACTAGGGGCCAAGCCCATCGCTAGGGCCCCTTACCAAATGGCCCCGAAGGAACTCACAGAATTTAGAGTTCAATTGAAAGAATTAGTAGAGTCAGAGTTTGTTAGCCCCTATTTTATTTGTTAAGATGAAAGACAGAACCTTGCATTTATGCATAAACTATCGAGAACTCAACCGACTGACGGTACAAAACACATATCCCTTACCATAGATAGATGAGTTATTCGATAAGTTTGTGTGATCGCATTGGTTTTCCAAATTGGATTTGCGCTCGGGATACTTGCAGTTGAGGATACGAGAGGACATTCAGAAAATGGCATTTAGCTCGAGGTACGGTGTATATGAGTTCACCATGATGCCATTTGGTCTCACAAATGCCCCTTATGTGTTCATGAGTTTGATGAACAAAGTTTTTTGAGCAATATCTAGATATCTTCGTCATCGTCTTAATCGATGACATTTTGGCCTATTCAAAGATGGAGGAAGAGTATGTAGAACACTTGACCTTGGTGCTGAAGAAGTTAAAGAAGCATGAAGCCCATTATCCAGTTCATGATTTGGAATTGGGGGCATTCGTGTTCTCCTTGAATGTTTGGAGACACTATCTATATGGCGTCCACTACAAGATCTTCTCAGACAATAAGAATCTAAAGTATGTTCACACTCAAAAGGAGTTAAATCTGAGGCAGCGGCGGTGGTTGGAATTTTTGTGTGATTTTGAGTTTACATCGAATTACCACCCCGAAAAAGCAAACTCCGTAGCCTATGCTTTGAGCAGAAAGGTATGGAAATCAAGCCCTGAGTCTCGGTTGATGTGTACAGTATTAGCTCAAATGCTCGAGGAGATGGAGATCATGCTGGTGTATAAAAATCATTTTGAAGATTATATTAAGTACCTATCTGCTATAAGTATAGTATGTGGCATCTGAGATCGTATTCGGGCAGAGCAAGGGAAGGATGTTGCTCGGGCCCTTGTAATTAAGTCAATTAAAGATGGAAATACTGAAGAGTATACATGTAACACCCCCATCCGTCACATGGCGTATAATAGAAGGTCCAGCTGGAACCCGACGCCATATACCACAGACAGTCGGAAGGGTTACATAAGAATATCCAAACTATCTAATTAAGACTACTCGTCCTACCCAGAGCATTCTAGCAGAAGTTTTTAAATAGTTGAAAGAACCCAAAACTTAAATCCATAATCATGAATGTCCACATCCACACAAAAGGAATGAAAATCAAATACACTGAAAGGGGTACATGGCCTTATGGCCTTACAATAGTTCACTTATCAAATATTGTCTTATATACATCGGCTCGCAGGCCGGGCACACATGATAAAATGAAAACAACTATATGCTAATGCCTTCGAGGGCCAGCACGGAAACATGGGCTCTAGCCCGCTATTTTGAACTCGGCTCCGCAGCACCTGCAAGCAACATTCCACCGCATGGTGGAAAACAGGCAAGGGTCAGCTAAAGCCGACCAAATTATAACGACCCCGTCCCATTATCGGGACGGCGGTGCTCCTTCCCAGCATAACATTAGCCCAGCTAAACAATTATGTAAAAACATACTAGGATACAAGTGTAGGCTCGCACGGCCAAACAACCCGTGCACTCAGGGCACATTACTGGTGAATCCTGACACTTCAGCGTCTTCACCACCACCACCAAGATGGCAACCATGTGAGCATTTAGCCTTCCTGACCACTGTCCAAGGCTCCCGACTATGCCAACGGCCAGTCCCCTTTTTGGGTCTCTCGCACCGAACCACATAGCCCAGGACCAAATCCACTTGCCCGTTGCTCACAAAGCGTAGTACACCTTAATACGTATGCACGAGCCAAGCTTCTCTCGGATCCTACCATTTCCAAACAATCACATAACTCAGTTATGTTCAAGGCCGGTTCCCAGACCCCCAAGATAGCATAACAACGATTCCGCTCAGTTTTTCGGGTGCGCCTTGGAGCTAACCTCCAAGGATCCCTGCTGGAATCTACCGCGTAGAAACCCAAAAACCCAAAGCACAGTGTCTTCTCTGGCAATTCATAACAAATGCAACGTCACCGATCCAGACCAACATGTCCGGGTAGGCTTCACACACAATGCCTATGCCCGTACTTCGATTCCAGACTCTATATGCAACACAAGGGGGACTATTCACATCAACCCCAAGGAACACCACGCACTCACCGTACACTCGCGGGAGCGGGATTCCCTATGCAGAAAGGAAGAGCTTCACATGCTCAAGTGGAGAATCGTTACCCTTGTAGTCCGCTTTGGCGCCATGGAAAAACTACACAGATGGAAATCTTCGCAACGAACTTTCCTCCACGAATCTGCTCTCAGATCTCAAAACGGTGCTCCGATGCTCTGCCGGCGGCCGGAATCCTCCTTCTTCTTCCTCCTCTCTCTAACTCCTTGGAAAGAGAAAGCTTTGTAGGGAAATGAAGGATTTACTCCCCTATTCCCGGCCTTAACAGAGCAGGAAACCACCTGGTCCGTTGGATCTTATTTAAAGAAAACAAACAGCTCAGATCCGCTCAATAATCCCTAAACCTGGGCCGAACACGGCTTGGCACACGGCCGTGTCCCAGGCCGTGTGCCTCGATCCATGCACGATTGTCGAACACAGAGACTCACAAGGGCTCAGACAAGCCCGTGTCTCACCCGACACGCCCGTGTCGGGTCTCTCGATACCCCAGTGACCGGGGGTGTGTCACACATAACCGCCACGCCAACCGACATGACCAAACTGAACACGGGTAGGGACACGGGTATGAACACGCCCGTGTCCCACTGACATGCCCGTGTCAAAATTGTTCACAACCTGTGTTTCCTACCGTGTCCTTCTCGGGATGAAAACAGCCAAAACACCAGCCAGACACGGCCTTGGACACGCCCGTGTCCTAGGCCGTGTACCCCTATATAGGCACCCAAATCACTTTTTACGCGACCAACTCAAATACAATTTTCGGGGCATTACAAATCTCCCCCACTTAAGGAATTTCTTCCCGAAATTAAGTAAAGGTACACAAAATTACAAGTTACCTGAATGGAACAACTCGGGGTATTCCTCCAACATAGTTTGCTCTCGCTCAAAGAAAGCTCCTCACATCCGCAATTATCCCAATGGACTTTGACCATTCGGATATCCTTGTTACAGAGTCGCTTGACTTCAACGTCTTCTATACGTATAAGCTTGACCTTTGTCGTCAACTCGTAATCAACTAGCACTTGATCAACCGCAACTATCTGCGAAGGCTATTGCACTGCCTTACACAACACCGATACATGGAACACATCGTGTAGCCCACTCAACTCCACCGACAAATTCAATCTATATGCTACTTCGCCAACACGCTCCAGGATCTCAAATGGTCCAAGGTATCTCAGACTCAGCTTCTTCAAGCGTCGAACCCGCGAGACACCCTTGAACGACTTGATTTTCAAGTACACCTAGTCGCCAACACTGAACTCCACGTTACTATGTTTGGCGTTATAGTACTTCGACTGTCTGTCCTGAGCGATCTTCAACCGTTCCTGAATTGTCTGTATCACTGAAGTGGCATCTTCCACCGCTTGACTTTTGTAAAGCTTCGACTCGCCCATCTCCAACCAAGACAACGACATGAGACACTTTCTCCCGTACAAGGCCTCGAAAGGCGCCATTCCGATACTCTCCTGAAAGCTGTTGTTATACGCAAACTCCACCATGTACAAGTGATCTTCCCACTGCTTTCCAAAATCTAGAACGCACATGCGAAACATGTCCTCCAACATCCGGTTGACCCTCTAGGTTTGACCATGCGTCTGCGGATGAAAAGTTGTGCTGAACTTTAGCTTAGTACCCAATAGACTATGCACCAACCTCCAATCATTCGACGTGAAGCGTCCATCTCAATCACTAACAATACTGCGGGGCACACCATGCAACAGTACAATATTCTCCACATATAGTTTGGCCAACCTTTCCACCGGATCTTCCTTCCTGATCGGGATGAAGTGCGACACCTTTGTCAACCTATCTACGACCACCCAGACGGCGTCGTTTCCCCTCTGCGACTTCGGTAAACCATGCACAAAATCCATAGATATGTCGTCAAATTTCCATTTCGGGATATGCAAGGATTTTAGGAAACCTCCGGGCTTCTGGCACTCCGCCTTAACCAAAGCACAAGTTTGGCACTTGGCCACAAAAAGTGCTACATCCTTTTTCAATCCTGGCCACCAAAATAATTTCTTCATGTCTCTATACTTCTTTGTGCTTCCCGGGTGGATTGAGTACTTGGTATGATGAGCCTCGTACATCAACTCCTCCCGAAGATTATCCGCACTAGGAACGCATAGGAGACCGTCCTTCCTTAGCAACGCATCCTCAACAGCAAACGGGGAATTTGACCCATCCAATGATTCATCCAAGATACGCTTCATGCTGTTATCCTGAATCAAAGCCCGCCGAACTCTATCAGCTAGGTCACACTGCACCTCGGTCCAAAACAGTTTCGCCTCAATACTATACTGCTTGTCGACGCAAGATATCTCCAAATCCTCCAACTCACGGACCAATCTCTCATCATGTACTGATAACCAGTTGGCCTGTGCAGGAACCTTACGACTCAACGCATCCGCCACTACATTACCTTTCCCTGGCACATAATGTATCTTGAAGGTGTAGTCTCCTAGGAACTCCATCCACCTTCGCTGCCTCATATTCAGATCCTTTTGATCTAACAGATACTTCAAGCTCTTATGATCGGTGTATATATCGACTTTTACACCATACAGATAGTGCCTCCATAGCTTTAAAGCAAATATCACGGCCGCTAACTCCAAGTCATGAACCTGATAATTTCTCTCGTGAGCTTTCAATTGTCATGAACCATAGGCTATCACACTCCCATGTTGTAGTAGAACATAACCCAAACCACTGCCCGAAGCATCACTATAGATTTCGAACCCTTCGGTTCCTCTTGGGGAACATAAAATGGGCGCTGTGGTCAACCGCCTCTTCAACTCTTCAAAAGTCTGTTTGCACTCCGAAGACCACACAAACTTCTGATTCTTCCTAGTCAAAGTCGTGAGTGGTATCGCTATCCGTGAGATGTTCTCTACGAAGCGCCTGTAGTAGCCAGCAAGCCCCAGAAAACTCCGGACCTCCGCCACTATAGTCAAAGCAGGCCACTCCCGTATCGTCACTATCTTTGCCAGATCCACAACTATCCCTTCTCCAGTAATAACATGACCAAGGAACGCTATCGAGGATAACCAGAACTCACACTTGGAGAACTTAGCATACAACTGGTTTCCCCTCAACGTCTCCAACACCATGTGCAGGTGATTGTAGTGATCCTCTTCACACTGCGAGTACACAAGGATATCATCAATAAATACTATCACAAAATGGTCCAGGTACTCTCTGAACGTCCTATTCATCAGATCCATAAACACGGATGGCGCATTGGTCAAACCAAACAGCATGACCGTGAATTCGTAATGCCCAAACCGCGTACTGAATGCTGTCTTTGGGATGTTGCTCTCCCTTATCCTCAATTGGTAGTAACCGGACTTCAAATCTAACTTCGAATACACCTTTGACCCAACCAACTGATCAAATAGATCGTCTATTCTCGGGATCAGATACTTATTCTTTTCCGTAAGCTTGTTCAATTCCCGGTAGTCGATACAAAGCCGCAAACTCCCATCTTTCTTCTTAACAAAGAGAACCAGCGCGCTCCAAGGTGACGAACTTGGACGTACATAACCTTGCTCTAGCAACTCTTGCAGTTGCACCTTCAATTCCGCCATCTCTTTCGGCGCTATCCGATACAGAGAGCGTGACACCAGTTTGTCACCCAGTACCAGCTCTATAGTAAAGTCTATCTCCCGCTGAGGAGGAGCTCCTGGGAGATCATCTGGAAACACATCAGGATACTCGGACACAACTGGGATACTATCTAGACTTGGCTTAGGCGTCGAAGTCTGCACTAGAGTGACAAACAGCTCTGCCCCAGACCGAACTGCCTTGATCACCTGAAGGGCTGACATCAAAACTTTTCCTGACCCCTTCATGCCTACAAACATAGTGTCTCGTTCAGAATTTAATCCCAACTTAACCTCCTTTCAGTTGCAATCAATGTAAGCTCGCTGCTCCGAGAGCTAGTCCATACCAAAGATTACATCGAACTCTACTAACGGTAGAATCAACGCTTGCAAATCAAACTCCTGATCCCCAATCTGAACCTTGACTACACAGACCTTATCTGCGCTCATTAAGCACCCATTGGGCAACAACACATCCAACTTGTCTTTTGCCAACGAGTGAGGGACCCTGATGCGCATCACAAATCGTTCGGACAAGAAGGAATGCGAAGCTCCCGTATCAAACAAGACTCTCGCCGGACAATTGAGAATCAATACAAATCCTAGCAACGACAGAAGTAAGCTAAGACATAAAAGAGGTAACAACTACAAAAGTTAATCTGCTATAAATTAACTCATACCTGTCACCACGTCAGCTTGCTTCATGGCCTCTTGCAGACCAAGATTATAAACTCTAGGTTGGACTGGAGCATGATGGGACGCGGTTGACTCCACCGCCTTCCCTTTCTCCTCATAAGTCACTCCAGACTTCCTATTGGACTTTGAACGTCCGCTCCAACACTCACGAGCAAAATGCCCCGTCTTCCCACAGTTGTAGCAAGCTCCTGGGACTCGATTTGTGGTTGCCCCTGACGCACCAGACGAAGGGGTTGAGTTCGAAGTCCTCTGCCTCTTGTTTAACTTGCGGAATCCTGACTTTGCACTAGGCACTTTGAACTCTGCCTTCTTTTCTCCTGAGTCCTTCTTCTCTTGCACCCTCTTCCCAACCTTTTCCAAAGACCGGGCCGAGTTGACCAAGGCTAAGAAGCCCCGCACCTTAGGCCCAGCAAGGAGTAACTGTAGGTCACCACGAAGACCCTCATAAAATAGGTTTATCTTCCTCTCCTCTTCTGTAAATATAGCCCCAGCATACCGACCCAACCGTGTAAACTCGTGGAGGTACTCGTCCACGCTTCTGGATCCCTGGGTCAACCCAAGATATTGGTTCTCCATCTCAAGCTTCTGAGCAGAGGGTACGTATCTGGCTAGGAACAATCTTGAAAATTTCTCCATAGGCACATCAGCAAGCTGCCTACCCACTAAGAGATGAAACTCCAACTCATCCCACCACAGCCTCGCTTCACCCGCCAAAAGAAAAGTCACTATGGTGGTCTTCTTCCACTCCTCAGTTAACATGACTGTTAAAACCCTCTTTATCGTAGACAGCCAGTCCTCAGCTTGAGCTGGCATTCGAGTCCCGTCAAATACTGCGGGATGAAAGCCCATTACATGCTTGAGCTGCTTCTCTGTAGCTCTCCTCGGCTCTACCAGATCAACTGCTGCACGCTCCACAACACTCGGCTCTGCCGCCCTAACCGGTTCTTGCTCCACGACAGGAGGTGCGTGGTGCATTTGCCCTGCAGGTTGGGCATTAATCATGGCAAATACAGCTTCAGCCACCATCCCGATGGTTTCCGCTGAAGGAGGTGTAGTAGGCATGTTTGTCGGTGCACTACTTTCCGCCAATTGCGGACGCTCTGATTGACCAGCACCCCTCCTAGCTGCCTATTGAAGCAAAGACACACGATTAGACGACAACCAAATTGCTAAAAACAATCATTAGAACACTCAGATTCCACAAAACAAGTGTATTTTTCATTCCTAAGTGGACATTCATGGGTTCTTTTTGAAGTTATAACCATGACGCACACATGTGCCAACCACCCCTTAAAAGCATTCGTCCACGAATTCATTTAAGCCTGACCGTAACCAAAAGTCTGATACCAAATTGTAACACCCCCATCCATCACATGACATATAACAAAAGGTCCATCTGGAACCTGACGCCATTTACAACGGACAGTCGGAAGGGTTACGTATTAATAACCAAACATTCCAATTAAGAATACTCGTCCTAACACAGAGCATTCTAGTGGAAGCTTTTAAAAGTGGAAAGAACCCAAACTGAATAATCAATTTACATGAATGTCCACAAACACTACCACTGGAATGAAATAACAATACACCGTAAGTTACATGGCCTTACAATAGTTCACTTATCAAATAGTGTCTTACATACATCGGCTCGCAGGCAGGACACACATGACAAAATAAAAACAACTATACGTTAAGGACTTCGAGGGCCAGCACAGCAATATGGGCTCCAGCCCGCTATTTTGCACTCGGTTCCGCAGCACCAGAAAGCAACATTACACCGCATGGTGGCAAACAGGCAACGGTCAGCTAAAGCCGACCAAATTATAATGACCCCGTCCATTTCTCGGGATGGCGGTGCTCCTTCCCTGCATATCATTAGCCCAGCTAAACAATTATGTATAAACATACTTCGCCACAGGTGTAGGCTCGCACGGACAAACACCCCGTGCACTCAGGGCACATTAACGGTGAATCCTGACACTTCAGCGTCTTCACCACCACCCCCAGGATGGCAACAACATGAGATTTTTAGCCTTCCTGACCACTGTCTAAGGCTCCCGACTATGCCAACGGCCTGTCCCCTTTTCGGGTCTCTAGCACCGAACCACATAGCCCAGGTCCAATTCCACTTGCCCGTTGCTCAACCGCATAGTTCACATTAAGACGTACACACGGGCCAAGCTTTTCTCGGATCCTAATATTCCAATCAATCACATAACCCAGTTATGTTCAAGGCCGGTTCCCAGACCGCCAAGTTAGCAGAACAACGATTCCGCTCAGGTTTCCGGGTGCGCCTTGGAGCTAACCTCCAAGGATCCCTGCTGCAATCTACCGCGTAGAAACCCGAAAACCCAAAGCACGGAGTCTTATCCAGCAAATCATAACAAATGCAACATCATCGATCCAGACCAACATGTTCGGGTAGGCTTCACACACAATGTCTATACCCGTACTTCGATTCAGGACTCTATATGCAACACAAGGGGGACTATTCCCGTCAACCCCAAGGAACACCGCACACTCATCGCACACTCGCGGGAGTGGGTTTTCCCTATGCAAAAGGAAGAGCTTCACATGCTCAAGTGGAGAATCATTACCCTTGTAGTACAATTTGGCGCCATGGAAAAAAACCATACAAATGGAAATCTTCACAACGAACTTTCCACTACGGATCCGCTCTCCGATCTCAAAACGGTGCTCCGATGCTCCGCCGGCGGCCGGAATCCTCCTTCTTCTTCCTCCTCTCTCTAACTCCTTGGAAAGGGAATGGTTTGGAGAAAAATGAAGAATTAACTCCCTTATTCCCGGCCTTAACAGAGCAGGAAATCATCTGAACCATTGGATCTTACTTAAAGAAAATGAACGGCTCAGATCTGCACAAAAATCCCCAGACCTGGGCCAAACACAGCCTCACACACGACCATGTCCCAGGCCGTGTGCCTTGATTGAGGCACGATCGTCGAACATAGAACAACCACACGGGCAAAGACACGCCCGTGTCTCAACAGACATGCCCGTGTCGGGTCCTCGACACGCCCGTGTCTGGTGGCGTGTCACACATAACCGCCACGCCAACCGACACGACCCTTGGAAACACGGGTACAGACACGGGTAGGCACATGCCCGTGTACAATGACACGCCCATGTCATTAAGCCGTGTTCCTTGCCGTGTCCTTCTCGGGAAAAAAATCGGCCGAAACATCATGCCACACACAACCTTGGACACGCTTATGTCCAAGGCCGTGTACCCCTATACATGCACCAAAATTCCTTTTTACGCGACCAACTCAAATATAATTTTCGGGGCGTTACAGAATGTCTTCCCTTTCTCTTCCCCGTAAAGAACAACACCAATAAGGAAGAAGATGTTGCCAAGGAGAGTGACGAGATCCATGGCCGGAACTGCCGAAAATAAGGTGTGCTTCCTACCCTCTCCCTTGGTGGTAGATCTGTAGTTATTTCTAGGAGAGATGTTGACTCAAGAGAGTTTGACTTGTGAGATAAAGATCTCCTAGGTTGAGACCATGCTAGGGCATGTGCCCTAGAGATGTGATGTCTTCAACCTCTCCTCACTTCTTTGTAAAGTTGGTGCACTTGCATTCGTGAAGAGAAATGGTGCATTGAGGCTGAATAAGGGAGGAGTAAGTTCTAAAAATTGTTTTGATTAAATTTCTAAAGGAAGAAGATGAGCCGATGACGTTTATCTTGCTTTAAGATGCATGCAGAAAACTATTTTCTGCGGGCAATGAGCTTCAAGGACATTTTCGGGTATGCTAGGGCCAGATCTAGGCTTTCGACTAAACAATAAAGTCGTATATCTTGGAAAGACCTTTCCAACGGATGGTTACACATTTTCATACAATTTTTGCATACTCAGGAATGTCCAGTCGAATCTGATATACAATCAAGTCTTAAGTACATGTTGCTCTCAGATTAGTGTAAAGCTGGTTTTGAATGTGACAGAGAAGTCTTAGTAAATTAATGTTGAAATTTTCATGAGTTTTCCTGGACTTAATTAGTAGTGATTGTGATGAACATATGGTTGTTGGCATTTAGTAGCTAGATCCTTAAGTTAACATATGGTTTGGTGGAACACGATTGTAACAACGGTTTGAAGGAGTCCGACAATCAAATAGTTTGGATAAGTTTGTGAACAAACATATTGATATATTAATTGTACAAATGATATTCCTATGGAAGCATAAATGATTGTGAATGCTTGACTTTAAGAAGGAATTGGATGAGGATAATACATGGCCATGTGATAGGATGATTAATGGAATGTGTATAATAGTCCACTACTAAAGGTTGAGTCTCCATATGGGTAATCGTGTGGTATTGATATGTTTTGTAAGGTGTCTTGCCACCTGTGTAAATGATGAACAATTGTGTGTTATTGTTGAATGTGCGTGTGTGTTTGTCGTACTAGAATGATGTGTTGATAAGGGACTCAGTGTAGATCCCTTACGTGATGTTGAGCACGAGATTTGAATACTAAAAAGGGACTCAGTGTGGAGCCCTTAAATGTGAAATTGCATGAAGTGTGAGTTGACACACAGTGTCATAATCCTGGGTTATGGATTGTGTGGCAGTTCTACAGGCTTTCCAGTCAACATACCGATGGTAGTTGACAGATAGACTTGACGGTTGGGCTTAGTCCTCGGTGTTTACTTCTCGAGGCACCATCCGTGCTAGTGGACTGTTTGGTTATGTCCTCGTTTGTGTCGAGGCCCTTTCCGCACCATGACTTAGGCCAGTTTGGGCAATGTTCTTGGTGCACATCTACCTAAGACCCCTCTGAGCCGCAGTACAAATGTAAGCTTTGCTGTTGTGTTCTTAGCATTGATGCGTACAGATGCCTAGGCCAGGTAGTGTGGATGCCAGCCTGGTAGTAGAGATTCCCGCTCTACTATCACCGTCTGGCCACGATGGATGAAGCCTAAGAGGTTATCTACCTGCTTGAATAGTGGGAACTCCAAGACTGTGTCGACATAGTAATTTCATGTGTGAGAGCATGGGTGAGTCATCATATTGCATTCATAATATTATATTGCATTGCATAGATCCTTACCATATAAGTTTATATGGGCACTCTTATATGATAAGTCACTTTACTGTTAATCGAATCCATAACTTATATGTCTGTATGTGCATTCATATAAGTTGAGTTACAACTTGTTGTAGATTCACACTTGTACACTGCAGTTGATTGTAGAACTGCTAGTATAGATTATTGCAATTACATGCTATATATACTGTTGATTACCATGATATTACTTAGCTCTTTACCACATGTTTTGTACTACATCTATCATATATATTGTACCTTCTTCCTTTCTCCTCCCAGTGCCTAAGAGTCGTCGAGGGAGCGGAAGTGATAGGCACTTAGTCTTTATGACTAACGGTTGTTGCGTCTTCCTTTTTACATAGAAATCCCACAGATAGAGCAACAACAGGTTATTGAGGAGGGCAGACAGGCCAGGATGACAGGGCCTAAAGTGACGATACCATCACTGTTGTCAGTGACTGATGTGAGTTTTTGAGAGACTCATTTTGTAGCCTTCATGGCATGTTGTACTATAATATTATAGAATTCTTGGTTGCTTCTGTTTATTTGATTTATTAGTATTGGAATATATGCTTATGTGGATTTTGACTTCTACTTTTATTCTTATGTTTGGTTGGCAATGATGATATTAGTTTTAGCCACCAGAATAGGCATCTTGTGGTACAGGTCGACCCGTGTGTTGGCACTACCATAATGTGGTTGTTCTGGGCATAAGAATCCCGTCGATCGTGTCTTGTGTTCCAGGAGGGGGGGGGGGGGGTGGGGGGTCTTACAATTAACATGTAACTCCGTCGACTGTTTGTGGGATATGACGTGGGGCCCCGGCCGGACCCTCTGTTATATTTCATTTGACGGATGGAGGAATTACAATTTCTTATCTTCTTGTCTTTGTCTTCCTACTCTAAATTCGTGATCAAATTCTTTTGCGGGGTGGCGAGCACGTGTATGTGCTTACCGTTATAACATAAATGAACTAAGGAATGTACACTTAGGAATGAAAATATGCAGGTTTGAGGAACTTACGCGTTCCTATTATTTCTTTTTGCAATATGTTTAGTTGCTTAATTATTTGTTTCACAATTATAGGCGTCTAGAATGGGTGCGGGACAGTATGTGCCCCATCTCTTGGTCGGGAATAATGCATCAACTAAGGTTCCAACACCTCCTCGTTCTCTAGAGATGGTTCAAATGATAGATGAGGTGGTCTTTACAATGGTCAATGCCCAACCTGAATGGCAGGTACAACACCTTGTTCCTCTAGTGGCGTAATTGTCGATTGGTGTGTTGGAATAGATTGCAAACCGAAAAGCATCAGCTCTGCCATTTAATATGTGTTAGATGCAAGGACCACACACTATCGAGGAGTACTTACATACATTTGTTGTGTTGACACAACATGAAGAGTTTGTGTTTGAAACCGAGGAGACAGTGGGGCGTGACCATAGTCACGGGCCGTGACCTCCAGGTGCTGATCTGCCACAATTCCACGTCAATTAAAGGTACACGCCCCCATGTCACGGGCATGTCACGGGCATGACCAGCCTATACGGGGCGTGCTGCCAGCAAAAGCTCCAGCACAGAATGCCATGTCGGTTTTGGGTTACACGCCCTAGACACGGCTGTGACCTACTGGTCACGGGAGTGGACCATAGACTTGACTCCCCAACGTTACTTGGTCATCAATCCCCAGTTACCGTTGCAGAGCATTGATTCCTACACGCCATAGTTCACGGGCGTGACCTGTGGGCGTGACCCATCCAGCAACCGCCAGATTAACTCCCGCCATTTCTTGGTCATCAATCCGCAGTTACCGTTGCATTTTAATTTTATATTTTAGGACTTAATTTTAAATCGCAAAATTTTACTTTTAACTTTTTTTTTGATTTAATAAATTTTTAGTTTAATTAAAAATTTTATATTAATTTCGTATAAGTACTCTCATAGTTTTGCTCTGGAATATCAAAAGCTTAAGTATGAGGGTATTTGATAAGTCATTATTTATAGTAGTTTTTATGTAGTTTTTATTTAATAAATAGTTAGGTTTCTATTTAGTTTTTATTAATATTTGTATTAATTCATTTGTTTTCTTATTATAGGTTAATCTGGGCTGCTAATAGCAATTTGGAGCTGGCCGGATTTATCAGGAGAAAATCTAGAGAAAAGCTAAATTTTTCCAAGTACACGCCCCTATCACGGCCGTGACAATGGAGCGTGACCATAGTCACGAGCCGTGACCTCTAGGTGCTGATTCGCCGCCATTCCACGTCAAATAAAGGTACACACCCCCATATCACTGGCATGTCATGGGCATGACCAGCCTACACGGAGCATGCCGCCAACAAGAGCTCCAACATACAACGTCACGCCGGTTTTGGAATACACGCCCTAGACACGGTCGTGACCTATTGGTCACGGGCATTGATAATAAGCGTGACTCCCCGACGTTACTTGGTCATCAATCCGCAGCTACCATTGCAGAGCGTTCAAGCCTACATGCCTTAGGTTACGGGCGTGACCTATGGTCGTGACCCGTCCAACAACTGCCAGATTAACTCCTGCCGTTTCTCCTTCTCGCCGTTTCCAGAAACAGATTTGACGCGCCCAAGGTCACGGGCATGACCTAGGAGCATGACTTCTCACAACTGCCAGAGTTTTTTTCCCGTCATTTCTCCTTCCCACCTTTTCCAGTAATAGGTTTGACACGCCCAAGGTCATGGGCATGACATAGGGGCGTGACCCGTAGAACGATGCATTTTTGTGGTTTTCTCCTAATGTTCCTGGGCTTTCAAGACGATAGTTCCGAGCTTGACAAGCCCTAGGTCACGGGCATGACCTAGGGGCGTGACCTTCCAGAAAATGACTATACATTCAAAGAAAGCCAGGAGCAGTGTGGGGGAGGATGAGTAGCCATATAGGAGTAGTTTTAGTAGCTTCTTTTTTTTTGTTTTCATGTATTTTCATTTATGTACTTTTTCATAATTAGTTAACTTTTATTTCTAGCACTTTTATTTCAAGCTTGTATTTCTTTATCTTTACATATATCCCACTTTTTATTAGCACTTGATTTTGATAAGTTTTAGAATAACATAATCTTCTTTTTTGTCAACCTCTTTATTTATCACTTTTGATTTATATTTAATTTTATCGTATTGAATTCATATTTCGCAGATATGTTCTTCGATCCCAGATTTATATCTTAAATGACCAAGTGGTTGCGGATATTAGTAGATCGCTCAAAGATAAAAAGAGTTGCATGAACTCCTCGAGAAGACGACATAAATTCGCCGGATTCGAGTCAATTCCAATAGCGGGGTTCACCGCATAAAGCAAGCTTAGGGGTTTCAACTGACCAAGAGGTCTTAATAGATCAACCTAAGGTTAGTCAAAGGCATGAGCTCGAGAGAGACGCTCTTGTATTCTTGAAACCTGCACAGTTGAGGTAGATAATTAAGAGTTTGCATAGAAGTTTATTTGAGTTCAAAGGAAGTCTTGATCAAGTGTTTGTTTTATTTCTGTTTTTCTTTGTTTTGTTTTAATTAACCTATAAATTATTATTAGATAAAATAATATTAATTTATGTGAGTAGAAGTATTCAACAGGCCCCGAGTCTAATATGACATTTCTTATACTATATTTCGATAGGTACACTTGCCTATTTGGTATTTTAGTTTGGATTTATTTTTAAAACTATATAAAATTCCTCATCACTGAGTTTTAACGAAAGGAGGCTAGTGTACCTATCGCGTGTAGTACAGGATATTCCGGTAGAGAATATCGGGGTCGTATTGTTCTCGAGGACGGGTTGATTATTTTTACTGTTCCCTAATGGACTATTATTTTACCGAAGTTAACTTGTCAGGTTAATATTTTTATATATAAAAACAAAAAAATAGACTTAAAAATCCTATGAAGAATTAGCACAGCGGTACCGAAACAAATTTGAAATAAAATGGCTTTTAATAAATAGAGATCCTAAATTTTAAATTAATTAAGGCGGAGACTTGGCCGTGGAGGTTCCATAAAAATGAGCTCACCTATCTCTAGGACTATCGCTCACCTGAACATTAAGACTATTCGACCGAGCTCTCATACGATGAAGGATTCATCTTAATGCCTGCATTATGCTAAGAACCCCACTATTGGGTAGGGAACCCAATCTGGTATAATTCTACGCCTCCTCTCTCGAGGGTTAGTGCGGAACTCCATTTACCTGAGGGTGATCGTGTTGGATCTTGCAGCGTCCTTAGCGGGGGGGGGGGGGGGGGGGGATGAATAATGGTTCTTTTAATTTTTCTCAAAAATTAAACAAACTTTACTAGATGAATAATAACAATATAATTGAAGAGTGCAAATATATACTAGCTAAAAAACAATAATGATATATTTCAAAAGAGATAAATTGAATACAAAGTGTCTCTATAGAGCTAGAGACAAAGGCTCATGAAATAAATAATTTGCTAGTGTTTTCACCGGTTCTTCTACCAAGAACCGGCAGGATAAAGCGTATCTCTTCCTAGATCTTGCTACTAGCCTCGCCTAGATCTAACCACGATCTAGACGTTGGACACAAGGTAATGATTTATCCCTAAGCCACAAAAGGACTTGGACGCCACTCACAAGGCAGCGATTCTCTCCTAATCCACACAAGGACCTAGACGCCACGCACAAGGCGGAAATTTTCTCTACCGATTACAATGAGAAAGTAAAAGAAAGAACAAAAACAACTTGAACACTTTAAGCTAGACACTCCCTTCAAACAATGCACTAAGGATGCTGACGAATCCTTGCTAGAGATGCTTCGAATACTTCGCACATGCCATCAATCTTTTGCGCTTTTGGCCTTCTTGAGAGTATGGAGTATCTCTGAGTTCTGGAGCTCTCTAAAACGTCAATGCAGGAAAATACATTCCAGGTAATAAAATTCGTGATTTCCTCAGAAAATGAAAGGTTTTTTATATTCTTGCTCTATCGCCGGGTGATACTTGGTATCGACATCTGGCGATATCGATAACCACTGCCACGTGTCACACGAACTTCTCATTTTCACATCGCACAAACGTTGAGCGACAAATCATGCACTATCGCCGAGCGATACCGGTTATTGCCGTCTGGTGATAGCGAAATAACGGAAGCCACGATTTCGTCGAGCATCGAGCGGAAATGCATCGAGTGGCACTATCGCATGTTGGCGATACCGAATATCGCCAAAACATCCAAATATCAAATACAAACAAGATTTATTATTAGCAAACTAGGATGTGTGGAATGCATGCTCCAACAATCTCCCCCTTTTGATAATAATAAATCTATTAAGAAAGAAATCATTAATGTTAAAAAGGTCCACACAATTTGAGTATCAAGACGAAGCATGTGTATGTGCACAAATTGCTCATGGATGAAACACTCCCCCTACATGTGATCTCCCCCTAAATGGAAGCATAGGGAAATTCGTGTAGTTTAATTAAAGATGTGACTTAAAAAAATAATTGTTCCAAGTGTTGTTCCAAGTGTGCACAAAAATATATGAACAGACTTCGGTGAATGATTTCTTTTGGAAAGTTTATCCCCCTTTGGTATTGTCAAAAGATAGGTAAAAGTGCGGTGGAAGCGAAAGAAGTAAAAACACAAAAGAGAGACTCATAGAGGATAGGTGAGCAATGTAGAATAAATAAAATGTGTAAACAGTAACTTTGGCAACGTTCAACAAACTATATCACAAACACATACACTAGTGAATAGGTTTTTATTAAACAGTTCTCAGTCCAATTCTCATAAGAAGAACATTTAGATAGTATAAAGTTGTGTACATGTGAGGTGTTGTCGGAAATACGTATGCATAGTCTTACAAAAACATGATCACGAGAATGTTAAAAAACAACATAACATAAAGGTAGACATGCAGAGCTAAACTCGTACCCAAGAGTTCAGGGCACACAAGAAAGAAATTATTCATGTAAAGATTTGCACAAGACACTTTAGAATTCTTGCCAAGGTGCTCAACCTCACAATGCTTATGAAGACTTATCAGGAGGGTAAGTAGTGCTTGGTGGAGCTTCCTTGTCAGCCGTGTATTATTGGAGTGTTTTCTTTTTTCTTTTTGTTATGTGAAACAATCACCAAAGGTCTACACTTTTGGGATGATACATTTTTTGTTACTCACATTTTTTTAGCTGAACAAAGGAGTCCGAATTCACTTGTGAGAGCATACAGAATAATTTAATAATATGGTGCACTGTACCAAACTCGGATAAAGCAGAAGCAGAAAACATGTATCACTAGTGGTTATGGTAAAACATTCACAATTCACATTTTGTAAGACAAATGCATACAAAGATTTGCACAACCGTGAATGAAATAATATTATCATAACTAAAAGATTTATCATACTAGAGGCATGCGAAAACAATTTCCCGAGTTTAAGAGCACTAGTACTGAAATATGTAGAGCGGATATAAGAGTGGTGAACTAGAGAACCAAGTTAGTATAAAACTCAAAAAAAACATTACACCTGGCATAAATCAAAGTTAGGAAGATAATTTGAAGAAATAGCAAAAAATCACTATCGCCAGGCGATACTAGGTATCGCCGATCGGCGATAGTGGTAAAAGTATAAAAACGGGATCATTCAGTCAAAGGCATCAAACCAAACCTTTTTCCTGAAGACAGATCGCGGAATGCGGAGCCGAAGTCGGCGAAACCCTAACACCTAGGTATGAAACTTGGATTTTGGCTTTAATTCTTTGAATTTTTATGGATCTAATTGATAGGATAGTGTAGCATGTAATCCTAGATGTGAAATTTCCAGGTTTTAAAGTGTTTAGATTGTGTGTGTGGATCATAAGAAACTAGGTTTGTTTAAGTGAAAGATGTGTATAGTTTCTTGAATTTAAGTTGTAAGAGGATTTAGAGTAAAAGAACTTTCAGATCTAGTATTTGGGGTGAGGGGGAAACCAGATCTAAAGTTGGAAACGGAGGAAAACATTTCCTGTTATCGCCAGGCGACAGTGAGTGTCGCCGGATGGCGATAGCAATAGAAAAAATTTTGTTTCTGAAAAAAAAACAATTTGATATGCTGGAATGGCATCCAGTTTCAAAACACGAAGAAGCACAGGGAGTGACTCATATTCGTCATATCAAACATTTCCTGGAATAGAGAACGCTAACATAGGAGTCAGACGGGTGATCGAATTCAACCCGACCCGACATGCTCATATCCATGATTTGTTAGCAATGGCTGGAATAATGTCGATTATTTTTCCAGATACATTCTCCTCCTTACTGATAAGAGAATTTTACAATTATGTCAAAGATCTGAGTTTCACGGAATTGAATGGAGGAGTCCGATCGAAAATTCAAGGACAGGCGGTAGAAATAACACACTATGACCTGAGAGATGAGTTTGGATTAATCGAGCATGAAAACACTTTAGTTGTAGTAGAGAACTATCATAAGGATAGGGATTGGACATTATTGAATATGTTTTTGCATGGAAATTCCATCAAAACACTAATTCAATCAACCGCCACCCATACGGAGGATGCACGACTAGTGCAAGATATACTGAGGGAAACTGTCCTACTGAAATCCGGAGATACACGAAAAATAACGGCTCAACTCAGTTTTGTGACGTACATGATTTTGGAGCGAGAGCCGTTTGACATGGCAGATTTTGTCCTTTCGATAGTACGCTATGCATTTAGATTGAAAAGTCCTGATTGGAATAAATTGAACACACTACCACTTGGAGCCGTTATCCAACGGATTTTACATAAGAAATATACATGGATCGACCCAGAGTTGTACTTCAATGATTGTATCCCATCTATATTTTTGACGAGTGGAACGCCTTCCATTGGTCGATAAACACATGGAGGGTCATCAAGGAGGAGTGAACCGATGTCCACTTTCCGATACCCGCCAATTCCTAGAGGTGGATCGTTGCGAGAAGGGTTAGACGACTTGCGATAGTCGTTCGAAGAACACAAGAGGGATGTGAAGAAAAACTTCTCGAGAATTCAGAAATTTTTTTAATTTCTGACAAAACGTTTGAAGTTGAAGCCCACTCCAGCAGAGGCAGCAGAATGGGAAGATCCGGTCATGGAGCCTCCCCGTACATCGACTCGTCGAGCACATCGGATGTGGAGCAGCGAGCACAGTTCGGCAGAGGACCAAGGAGATACCAGTGCAGGTGACAACAGAAATTTTTGAAGATTTCGCGATGGCTGGACATTTTGCCGCTATCGACCGGCGACAGTCACTGTCGCCGGCGACAGTGAATTTTCTTCCATTTCCTGAAATTTTTTATGCTGTAATATTATGTGGGACTTAAATGTGGTATTGTGCTTTTGTAATAACATAAGACTCAGAATGTGATGTTCTCATTTATGATTTATATAAGTGTATTTTGGTTTAGTGTTCATGTTTTTAGCAATTTAATTATTAATTTTATGTTGTTGTTTTTTTTGGCTTGCGATGGTAATCTATTAATTTGAAAGATCTAGAATTCCTAGTTCTAACCATAATAATGAAAAACGGTAATCTGGAAGTGGTTTTGTGAAAATATCCGCAAGTTGTGAATCAGTTCTTATAAAATTGACTTTGATTGTATTTTGTTTTATGTGGTCCTTATGAAATGGTGATGTACATTAATGTGTTTGGACCTATAATGATGAACTGGATTATATGTTAAGTCAATTGAACTTTTATTATCACACTTTAATTCAATTGTTTCTTGAACTATTCCAAAATCTTCTAAAGTTTGCTTCATCCATAAAGCTTGTGCACAACAACTGCCTAGTGCCATGTACTCGGCCTAAGTGGTGGACAAGGCAACAAAATTATGTTTCCTACTAGACCATGAGATAAGTGAAGGGCTAAGAAAGTGAGAGGTGCCACTGGTGCTTTTACAATCGGATGAACACCCAACATAATCAGAATCAGATAAGCCATGTAATATAAATGTATCGTTATGAGGATACCACAAACCTAATTTAGATGTGCCAATAAGATATCTAAAATGTGTTTAACTTCTTAGACTCTTTGGGATTAGCTTGAAATCTAGCACATAAACATACAACGAACATAATGTCAGGCATAGAGACAGTCAAATATAATAGCGATCCTATCATTCCTCGATAAAGTGTTTGATCTATTGATATTCCACTTTCATCTTTCCCTAACTTTAATGAGACACTCATGAGGGTATTTGCTTGTTTTATATTTTCAAACCCAAATTTTTTTAAAATATCATGAATATATTTAGATTGACAAATAAAAATTCCATCATGCTTTTGAGTGATTTGAAAACCAAGAAAATAAGTGAGTTCGCCTACTATGCTTATTTCAAATTCATTCTTCATAATTTCAATAACACTATCACATAATTTTTCATTTGTGGATCCAAAAATAATATCATCAACATATATTTGTAAAATGATAAGATCATCATTGATATGTTTAACAAATAAAGTACAATCTGCACTGCCCATTATGTAATCATTTTTTATTAAATAAATTTTCAATCTATCATACCATGCTCGGGGTGCTTGTTTCAAACCATAAAGGGCTTTTTCTAATTTAAAAACATGATCAGGAAATCTAACATCAACAAAGCCTGGAGGTTGTTCTACATAAACCTCCTCCTTAATATACCCGTTAAGAAAAGCTGTTTTAACATTCATTTGAAATAATTTAAACTTCCTAAAACTAGTAAATGCAAAAAATATTCTAACTGCTTCTAAACGTGCTACGGGTGCAAAATTTTCATCAAAATCTATTCCTTCTATTTGTGAATAACCTTTTGCTACGAGTCTAGCTTTGTTCCTAGTGACCCTAGATTCACTATATAGTTTATTTTTAAAATTCACTTAACCCCTACAACAGGATGATTTGACGGTCTTTTTACTAACTTCCAAACATTATTACGTTCAAATTGATTAAGCTCGTCATTCATAGCTAAAAACCAAGAATTATCATTTCAAGAAGCTTCAACGCTTTTAGGTTCTATATCAGAAATAAAACACATATTTGAAAATAACTCACGTATGAATGAACAAGTACTTACACCTCTTGATGGTTCTCCAATAACCAAATCTTGGGGATGATCTTTTGAAAATGTTAGTTCGCTTGGAGTCACGTATCCTTGATCTTCTTCTTCTTCTTCTCGTTCGACTCCTTATTCTTCATCTTTGTCTCCAAGATTTTCATCGTCATCCACCCTTTGTAGAGGGGAGAGCTCTTCATTTTTACATATATTATTAGCTTCTACACAAGGAAAAAACTCATCAAATTTAACATGTATTGATTCTTCAACCATTTTATTCCTCTTATTGTAAACTCTATAAACTTTACTTGTAGAAGAATAACCAATAAAAATGCCTTCATCACACTTTTCATCAAATTTGCCTAAATTATCCTTAGTGTTCAAAACAAAACATTTACATCCAAAAACTTTAAAATAAGACACATTTGGTTTCTTTTGAAAATATAACTCATAAGGTGTTAATTTTAAGAGGGGTCAAAGTATAACACGATTAATAACATAACAAGAAGTAATAACAGCTTCAGCCCAAAAAGATCGAGGTAATTTGTATTTAGATAACATAGTGCGAGCTAGTTCTTGCAAAGTTCTATTTTTCCTTTCCACCACACCATTTTATTGAGGTGTACGAGGAGCAGAAAATTCATGTTTAATTCCTAACTCATTGCAAAAAGAAACAAATTTCTCATTATCAAATTCACCTCCATGATCTGAACGAATGCATTTTATTTTTAATTCTATTTCGTTTTGAACACGTAAACATAATTTGGAAAATTCTAAAAATGCATCAGATTTAGACGATAAGAAAATTGTCCAACTAAAGTGAGAAAAATCATCAATCAAAACAAAGGTGTACTTTTACCACCGAGACTTAGTGTATTAACGGACCAAACAAATCCATATGTATCAATTCTAAAGGCCTAGTGGTGGAACGACAATTTTGTTTTTAAAAGAAGACTATGTAAATTTTCTTTTTTGACATGATGAACATAAAGATGATAAATTTAAATGCAAAAAGGGTAAAACTTTAACAAGTTTATTTTGAGACAATTTTATGATTAGTTTGGAACTAGAATGTCCAAGACGTCTATGCCACAAATTTAACTCCTCATTTTTAGAAATAAAACACTTTAATGAAGAATGTGACAAATCATTAAATCTAATCATGTAAACATTTTGAAATGTAGGAGTAGTGATAACAATATCATTTGTTTTAGAGTTAATAATTTTGCATAGGTTTGAAGATGAGTCAAACAAGACGTTTAAGACAATATCACATAACTGACTTATTGAAATTAAATTATGTTTCAAACCTTTAACATACAAAACATTTGAGATAGAAAATGATTTGTTACCTACTACTCCAATGCCGATGATTTTTCCCTTTCCGTTTTCTCCAAAAGTAACTACTCCTCCTTTTTTCATCTCCAGGCTAAGGAACTTTAATTTATTTCCCGTCATGTGCTTGGAACACCCTGAGTCCAAGTACCACACGTCTTCTTTGTCCTTAGCCTGCCAACACACCTAGAAAGAGGATGAGAGTAAAGATCCGGCTACCCAAGTAGTTCCTCCCATAGAATAGGTGGAAGCCTTAGGCACCCAGATTTGTTTGACTAAGCAGTATCCCGTCTTCTTACAAGTATGTGTTGTGTGACCAAACTTATAACATTTGGCACACTTGATGAAAGAAGTCGACGGATTCTTTAAAGTAAATTTTGACCCTTTGCTGGAAGCTACAGGGACAGGGGGTTGTTTTTAATCTGAAAACCAGATTTTGACCCTTTCCTGGAATTTTTCCTATCGCCGGCGACAGTGGATGTCGGCGGGCGATAGTACCCAGGAGAGTATCCAAGTACGAATTTTTCTGAACCATAGTACAGGTTTCCCAAAATCATATTTAGAGATTTTTGGCCCACTCAAAATTTATTAGTGGCCATTTCTAAATTACAGACTTGTCCCCTTAATACATTATTTTTGGCAACTATGGTGCCGCAATGATTTGCGAAGGACTTTCTGCTGCCTTCCACTTGAGATTGAGAAAACTTTAGAGATCTCTCTAAGGCCTCTTTCTCTTTTGTAAGATTTTCAACCCGAGTCTGAGTCTTAGATAGATCTTTCTCAAGCTCTATTATCTTTGTCAAGGAGGGACAATCATCTTGGCAAGTCGCTTTCTCCTTCCCTAGAACTTTTACTTCATTTTTTAGTTTTTTTTATTTTCTTTAACTAATACTTTATTTTCAGATTTAATCAATTTAATTTCATGCAGTTTTTTGTCTAAATAGTCATAAGTTCTCAAAAATTCAGAAAATAAATCATCAAAGGTTTTAGGAGTTACCTTAGTGTCGCTCTGGACACTGCTTCCTTCATCATAAGATGAAGCGCTCTTTCCCATCAAGCACATGTTGGCCTCCTCTTCAGTTTCTGACCCTGAACTGCTTGACTCCTCAAAAGTGGCTTCATCCCATGTTTCAGCCTTTAGAACTTTCTTCTTATCTTTCTTTTTGTGTCGCTTCTCCTTTATCTCTTTCAGATACTTTGGGCACTTGCTCTTTATGTGGCCAATATTCCTGCAATGATAGCATTCAGGTGGTGGTTTATCTTCGTCATCCTCTCCTTCAGCTTGGAACTTTCCTTTCCTATTCCCAGATTCTTGCCTCTTGAAAAATCTTGTTGTTGAAACCTCTTGAAGGAATTTCTTCTTTCAGGATTTCTATAAATCTCCTGAATTTCTTCACAAACAAGCTCTCTTCATCTTCCTCATCACTTTCATCAGACTCGCTTTCCTTCTCCTTCTAGGACTTCAATGCCAAAGCTTTCTTTCCTGGCTCCATGCTATACTCTTGTTGATGAATCCTCAACTCCACTTCATGAGTTTTCAAGTTGCCTATGAGATTCTCAATTTGGAGAGACTTTAGATCGTGTGACTCTGAGATGGCAGTCACTTTATGATTAAACTTCGGGGAAAGCGATCTAAGTTTTTTCCTCACTAAATCTCCATTTAAGAAGTTCTTCCCTATAATCCTCGAGTCGTTTACTATCTTGCTAAACCTCGTGTACGTGGAGTTTATATCTTCATCAATCTCCATTTTGAACTTCTCAAACTCTGATTCTAGCTGGAAAAGCTTCGAGTCATTTACCTGCGATGTTCCTTCATGAGTAACTTCAAGAAGATTCCAAATATCATATACAGTATCACATGCACAAACACGGTTAAATTCAGTCCTATCTAACGAACAAAATAAGGCGTTCATTGTCTTATCGTTATTTTTACATCGAAGCTTATCAACTTCATCCCATTTGTCCTTGGGTTTTTCCATAGAGACACTTCCTACAACAGTTGTAGGAGTATTGTAGCATGTTTCTACCATGCCCCAAACATCGATATCTAGTGCAATTAGAAAGCATCGCATTCGAGCTTTCCAACAGTTGTAGTCAGTGCCCGTGAATAAGGGAGGCCTACTTATACCTTGCCCCTCAGAAAACGCGTGCGTGTTTTGCGCCATTACTCCCGGTGGTGAAACCATTTTTTGAGGAACCTAGCTTTGATACCAAGTGTTGGATCATGCGGCATCCTTAGAGGGGGGGGGGGGGTGGGGGGGTGAATAAGGGCTCTTTTAATTTTTCTCAAAAATTAAACAAACTTTACTAGATGAATAACCACAATATAATTGAAGAGTGCAAATGTATACTAGCTAAAAAACAATAATGATATATTTCAAAAGAGATAAATTGAATACAAAGTGTCTCTATAGAGCTAGAGACAAAGGCTCATGAAATAAATTATTTGCTAGTGTTTTCGCCGGTTCTTCTACCAAGTACCGGCAGGCTAAAGCGTATCTCTTCCTAGATCTTGCTACTAGCCTCCCCTATATCTAACCACGATCTAGATGCTGCACACATGGCAATGATTTCTCCCTAGGCCACACAAGGACTTGGATGCCACTCACAAGGCGGCGATTCTCTCCTAAGCCACACAAGGACCTAGACGCCACGCACAAGACGACGATTTTCTCTACCGATTACAATGAGAAAGTAAAAGAATGAACAAAAACAATTTGAACACTTTAAGCTAGACACTCCCTTCAAACTATGCGCTGAGGATGCCGACGAATCCTTGCTAGAGATGCTTCGAATGCTTCACACATGCCGTCAATCTTTCACGCTTTTGGGATTCTTGAGAGTATGGAGTATCTCTGAGTTCTGGAGCTCTCTAAAACATCAATGCAGGAAAATACACTGTAGGTAATGAAATTCACAATTTACTCAGCAAATGAAAGGTTTTTATATTCTGGTGCTATCGCCGGGCGATACTGGGTATCGCCATCTGGAGATATCGGTAACCGCTACCACGTGTCCCACGAACTTCTCATCTATGCATCTGCCAAACATTGAGCGCTGAATCGTGCACTATCGCCAAGCGATACCGGTTATCGCCGTCTGGCGATAGCGAAATAACGAAAGCCACGATTTCGTCGAGCGTCAAGCGGAAATGCATAGAGTGGCATTGTCGCCTATTGGTGATACTGAATATCATCTGGCGATATCACCCGAGCTCAAGGCTGATCCGATTCAGCATGAAAAAGATATTAGATATTAACCTGTGTTATCTGCACACCAAAAACATCCAAATATCAAATACAAAGAAGATTTGTTATTAGCAAACGAGGAAGCATGGAATGCATGCTCCAACAGATCGGTCCATACGCACAGCCTCTCGTCTAGCTAGCATATAGACTACAAAAATACACCCCACACATCGATATATGGTTCTGCGCGTCGTAAACCCGGGGCAAACCTTAAGCAAATTTAGTTAACGAGAAAAAGAGGACCTTTAATTATTTAAAGCGATTTTATTTTGTCCCAATGCTCTTCGAGACTGAGGGCTAAGAGCGATTAGCCACTCATCAGAATGGGGATGGCTTACGAAAAGAAATGCATAATTGAAAGTGCAAATCCTACTCAAATGAGTAGGCAGGAAATGAAAGCAGTAAATGAAAACAATAAAGAAAGCAATAAATTGTGAGTCCTACTCAAACGAATATGTCAGAAATGAAAGCGATAAAATTGCAAGTCCTACTCAAACGAGTAGGCGGGAAATGAAAGTAGTAAAATGACAAGTCCTACTCAAACGAGTATGTGGGAATTTAAAGATGAAAATGCGAGTCCTACTCAAACGAGTAGGAGGGAAAGGACAAGTTGTAACGCGCTCGATTTTTTGATGTTATTATTTGATTTATCGTGCTAACATCTTCCCCATTCCTTCAGATTTTCTTGCTAGGGTTTTTGGCCCTAACCTCTAACATCTTCCCCATTCCCTCATCTTCTTTAGCCCTGATTTGCAATAAGGGGTGATTTGGAGAATCTTTCCAGTAAAACCAAGGCAGGCTGGAGGATGGTATGAAAGATACCACCCCTGGTTAGACTATTTAACTCTAGAGGGGGGGGGGGGTGAATAGAGTATTTTAAAATCTTATTAGATTTTAATTGCAGAATTAAAATAGTGATAGTGATACTTATAAGTGTAATCAGATTATGTGGAATAAAACTAAACTACTCAGCAAACACACACAGTAAAAAATAAGATAGCATCACAGACGACACAAGAATTTTATAGTGGTTCCCCTAAAACTTGGGTACATCCACTCTTTTACCACCCTGGTAGAAATCCACTCAGGTTTTTGATCAGGTGCCCTGTCACCAATCAGGTTTTTTCTCAGGTGCATGTCACCATAAGATCTGCTTCAGGTAGATCAGGAAACCCTTTAGGCTTTTGATCAGGTGACAGAAAACCAATTCAAGTCTTTTGATCAGTAGACTTGCAACCAAATGTTTAACTTTTGAAGGGAGCTAGAACCCTGTGTACTGTACAACCTTGGGCTCGCGAGTGACCCAACAGGCGAGGAAGGAGGACTGGCGAGATGGGGGAGGCCTACCCGTAAGAGGCGAGAGGAAGGGGCAGCCCATGAGTTAAGGCGAGACCTCGCTAGGCGAGACCTCGCTAGGCGAGACCTCCTGGCGTGGGCGAGATGGCCCAGCAGGCGAGACCTCCCTAGGCTTGACGGATCCCTCCCCACTCGCCACAGGAGAAAAGAGATGTCTTTACCTTTTTACCCACAAGGGGGATTTTAAATTTATGCCCCAGGTAATTTTACATTTTTACCCCTGGAGGTCTGCATATAGCTCTCCAGAACAGCGAAGTTTGGCTGTTCGCAGACCACGTCCAGGGTGTTTTGGTCATTTCAGGTTAACTCAGAAGTGTTATTTGCAGAGCAGATTCAGAGGCCTATAAATAGACCGATAAGGTGCCTGAGCAGTGGTTGTTGAACCTTTCCACTATCTTCCTCACAGGCACCTAGCTCAGCACTGGCTAGGGAGGGGAAGACTCTCAGTTCTTCCGGGTAAGAGGCGGGACCTCCAAGCTGGGCCCCCTCGGTCAGTTTTCAGGTCACTGACTCTCGTCAGGAGGGTAGCGCAAGGAGAGTACGTGTGGGCTGCATCCTGTTCGAACTTTAGGAGGGATCAGAAAGTTGGTTCCAACATGTACAGTTGGGTGAAACAAAAAAAGCTAGATGTTGTATTCTCTTTTCATAAAACAACTGAGAAGACTTGTGGATCCTTGATGGTGTCAAAGCTCACCTTGAGATGAAGTTATGTTCAGGAAGATTGAGAGCTTTGCAGGGTGAGTAGGTCTTCTAAAAATTTCTCCAGAAAGCTGTAGACAGATTGAATTTGATTGTCTCTTGGAAGCTTGCTGGAAGAATAACACTTGATGAAGACATAGCAGAATTCTTTTTCTTGAATGATTTCTTGTGTTTTATCTCTACTCTATGTGCTTTCTCTCTCTACTATCGACTTAAAGAGAAAATCTCTTTTATATATCTCCATCTAATTCTCTTTTGAATTTTAAAATCCTTTTCATTAAATGCTGACTGCCTGGAGAATGAAATGCGGTTGGAGAGAATATCTGCATTAATGAATTTCTCCAACTGTCCATTAAACAACAAGTAATATTCCTGATGAAGACCATAATCAATGCTTCCACTAACAGCTATATTCAGAGAATATAAGCATTAATTACTCAGGAATTACTGCTATAAAATAAGGACAAAATGAATGAAATATCCAAGTCTGGAACTGCACAGGAATCGTCGACCAGAGAACAAAATTTGTCGACCTGAGATCCAAGTTCGTTGAGCTGAGAAATCATGTTCGCCGACTTGAGAAAGTTTGTTCGTCGACCTGAGAACCAAGTTCGTCGACCTGTGATCAACTAACAGCTTTCTGTGAAAAACATCCCAATTTTGTGCTCCAAGTTCATCGAGCTGATAAAATAACTTCGTCGACCTGAGTTCAAAGAAAGTATTCTGGACTTAATGTGTTGAAGTTGAACTTCTAGAATTCATCATCCTGAGATTGAATATTGTCGAGCTGAAATCAGAGAATTGACTCTGAGTTCGTCGAGCGGAGCATGACTTTCATCGAGCTGAGTTTGACGGACGTCGAACTCACTTTCTGAACTTGATTTTCTTCTAAGTCTTTGAGTCTTCTGTTGTATTCTATTGGCTAGTCCATGTAGTTGAATCTAAGGACTTAGCCTAAACTCTAGGATACAATGACATGACCCTGGCAATATATGGTGGGTCAAATATCCTAGTTAGTGAACCTAGCCTAAATCAAACTAGGGATCCAACAATCTCCCACTATTTGGGTGAGGTCACTAATACAAATGAAATGCAAACATTCACAAAGCAGGAAGAAATATATCTGGAAGAAAAATTAGAACATGCAGCAGATATTTATAAAGATGCTTTGTGACAGTACATAAATAAAGAGTTTTAGAGCAACAGAAACTCAACAGAATATATATCATTTCTTTTTCTTCAGCTTCTCCTTTAGCTTGTTATGTTTCTCCTGATCAACTGGCTGTGTGAACTTGATTTCTCTATTGGGATTAGCTGCTTGATTCTTGGACATTGTCATATCTGCAGCTCCAATAATATTCAGAGATGTAACTCTAGGTACAATAGCCTCTGGATGTAGATTCATATAAATATCAATATTAAAGAATTTGTTAGCTTTTTCATACCTTTTCAATTCTTCTTTTCTGTATTTAGACATTGTGGAATATTATGATGGATCTTTTCCTTCAATATTAGCTTTATTTATCATTAAAAGTCCAACAAGTTCCTGGAACCTGGCCATTCTAGTAGTTGTATCTGTCTATGGATCCACAAAGGGAATGGGAGGAGACTCCCTTTTAGGAATGTTAGCATTTTGTGGTTCAGGAGCTTGTTGTTGATATTGCTAATATTGTTACTGTTGTTGCTATTGTTGAGGTTATTGATGTTGATGTCTGCTTGATGAGTACCTCTGCTAGCTGCTTCCTTGATATGATGAGGATCTACCTTGATGTATTTGGTAGGTTTGAGCATATGAGGTAGACCACTGAGGAGTATTGCCTAAAGCACAAGCAGCAGATGGAGGAGGAGGAACTCTCATGTTTCTTTGAGATGGAGGAGGAGAGTATCTCCTATTTTTCTTTCTTGCCTTTTACTGATTCTTTGACAACCACATCCAGGCTGGCATCCCAGGGTATGGAGTAATTTTCTTAAGGATATAATAAGGTGTATCATGTGTGGGATTTAGCTTGGGATCAGCAACTAGAGGAGCCTTTCTTTTCTTTGAAACTTTCTTCTTGGTAGAGGGACTATCATCAGAATCATCAATATCATCATCATCTTTATTAGAGGAGGATCCCTGAGTATTATCATATAAATCATCCAGAGCTTTCAGAAGATATTTGTCAATTTGAAAATTTAACAAACTTAAGAGATCAACTGTGGGATTGATAATGCAATCACCAACAGTTATTTTTTTTGTAGTCTCTATAACTGTATCTGTGCAGAGCATATCAATGTCTTTAACTACTGTATCTGTAACCATATAAATATTTGTATCTATTTCTTCTGTTGCTACTACTGAAAATGGAGTTGATTCTTCACTGAGCATCTCCCCCTGCCTGATTTCAGTGGCAGCTAGAATCAGGCCCCTAGTAGAAGAAGTTGGAATAGAGGAAGCAACAAAGAGTGCGGCAAGAGAAAAAATGGAATTTGCAAGAGGTGTAATAGCCTCTGCAATAAGTGTCCTAATCACTAGAGTGATGTGCTTCAGGATGGTGGACAGGGAGGGAGAAACAGTATCCATAAGCTCAGGTGGAGTTTTAGTGGATACAGATGGTGGAGCAGAAGGAGTGACATCTGGTATGATGTCATCCTGTGGAGATGATCTGGCAGGGGATGGTGTTGGACTGGGAAGGTCATGGATAGGTAAGATGTGTACAGATGGTAAGGAGGTGAGCAGATTGAAGGTGGGGGATGACAAGAATGAGTCAATGTGAATGTCTTCTAAGTGGTATGGTAGTGGAGATTGAAGAGGTGTGATATGTTGTGGAGATTGAATATGTGTTGGCAGATGTGTTGATGAAGGAATTGAAGGAATTGATATAGTTGGTGGTTGCAGAGGAGGAACTGAAGATGGATGGGGAGATGGAGGAGTTATTATTGGAAGAGATGTTGTTGAAGGAGGTGGAGGAGGAGGAACTGCTTCAACACTAGGGTGGGGAGTGGCTGTTACAGCCCTGGTGCCCTTAGAAGGCCTGGAGGAGGAGGAAGCCTGGGATGGCTTTGTGATTTTCCTCTCCCATATGCCAAAAGGGGCAGAGGTTAGCCTTTTGGATGCATTTATGAATACTATTGTGGAAACTAGATGTTCATATGCCTTTTCCTGCAGAAAAATCCCCATAACCCGTCCAAAACAGACCTCTTTCTTATTATTCTTCTTTTTAATCAGATCAAACAACAACTTACCCCAGTTTATTCCTTTCTTATCAACCAAGGCACCCATCACCAAGAATTGGTGTCTAGTGATGTAGTCATGTGCTGTGTGTTTGCCCAGTAGCACCTTCCCAACTACATTTGTTAAGAACTTGTATTCAGCAGACAAGTTCTTCTTCAGCAACTTGTTAGGGATATCTCCAGAATGACCCATTTTGATTAACATATTGTTATATTCCTCAGAGTCCATTTCTATCTCATCAGCAAAATTCAGTAGACCGAAAATGTCGGTTAGTACAGTAGGAGAGAGGGAGACTTGATTACCTAAAATAGTTCCTGTCATGTTATCTTCAGATGTTGAGAAAGTGAAGACCCATTCTTTGATTTCTATCATTTCAATCTTGATTCTAATTGTCATGAACTACTTCAGATGTTGATCTTCAAATAACTTCAGAATTTCTACAAAGATTGCGTCGGAATGCTAGAATGAGTCAAAATCAATATTGAAGGCCATATCAAATTTCATTGTGGAAAGAGCGCTCGCAGGAATCGCCATGAGTGCGCCTAAAAGAGGGAAACAAAGATCAAGTGGAAAGTAACTGAAAGCATGAGACGGAGGTCGAAGAAAACCTAGATATAAGGTTTTCAGAATATGAACCGCCAAACTCCGTTCGACAAAAAAAAAGATCTTCGATCTGAGTTCGACGAAGTATTTTAATAGAAAATGAGTTTGTCGATCTCAGTCTGAAGAAGATGAATAAATCGTCGATCTCAATTCGACAAAAAATTCACTAAAGTAGGGATCGTCGATCTCCGTTCGACGAAAATTATTTCACTAAGAAGTGATCATCGAACTCCATTCGACGAACTCTTCACGAGGAGTTCACAGATCGTCGATCTCCATTCGAAGAACTGTCAACAAATCACTGACCACAGACAAAGTTTAAATTAACTCATATCCATTGATCATTCCTAACTGATTTAAGAAAAACAGATGTTCCTTCTCATCCAATGGCTTGGTGAAGATGTCTGCCCTTTGTAAATTAGTGGATATAAAGACAAGATTAATTTTTTTTGTCTACACAATCTCTAATAAAATAATGTCTTATTTCTATATGCTTGGTCCTACTATGATGCACTGGATTTTATGCTATGGAATATAGCACTGATACTATCATAATATACAGTTGAATTATTTAAGTTGTATCCATAATCTAGTAGTTGGTTTTGTATCCACAAAACCTGTGAGCAACAACTGCGAACAACTATATATTCTGCTTTTGCAGTAGATGTGGACATAGAGGTTTTCTTTTTATAGAACCCGGATGCTAGCCTATCACCAAGGAACTAACATGTTCCTGTTATGCTTTTTTATATCCACTCTACATCCAGCATCGTCAGCATCTAAAAATCCAGTTAAGTCAAATTTTGACTCTGATGGATATAGAAGTCCTAGATTTGGGCAACCCTTTATATATCTCAAAATTCTTTTTAGCAAAATATAGTGAGATTCTTTAGGGTTCACTTGTAACCTAGCACAAATGCATGTTGCAAACATGATGTCTGGCCTACTTGCTGTGAGGTATAATAAGGACCCAACAATGGCCCTATAGAACTTCTGATCAACAGATTTTCCATGTTCATCAAAATCTATCACAGTATTTATAGCCATGGGTGTCTTCATTGCTGAGGCATCACACATCCCAATTCTCTTAATAAGCTCCTTAACATATTTAGATTGGGAGATGAAGATACCATCAGATGATTGTTTCACTTGGAGACCAAGGAAATATGAAAGTTCACCGATGCTACTCATCTCAAACTTTGAATGCCTAAGGTTAGAGAACCTTTCGCATAGTTTGGGATCAGTTAAGCCAAAGATTACATCATCTACATAAATTTATATTAATAAGATTTTATCTTTATGATGCTTAATAAAAAGAGTCCTATCTACAATGCCTCTAGAAAATTTATGCTCTAACAGGAAGCTAGCTAAGGTCTCATACCAAGCTCTTGAACCTTGCTTTAAACCATAGAGAGCTTTATGCAATCTAAAGATATAAGAGTGATAGGTTGGAGAGATAAAACCTGGTGGTTGCTACACATATACTTCTTCTTTAAGTTCTCCATTTATAAAAGCACTTTTAACTTTCATTTGATAGACTTTGAACTTTTTGAATGCAGCATATGCAAGGAAGATTCTTATATCCTCAAGTCTTGCAACAGGAGCAAATGTCTGATCATAATCAATGCCTTACTCTTGCTTATAGCCTTGAGCTACTAGCCTTGCCTTGTTCCTCATAATGTTGCCTTCTACATCCAACTTATTTCTGAACACCCATTTGGTTCCAATGACTGAATAGTTTTTGGGTCTTGGAATCAATTCCCAAACTCTACATCTCTCAAATTGATTGAGCTCCTCTTGCATTGTAATGATCCAGTGGTGATCTTGATCTTCATATTTAATTGATTAGGGCTCATGTTGAGAGAGGAAACAAGTAAACATCAAGTCAGGGTTGAGTTTATGCCTTGTTTGCACACCAGCTGAAATGTCTCTAATCACTTGAGATCTAGGATGATCTCTAAGTGTGACAAAATCAGTGGTAGGAGCTGGTTGGGCAACAACTTGGGGAATAAATTCCTCTTATGGAATTTCATTGGCTGTTGGATAGGGTTCAGTCACCTCTATACTTTCTCCTTCACTTTCTTCTTCAACTTGTGGAGAGGGATGTGTTGGAACCTCTTGGGTGACGCTTAGATCATCCACTCTCTCACACAAGTGAGGTACCTGCAAAGTGTTGTTGGTAGAAATTTATTTCTCCTTATAAGACATATTAGCTTCATCAAAAGTCACATTAATAAATTCTTCAATTTTTAAAGTAGATTTATTAAACACCATATATGCTTTGCTGACTTGGGAGTATCCTAGAAAAATTCCCTCTCCATCCTTAGCTTCAAACTTTCTAGTATATTTCTTGTCATTGTTATGAATATAGCATATGCAACAAAAATACTATAAAATAGGTGATTTTAGGTTTCTTCTCTTTAAACAATTTATAGGGAGTCTTATTCTTAAGTTTATGTATTAGGCCTCTATTCAGTACATAGTTTATTGTGCTCACAGCCTCTTCCCAAAAGGATAGGGTCATGTAAGCTGTTGGGTATTGTATCCACGATTACCTGGATTTGAGGAAGCCACCCGTCAAGCTAAGATGAATTCACAATGTATTTGATAAACTTTTTCAAGTTGTACTTGCAGTTTCTCCACGCTAAGTGCACACCAATGTCAGGGTACAGTAGGTCAATATACACGGGTCTGCACGACGTAATCCCTCGTTGAGCAGATCAGTGTGTTGGCCTATGTGTACTCTCTCTATTTTAGTGCACTTACTTTCAAGTACAGGGCCGTTCATATGCAAGAAGAGACAAGGAGCATGGAGGATCAAGGAGAGCTCCTAGGGGAAGACGAAAATTCGTCCAAGGCAAATTCGACGAGAATCACCAAGTAATTCTCGCCGATTCGGCGAGAATCACTAGTGATTCTCGCCGAATCGACGAGAATCATCAGTGATTCTCGCCGACTCCTTCTGGCCATCTCAAAATGGTGCCAAGTAAGATTCGGCGAGAATCACTTGTAATTCCCGCCGAACTAGTGGCCAAGCAGCCCATGTACACAGTAAAAGTCGTTGAGAATCAGTAAGTGATTCGACGAGAATCACAAAACGATTCTCGACGAATCGTCGAGAATCACTTGGTGATTCTCGCCGATTCGTCGAGAATCCTCTGCGATTCTCGCCGATTCGTCGAGAATCGCCTGCGATTCTCGCTGATTTTGACTTGGCGTTTTCTCAGAATGCTGCTGGACCGGATTCTGCTTTTGGACTAGTTTGAACCGGAATTTGGGGATTTCTTTTGTGGGTCCCACAACGGTCAAATTTGCTGTATCTACAGGGTATAAATACATGGGTATTTTGAACAGTAAACTACGGAGAAAAAGGAACAGAAACCGAGCCGCAAACAAACCCTAGATCCGCGACTCCTCTCCGCCGCCGCCGTCGCGCTCGGGCAAGTACGTCGCCGCCGCTGATCGTTCTTCTTCGTGATCTCCGGCGACAGAAGCTTAGCAAAGCTTGATTCTCACGTGTCTATCCAGAGATCTCTTGTCTCTCGATTTGTTGACCGGGAAAAACTCCTCCGTCTGAATCGATCGAGACGACCGATCCTAGAGTGACCGTTGGTAGACCTAGTTTGCTTCGCTACGAAGTTTAGATCTCCAAGTTCAGCAGCCGCTCTTCATCGTAGCCGCCGATCCCGAAGCTAGCCGCCGCTCGTGTGCCGCCGCCGGTTCCCGGGAGATCCTCTCCAAGTGAGACCAAGGTCGTAGACTCTTCATCGACTTCAAGAACACGTCGTCGAACAAAGAGGAACACCGTAGTCTCCAAAAGAAGTTTGTATCACGTTTACATTCTATATTTAATTTTGTTGTAAGGGAACTTTTGTTCCGAGTTGTAAGGGTTGGGTGCAACCCGTTGTGTGAGAGTGTTGACTCTCACGTGTGGAAGGGCTCCTTCCGTTAGTGAAGGGATTGGATTTCAATCCCGTTGGAGAAGTGACCGAGTCGTCCCTTGTTGGGGAGATAGGTCGAAGGGGGAAAGTGGATGTACCCAAGTCGGGGAACCACTATAAATTTGCTGTGTATTCTGTGTGCTGTGCTTGTTGTTTTTATTGTGCAGGTACATCCGTAAATTCCGCAAAAGAACCACACGTCACCTATCCCCCCCCCCATAGGTGCACATAGCTGACACTAGGTGGACTTTCAAGTGGTATCAGAGCCAGGTTGCTCATCAAAAAGGTTAACACCTTGAGTAGAATCCTGCCACCAGTGTCAGAAGCATGGAGCTAGAGTATGAGATGCCGCCACTCAAACTCCCCGCCTGCACAAAGGATTATTATCCCATCTGGCGAATGAGAGTGTCATGTCACCTTGATGCTATCGATCCTCGAGCATCCTTCATCCTGGAGGAGGGTCCGTTTATTCCCATGAAGACCTCCGACTCTGGGATCCAGGTGCCCATGTGCATTGCTGAGATGACAGAGATGGAACTCTCATTTTTCCAACTGGACCAGAGGATTCGACAAATTATCATGGATGTCTGGTCTGGAGCCTCTCGCTCTAGATTGGAAAAATGTAAAACGGCTAAATCTCTGTGGATGATGATCTCAGAGCTGATGGGGGGGTCAGAGAAAGCTGAAATATGCTGCCAATCAGAGGATGAAGTGTATGTGGGGGTCCTCACTTCTGAAGATGAATGCAAGGATCCTTCGGATTGCATCAGAGCTCCAGTATCCTTGTCAGAGGCTGAAGAAGATAGTGAGGAAAGCAGCTCCGACGAGGACGAAACATTGGTCACTGATTCTAATGACAATAACTCAGATGAGAAGGTATCATCTTCATCCTGCCCCATATCTTTCGACTTTTCTGAAGACAGAAACTGCTCTCCGCCAGAAAATACTGATTCCCTGAAGAGAGCCCTTCAGGAAAGCAATCTACTTGCTGAGGAGCAAGCTCGAGAGATTGCTCGACTGAAGATCTTGTTGGTTCTCCAATTGGCGTCCAACAAGGTCAAGGACTCTAAGATCTCAACTCTAGAGAATAGTCTAGATAATGAGAAACGTATAGTATCTAACTTTTCCAAAGTTGATGCTATAAAGAGAAAACAAGAAACCGGGTGGATCTCCCGGATTATCCAGGGATGGAGAAATGGGGAAACGGTGTTTCGACCTCCCACTCCAAGCGGGAAGGCAACTCATCATGCCTTCAGGTATGACCACAGGAATAATCGTGGTCACTGCCAGGGTGATTTGTCCCCATGTGGAAACGTCCATAGTGCAAGAGGCGTCATGGCCACCCATGAGGAAATACCTAAGGCTCATTCTGAGCCCTTTGTATTCACGGCCACTGCCACAACAAAGTGTGGATCTGCATGTCCTAGTTCACAGAAGAATTCTCTCCATTCGAGGACACGGGATAGGGAGAATAGAAGTCATGATGTCAGGCTTCATGGAGCCTCAGCAAGGAAGATGCCTGAAAGAATGGCACCACCTTCTCGGCCTCATAACGCTCACATCATGCATTCATTCCACCCTTCCTCATGCCTCGATGGAAGAGGAATTTGTGCGACAAGAACATGCCCTATCCCTTTTAGACCTAGGACCGTGACTACATCAGTCACTAGATCAGGTCGAAAACGGCGATACAACATTCACCCTTGTTGGTGCTGCGGTAAAGTGGGACACTTTGCCATTGACTGTTGGCACAACCTCTCTGTGCCCACAGCAAGGGCTTATCCACATTATAGGGACAGAGGCAGTCTTCCAGACAGGCTTTCTGAAGGAAGGCAGTTGCGTGCTTATGCTAATAGAAACCTAGGACCCAATATGTTTTGGGTTCCTAAGGTAAAGTAATTCTGTCTTGCAGGGTAGTCTAGATCCCCGTAAATACGATGGGATCTGGACAGTAGGTGGCTCAAGGCTAACGTGGAACAAGCATCTGCAATAACAGATGTGCTACCTGTTTGAGCATATTCACATTGAGCTTCTGATGTGTTCTACCTGTGGGACTAAGCCAATAACTCTCAAAATCCCAGGTAATTTTGATCAGTTCAAGGACTTGTGTCATGATGGATCCTCATTCAAAATATATATATCATCATATACAGATCCTTCTTTGTATATTAGTGTATGTATGCCCGTCTAAGGATTGGTTAACTCGATGCATGCAAACTTTTACACCTCAATAAAGGGTTAACGAAGACATGTCGTTGTAAATCTCGACAACACACAATTGACATTAAGAAGACTTTTGAAAAACCTCAGTAAAATTCAAATAGATTGACTTTAGAATATACGTGTATTTATCATTTTTTTTCTTGACATCGGAAAATTTCTAAAATATTGCAAGCTTCTCAAATGTGAACATCCCTAGTCAAGAGACCCCTCAATTTCGAATCAGATAAATAGTATCAGAAGCCGAATTAACCAAATCTCCTGAATCCCGCCGAATTTGACAAAGCCGAATCAGTCAAATACCGGAAGACCCTTCGCATTCTTGACAAATCTCGCCGAATCGTTTAAATCCCGCAAAACCCTTCGCCTTCCTCACGACACCCGCCTCACGCTGCAGCAAGTACCCCGACACCCACAAGATTTCTCCCGCAAGAATTCTCCGCAACCCGCAGGAATTCTTCCGCCGACTCGCAGCAGCTCGTGAGGTCTCCTCCTAAGCTCCCGCTAGGGTCTCGCGACGTTCTCTTCGAAAGGCTCCCGACGACTCCCGCCGAAGCCCGCACCGTCGATCTCCCCAAGTCTCGATTTTGCTCTTCTCAAACCGCCTCACCGACTTCACCTCTAGGTATCCCCTCGCCCGAAGCATCCACTAATGAAGTTTTCTTTTTGAAAGTTCATTAACATTTTCAGTAGGGCTTCTCTCTAGATCTTCCATGGCTCCAAGGACGACTGCAGGTTTGATTTCTGGCTGCGAGCTGGTTTGCACTGGATTTTCTCATGCCTCGGACGAGTTCCGGAATATCATTCTAATGCTAGAAGAGGCTGGGCTAACCTTCGTATTGGAGCACCCTTGCAAAGTCCTGGATAAAGAGGTGCTGGAGTTCTTCTCTACCGCAAGACTCCGAGATAGAGACTCCATCATCAAGAGCAAGGTGGCTGGGACAAAAGTAAAGATGTCTGCCGATAAGCTAACTCGCTACCTGCAGCTTTCAAGTTCGGAGCAGGAGGACTATCTAGAGGACGAGGACAAAGCCAGAACTCTCTTGTTCTGCGGTCTTCCAAGAGGCACTCGATCAGTAAAGAGAAAAGAGATGAATGAAGAAGGGAAGCTCCTATCTGACGTCATTGGAAAAGTGCTCATCTGTAAGCCAGGCTCCCATGATCATATCTCCGGAGATATGTTCAAAATTCTCATAGCTGTGGTCTGCCGCAAGAGGTTCAACTGGGGGGAGTTGCTGTTCCAAAAGATCAAGGACACTCTGGGCACTCCAAGTTTCGGCCGCATCATCAGTCTATATCTCAACCAGCTCAACGGAGACAAGTTCGACATGAGCAGAGGAGTTCGTCTCCACTACTTGAAAAAGATGGATGCTACTGTATTTGATCGATGGGAGCGGCGCATCGGGCAGCCTGCTGTGGAAGAGCACGAGGAAGTATCTCCCGCAGTCTCCCCCGGTGAAATTCCTGATACTGTGACTGCAGGAATCGAGGGGGAGACTCAACCCACTCAAATGGATATAATATCTGAAATCGCCCAGTTGGCCAAGGATGCGGTAGCCGAAATTCCTGAAGTAAGTGAACCTGAGCTGGAGGATGAGGAGATCCTGAACAGAAATAGTCAAGGAACCGAAGCTGCAGCACTGGAAACTGATGATCGGGAATTGGAAGAAGCTGCTGACATAGATGAATTCTTGAATGAGGACGGAGAGGACGATGAAAATGAGGGACATGAAGTACTTGAGACTCCAGATACTATTGAACCTCCTTCTGATAAGTCTGCACCAGTGGAGGGGGAGTTAAATAAATCTACAGAGGCCGCCCACATTCCTCCTTTGGAGCCTGTGATTGTATCCAGCTCTACCGACACGTCTGCAGAAATGCAAGGCCCACAAGTGCCTCCTGCTATTCCGTTACGCGATGACCTAGTCACTCACACTGTACACATCATTCAGGGCATCGTAAATGAGCTTAAAGACTCTTTTGATACAGCTCAGAAAACACTGCTGAAAAAGATTAAGACTTCTGAAGATCTCATGCTTAAAAATATGGTAGAGATCAACCATAAACTGGATGTGATGGAGAAGAAATTTGACGAAAAGTATACCGCGGCTGGCACAGCTGTCACACTCCTAATGGCCGGTTTGAAAAAGAATACAGATACTCTTGCCGTCTTCAATCAGAACGCTCATGTTGTCGCCAACAACATTCAGAAGTTTGATGGTAATATGGTCACTCTAAACGCAAATCAGCAGACCTTGGTCAATGAATTCACCAAGACAACGAAGCATATTGATGACTCCCTGCACTCATATGCCAACTGCATAGCTGACGAAGCCAAAAAGGGGGAGAAAGAGTATATCGCTAAGCTGGCCGAGCTCCAAGAAAGCATGGATGCAAACTTCGCACAATCAAGCAAATACGTCTATGAGAGCTGCTGGTGGATGCTCCAACAGGCGCTAGGTACGTTAGGAGTCATCCTACCTGACAACCCTGCCGGTATTCATGTCCCTGTGACATCTAAGGCTGCTGAGGAAGTAAGTGTTGCTGAGGATGTTAGTGCAAGTATTGCTGCAGATATTCCCACACATGAAGCTGATGCTAGGGCTCTCTCCAAAGCTAAATTGAGGAGCATGTTTGACCAAGAGGCCTTAGCAAAAGCCAGGGGAAAGAGAAAAGTTCAGGAAGGGACCTCCAAGGAGACTCCAGCTGAGAAGCGAATCAGAATGAGTGAGGAGGATGTACGAAACGAAAGGTGGAGTCCAGTTTCAAGGAACATCATCTTAGACACCTTCCGGCTGCAAGAAAGAGGAGAGATCAATCGAAATGAAACATATAGCCAGTATGAATGGGAAACGCACAAAGCATTTGAAGCGAAACGCAACATCTTTTTCAGAAACAACAAGGATCCAGACAAAGTTGCTCCTCCTAGGTACTACCCGAAGCCCAAGGAATACATGGAAAGGCAAAGCAAAAAGTACTTGGCTCAAACTCTTAAGGGTGACGTAGCTAAGGACAAATAGTCATCATTTTATAGCTGGTCACTGTGTCTTAAGAACAATTAATGATTATTACATGTCGTATGAACGATTCTGGATTATATGTGAATACATTTCTCTTGGTATATATATATTTGAATGTGTGAATGACTCAAGTCCTGTTCTGATTCCATATATTCTCTTGTGTTGCATGTTTAATTTTTGAATGCTATGTTATTATTTGATAGGTGTTATTCATCTTAGCTAGTAGGGTTTTGGCTTCGTCAAATAGGGGGAGATTGTTGTGTATTGTATCCACGATTACCTGGATTTGAGGAAGCCACCCGTCAAGCTAAGATGAATTCACAATGTATTTGATAAACTTTTTCAAGTTGTACTTGCAGTTTCTCCACGCTAAGTGCACACCAATGTCAGGGTACAGTAGGTCAATATACACGGGTCTGCACGACGTAATCCCTCGTTGAGCAGATCAGTGTGTTGGCCTATGTGTACTCTCTCTATTGGAGTGCAATTACTTTCAAGTACAGGGCCGTTCATATGCAAGAAGAGACAAGGAGCATGGAGGATCAAGGAGAGCTCTTAGGGGAAGACGAAAATTCGTCCAAGGCAAATTCGACGAGAATCACTAGTGATTCTCGCCGAATCGACGAGAATCATCAGTGATTCTCGCCGACTCCTTCTGGCCATCTCAAAATGGTGCCAAGTAAGATTCGGCGAGAATCACTTGTAATTCCCGCCGAACCAGTGGCCAAGCAGCCCATGTACACAGTAAAAGTCGTTGAGAATCAGTAAGTGATTCGACGAGAATCACAAAACGATTCTCGACGAATCGTCGAGAATCACTTGGTGATTCTCGCCGATTCGTCGAGAATCGTCTGCGATTCTCGCCGATTCGTCGAGAATCGCCTGCGATTCTCGCCGATTTTGACTTGGCGTTTTCTCAGAATGCTGCTGGACCGGATTCTGCTTTTGGACTAGTTTGAACCGGAATTTGGGGATTTCTTTTGTGGGTCCCACAACGGTCAAATTTGCTGTATCTACAGGGTATAAATACATGGGTATTTTGAACAGTAAACTACGGAGAAAAAGGAACAGAAACCGAGCCGCAACCAAACCCTAGATCCGCGACTCCTCTCCGCCGCCGCCGTCGCGCTCGGGCAAGTACGTTGCCGCCGCTGATCGTTCTTCTTCGTGATCTCCGGCGACAGAAGCTTAGCAAAGCTTGAGTCTCACGTGTCTATCTAGAGATCTCTTGTCTCTCGATTTGTTGACCGGGAAAAACTCCTCCGTCCGAATCGATCGAGACGACCGATCCTAGAGTGACCGTTGGTAGACCTAGTTTGCTTCGCTACGAAGTTTGGATCTCCAAGTTCAGCAGCCGCTCTTCATCGTAGCCGCCGATCCCGAAGCTAGCCGCCGCTCGTGTGCCGCCGCCGGTTCCGGGGAGATCCTCTCCAAGTGAGACCAAGGTCGTAGACTCTTCATCGACTTCAAGAACACGTCGTCGAACAAAGAGGAACACCGTAGTCTCCAAAAGAAGTTTGTATCACGTCTACATTCTATATTTAATTTTGTTGTAAGGGAACTTTTGTTCCGAGTTGTAAGGGTTGGGTGCAACCCGTTGTGTGGGAGTGTTGACTCTCACGTGTGGAAGGGCTCCTTCCGTTAGTGATGGGATTGGATTTCAATCCCGTTGGAGAAGTGACCGAGTCGTCCCTTGTTGGGGAGATAGGTCGAAGGGGGAAAGTGGATGTACCCAAGTCGGGGAACCACTATAAATTTGCTGTGTATTCTGTGTGCTGTGCTTGTTGTTTTTATTGTGCAGGTACATCCGTAAATTCCGCAAAAGAACCACATGTCACCTATCTCCCCCCCATAGGTGCACATAGCTGACACTAGGTGGACTTTCATAAGCATCTGCAAGTAATGTGCCTGCAGCTTCAATTACGGTTCTATTTTTCCGTTCAGCTACCCCATTTTGTTGAGGAGTTCTAGGAGCTGAGAAGCAATGTCTGATACATTCCTTCTCACAGAACTCATGCATAATAAGATACTCAAACTCAGTACCATGATCACTTCTGATCAATGCAACATGAGTGGAGTACTCAATCTATATGGTCTTGAGAAAATCTGTAAGAACTTTGAATGTATCTGACATAGATCTCAGAAAGAATACCCAAGTAAATCTTGAGAAGTCATCTACAATAACTGGAGTATAAGATTTCCCTCCTAGGTTTGTACAACAATTGGGCCAAAAAGGTCCATGTGTTGCAAGTACAAGATCTTAGGTGAATCACTCTTATTAACTTATTTAAAGCTAGATTTAGTTTGCTTGCCTAATTGACAAGCCCTACAGAGGCCTTCCTTCTTGTAGGGACCAGACGTCAATCCTCTAACAAGGTTGTCTTTAGATAACCTAGCAATGTTTTTCATATTAACATGTCCTAATATTTTTTGCGATAAATCATTTTGATTGCTAACAAGATTAAATAAACAAATATTTGATTTTGAGATTGAAAATTAACTACAAATATGTTGCCTTGTCTATTTACAATTAAAACAGTTTGGTTTTATTTAGTAGAAATAATACAAGAGCTTGAGTTAAAAGATACCAGAGAACCTTCATCACATAGTTGACTTATGGAGATGAGGTTATGTTTCAGTCCACTTACTTATGTAACCTTTTTGAAAGTGACTGCTCCAATCTTAACTTCTCCAAAGCCTTCAGACTGGCCACAGTTTGAGTCACCAAAGATCACCTTTGGTCCTAGCTTGGACTTATAATTATTTAGGTTGTCCTTGCTTCTAGTCATATGCTTAGAGCATCCACTATCCAGATACCATTGTTGATTTAAAGCTGGACAGCTCTTTACCTGCACAGTAAAAAATTAGTTGTTCTTAACTCAGATTACCTTAGGCTCTTTATTTTTCTGATATGAAAATCTGGATATAACAGAAAATTCAGGTTGAGATTTATATCCTAAGGGATTGTATCTCCTAAGTGGAATTTCCTAATTAACAAATGGATTAACAGGTTTTCTAGGTTGATTAAAGTTCATGTTATAGTTATGATTTTTGTTAAGTCTCGCTGGGTTCGATGAAATGTTATAAGTTCGTCGATCGGAGTTCGACAAAATGGGATGAGATCGTCGATCTCTGCTTACAGAATGAATATATTCATTTTCTGTGCCCCATGTTCGTCAATCTCTGCTCGAAGAACCATATACGGTTCGTCGATCACAGTATGATGAATTATTATGGTTAATGTTGGCGTTCAAAGATCGTCGATCGGAGTTCCACGAACTAGACACATTTCATCGATCTGAAGTAGACGAAATCTGTCGAACATTGTTTTTATTTAGATTTCTCTTATTTTTATTCTTTTGTTTTTTAGAATTAAGTAAATCTTCTGTGTGTTGCTAATTGTTTATTACTTCTTTTCCTTTAGTTGAAACAAATTTTATGGGGGTTGATAATATATTTTTCTTTAAGTATGGGAGGTAAGCTTGATGAAGCACCTAAGCCCAGTTTGCCATTTAGTCTGGCATTGACTGTACTTGTGATGTGCATCAGCTTAAGGCTTCTCCCATTGAGAGATTCCTCAAGTTGCTTAGCCTCACATAATTCTGTTTTTAGAGAAATGATTTGTTCATTTGCTAAAACTAAATCATTCTTGAGCTTAGTGTTTTCAGTAAATAAATTGTCAAATTCAGCTTGCCTATCTCTTAGCATTTTGATTTCTTTTTCAGATTTGATTAAGTCATTACATAAAGCTTTGAATTCATTTTTAAAATCAGTAGAATTAAAATCAAATGAAGAGATGACCTGATCCTCTCCTGTCTCTGATTCCTCTTCTGATTCCTCAGAATGACTTTCTGCTTGATCTTCAGCATCAGGCCTGCTACATGAGGCATTGATTGCCATGAGTCAAACTTCTCTTGCCTTGGCTTCTTCTTTATCTTCACTGGAGCTGTAAGATGAGGTCTCTTCATCAGTATCACTCCAAGTTTCAGCAATGAAGCCTTTCTCCTTTCTTCTATATTTGCTGGAGGAGTGTTTGCTTGAGTGCCTGCTTGAATTCTTCCTGTTCTCTTTCTCTTTTCTTCTGTCTCTTTTCTGAGCTTCTGGGCATTTAGGAAGAATGTGCCCAGGCTTTCTTCATCTAAAGAAGATAATCTCCTTGGTAGGAGTTCTGTCATACTTGGGTTTGTCATCACTCTTGGATGGCCTTCTTATGAAGTCTTTCTTGGCCAATTTGTAGAACCTTTTGGCCAGCAAACTCATCAACTCTTCTTTGGCAGGAAGGGTTTCTGATACTTCTGTTGCTATGAAAGCAATATTATGCTCCTTCCTTGAAGAGGCTGAGGCCTTCAGTTCAGTAGCCTCTCTGGTCTTGATTAGATTTCATAGAATTTTAGCTTTCCCAGAAGAGACTCAGTGGATATCTCATTCAAACACATGGATTCTTTGATTGGCCAGATCCTGGAATCCCAAGTGCTGGGGAAGCACATCTGGATCATTCATTGATCTCAGTTAAGGAGATATCCTTATCCAGGGTCTTTAGTTAATTTATGATAACATTAGACCTGTTATACATCTCAGCTACTATTTTGGCAAGCGCGTGGTGGTAGGGCTAGCACCGATTACGTCCAGAGCAATAAGTCCAAATAAATCATTGTGTTAGTGCCTGTGGTAGAACTAGTGCTAGGCGGTAGCTCCATTCTACACCACTATCTCGACATACACAACACTTTTCTTCTCATCGTTCTCGACGCAGTGTTTAGTGTGCTAGCGTAGTGCGTTAGCACTAATGCCTGGCAGTAGGTCAGCAGCTCGACAAACCCGGCTCGACGCTCGTCGAGCGGATAGAACGTCACGGTAGGTGATAGCGCTTGGCGGTATCATCCACTCAATGCCACTATCTCGACGCACTCAACGCTTTTCTTCTCAACGCTCTAGACGCGGCGTTGAGTGAGCTAGCGTGGGGCGTTAGTACTAGCGCTTGCTGATAACTTCCCGAGCGCCAGGTCCATTTAATTCCAGCTACCGCTCAGGGGTAACTTCTAATGCCCAACGGTAACCTTTGTAGGAAGCTTCTTCTCTTCACATGAACCTGGCAACCTGCACAGTCTATCAATAGAAGACATGATCAAATACAATCTGGGAGTTGATATTCTCAAACATAGGGCATGTGAAACATCGGTTCCAACAAACTCCCCCTTTTGATATTATCAACTTCCGTTCATGATAAATAATCAATAAGATAGAGTGCGTGGATAAAGAATAAACATTATTGGCTACCAATAGGTTACAGGAGGTCCTCTATATGGTATCCCTACATATTCTCCCCCTATCTATATGTTCCACATGCTCCCCCTATCTATGTGCATTGCCCTTACATGTGACCTCTCCTAATCCCATACTCAAGAGCATACTCGTGAACATTTTATTCTCCCCCTTTGATAATATCAAAAGGGTGGGCAAGGCCAACCAGACATGCAGGATGAAAAATAGTAGAAATGATGACCATTGTAAGAAATAGCAAGTAGTGCACACACAAAGGTCAAGATAAACATTACAAGCATAGAGGTGACTCAACAAAAATATATATCAAAGAATTTTAACACACGAGTCACACAATGGAGCACATTAAATAGTCAGAGAAAATCAAGTTTCAGATTAATCAAGAATAGGACAACACAGAGTAAACTAACCACACAACAAGTACGTCTACAATGCTATAAGAGTAAGGAAGTAATCAAGTGAGACAAACATTGAAAACCATCATGAGTGTAAATCGTGTTCTAGTACGTATTGTGCGAAAGAGAAGGATAGTGTAGTTGTAGTCCAATTCTTATGCGCGGAAGTCTTAGACAAGGCAATGACATGTGTGCATGTAGTATCGAAAGCGAGATAACACCAAGAAAAAAATGCATATTGTCCATGTGAAGGTTGATTGCCTAGGAGCCTAACACAAGAGAAAGAAGATGAATGATCACCTTACATGTCATTCAATGTCATATCTAGGCAAAGAAACTAGGGGCACTAAGCTATAGATAGAGTCGATGCAAAAGATCGAAGTGAGTGTTTAGCTAAGGTGCTCATCCTCACAATGCTTATGAAGACTTATCAGTAGGAGTGAGTAGTGCTTGGGGAGACCGTGAAAAGAGATGTGATTGCAAGCATATTTTTATTTTGTTGTCATAGAGCTATCACTTTTGTGATCATTTTTTTATTCACAGAGCCCCGAGTCAATTGAAATCCATCCACCTAGATAGATACACTTTAACTTGTATACATACGACTTTTGTACTAGAGTTTTGGCCCAACGTTTCACACCTAATATAATCACAAATGTATCGTGACATTGATTATTCAACGTATTTCTAACGTGTTAGAATATAGTGTCACGATTTATAGCATGTGTGCATAGCATTTTTTCATCTTGAGTGCACCGGCTAGGGATGTGTGTATCATGTGAAGTCATTCCCTTATCTAAATACTCACATACCTAGAGGCATAGTTAACACACACGACCTCGTCTTATCGCACTAAATAGCTAAGCACCTATAGATTCAGCCCACTCTGACCGGAGGACAATGTTTACATAGATTACACGTCTAAACTCAAACACTATACGTACACGTTATAGTCTAAGCCACAGTCATGTGAGCCCCCAGGTGGATTATTATAAGTTGCCACTTAATGAAAAAGGTGTTACCACTTGTTAAGAGAATTATCATGATCGGGCATATGTAGAGTATCAACGACCTATGATTACTCCCCATACATAGATGCTTTCCATAAAAACTTTAAGATACTTCCCCTAAATCAAGAGATTGATGCGCGATATTCTCCCCCTTGTTGGTAGAATAGAAGGAGGGTAGAGGTGAGTGTATGTAATGAGAATTAAAAAGAGGTATATGTTAGAGAAGGAAACATGGGATACATTTAACAAGATCATAGGTAACACTCTACCACTTATTAGGCAAAATGTATGCATTATTGAAACAAGAAAAAAAAATATAAAGTAGCATTTTTAAGCACATAATACAACTTCATACTTATAGATTATCACTTATTGAGAGAGTATATATTCATGATTAAATACAAGTAGTACGCATAAAAATATGTTAAGCACTCTTAGGATGAACATATAAATTTTTTAAAATATTAACATATTAAGGATATGGAATTTCAAGCCTAATACGATGATGTTTTCAATTCAATACAAATCAAAGAGATGCTATTACATTGGAATTTTTTGCAAGCATGATTTCAAACTATCAAAGAGAGATACAAACCACAATGTGAGCTAATTTGCATTTTAAGTAAAATTAAACATTGTAGCGGTCATCCTTTGCTCTCTAGTGCATTTACTTGTGATTTTTGAGAATAATATAGGTATGCATTAGGATCCAATTCTCATGAATGGAAGTTTTATGAGAAATAATGATGTGTACAAATAGTGTTTTGATAAAGTATACAAGTGAATTAATCAAAACACATGACATATATAATGAACAAACATACCATTAAAATGCAAAAATAATATTATTTCCACTATTTTCAATGCACATGAGTAAGATTTGTAACTACCAAGGTGCTCTACATACATAATGCTTATTAAGACATATCAGGGAGTAGAGTAGTGCTTGGGGAATCACATTTATGCCATTTGAGTTTTATTTTAATTTCTGTGATCCGGTGTACTAAGAGAAATGGTGACAATTTTGTTTTCTACAAGACACTTTATAATTCTTTTTCCAAGGTGCTCAACCACTTATCAGGAGGGTGAGTAGTGCTTGGTGGAGTTTTCCTTGTCAATTTTTATTTGATTTTTATATTAGTGACAAAGGTCCACGAATTCACTTGTTGCTTAAACAATAGCAATTTTTGTAAAGACGCATTTCTCCAAAGAATAAGTGCATGAAAAAAACAAAGAATTGAAATACTCAATTCAGTGTAGTGTAGGTAATCTATTTATGCATTTTAATTATTATATTATTACACTACATAATCATGCAGGTATAAGATTATATAGGTTATCAAAATGGGTGAGTGAATAGTATCATTATCAAACATAAAACATTACTCATACTTAGAGGCACACCAAGCAATCCTACACATGTTTTCTATATTCAATTTCATTGCACATAGTAAGATAATATTCAAGGCATGATATGACAAAACAATGTTTTAAGAAACTTGACAATTAAATCAACCATTGTATTTAATCTTTAATTGATAGAATGTATTCATCCTTGACAATAAAAATGAATAATAAGCTGTTTTTATAAAAAAATTTTTGATATTTTTTAATAAAATAAAAAACAATAAACACACAAAGAGATATATAAATTTGTTTTCTTTTAAATTATTTTATAATCATATATCTATATATTTTTTAAAAAAATACTTGTGTTTTGTTTTCTAAAAATATGAAGGCTCAAAAAGATACATGATGCAAACACAAGATAGCATGATAGATTATAGTGCATGAATATAACGTACATGATAAGTAAAATAATGTTCATGGAGAAAATATGTGAATCCTAAGTATGCCCAATAATCCAATACCTAATCTATATGTCTACACCCTAGCCCCGAACTAAGTGACGAATGGGCATGAGGAGCTGCATAAATGTTGTAGGGTGTGGTTTTAATCCCATGTGAGCACAGAAGAACCCGGTCAACCTAACACTCTTTCGCCCCAGCGCCATACAAGGACCTACTGGAACCCTCCCCGGTTAAGGACAAGACATGGTTTACAAGTTAGCATTTCTAAAGCACACACACCTACGCCCACGCTATTGTGAGACATATTTATTGGGTGAATGATCCCATGGATATTAGGACAGCGTGATAAAACGATTATAGAAGGTAAATTATAGACTCTTGGCAATGATATGACTTTTATTCCAATTTATTCAATTAGATTGATTTATCATTAATCTCAATAAGAGAAAGTCATATAGCGTAAGTATATCTAAGGTGTCCATGACATGTTGGCTTAAAAAATTCAAAACCAAAAGCAAAAACAAGACAAAACAAGAACAAAAAGAGAACAATATGCATATCGTGAAGTAGATTATCGAGTACTCTCCGTTTAACTAGTTTCTACTTCATGCAATTGTTGGATACTAATGGATAATAGATTTAGGTATCCAAAAGGATCCAAGTGTTGCGGTTCCTTTGGGTACCCAAACAGAGCGTGATAGACCATGAGTTGTTAATAATGAATGTGCCCCTTCAAGTGGAATAGGTGTGCTATTTTGAGTGATGGGCCTCCATTCATACTTTGGTTTAATGTTATTTTTTGTTGCCAATTTCCTTTTAGATTTCCACGAGTTCTTATTTGATGAACTTCAGTAGAACAATTTTGCGTTGAAGGCTTAAATGTGTTGAAATTATTCTCTAAGTTAAGATTATGTTGCTTAACATAAGGACTGATAGTGTAGTGATTCTTCGAAGGAAATTTACATTCATTTGATTTTAAACTGGGAGTGACTTGAGGTTGCAAATGACGATGATTCTTCTGATCTGGAGTTTCATTTACACGCACTTGACATTTTTTACTCCCTTTGATTGACTTAGTTTGTATATGACAATTCATATTCAACATGCTTTTAGGTTTTGCTTGAAACTTGGCAGTTGTGTGTTGTGAGCTCATAAACATAATTTCCTTAAGCATATTGATTTTTGTATATAATTCATTATTTTTAATTTTAACATTATATCTAGTTTTATTGTACGTGATTGTGCTATTTTTAAGAGTAGAGACTACAAATTGTATATGAGATTCATACTTACTCCTAAATTCATTGAATGTCTCATTCATTTCTTCGATTTCAACTTTATATTTTTGCATTCGACATAGTCACTTTTCAATGATGAGTTTTCTAGACATAATTTATCGTTGTGTTCTTTTGTAAGTTGAAGCTCTTGTTCAAGAACATTATATTTTTTCTTTTATTTCTTTACAATATATACAAAGTGTAGAAATTTTATTTAAAGAGAAGTTGGGAAGACAAATCGCATTTGCGGTAGATTCTACATTAACATTTGCTTTTAAAAGGTTATTTTCTAAATGTAGTTTTGAATTAACACTTTTTCAGTTTCTTAATTCTAAGTTTAGCCGCATCTAGGATATTCAATGTAGAAACAGAATTGCATAAAAGAAAGGAATTTGTTTTTCTTACTGTGCTCTTGGACAAGGCATTATTTGAACACAAGGTTCCTTTGTGTTCTTCCTTTTGGTTTTCCTCGTCCAACTATATGTTTTCATCTTCCCTTCCGCTTGATGTGTTTGTCTTGTCTTCCTCTGAGAGCAAATCTCCATTTGGTTCTTCACTTGTATCCATGAGAAATTGACCGGATTCAATATCTATAGTGGGAGAACTATACGTTAGCTCAAGAAACTTCCAGATATCATATGCAGCTGGAAGCGTATAGATAAGTTTGAAAATGTCTTATCCAAGCCCACAAAATAGACCATTCATAGCTTTGGAATTCAAATAACATTCGTGCTTATTTAAGATATTCGTTGGCTTGACACACGTGATGTTCCAAATTTCTATGTCTAATAATATAAGGAATTTCTTCATCAGTGATCACCTTTCGTTATAGTTTAATCTTATGAATAAAGGTTGTGCAAACGAATTTTCAGTGTATGAATTTTCATCCCCACTTGTCGATTCAAGGTCAAGGTTGGCCATTATTCCTGATGGTGAAACCGTTTTGGAATAACATCCCTCTGATACCACTTTTTGGATCTTGTGGCAAACCTTAGAGGGGGTGAATAAGGTTTAACACGTTAAATGGAATTTAAAAATATTTCGCACCAAGAAATCAAGTCCTGGAAGCTACCATGGGGAGTTAGGTATCTAACGTGCTGCGGTACGTCTGTGGACTCATTTTCCTACGAAAGTTCGTTCGCAAACCCACAATACAAACACTTACTTTATACAACCAGAACAATCACACAATCAGATGAAGAAGAAATAAAAGTTCCATTGCATGAATAATAATGACAGTTGTTCTAGGTGATTACACGAACGTGATCTCCGTGACGCCGAAGATCGATGGCGATGAAATATAAAAACTCTTTTGGTTTTTTATACCGACCCACTACTCGGACCAGTTGGCTCTCTCCCTTTCTCTCCAAGAAAGGTCTTCGAGCCGCTCTTCACCTCCACGCAATGAAGGGTCTTAGAGCCCCGCTAGATCCTACAGATCTAGATGACCTTATTCCCAGGATGATTTCCCATAGAATCCTTCCCCAGAATCTGATGTCCTCTATCGGTCGATTTTCCTCTCCTTAAGATTTAGAAAAGTCAAAAGTTTTACAAAAACAAGAGATATAAATATTCAAAAGAATGAAGTTCTCCCTCTTGAAGACTACTCCGTGGAGTTATCCGCGGCCGGTGCTTAAGATCTTCATTTATTGGCAACCGGTAGGCTCTTCGTGTTCGTTGTAAATCTTGGATCTTCGGAGCCTTTCGATCAGGAGCATGAGGGAGACGACTATCTTCTTCTTTTATGGAGACTTGTGGAAATGGAGTGCAAGAAGGCGGCCGAACCATAGAATTAACGAACTCCCGTCCTTTTCTTTTCACCAAATCCTCAGGCACAGAAACCAAGATGGCCATTGGTATGTCTTCATGAAAATAGGCTACCGCCGATGGTTAGACTAGCGCCCGGCGGTAGGTTTGCGCGTTTGTTGTGCCAGCTATCCTCTAAATCTGGAAGGAAATATTCAAAACAAATATTTGTGATTTCAAATATGCTAGCGCCACGCGGTTACCGCTTCCGCCGCGCGGTAATGTTAGACGTAATGATTTGCCATTCAGCAAGTGTGGTGCGGTAGCGCTAGCCTTTATTTCTTCCAGAGCGCTAAGCCCAAATAAATCATTGTCTTAGCGCTTGCGATAGAACTAGTGCTTGGCGGTAGCATCCATTAAATGCCACTGTCTCGATGCACTCAACGCTTTTCTTCTCAGTGCTCTCGCCACGGTGTTGAGTGAGCTAGCGCGGTGCATTAGACTAACGCCTGGCGATAGGTCAACAACTCGACAAACCCGGCTTGACGCTCGTAGAGCGGATAGCATGATGTGGTAGGTGATAGTGCTTGGCGTTAGCATCCACTCAACTCCACTATCTCGGCACACTCAACACTTTTATTCTCAGCGCTCTCGATGCGCCGTTGAGTGAGCTAGCGCAGGGCGTTAGTATTAGTGCTTGCTGATATCTTCCCGAGCACCAGGTCCATTTAATTCCAGCTACAGCTCAGCGATAACTTCTAACGCCCGGCAGTAACCTCTGTAGTAATCTTCTTCTCTTCACTTGAACCAGATAACCTGCATATTCTATCAACAGAAGACATGATCAAATACAATCTGGGAGTTGATATTCTCAAACACATGACATGTGTAGCATCGTTTCCAACACCATTCACATGGGTTCTTTTAAGGATGAAAAATAATGCCAAGTAAGTCATGAAAAAATAGGGGGAGGTTTTTTTCAGAAATAAAACTACATTTAATAAAAAAATTTGAGAACAACCTTTATAAATTGAACGTTTCTATATTTCAAAACAAAGCTTGGAGTAAACATAATTGAAATCTAAGGTTGTTATTTTCTTAACAAAAAAATGTGCAACTATTTAGATAAATTAGAAGTGGTACTGAAAATAAGTCCCTTATCTAAATAAAACTAAGCATAAGAAAATTTTTAAAACTTAACCCCATATATCAAATCTATCAATCTCCAATTAATAAATGAATAGTAAAAAAAGAATTAATAAAATTCGCTTATAAATAAACTCGTAACGAAATTTTTGGAGAGCGAAAAGGGTTAAGAATGGTATATTCGATTTATTTGTTTTGTAATAAACAAATTTTTTGGGATTTCTTTTTTGAGTTTTTATCATTTTTTGTGTTTTTTGATTATTACTTTTTTTTGAATTTTAGAGTTATTCTCTTTTTTTTGGATTTTTCTAATTATTTTATATCTTAATATTTTTATCAATTAATTTACAAGAAATGGGAGAGAAAGAGATGCTAATTAAAAAGAAGAGATGGAGGAAGAGAAAGATTATTTTAGAAAAAGATTTACGAAGTAAACAATATACTTTTATTTTGAATTTTTGTTTTATAATTTTTTTAAAATTTTTATTTTATGACTTTTTTGGGGTTTATTGATGATAAAACCAAACAAAAAATTATTTGAGTTTTAAATTTTTTGTATTTTTTATATTTTTAATCAGTGCAGAATATAGAAATGCAATACAGGAAATAAAGAGAACACCCTCATACTTAAATCCAACATTATCCCCAATGTTGCTATGGAAGTATGCAGAATGAGAAAAAATAAAATACAGGTATGTACATAAATAAAGACGAGGGGGGCATCCCATAAACGACTTCGGAGAGGCTCGAGTTGAAGCCCTGCATCATTTAGAAAAAGAAAAGAAAAAAAAACAATTCCGTTATATGGATTTTATTTGGTAGCGGGAGGTTTTTATTTGTAATTTGCGCCATAATAATCTATTTACTAGCTCGACTTGGTCATATGGTTCCGGGTGATAGGGGGTGGCAAGTGTGGGTGACTCGTAAGTAGCTAACGTCTTAGCTATATGAGCGCAACAGAAATGCGTTCTGCTATCGCCTAAAATAACGGGAGGACTGCCCAAGCGAGAAAACAAATATATAATTCTTAAAAAGTTTTTGGGTGTTTGAAAAAACGTTAGAATAAAATATAGATACGGATAATTTTTGTGTGGTTTTCAGTAGATTTTTTGATTGTTTTGGTATTTAGTTTTTTGTTTTTTAGTTTTTAGGTTTATTAGATATTTTTTGTTTTTAGTTTTTAGATTTTTGGTTTTTTCAGTTTTTTTTAGATTTTTTTAGTTTTTTAGAGTTTTTTTGTTTTCTTGTTTCTAGATTTTTTGTTTTTTGTTTTTAAGTTTTATAGAGAAATATATGAAATAATAATAATAATATAATTTTTGAAATTCTTTGTTTGGTTTTTTAAGTAATTTTATTATTATTATTACTATTATTATTGTTTTTGTTGGCCATTTTTGTTATATATATAAATAAAAATATGGAAAATTAATAGTTTTTCAGAGATCGAAATAACAATTCGAAAGTTCCTCGGCAACGGCGCCAAAAACTTGATGGTTAAAACTCGCGGTGCCCCGGGTAGTTTATTTAGAAATAAGGATGGTTTGTTTATTTATGAAGGACAAGGAGCACAGATTTATTATATATATAAAAAAGTTGAAACCGAGTTTTAACAAAAGGAGGCAAGTGCACCTATCGAGTGTGGTACACGATATTCCAGTGGGGAATATCGGGGTCGTATTATTCTCGTGGACAAGTTGATTATTTCTACTCTTCCCCAGAGGGACTATTATTTTACCGAAGTTAACTTGTCGAGTTATTATTTATTTATATAAAAAAAGAAAAATAGACTTAAAAAGCCGATGAAGAATTAGCGCAGCGGTCCCGAAATGAATTTAAACTAAAATAACCTTCAATAAATAGATATCCTAAATTTTGAATTAATTAAGACGGAGACTTGGCCGTGGAGGTTCCATAAAAATGAGCTCACCTATCTCTAGGACTATCGCTCACCTGAACATTAAAAATATTCAACTGGGCTCTCGCCCGATGAATGATTCCTGTTAATGACCGCATTATGCTAAGAACCTCCACGGCCAAGTCTCTCAGCCAGGCTCTCGCCCGTTAATGATTCCTGTTAATAAGGTAGAATTTCGCACCTCCTCTCTCGAGGGTTAGTGCAGAACTCCATTTACCCAACGATGATCACTCCATACGCACGGCCTCTCAGCTATCTACCGTATGGATTATGGAAAAAGAGCCCACAAATCGATATGTGGTTCTACGCGTCGTAAACCCGGGGAAAAACTTAAGAAAATTTAGTTAACGAGAACTCAAGGATCTTTAATTATTTAGAGCGATTTTATTTGTCTAATGCTCTTCGATACTGAGCGCTAAGAGCGATTAGCCACTCATCAGAATGGGGACGGCTTACGAAAAGAAATGTATAATTGAAAGTGCAACTCCTACTCAAATGAGTAGGCGAGAAATGAATGTAGTAAATGAATGTAGTAAATGAAAACAATAACGAAAGCAGTAAATTGCGAGTCATAATAAAACAAGTAGGTGGGAAATGAAAGCGATAAAATTGCAAGTTCTACTCAAACGAGTAGGCGGGAAATGAAAGCAGTAAAATGACAAGTCCTACTCAAACGAGTAGGCGGGAATTTAAAGCTGAAAATGCGAGTGTTACTCAAACGAGTAGGCAGGAAAGGACAAGTCCTACTCAAACGAGTAGGCGGAAAATTAAAGCAGAAAATTAAAGCAGAAAAATCTATCTCATACACGCACACACTCTACAGGGATGAAAGATAACATTAAAAATTCTAACTCATACACTAACGCGCACAAATGAAAACAACAAAAAAATAAAGTGACTGAAAAATTAAAACAACTATATTCCTACTCCTAGAACTCTCTAAAAAGACATAAAAGGGTGAAGTAAAAATAAAAAGAGCAAACATTTTTAGACATAAAAGATAAAATCAAAGTGTTTCAAAAATTAAAATGATAACTTTTTCATTCTTATAATTTTATAAAAGAGTTTAAAGAGTGGAAAGTAGGGTAAGGAGAACAAAAGTTTTACAAAAATCAAAACAATAAGTTAAAAGAAATCAAAACCACTTTAAAATCATCTTTATAAATTCGTAAGAATGAACATAAAGTGTTCAAAAAATCCTAAGTCTAATCAAAGCTAGGCAACAAAATAACTAAAACATAAAATCATAAATCTACTCTCAAACACACACACACACACACCCATAGAAAGAGAAAAACAAAAACAATGATAAAACAAAATAAGATTGCTTAAGGATGAGCACGAAATGAAATCCATAACAATATAAGGAGAAGAAAAAACACATATTTTATTAAGATGAAAATGGAGTTACATAAAAGCTAAAGCAAACACTAAAGTGAGGTGGAGAAATTGTCCAAACATAGCTTGGAAATCACCTCAGCTGCCCAACCTTAAACAAAATGGTTCAGCAAAAGGAATAATTGATCTTACAGCAAAGATCTATTTATAGAAAAAATTTCAAATTACACGCTCTAGGTTACGGGCTTGTTGGGGGCGTGTCAGTACTGGCGCTGAGGTGAAGCCAAAAAATAATTGTCGGTTGCCTATAGGGATGTCCACGTGGAAGTCACGGGCGTGACCTTGCGGTCACGGGCATGTAGGGGACGTGTCAGGAAGGTGCATTTTGGGAAGGCGTCGTCTTATTGCACGCCGACGACGTCTTGTCTGGGACAAGTGGATTGGTCAAGGGCATGTCGAATATTGACACGGGCATGATGGGGTGTTCGACAAACGTCGAATGGCGAATATCGAGCTTGATGCATTGAGCGTCGAGACGGGATTGACACGGGCGTGTAAGCGTATGTCGCGGACATGTTCAACAAATTGTCGAACGCCGATCGTCGAGTGTTGAGTGGCGTGACACGAGGCATATCGGACTGAACACAGGCGTGTCATTATCGGACACGGGCATGACTTCATTTTTTATTGCATGTGGCTGATTTATGGTGGAATTAAAGCAACACGCCCTAGTCACAGGCGTGACCGAGAAGTATACGGGCGTGTACTTTGAAATTTTCTGAAAAATAAAATAAAGCTAAGTTTCAAAATATATACAAAAATGCATATTATTAAACAAAAATAACTAAAAGTAATGGAAATAAACTAAAACGAGTTAATTAACGTACGTAAAATATGTATATTTACAACTTATCAAATATCTCCATACTTAAGCTTTTGCTATTCTAAAGCAAAAATTGGAGATATACTTATAAGGAATTAAAGAAATCCTAAGTTTAGCTACCGCTTGAAATAATTGAAAGAAAGATCGAAAAAATTATCAGGGGTATAAGAGTTAAGTCCTAAATTATGACAAAAATTTAAACAGAGGAAGAGTTTTAACTAAAAAGAAACTTCTCGATATAATCAAATAGAAAGCAAAAATTGTAATTGTTAGGTTAACAAAATAGATTGGAATTATAGAAACTTTAGCTTATAAGAATTAAAAGAAATAATGAAATTTAAAAATTATGATCTCAAAAAGATTTTAAATTAATTCTAATTCATAAAAAAGGGATGTTGATTTATGAAGAGGGTTTTTGTTTAGAGGTGAGGTATATTTTTTTGCTCAAACTCTAATAAAATTTTTTGTTTGAATGTGGATGTTTAGGAAAACAAAATCTTATTTTCCAAAACATATAAATTTTTTTTGAACAACTTCATATTAACCCAATGTATATGTATAGGGGTAATGAATTTTATCCTCTTAATCCGTAACATATAATCTTTTTAAATATTGGATGCCTATATTTACAGAATGAAATCTTATTCTCATTGACATAGGTTCTTTTAAGGATAAAAAATCATGCAAAGTAAGACATGAAAAAATAGGGGGAGTTTTTTTTCAGAAAGAAAACTATATTTAATAAAAAAATTTTGAGAACAACCTTTATAAATTGAACGTTCATATATTTCAATACCAAGCTTGGAGTAAACATAATTGAAATATAAGGTTGTTATTTTCTTAACAAAATAAATGTGCAACTATTTATATTTATTACAAGTGGTACTGAAAATAATTCTCTTATTTAAATAAAAAGAAGCATAAGAAATTTTTAAAATTTAACCCCAGATTTCTAAATCTATCAATATCCAATTAATAAACGAATAGTAAACAAAGAATTAATAAAATTTGCTTATAAATAAACTTGTAACAAATTTTTTGGAGAGCGAAAAGGGTTAAGAATGGTATATTCGATTTATTTGTTTTGTAATAAACACAATTTTTTAGAATTGTTTTGAGTTTTTTTCATTTTTTTGTTTTTTTTATTATTATTTTTTTGGATTTTTAGAGTTATTCTCTTTTTTTGGATTTTGCTAATTCTTTTTTTATTTTTTATATTTTTATCAATTAATTTACAAGAAAGGGGAGAGAAAGAGATGTTAATTACCTAAAAAAGAGGGGGGAAAGAGAAAGATTATTTTACAAAAAGATTTAGAGAGAAAACAATACTATTTGTTTTTTGAATTTTTGTTTTATAATTTTTTTTGAAAATTTTGTTTTATGAATTGTTTGGGTTTATTGATGGTAAAACCAAACAAAAAATTATTTGAGTTTTAAATTTTTTGTATTTTTAATAAGTGCAGAATATAGAAATGCAATAAAGGAAATAAAGAGAACACTCCCATACTTAAATCCAATATTGTCCCCCATGTTGCAATGAAAGTATGCAGAACGAGAAAAAATAAAATGCAGGTATGTACAAAATAAAGAGTAGGGGGTGAACTTCCCTTAAATAACTTCGGGGAGGCTCGGTTTGAAACCCTGTATTATTTAGAAAAAAGAAAAGAAAAAAATAATTTGACTATGCGCCATATTAATCTATTTACTAACTCGACTTGGCCATATAGTTCCGGGTTGTATGGGCTGGCAAGTGTGGGTGACACATAAATAGCAAACATCTTAGCTATATGAGTGCAACAGAAATGCGTTCCCCTATAGCCTAAAATAACGGGAGGCGTGTCGAAGCGAGAAAAGAAATATATAATTCTTAAACAGTTTTTGGGTGTTTGAAAAAAAGTTAAAATAAAATATAGACACGGAAAATTTTTTTGTGGTTTTTAGTAGGGTTTTTTAGAGTTTTTGTTTTTAGTTTTTTTTTTAGTTTTTAGGTTTATTATATGTTTTTTAGTTTTTAGTTTTAAGATTATTAGTTTTTTCAGTTTTTTTAGATTTTTTTGTTTTATAGAGTTTTTTGGTTTTTTAGTTTCTAATTTTTTTTGTTTTTTTGTTTTTTAGTTTTTATAGAGAAATATATGAAATAATAATAATATAATTTTTGAAGTTTTTTGTTTCATTTTTTAAGTAATTTTATTATTATTATTATTAATGTTTTTGCTGGCCATTTATATATATATATATATATAAATAGATAAAAATAATAGTTTTCTAGAGTTTGAAATAACAATTCGAAAGTTCCCCGTCAACGACGCAAAAAACATGATGGTTAAAACTCGCGGCGCCCCGGATGGTTTTTTTAGAAATAAGGATGGTTTGTTTATTTATGAAGGACGGGGCGCGCACATTTATTATATATAAAAAAAGTTGAAATCATGTTTTAACGAAAGGAGGCAAGTGCACCTATCGCGAGCAGTACAGGATATTGCGGTGGGGAATATTAGGGTCGTATTGTTTTCGGGAACTGGTTGATTATTTCTACACTTCCCTGGATGGACTATTATTTTACCGAAGTTAACTTGTCGGGTTATTGTTTATTTATATAAAAATGAAAAAATATACTTAAAAAGCAGACGAAGAATTAGCGCAGTGGTACCGAAACGAATTTGAACTAAAATGACTTTTAATAAATAGAGATCCTAAATTTCAAATTAATGAAGTCGGAGACTTGGCCATGGAGGTTCCATAAAATGAGCTCACCTATCTCTAGAACTATCACTTACCTGAACATTAAGACTATTGAACTAGGCTCTCATTTGATGAAGGATTCCTCTTAATTCCCGCATTATGCTAAGAACCCCACTATTGGGTGGGGAACCCAATCCGATAGAATTCCGCGCCTCCTCTCTCGAGGGTTAGTGTGGAACTCCATTTACCTAAGGGTGATCGGTCCATACTCACAGCCTCTTAGCTAGCTAGTGTATGGACTATGGAAATAGAGCCCACACATCGATATGTGGTTCTACGCATCGTTAACCCGGGGGAAACTTTAAGTAAATTTAGTTAACGAGAAAACGAGGACCTTTAATTATTTAAAGCCATTTTATCTATCCCAATGCTCTTCGATACTGAGGGCTAAGAGCGATTAGCCACTCATCGGAATGGGGATAGCTTACGAAAAGAAATGCATAATTGAAATTGCAAGTCCTACTCAAATGAGTAGGCGGGAAATGAAAGCAGTAAATGAAAGCTGTAAATGAAAGCAGTAATGAAAGCAGTAAATTGCGAGTCCTACTCAAACGAGTAGGTGGAAAATGAAAGCAAAAAAATTTAAAGTCCTACTCAAATGAGTAGACGGGAAATGAAAGCAGTAAAATGACAAGTCCTACTCAAACGAGTAGGCGGGAATTTAAAGCTGAAAATGTGAGTCCTACTCAAACGAGTAGGCGGGAAAGGATAAGTCCTACTCAAACTAGTATGCGGGAAATTAAAGCCGAAAAATCTATCTCATACAAGCACACAATATACAGGGATGAAAGAAAACATTAAAAATGCTAACTCATAAACTCACGCACACAAACAAAAATAAGAAAAAAACAAAGTGACTGAAAAATTAAAACAACTATATTCCTACTCCTAGAACTCGCTAAAAAGACATAAAAAAGTTGAAATAAAAATAAAAAGAGCAATAGTTTTTAGAAAAAAAAAAAAGATAAAATCAAAGTGTTTCAAAAATTAAAATGATAACTTTTTCATTCTTATAATTTTATAAAAGAGTTTAAAACGTGGAAAGTAGGGTGAGGAGAACAAAAGTTTTACAAAAATAAAAACACTACGTTAAAAGAAAACAAAACCACTTTAAAATCATTTTTATAAATTCATAAGAATGAACATAAATAGTACAAAAATCCTAAGTCTAAGCAAAGCTAGGCAACAAAATAACTAAAACATAAAAGCGTAAATCTACTCTCATACACACACACCCATAGAAAGAGAAAAAAAAACAGAGTAAAACAAAATAAGATTGCTTAAGGATGGGCACTCAAATGAAATCCATAACAACATATGGAGAAGAAAAACACATATTTTATTAAGACGAAAAAGGAATTACATAAAAGCTAAAACAAACACTAAAGTGGGGGGGGGGGATAAATTCTCCTTATATAGCTTGGAAATCACCTAAGCATCCCAGCCTTAAGCAAAATGGTTCAAAAAAAATAACAATTGATCTTACCGCAAAGATCTATTTATAGACAAAAATTTCAGATTACACGCCGCAGGTCACGGGCGTGTAGGGGCGGGGGGGGGGGGGGGGGGGGCATGTCAGTACTGACGCTGAGGTGAAGCCGAATATTCATTGTCGGTTGACTTTGGGGCTGCCAACGTGGAAGTCACGGCGTGACCCTGCGGTCACAGGCGTGTAGGGGGGCGTGTCAAGAAGCTTTATTTAAGGAAGGCATCGTGTTGTTTCCATGCCGACGACGTCATGTTTGGGACAGGTGGATTGGTCACGTGCGTCTCGAATATTGACACGGGCGTGACGGGGAGTTCGACGAATGTCTAATGGCAAACGTCGAGCTGGAAGCGTTGAGCGTCGAGACGGGATTGACACGTGCGTGTTGGGGCATGTTCAACAAATCGTTGAACGCCGATCGTCGAGTGTTGAGTGGCGTGATACGGGGCGTGTTGGACTAAACACAGGCGTGTAATTATCGGACACGGGTGTGACTTCATTTTTTATTACAGGAGGATGATTTCTGGTGGAATCAAAGCAACACGCCCATGACACAGGCGTGACCTAGAAGTACACGGTCGTGTACTTTGAATTTTCTTGCTTTTTCTGAAAATTTTCAAAAAATAAAATAAAGCTAAGTTAGAAAATATATACAAAAATGTAGCATTTAATTAAAGAAAAATAACTAAAGATAACAAAAATAAACTAAAATGACTTAATTAACGTACGTAAAAATACGTATATTTACACTTATCTGGGACTACACTTTCCAGATATATTATACTCCCAAGAAGGGCATGTTGGTTGCACATGCATGATGAACATCTGATCCAGGAGTTGGAGGCCTTAGATATTTCTTTTGTTGACAAGAATTCTACTACAAATGCATGCTTGAACTGCACGGAGGTATATTATTACCTCACAGACAAGGTTTGACGAGCAACGAAACTTGTTGAGAGTATGAAATACTATGCAGCGGTGGGGTCAAATCCCCAATTCTCCTTGGATGATATAATTTTGAGAAAAGAGGGTCGTTTGTGCATCCTGAATGTGGGTAAGCTACTGGAGGAATTGATGTATGAAGCTCACTTCACGAAGTACTAAATTAACCTATGGAGCACAAGGATGTATAAGGACATGAAAAAGAGGTTCAGGTGGCTGGGATTGAACAAAGACATAGCTCTTTATGTGGAAAAGTGCAAAACTTGTACCTTAGTAAAAGCTGAATCTCAGAAGACTGCAGGTTTCCCTAAGTCATTACCAATTCCGGTGTGGAAGTTTTATGAAATCTCTATGGATTTTGTAAACCGGCCGCCGAGATCACAAAGCGGGAATGATGCTTTGCGGGTGATCGTTGATCGATTGACAAAGGTATCGCACTTCATACTAGACAAGAAGGACCATTCAGTGGAAAAGTTGGCTAAGTTGTACATGGACAACATAGTATGATTGCACGGTGTGCACCGTAGCATCATTAGTGACCGAGATGGGCTCTTTACTTCAACTGATTGGAGGGTAATTAACTAGTTATTGGGTATGAAACTGCAGTTCAGTATAACCTTTCATCCGCAGAAGGATGGTCAGATCGAGAGGACCTACAGAACAATGGAGGATATGCACTGGATGTGCTCCTTGGAGTTTGGAAAGAGGCGGGAGAACCATCTCTACATGATCGAGTTCGCCTATAATAATAGCTATCAAGCTTGCAGTCAGATGGCACCCTTCGAAGTTTTATATGGTAGGAAGTGTCGTACTCATTTAGCTTGAGGGGAAATTGGCGAATCAAAATTGTTTAAGCGTAAAGAGATCGAAGATGCAAATTCGACTATACGCGCTTTAAGAGAGCGGCTATTTGTAGACCAGGATAGGCAGGCAAAGTACCACAATGCCATGCACCGAAACGCGGAGTTTGCGGTGGGCGATTGGGTATATTTAAAGATAAAGTCATTCAAAGGCGTGTCCAGGATTCGACGCTTTAAAAAGTTGAGTCTGAGATATCTTGGTCCATTTGAAGTGGTTGAGCGAGTTGGAGAAGCTGCCTATCGATTAGCTCTTTCGGCGGAGCTAAGTGGCTTGCACAATTAGTTTCACATATCGATGCTGCGAAATGCTGCGAAAATGCCAACTGAAGTTGTTACGGATGATAAAATACAGGTCAACAGTGGGCTGACAATGAAGGTTAGGCCCATTCGGATCAAGGATATGGAAGTCAAGCATCTATGGAACAAGACAATCGGGATGGTCATTGTCCGTTGGGACAATTGTGGCAAAGAAGAAATGATAAGGGACCGTGAGCAAACCATGTGCGATGAGTTTTCCAGAGTTATTTATAAATTAATGTTGTAACATTGTTTTGTGAAGGAACAATAAGTTGAAACATATTAGTTACTGTTTTTATTACCTACAGATGAGTAAATTTCAGAACGAAATTTCTATAAGGACGGGAGGTTTGTAACGCCCCAAAAATGGAAACAGAACTTTTGATAGCTATCATCGGGCGACAGTGGGTATCACTGGCGATAGAAATAACACACAACACACTCGATACTTTCAAGTGTTGAGTAAACTCAAAGACTCTTTGAGTAAGATACTATCGCATGGTGATAGTGGGTATCGCCTGGCGATACCACTCAACACACTCAATGCTTTCAACAAAGCATTGAGTAGACTCAACATACTTGACGCTTTCGACGAATCATCGAGTGAGCTATCGAGTGGTGATAGTGGGTATTGCTGGGAAATACTGCCACATGTAGCTTGACACGTGTCGGATGGCCGGATAGTCGCTGAAGAATAATGGTTGACTAGAGTCAAAGCATCTACCGACGATATCAACAAGACGATAGCGGATATCGTCGGGTGATAGAGTTAACTTTGACTTGTCAGCTAAAATTGTGGCCATTGCTTTTTCTGTAAGAAATGATCCTGTGGCTGGGACTAGTCCCGAGACCACTTAAGTAGAGGAGTGGAGAGAAGAGAAGTAATTTCTCTTTTCTCAATCTATCTCCTACTTTTCATCCAAGCTCTTGATAGAAAAGAGCTAAGGAAGAAGAAGGTTGTGGCTGAGCTCAACAATGCTTGGTGAAGGATATCCCGGAGTCGAAATTGAGAACTAAGGCAAGATCCATGAAGAGGAAAGTGATGCTCTCCTTTCCAGCTGGATAGAAGGATTGCTAATGGCTCCAAAACGAACTACAAGGGTAACGATCTTCTTTCTTGGACAAGGGAAGTCCTCCTTTTTGCATAGGCGTGGAATCCCCCACAAAGAGGTGGAAAAGTAAAGGGAATCCCATTGGTTTGATACATTAAATCACCGGGTAGTTTTGCATATAGATCCAGAAATTGTAGTACGGAATAGGCATGTTGTGTGAACCCCATCCGGACAGGTTGGTCTGGATTAGCGATATTTTATTTTGCATGCCGGAGAAGTCTCCGAGTATAAACGGGTCGTTTATGGGGTCTACTGGGTTGTGCATGTAAAGTGGGAGTAGAAGGAAGTACTGGAGATATTCTTCAGGAAACTACCCAAAAAATATCATAGTTTGCATAACTGTTGGATATCGCCAGGCGACAGCGAGTATCACCAGCGATAGCTCCCAATGAGCTCTAATTGATGTGAAAGACCATTTTTCTGGCAAGATGTTCCAGTTGTGCCTGAGTCTGGGTACAGAAGGAGAACTTCTATTGTTAACGCCAGGCAATAGTGACTATCGTCGGCGATAACTCCAAAATAACATTTTACTTGTGTAGCCTGTCTCGTGAAGACCGTGTGGGGCTAATATGTGAGTTGTGAGCCTGGGGCCTAGCTTTAATTGTCACGAGAGCCATTGTGCATAACTTGAGTTATGTGTTGTTGTTTACGGGAAAGGGGAGGCCGACCAGCATCCTATCGATCAAACTTAGAGTTCGATTTTCGGTGATGATAAGGCGAGTTAAGCAATGGGAAATGGCTAATGTGTACCGGCTTTGTTGAAACCGAAAAATCGGTTTCTGTTGAGACCGACCCTTGGAGAAGGGGTGATCACACGCTTAATTCTCTCTCAAAAGATAAACGACTAAAGATTTAGCATAAGGAACAGACCCAAGGCTCCAGCAAGGAGGTCCCACCACACACCTAGAAGATCCTAGAGCACTTCAACTCATTAGCAAAGTACTGAGCTAAGGATACCTCAGAAAGCTCAAGAATTCCACGGCACAAGTGAGCATGCCTATAAAGGTACCCCCTTGGATCTATTTATAGTTTTCTAAAAACGGACTACCAATAGCCAACCTCTGCTATTCTAAACAGTTATGGGTAGGCCAACGGGAGTGGAACGGTAAAAATACACCACAAATCACCGAGCGAGTTGCCATCAAAAACCTCCACACGCCGGCGGTGGAGAGTGCATGATGGAGCAGACACTCTCCACCACCTGTGGACCCAGGGAGAGTGCAGGCCCGACCTGCCCCCACTCAGCCACTGTTTGCCAAGATCCCGGGTGAAGTGCGAGCCCACTTGCTCCACTGACCCTACGTATGTTGCACCCCGCCTAGAACTTGGACAGCCTGACCTGGCCGATCTAGCTCATGCCGATCCCACTTGCCGGATATGGGGTTGTACACGCTTTATGTGGATCGGTTCAAGCGACCTAAAGTACGTGGTACTTACCCGTGGCATAGGGGGTTAAATCGTGGTTGTAACGTAGTTATAGGCTAGGCAACAATGCTCATATTTGACTGTTAAGTCATGAACCTCTGAACGGTGGTGGGACCCGGGAAATCCGATACACAGAGATTGTACCTAGAGTGCACAAAATGTTTGTTTGTTGAGGAAAATGTTTGTGATATATTGAATGGTGCTTATGTTGTACCTTCTTGTGATATATCTGGACATATAAATGTTATGACTGCAGCGAAGCAATATCACTGCCCTAGGAATAGGGTTAGGTCATTATAAATTGGTTAGCTGAAAGCTAACCGTTGCTATGTTTGCCGCCCTCATGGTGGATTGTCCCTATGCAGGTGCTAGAGAGCCGAGCGGGAAATAGCGGGTTGCAGAACTAAAGCTATGCTGGCCCTCGAAGGCCAAGCAAATTTTTATTGCTTTCATATGTGGATGTCTTGCGTGTCAATATCTGTAAACAACACTTCTAAAGAATAATTGTACGACCTTAAGGTTGTAATAGTTTGGCTGTTGTAGACTGGTGTCGGGCGACAGTGACTCTCGCTGGCGATAGTAACTTTTGTGTATTTTGTAAGTACATTCCTATGTTTTTATAAGTGTACATTGCTGTGATACTTGAGTTCAAAAAGTTAACCCTTAAAGCTTCCGCTAGAATGCTCTTAGTTAGGATTCGTTTATATTTTGATATTAACATGTATCTCCGCCAACTGTCTGTGGGATTTGGCGTGGGGCCCTGGCTGAATCCTCTGTTATATTTCATGTGATGGATGGAGGTATTACACACAGGCCCTACCTCAGATCCACAAAAGGATCCTATCTCAAATCCAAAAAGGGATCCTATCTCAGATCCACAGCAGGATCCTACACTTAGATCCACAGAAGGATCCTACACTTAGATTCACAAAAGGATCCTACCTCAGCCTTTGTAGTTTAGGCTTATAACTCGGATCAAGAATGATCTTACAGATAGAATAAGTTTGTTGGTATTGAATGACTCCAGAGAAGTTATCTTTGAGTTAGCCTCTTACTGAATTGAGAAGTGTTGGGTATTGTATCCACGATTACCTAGATTTGAGGAAGCCCCCTGTCAAGCTAAGATGAATTCACAATGTATTTGATGAAACATTTCAAGTTGTACTTGCAGTTTCTCCACGCTAAGTGCACACCAATGTCAGGGTGCAGTAGGTCAATATACACGGGTCTGCACGACGTAATCCCTCGTTGAGCAGATCAGTGTGTTGGCCTATGTGTACTCTCTCTATTGGAGTGCACTTACTTTCAAGTACAGGATCGCTCATATGCAAGAGAAGACAAGGAGCATGGAGGATCAAGGAGCAGCTCCTAGGTGGAAGACGAAAAATCGTCCAAGGCAAATTCGACGAGAATCACCAAGTGATTCTCGCCGAATCGGCGAGAATCACTTGGTGATTCTCGCCGAATCGACGAGAATCATCAGTGATTCTCGCCGACTCCTTCTGGCCATCTCAATATGGTGCCAAGCAAGATTCGGCGAGAATCACTTGTAATTCCCGCCGAACCAGTGGTCATGCAGCCCATGAATACCAAGTCCAAGTCGTTGAGAATCGCCAAGTGATTCGACGAGAATCACAAACGATTCTCGACGAATCGACGAGAATCACTTGGTGATTCTCGCCGATTCGTCGAGAATCGTCTGCGATTCTCGCCGATTTTTACTTGGCGTTTTCTCAGAATGCTGCTGGACCGGATTCTGCTTCTGGACTTATTTGAACCGGATTTTGGGGATTTCTTTTGTGGGTCCCACAAACGGTCATATTTGAGAATACTACAGTATAAATACATGAGTATTTTTGAACAGCAGAGCACGGACAAGAGAAAAAGAAAAACGAGCGGCGACGTAACCCTAAATCCGCGAACTCGCTCCGCTCCGCCGCCGCCGCTCGTGTCAAGTGGTCGCCGCTGCTGATCGCTCCTCTTCCCGATCTCCGGTGACAGAAGCTTAGCAAGGCTTGTGTCTCACGCGTCTATCCGGAGATCTCTTGTCTCTCGATTCGTTGACCGGGAAAAACTCCCCCGTCCGAATCGATCGAGACGACTGATCCTAGAGTGACCGTTGGTAGACCTAGCTTGCTTCGCTACGAAGTTTAGATCTCCAAGTTCTGCAGCCACTCTTCATCGTAGCCGCCAATCCGAAGCTAGCCGCCGCTCGTGTGCCGCCGCCGGTTCCGGGGAGATCTTCTCCAAGAGAGACCAAGGTCGTAGACTCTTCATCGACTTCAAGAACACGTCGTCGAACAAAGAGGAACACCGAAGTCTCCAAAAGAAGTTTGTATTTCATATACATTCCATATTTACTTGTGTTGTAAAGGAACTTTTGTTCCGTGGTGTAAGGGTTGGGTGCAACCCGATTTGTGGGAGTGTTGACTCTCACGTGTGGAAGGGCTCCTTCCGTTAGTGAAGGGATTGGATTTCAATCCCGTTGGAGAATTGACCGAGTCGTCCCTTGTTGGGGAGATAGGTCGAAGGGGGAAAGTGGATGTACCCAAGTCGGGGAACCACTATAAATTTGCTGTGTATTCTGTGTTCTGTGTTTGTTGCTTTTATTGTGCAGGTACATCTGTGAATTCCGCAAAAGAACCATACGTCACCTATTCCCCCCCCCCCATAGGTGCACATAGCCGACACTAGGTGGACTTTCAAGTGGTATCAGAGGGAGGTTACTCAACAAAAAGGCTAACACCTTGAGGTGAATCCTGCCACCAGTGTCAGAAGCATGGATCTGGATTATGACGTATTGCCACTCAAACTCCCTACATGCACAAAGGATTATTATCCTTTCTGGAGGATGAGAGTGTTATTTCACCTGGATGCCATCGATCCACGAGCTTCCCTCATCCTGGAAGAGGGTCCATTTATCCCTTTGAAGACCACCGACTCGGGGATCCAAGTGCCCATGTGCAGTGCTGAGATGACAGAGATGGAACTCTCATTTTTCCAACTGGACCAGAGGATTCGACAAATTATCATGGATGTCTGGTCTGGAGCCTCTCGCTCCAGGTTGGAAAAATGTAAAACAGCTAAATCTCTGTGGATGATGATCTCAGAGCTGATGGGGGGGTCAGAGAATGCTGAAATATGCTGCCAATCAGAGGATGAAGCGTATGTGGGGGTCCTCACTTCTGAAGATGACTGCAAGGATCCTTCGGATTGCATCAGAGCTCCAGTATCCTTGTCAGAGACTGAAGAAGATAGTGAGGAAAGCAGCTCCGACGAGGACGAAACATTGGTCACTGATTCTAATGACAATAACCCAGATGAGCAGGTATCATCTTCATCCTGTCCCACATCTTTTGACTTTTCTGAAGACAGAAACTGCTCTCCTCCAGAAAATACTGATTCCCTGAAGAGAGCCCTTCAGGAAAGCAATCTACTTGCTGAGGAGCAAGCTCGAGAGATTGCTCAACTGAAGATCTTGTTGGTTCTCCAATTGGCGTCCAACAAGGTCAAGGACTCTAAGATCTCAGCTCTAGAGAATAGTCTAGAAAATGAGAAACGTATAGTATCCAACTTCTCCAAAGTTGATGCTATAAAGAGAAAACAAGAAACCGGGTGGATCTCCCGGATTATCCAAGGATGGAGAAATGGGGAAACGGTGTTCCGACCTCCCACTCCAAGCGGGAAGGCAACTCATCATGCCTTCAGGTATGACCACAGGAATAATCGTGGTCACTGTAAGGGTGAGTTGTCCCCATGTGGAAATGTCCATAGTGCAAGAGGCATCATGGCCACCCATGAAGAAATACCTAAGGCTCATTCTGAGCCCTTTGTATTCACGGCCACTGCCACAACAAAGTGTGGACCTGCAGGTCCTGGTTCACAGAAGAACTCTCTCCATTCAAGGACACGGGATAGGGAAAATAGAAGTCATGATGTCAGGCGTCATGCAGCCTCAGCAAGGAAGATGCCTGAAAGATTGGCACCACCTTCTCGGCCTCATAACGCTCATGTCATGCATTCATTCCACCCTTCATCATGCCTCGATGGAAGAGGAATTTGTGCAACAAGAACATGCCCTATCCCTTTGAGACCTAGGACCGTGACTACATCAGTCACTAGATCAGGTCAAAAACGGCGATACAACATTCACTCTTGTTGGTGCTGCGGCAAAGTGGGACACTTTGCCATTGACTGTTGGCACAACCTCTCTGTGCCCACAGCAAGGGCTTCTCCACATTATAGGGACAGAGGCAGTCTTCCAGACAGGTTTTCTCAAGGAAAGCAGTTGCGTGTTCATGCTAATAGAAACCTAGGACCCAATATGATTTGGGTTCCTAAGGTCAAGTAATTCTGTTTTGCAGGGTAGTCTAGGTCCCCGTGAATACTTGGGAACTAGACAGTACGTGGCTCAAGGCTAGCTTGGATCAAGCGTCTGCAATAACAGACGTGTTACCTGTTGAGCATAATCACTTTAAGCTACTGATATGTACTACCTGTGGGACTAAGACGATGACTCTCCATATCCCAGGTAATTTTGTTCAGCTCAAGGACTTGTGTCATGATGCATCCTCATTCAAAGTAAATGTATATATATTGTTATCCTTGTGTATAAGTATACGTATGCTCATCATATATGTGTGCACCTTTAAGGAAAGATTACCTCGAGGCATGCAAATCATTACACATCAATAAAAAGTCAACCAAGATATGTCATTGCGAATTTCGACAAATCACAATTGACATCAAAAAGTGTCTGGAGAAGCGTCGTTCAAATCCAAATAGATTGTCATTATAATAAATATGTATTCATTAATCTTGTGTTAACTTGACACTCGAAGAATTTGAAAATTGTGTAATGCTTCCCAAAGTTTCAAGACAAACTTCAATATATATATTCCAAATCCCGCCGACCCATTTTATATCTCGCCGATTCGACAAACGGTATTAGAAACCAAATTAGACAAATCTCGCCGAATCCCGTCCAAGAAACTCGCAGACCGCTCGGCTTCCCCCGAATCCCGACGACCCCTATAAATCCCGCCGAAAGAATCTCCGCCTGTTCACCTTCCTCACGACTCGCGCAGGAGACCTCTGGACGATCCTCGCCTTCCTCGCGCAAGTGCACTTCCGCGAACTCGCCGACACCCGCAGCCCTCCGACGCTCTCGTCGACGCCGTCGAATCGCTTCTGTGCGTGATCTTCCTCTCCCGAAGCTCACCAACTCCCGAAGCTCCCGTGAGATTCTAACTAGGTCGTATCCCACGGGATACTCTTCCCTCCACCGAAGCTCTTCCCGAAGCTCACCAACTCTCTACCACCGAAGCCCTTAGGTAACCTCCTCCTTACTGGCTCCAAGGCCGAACCCCATGTGATGCCTTCGTTTTGAATGTACACTAATGCTTGGAGTCGGGCTTCTTTCTAGATCCTCAATGGCCCCAAGGACGACCGCAGGTTTGATTTCTGGTTGCGAACTGGTTCGCACTGGTTTTTCTCATGCCTCGGACGAGTTCCGGAACATCGTTCTCATGCTGGAAGAAGCCGGGCTAACCTTCATATTGGAGCATCCTTGCAAAGTCTTAGATAAAGAAGTGCTGGAGTTCTTTTCTACAGCAAGGCTTCGAAACCAAGACTCCATCATCAAGAGCAAGGTGGCGGGGACTAAAGTAAAGATGTCTGCCAGTAAGCTAACACGCTACCTGCAGCTCTCAAGTGCGGAGCAGGAAGACTATTTGGAGGACGAGGACAAAGCCAGAACCCTCCTGTTCTGCGGTCTACCCAGAGGCACACGATCAGTAAAACGAAAAGAGATGAATGAAGAAGGGAAGCTCCTATCCGACATCATAGGAAAAGTACTCATCTGTAAGCCAGGCTCCCATGATCATATCTCCGGAGATATGTTCAAAATTCTCATAGCCGTGGTCTGCAGAAAGAGGTTCAACTGGGGAGAGTTGATGTTTCAAAAGATCAAGGACACTCTGGGCACTCCGAGCTTCGGCCGCATCATCAGTCTATATCTCAACCAGCTCAACGGAGATAAATTCGACATGAGCAAAGGAGTTCCTCTACATTACTTGAAAAAGATGGATGATACTGTATTTGATCGATGGGAGCGGCGCATCGGGCAGCCGGCTGTGGAAGAGCAAGAGGAAGTATCTCCAGCATCCTCCCCCCGTGAAATTCCTGATACTGTGACTGCAGGAATCGAGGGGGAGACTCTACCCACTCATCTGGATATAATATCTGAAATCGCCCAGGTGGCAAGGGATGCGGTGGCAGAAGTTCATGCAGAAGGTGAACCTGGGTTGGAGGATGAGGAGGTCCTGAACAGAAACACCCTCGGAACTGAAGCTGAAACACTGGACTCTGCTGATCAAGAAGTGGAAGAAGATGCTGATATGGATGAGTTTTTGGATGAGGACGGAAAGGACGAGGTCAGTGAGGGCCATGAAGTGGTTGAATCTCCAGATACTGATGAACCTCCTACTGCTAAGCCTGCACCAGTGGAGGGGGAGGTAAATGAGGCCACCAACATTCCTCCCATAGAGGCTGTGATTGTATCCAGCTCTACTGATGCTTCTGCGGCCGAGCCAGAACAAGGCCAAGAAGTGCCTCCGGGTATTCCACTACGAGATGACCTAGCCATTCACACTGTACATATAATTCAGGGCATCGTGAATGAGCTTAAAACCTCTTTTGATAAAACTCAGAAAACAATACTGCAAGAGATTAAGACTTCTGAAGATCTCATGCTGAAGAATATGGTGGCCATCAACCACAAACTGGATATGATGGAGAAGAAGTTTGAAGAAAAGTATACTGCGGCCGGCGAAGCTGTCACACTGTTAATGGCCGGCTTGAAAAAGACTACTGACACTCTGGCTGTTGTCAATCAGAACACACACGTTGTGGCCAACAATATTCAGAAATTTGATGGCAACATGGTCACTTTAAATGCAAATCAGTAGGCCCTAGTCACTGAATTCAGCAAGACAACTAAGCACATTGATGACTCCTTGCACTCATATGCCAATTGCATAGCTGAAGAAGCCAAAAAGGGGGAGAAGGAGTATATCGCTAAGATGGCTGAGCTCCAGAAAAGCATGGATGCAAACTTTGTGAAATCAAGCAACTACGTCTATGAGAGTTGCTGGTGGATGCTACAACAGGCACTGGGCACGTTAGGAGTCGTCCTACCTGACCAACCTGCCGGTGCTCAGGCTCCTGAGACTTCTACGGCTGCCGAGGAAGTACATATTGCTGAGAATGTAAGTACAAGTGCTGCTGATATTTTCACTGATGAAGCTGACGCTAGGGCCATCTCCAAATCTAAGCTGAGAAGCATGTTTGACCAGGAGGCCTTAGCTAAAGCAAGGGGAAAGAGGAAAATTCAGGAAGGGACATCAAAGGAGACACCAACTCAAAAGAGGATCAGACTAAGTGAGGAGGAGGTAAGAAACGAAAGGTGGAGCCCAGTCTCAAGGAGCATCATCCTAGACACCTTCCTGCTGCAAGAAAGAGGAGAGATAAATCGAAATGAAGCATATAGTCAGTATGAATGGGAGACGCACAAAGCATTTGAAGCGAAACGCAACATTTTCTTCAGAAACAACAAGGATCCAGACAAAGTTGCTCCTCCTAGGTACTATCCGAAGCCCAAGGAATACATGGAAAGGCAGAGCAAAAAGTACTTGGCGCAAACTCTTAAGGGTGACGGAGCTAAGGACAAATAGTCACTATCTTATAGCTGGTCACAGTGTATTAAGAACATTTAACAATTATTACTGTCGTGTGAACAATTCTGACTTATATGTGAATATATTTCTCTTGGTATATATATATATATATTCTTGAATGTGTGAATGACTCAAGTCCTGTTCTGATTGCATTTATTACCTTGTGTTGCATAATTAATTTTTAAATGCTATAATTATTATTTGATAGGTGTTATTCATCTTAGCTAGTAGGGTTTTGGCTTCGTCAAATAGGGGGAGATTGTTGGGTATTGTATCCACGATTACCTAGATTTGAGGAAGCCCCCTGTCAAGCTAAGATGAATTCACAATGTATTTGATGAAACATTTCAAGTTGTACTTGCAGTTTCTCCACGCTAAGTGCACACCAATGTCAGGGTGCAGTAGGTCAATATACACGGGTCTGCACGACATAATCCCTCGTTGAGCAGATCAGTGTGTTGGCCTATGTGTACTCTCTCTATTGGAGTGCACTTACTTTCAAGTACAGGACCACTCATATGCAAGAGAAGACAAGGAGCATGGAGGATCAAGGAGCAGCTCCTAGGTGGAAGACGAAAAATCGTCCAAGGCAAATTCGACGAGAATCACCAAGTGATTCTCGCCGAATCGGCGAGAATCACTTGGTGATTCTCGCCGAATCGACGAGAATCATCAGTGATTCTCGCCGACTCCTTCTGGCCATCTCAATATGGTGCCAAGCAAGATTCGGCGAGAATCACTTGTAATTCCCGCCGAACCAGTGGTCATGCAGCCCATGAATACCAAGTCCAAGTCGTTGAGAATCGCCAAGTGATTCGACGAGAATCACAAACGATTCTCGACGAATCGACGAGAATCACTTGGTGATTCTCGCCGATTCGTCGAGAATCGTCTGCGATTCTCGCCGATTTTTACTTGGCGTTTTCTCAGAATGCTGCTGGACCGGATTCTGCTTCTGGACTTATTTGAACCGGATTTTGGGGATTTCTTTTGTGGGTCCCACAAACGGTCATATTTGAGAATACTACAGTATAAATACATGAGTATTTTTGAACAGCAGAGCACGGACAAGAGAAAAAGAAAAACGAGCGGCGACGTAACCCAAAATCCGCGAACTCGCTCCGCTCCGCCGCCGCCGCTCGCGTCAAGTGGTCGCCGCTGCTGATCGCTCCTCTTCCCGATCTCCGGTGACAGAAGCTTAGCAAGGCTTGTGTCTCACGCGTCTATCCGGAGATCTCTTGTCTCTCGATTCGTTGACCGGGAAAAACTCCCCCGTCCGAATCGATCGAGACGACTGATCCTAGAGTGACCGTTGGTAGACCTAGCTTGCTTCGCTACGAAGTTTAGATCTCCAAGTTCTGCAGCCACTCTTCATCGTAGCCGCCAATCCGAAGCTAGCCGCCGCTCGTGTGCCGCCGCCGGTTCCGGGGAGATCTTCTCCAAGAGAGACCAAGGTCGTAGACTCTTCATCGACTTCAAGAACACGTCGTCGAACAAAGAGGAACACCGAAGTCTCCAAAAGAAGTTTGTATTTCATATACATTCCATATTTACTTGTGTTGTAAAGGAACTTTTGTTCCGTGGTGTAAGGGTTGGGTGCAACCCGATTTGTGGGAGTGTTGACTCTCACGTGTGGAAGGGCTCCTTCCGTTAGTGAAGGGATTGGATTTCAATCCCGTTGGAGAATTGACCGAGTCGTCCCTTGTTGGGGAGATAGGTCGAAGGGGGAAAGTGGATGTACCCAAGTCGGGGAACCACTATAAATTTGCTGTGTATTCTGTGTTCTGTGTTTGTTGCTTTTATTGTGCAGGTACATCTGTGAATTCCGCAAAAGAACCATACGTCACCTATTCCCCCCCCCCCCCCCATAGGTGCACATAGCCGACACTAGGTGGACTTTCAAGAAGACTCAGCCTTATCTTCTTCACGGCACCAAGAAAAGATCTTCAAGGTAGATTCTGCTTTTGTTGAGAAGTAACAACAGAGGTTGTTTCTTCTTTCTCGGAAAGAAATCTTCCTTACATTGTTGTTGAGAGTTGATTTGATCTTCTGAGAGAAATTCCTTCAACAGAAAACTCTGTCTGTGATTCACATACTATCCTTTTAGCAAGTTATTGGAAAGCTTCAACTCAACCCAGAGGAAGAAGACGACTACTTGCTTTTTCTCCCAAAAAAACTTTCTGCCCAAAACCTTCTATTTAATTTCTCAGAACTGTCCTTTTGTATCCTTCCGCTCAACAACTCTTGCGCAGTTAGACTGGCTGGAAATGGAAATTGCTCCATCACTTTTGCATTTACAACTGTACTAAAGGCAAGAAGTGCATTTTTTCTTCTAGCAAGCAAATCCTTCGATATTTGAATTTCTGCTGACGTCAGCATGACTCAGTGCTTCTGGACTCAGTAAATTCCAGACATAATTCTCAGACATTGAGTGAAGTCTTGACACTCAACATAAAAGTACTTAGCAGAATTATGCATCTTAGGCATTGATTGTGTTGAGTGACACTACATCACTCAACACATTTAGACTTTTATATTCTAACATCTTGGGCATCGAGTGAGTCTTCATCACTCAATGCTTCTAGACTTAATTCGATTTCTCTGAATGAAGTCGTTGAGTGCATCTTCTTCATGCAAAGCTTTCTTCCTTTGACTAACTTCATGATGAGGCATTGAGTAAATAGCCTTCACTCAATGTTTCTATCCTTAGACAAAATCCTTATTGAGTAGGCATTGAGTGAGCTATCTTCACTCAACACTTTTGTCCTTAGACAGATTACTTGACAGCAACACTATGGCTTTGACTATTTGTATTTTATCGACGCTTTTGTTTCTCGGCGTTGGGTGAACTGCCTTCACTCAATGCTTCTGAACTTAACCAAATTTCTGCTTTGACAATACTGAGGCTTTTACTGCTAGAGCATTAGTCAACGCTTTTAGCCTCTTGGCGTTGAGTGAACTTCCTTCACTCAATGCTTCTAGACTTAGCCAGATTTTTGCTTTGCCAGCATTCTGTCTTGAGTAAATCTATCTTTGTGAGTCAGACAACTTATCAAATTAGTTCAACAGAGAACAACCTGCAGACTTTGAACTTAGGGCATATATTAAATACATTCATATGTATACCATTGACTTGCGGGCCTTCTTCAAATTCAGGACATTGTGCTCAATGGAACCAACAATCTCCCTCTATTTGAAAAAGTCAGAACCTTATTCAATGGTATACACAACTTAATTTAATAGATAAGCATCACAGATGAAAAGATCAACAATTTATACACGCGAAAAAAATATGATTTTCATTAAAGGAAGTAATCATAATTAGATAGTGTGCACAAAACAAAATGATCACTCTCATACATCCCTTAAGGAAAACTAAGAACATTTTTATGTTTCAGGTTCCCTTAAAAATATGCCACTACTTTGTTTCTTGGCAGCCTTTATATGATCTTCAGATTTCTTCTCCTTCTATGTTTCAAAGTAACTATAGGGCTTGGGGAAGTACTTATTGGGTTCCACAGCATCTGGTGGCAGTGCGCCTGACCTTTTGTCCCTTCTGAATTTTCTTCTCCATTCCACATTCCTTTCAAGCTTAGCCGATTCCAGGGAGCAATAGAAATTTCCCCTGTCAGTTTTGTGGTCTTTAATTTGTTCACAGGAAGACAATATGATGGTTTTTTTTATTGAGGACTCCACTTCTCAAAGTCAGGCCTAGTCTCCATCTCTTCTCTGTATCTTTTCTTGCCGAGCCTTTATTCTTCCTTTTCTTCAGCAACTAACTTGCCTTTGGCACTTACAATCTGATTAGCAGTGGGGCTGAATGTAAGAATTACATCAGTAGTTGAAGGTTCAGCACACTGATCAGCACTTTGATCATCATATTGACCCTGTTCACCATACTATAATTCATACAGTCCTACTGGAACAACAGAAATGTTGTCATATGTATGCTGCTCAAGTCCCAATGAATCTTTGATTACATTGATAACCCAAAAAACATTTTCAGTGTTAGCCTTGATCATTGCTTTCTCCCCCTTTTTGACTTCTTCAGATATAATAGTAGTCAGGGAGGTGCTGGCTTCAACTATCTTTGCATCTAGGTAGTTTACACCCTTAGTGACATGGTCTTTGACCTAGAGTATGTGGTCATCCAGAAATTGAGTGCATGCATCCATTCTCCTTTTTATTGTGATCCTGTTTACATCCACCAGTTTCTTTTGGGCATTATGGACCATCTCCATGTTTCTAGGTGTGATGTTTTAATTTCCAAGGATATAATTCTGAGTTTATCTTATTTCAGCCAGCTTACTTTTAGTAAATTTTACAGCAAGTATAGCCCTCATGAAGAATGCCACGGTGTTTACCTTCAGCAGGTTGATCTCAAACCTGATGGACTTTATTTTAGTAGAAAGATCTTGTCTCGCTACCTTGATGGAGACATCAATGTAGTGTTCCAGTTGTCATCTCTGATCATCTAATAAACATTTTAGTTGGGCTAGGAAAGAGGATGATATTTGATTAGCTTTAGCAGATGTGTCTTGGTCACAGACCTCCTCGTCCCTATTCCTGGCAGGAATCCTATCATCTGAATCAGCCATCATATAATCTGAAGAATGTGCATTAGCTTATACATCGGTAGTAGCAATGTCCTTATCAGATTTAGAGGAGACAATATCATACACTATATCTTAAGTATGGAGTTCTGAGTGAATATTTCCCTCGGCCTCAACATTGTCCTTAGAGACAATTTGATCTCCTATAATGTCCTGATGGGGGCTAGACCCCTCGCATGTGTTTTGAGTCAGGAAAGTTGACCCAGGCGCGGGGTGCACTGGTAGAAGGTGTTGAGTGATACTCAATGCATAATGAGAAATGGACTTAGAATTATTCTGGTTTCAGTAGGCATCGAGTGTGTTGAGTGGTCTCAGCTCCATTTAACGAGGCGTTGAGTGATATTCAATGTATAAGAAAAAAAGTACTTAGAATTATACTGGTTTCAGTAGGCGTCGAGTGCATTGATTGGTTTCAACACCATTTGACAAGGCGTTGAGTGATACTCAACACGTAAGAGGAAATTGACATAGTATAATTCTGGATTCAGGAAGCGTGGAGTGCGCTGAGTGAACTCGAAGCCACTCAATGAAGCGTCGAGTGATACTCAATGAACTCAACACTTTGACTTAGAAAAATACTGGACTTAACAAGGATTTGAGTGATCACGATGCTTTCAACGCAGAGTTGAGTGATACTCGACGATCCCGACGCTTTGAATTAGAAAAATACAGGACTCAACGAGGCGTTGAGTGATCATGATGCTTTCGACGAAGCGTTGAGTTATACTCGACGATCTCAACACTTTGACTTAGAAAATTGCGGGACTCAATAAGACGTTGAGTGATCTCGACGAATTTTCACTATTTGTCGAGGATATACGATGATTTTGACTTAGAGCATTTTCAGCCTAGACTGTGTTTGTTGGTTCATATTTAAGGGCTGAACCGGGTTTCGGGACAAGCGCTAATGGCTCATTTGGACCCGATATTCTCAAACATGACCTATTTAAAGTAATGATGGGTGGTCCAATGTTAGGATGGCACGTGGGGGCATGTCTCAAACCCTAATCTTTCGTATAAAAAGGGAAGAAATGGGAAACCCTAGCTGTCACTTCCATTTCTTATAGAGCTATTACCCTTGACAGACCCGACGAAAGAAGAGAAGTCACCGTTGTCGGATTTCTTGGAGGCCGAACTTCCTTTCAAGAATACTAACAAGGAAGAACGATGCCGCTGAGAAGGATAAGAAGATCTATGGCCGAAAATGAGGTGAGCTACCTACCCGCTCCCTTGGTACTATATCTTTAGTTATGAAATAGGAGAGATGTCGGCTCAAAGGAGTTGGACTTGTGTGAGATTAAGATCTCCTAGGAAGAGACCATGCTAGGACCTTGTCCTAGCGATTTATGTCTTCAACCTCTCCTCTAATCATTGTGAAGCTGATGGACTTCGTTTTGGGAAGAGAAATGGTCTATTCAGGGTGAATAAGGGAGGAGGAAAATCTGTGTGTAGTTTTGAACATATGGTTGGAGGTAAAAGACGATCCGATGTCATTCATTTTGCTTTAAGATGCGTGCAAAAATTTGTTTTCTGTGCACATTGGACTTTGAGGATGTTTTCGACTATGATACGGCCGGGTCTAGGTTTGGGCTGAACACGAAAGTTGTATTCCTCGGAAAGACCTTTCCAACAGATGGTTACACGATTTCATAGTAACCTTATAGCTCCGGTAATATCTAGTCGAAGTTGCTACACTGCAACATCTTAGGTGCATGTCGCTTGTGGGTTATTGTCTAACCGGTTTTGGACTAGGAAGAAGAAATGTAGCAAGTTGATGTTGATGTTTGGATGAGCCTAGTTATATGTAGTCGAGATAAACAAATGGTTTGGAGGAACTTAATTAAATGAATGGTTTGGGGAAATTAGTGAACAAATGATTTGATAAGATTTGGTTGTGCAAATGGCTACTTGTGAAATCTAGTATGGATACACACGATTGTAATGCATCCAGAAGAACGTGGACATCTTCTCTTAGAGCCCGACAGAAATGTCGGGGATCGATGCAGACATTGCCTGCCACCCCTCAACCTGGATCAAGAAGCCTGCCCCATCCAGTAGAATAAGATGTCCACACGAACAAGTTAGCCGAGCCCATCATGGAGGAGGTGGCCAAGCTCCTCAAGGCCGGCTTTCTATCCGAAATCCAATAACCCGACTGGGTCTCCAATATTGTAATGGTTTAAAAAGGAGATGGTCGGTGGACGATGTGTATGGATTTTTGATTATTAAATAAATCATGTCCTAAGGATTGTAATCCCTTGACTCGGATCGACGCGCTGGTTGACTCAGCCGTTGGTTTTTCTGTGATGAGTTTCTTAGATGCTTTTTCAGGTGTTGGGTTTATTGATCCCAATATCCCAGATTTGTAAGCTGTCAAATGGGTCAATGACATACACATATAATGTATTTGATGTGTGCTCTAGTTCATGCATACAGGTACTCCATGATTGGACAAGTAAAGAAAAATGAGTTGGGAAGTAATCTCTAATTTCATCGAACTTAGCTCAAAGTTTGTCGAAATCATCTTGCTGATCATCGAGCTCAACTCAGCATAAGCTTAAGAAATCAGGATATAAAATTCATCAAACTTAGCTCTAAGTTTTTCGTGCTCAGGTTATAGTTCGTCGAGCTCAGCCCAACGCTTATCAAGCTGAAGCAAGAGAAAAATTGACCAAGTAAAAAAGTGCTGAGAGCGCTGAGAAGATCAAAGTTCGTCGACCTCAGTTTGTGGATTATCGAGATCATCTCAAAGCTTGTCAAGTTAATACCAGAAAATCTGTCTAAGGCATAAGCGCTGAGACCGTTGATAAGAAGGCATTGAGACAGCTGAGATAGCTGGGAAGATAGCATTGAGACAGCTGAAGTCAACTGAGAACATAGCATTGAGACAGCTGAGACTGCTGAGAAGATGATGTTGAGATAGCTGAGATAGCAGAAACAAAGTTAGCTGGAAATTTTCTAAGTACAGAAGGGTTGAGTGAAGAAAGTTCACTCAATGCTTCTAAATAAAGCTGGAAGCACTGAGACAATCAAGAGGTAAACAACTGAGAACAAAATTAGCTGTAACTTTTCTAAGTCCAGAAGCATTGAGTGAAGCAGGTTCACTCAACGCTTCTAATGAAGAGGAAAGCGCTGAAATAAAGAATCATCTTAGCTAAAAAATGAAAAACGGTTGAGACCGCTGAGACAAAACTGCTGAGACAGTTAAAGTTCAAAAACTGCTGAGACAGCAGATAAGAGGAAAGCGCTGAGACAAAGGTTTGTCTCAGCTAATAAAGGAAAATCGCTGAGACCGCTGAGACAAAACCGCTGACACAAAGCCAGGGAATGTTCTAAGTCTAGAAGCGCTGAGAGTCAAGGCTGATGGCGTTGAGTGTCTCAACATCACTCAGTGCTTGATGGGATTCTGGAATATTTTCTGAGTCCAGATGTTAATGACCACCACTATCGTCATCAAAGTAAAATTTGCAGGAAGCGGTTGTGGGAAAGCTGCTACAGCATCGAAAGATGTTTTGTCCCTTTCTGATGGAGTTGGCGCTCACCAATCCTTAGTGGGCCAACATACTATGGTGTCGTTGATTCAAATCAATGCATATAAAAGTGGAACATTAAAGGATTAGGGTTAACGAATCAAAGGAATAGAAAGAAAAACTGATAGAGGCGGTTGGACATTTATTTCTGATCAAGCTTGAAAGCTGAAGTCCAGCCAAGATAGCCTGAAGGAAAAGAAGGATAGCTGAAGCTCTTCAAGCTCAGCAAGGTTGTTCTTTACAGAACAATTTAGCTGATTCATCTCTTAGCTATGTGGAAGCTGCTCATCAGTGCAGCAGTATAAAAGTGATAGTTGTAGAAGATGGTTGATTCCTTCTACAACACGTGAGCTGGACTAAAATCTGCTCAGTCCAGAAAAGTTGACTCAGAGTTAATTCTCCGAGTCAGTTAATTCATTTTCTTCAATTACTATTTTATTTCCTATTGGATTCAAGTTTCCTGAATCTTAGTGTAGGGCATTTTGTGCCTGAGGTTGGTGACAAATTTGACACTGAGGTAGGTGCCTGTATGGGCACTGAGGTAGGATCCAAGTGAGGATCTGAGCTGTAGGGCCTTTGTGCCAGTGGTAGGTGATAAGCTTGTCACGGATTTGTAGGTGCCTAGAGGGGAACTGAGGTAGGTACCTGGAGGGGTACTGAGTTATAGGAGTACTGTAACCCTCTGAGAGTAGGGCCTTGTGCCTGAAGTTGTAAGGAAGAAAATCCTGAGCTTTAGGCCTTAGAGATAAGGATGAGGTACGTGGCTTGCGGGTCACTAAGTGTAGGAGCACTACAGAGCTCTGAAGTAGGATACTTTGGGATCTGAGGTAGGGTTGTCCTCCCAACCTGAGTGTAGGGCTTAATAGCCTGAGGTAGGTGGTCTGCTGACTACTGAGTATACACCCTTGTGGCTGAGAAGTGAGTCTTGGAGGAGACTTGAAGATCCTGCGGGATCTGAGGTGTAAGCTCTTTGGAGTAGTCTGGAGGAGTTTGTGCTGAGTCCAGCAAATAATCTTGGATAGGTGGAGATGGAAAGTGGATGTACCTAATTGGGGAATAACTATAAATTCTATTGTTTGTTGTGTGTGCTTGTTTTTCTCTTTGATTGCAGGACTTAAGGACAAGCTCTAGATAGACCAAGTAGACAACAATAAAAGATATATTAAAAGCTCAAAGACCTATTCACAACCCCCTCTAGGTGATTAGCTAACATAATGTTAAATAACTTTCATCAGGTTATCATTAAATCAGGATGCACCCCCCCGACATAAAAGTTGTTTCCTTCATCATTGGGGACATTTGCTACTGCTACAAGATGATGCCATTTAGGCTAAAGAATGTGGGGGCAACATATCAAAAGATGATGAAACAGGTCTTCCGAGAGCAAAAGAGAAGGAATCTGGAGGTATACGTGGAAGATCTTATGGTCAAAACCGGGAGGTGGACTCTCATCTTCGGGATGTGGATGAGACCTTCGGCACCCTACGGAAGTATAAGATGAGGCTAAACCCCTTGAAGTGTGTCTTCGGGGCAAGCAGGTGTAAGTATCTAGGCAATCTCCTTACTGCCGCACGTGTGGAGCCCAGCCCTTAAAAAATGAGGCAATCATGGAGTTGGGGTAGCCTCGGAATGCCAAGGATTTCCAGAGAGTGACATGAAACTTGGTTGGGCTGAACAGTTTCCTCTCTCGGGCGGGAGAAGAGTGCTCCCCAATCTTCAAAGAGTTGAGTTGAATCAGAAGTTTGAGTCATCCAAGGAGTGCGATGAGGCATTCCAAGCATTGAAGAGGCAGTTGACCCAGGCTCTGCTCCTCTAAGAGCCCAAGGAACGGGAGGACTTGTCCCTTTATCTTGAGGTGGGAGCCAAGGCCTTGAGCTGCGTCTTGGTCCGGAAAGAAGGGAAGAAGCAACTACCTATCTATTACGTGAGTCGGGTCTTGACGAAGGCAGAGCTCTGATATCCAATCTTAGAGAAGATGGCCTTCACTCTGGTCATCTCGGCCTGGAGGCTCTGACCCTACTTCCAGGCACACTCCATCTGAGTGGTGACTAACCACGCCCTCCGCAAAAACATTGAGGGGGTGGATCACTCGGGGAGGTTGGCGAAATGGTCGGTGTAGTTGAGTGAGTTTGACATATCCTTTGTTCCCCGCCTCTCGATCAAGGCCTAGGAGATGGAGGAATTTCTTGCTTATTATGTGGTCAAGGTAGCGGAGGCAGAACTCACCCGCCCGATCCCTTGGAAGGTGATGGTGGATGGCGCTTTATGAAGGCTTTCCTTGGGGGTGGGGGTGATCTTCGAGAGCCCCCAAGGAATAAGGATCGAGAAAACGGTGGTAGTATGTTTTCCCATCACCAATAATCAATCCAAGTGTGATGCAGTGATAGCAGGATTGCGCCTGGACAGGGAGCTGTGAGTGCATGATGTGGAGGTCCTCGCAGACTCCATGGTGGTGGCCTCACAGATGAATGGAGAGTTCAAGGCAAGGGATCCAACTCTCCAGTTGTATTTGGCAAAGGCAAATGGGGTAATCGGCATGTTCCAGAAATTCTCCATCCACCATGTTAAAAGGGAAGAAAATGAGCAGGTGGATCAATTGGCCATGCACGAACCCCGGGTGGGTGGCACCATCACCGACTTGTTCCGCCCGTCCATCGAAGAATGGGAGATAATGGAGGTGGACCAACACCCCTAGTAGATGGATCCTTTTGCAACCTTTCTATCCACAAGGGAGTTCCCGGAGGGGATGGACAAGAAGCGATTCAAGCATAAGTCGGCATACTATCTCATGCGCGATAGGCAGTTATATCGAAAGACCCTCTCGGGGCTGTTGTCATGTTGCGTGGCCAAGAAGGATGTCTAGAGGATAATTGAAGAGGTCCATTCCGGGGAGTGCAGGAGTCACTCTAGGAGACGGACCCTGGAGGGAAGGATAATTATAAAACAATATTTTTGGTCGAACCTGGGCCATGATGCCGCTGAGTTCACAAAGAAGTGTCACAAGTGTTAGTTGTTTGTCCCTCTCCAACTTCTACCAGCTCAGCACCTCAGGAGCATCACGACAACCTGGCCCTTCTCCATCTAGGGGATGGATCTGGTGGAACCCTTCCATCATGCTAGTGGGCAAAGGAGGTTCTTATTAGTCATGATCGATTATTTTTCTAAGTAGTTGGAAGTAAAGTCGCGGGCCAAGGTGACCTCCCAAATAAGTATGAACTCTGTATATGGGGAGATCATCTGCCGGTATGGACTGCCCCAGGACATTGTCACAGACAATTGGACACAATTTGACAGCGCCGAGTTCATCAATTTCTGCGGGCAACTAGGGATTGATCTCTGGTTCGCATCGGTCCACCATCCCAGGAGCAACGGGCAGGTGGAGGCGGTGAACAAAATCATCATGAACCTCTTGAAGAAGAAAGTTTAGAACTTGAAGGGGAGCTTTGTAGAATAGCTTTCTTCAGTCCTCTGGGCCTTGAGAACCGCCTCCAACAGAGCCACAAGGGAGACCATTTTCAAACTCTTCCATGGCTGCGAGGCAGTACTTCCTATAGAATTTGAGGTCCGGAAACCTCGGGTAGTTAAAGCAAAAGAAGGTAGAGAAAAGTGGCGAGCTGAGAATGATGATGAGCTGCAGCTCTCCCTAGACATGGTGGAGAAGCTGCACGACCTATCAACTATCCGACAGGAAGAGTTCAAGAGAATAATGACCAAGTGTTTTAACAAGCACGTTTGAATCAAGTAGTTCACGGAAGGGGACTTAGTCTTGAAAAAGGTGGATGTAGCCAGAAGATCAGCTGCCGTGGGAAAGCTCAATCCCAACTGTGAAGGTACATACATTGTATAGGAGGCATTGAGGCCAGGTGGGTATCACCTCCGCAATGTGGATGATGAGACCCTAAGTCATACATAGAGTGGTGATGACTTGAAGCTTTTCTATATGTGAAATATGTACGTACGTTCCTTTGTTAAATAATGAAATCCTTTGATCCTCCAGTTTATTTTTGGCAATGGGGTTCGTGGCATGCAAAGATTTCCTTAGACCCTGAGCAGATACCACTACCAGGATCCCACCTAGCTGGCAGAGCTGGATGTCACTCAAGGAGTCTACCCAAGTCCCAAGATGCTCCGCAATCAGGCTTCCATCAAGCTGGCAGGGCATGGATCCTCAGTAGACATTGTTCTTGCTTTGGAGCCAAGTCGCGAGATTCTCAGCTGTCAGGATTCCACCTAGCTGGCACGGCTGGATCCTCGGTGGACATTTTTCTCGCTTTAGAGCTGATGCGCGCGAAGCCCGACTCTTATTTATCTAGGGAGCATGGCTGGTCCGTATTTTGCGCGGCAAATAATTAGCAAGTGCACCTATCGCAAGTAATATAGGATATTCTGAGGAATATCGAGATCGTATATTTCCCAGGAACGGGTTGATTATCTCTACTGCTCCCAGTAGGACTATTATCCTGCCGAAAAAGTTATGTTGTCGGATTTAAGTAATTAAAAGCGATTATAAGAAAAGATCTGAAAATAGATTTTAGAAAAAAGGTCGATGAAGAAATAACACCCGATATTGAGTTACATTAGGACAAATAGATTTAAATAATTAGGGATCATATGTTTCAATTTAATTAAAGTGGAAACTTGGCCGTGGAGGTTCCAAACGAATGATCTCACCTATCTCTAGGACTATCGCTCACCTGAACATTACGAATATTCGACCGGGCTCTCGCCCGACGAAGGATTTCTATAAATGTCTGCGATACGCTAAGAACCCCACTATTTTGGAGGGGACCCAATCCGGAAGAATTACGCGCCACCTCTCTCGAGGGTTAGTGTGAAACTCTCTTTACCCAAGGGTGATCAGTCCATACGCATGGCCTCTCGGCAAGCTAGCTTATGGATAACAGAAATAGAGCCCACACATCGATATGTGGTTCTATGCGTCGTAAACTCGGGGTAAACCTTAAGTTCTTAATTAAATAGAAAAATAAGACCTTTAATTGTTTAAAAACATTTTATATCCAGTTCTCTTCAATACCGAGGGCTAAAAGCGATTACCACTCATCGGAATGTGGATGGCATATGAGTTTGGTTAGGCGTGAATTCTAAACTAGGTGCTAAAGGGATACAAAAAATACGAAAAAATATGATAACCTAACATTTGAAAGAGAAAAGCTACTAAAAATGGAAAACACACGCACTCAACCAAACTCATAATAAAGAAAAAAATGTCAAGTTACAAAAAAGAAAGATTGCATAATTGAAATGGCAAGTCCTACTCAAACGAGTCGGCGAGAAATGAAAGCGGTAAATTGGAAGTCCTACTCAAACGAGTAGGAGGGAAATGAAAGCGGTAAATTGCAACTCCTACTCAAACGAGTAGGCGGGAAATGAAAGAGGTAAATTGCAAGTCCTACTCAAACGAGTAAGCGGGAAATGAAAGCTGAAAATTGCAAGTCCTACTCAAACGAGTAGGCTGGAAATTACAAGTACTACTCAAACAAGTATGCGGGAAATTAAAGCTGAAAATTCTAACTCATAAACACACACACACACAATCTTGAAGGAAAGCAAGAAAAAGCTAACTAATACACTCACACACACAAGGCAAAAGGAGAAAAACCAAAGTGACTGAAAAAGAGTTTTTAAATAAATGCGAAAATCGAAGGACTTGAAAAATTGAAATGACATTTAATTCATTCTTATAACTTTGTAAAAATGGTTAAAAGGTGGAAGGAATTGAATGAAAGTAAGGGTTAGACCTGAAATACTCTAGAGGGGGGGGGTGAATAGAGTCTCTTGAAAACTTAAAAATTTTTGCTGTAAATAAAAACAATCCTAAGATAAAGTAATCTAGCACAGCATATCACAAACACGACAACCTAACTAGCACAGCCACAGCAAGAACAGAAGAAAAAGAGCAACCAGACAACACAAGAATTTTATAGTGGTTCCCCTAAACTTAGGTACATTCACTCTTCTACCACCTTGGTAGGAAACCACTCAGGTTTTTGATAAGGTGACTGCCACCAATGAGCTTTTGATCAGGTGCTCAAAAACAAATCCTCAAGTCTTTTGATCAGGTGACTTGCAACCAGGAATAACTTTTGAAGGGAGTTAAGGAGCCTTTATACAGTTGGGGATGAGAGAGTGATTATGTCTTCTCTTTCTCAAATACAACTGAGAAGACTTCTAGTGGATCTTGATGTTAGAAAAAGCTACCCCTGAGATATTGAATTCAGGAAGATTTGAGTCTTGCTGTAGGGTAAGTAGGTCTTCAGTTTTTCAGCTTTGACCTGATGGTATCCAGGAACTTCTTTGACAGATAGAATACTTATTGTCCTCTGAAGAATCCTGAGATGATGACAGAAGAAGACTCTTGATTAAAATGGTTGTTCTTCTTCTTCTTCAGCTTGATGTTTTTTCTCTGCTCTAGGGCTTCTGATTTTGCTGTGTTATTGCCCTGTGTATTTTTGTTCTGTGTTCAGACGAGAAGGAAGAAGAAGAGCTTATTCACTTGTTGTTGTCTGTTCTCCATACAGAAGAAAAATAAAAATCCCTTTTTATATTTCTGTGTAATCTTCCTTCTGAATTTGAATTTCTTCCTTCATTCAATGTTGACGGCCTGCAGAATATTTGCATTGTTTGATTTTCTCAACTGTCCCATGGAAAAACGGCAAGCAATAATCCTGATGAAGACCGTGATCAATACTTGCTTCAAACAGTAATATTCAGATAATATTTAAGCATTGGTTACTCAGGAATTATTGCAATAGAAAATGGACATAGGGAGGGAAATTTCTAAGTCTGGAACTTTACAGAATTCGTTGAGCAGAGAATAGAATTCGTCGAGCTGTGTCCAGAGTTTATCGAGCAGAGAAATCAAGTTCATCGACCAGATAATCTTTGTTCATCGAGCTGAGATCCAAGATCGTCGACCTAAGAATAGATAACTACTTTCACTAGACCCTTGCCAATTTTGTGCATCAAGATTATCGAGCAGAGAATATAACTTTGTCGACTGAGTAACAGAATTCCATGTTTCTTGGACATAAGAATGTTGAAGTAACGTGTCCAGAAATCGTCGACCTCATAACTGGGTTCGTCAACCTGAGAACTATTTTTGTCGAGCTGACTGCTTCTAACTGCTACTTGATAAATCTTGCCAATACCGTGGCCTAAGTTCGTCGAGCTGAGAAGGTGCGTTCGTCGACTGGAGTGTGATCCTTGACTTAGATTACTTAGATGTTTCTGGAATAAGATGTTGAAGTAGAATACCCAGCAATCATTGACCTGAGAAGTAAGTTCGTCGACCTGAGAACTAATTCGTCGACCTGAGAACTAAGTTCGTTGACTGGAGTTAAATGTGAAGAATTTTGGACTTGGAATGTTGACCTGAGATTTAAGTTCATCGAGCCCAACTCAGAGAATTGTCTCTGATTTCGTCGAGCTGAGCACGACTTTCGTTGACCTGAGTTCGATGAACGTTGAACTCATTTTTCGAGTCTTTGAAATTTCTCTAAGTCTTGAGTTTTTTGCAGTCTGTTGATGACATGTCCATGTAGTGTTGACTCTAAGGACATGGCCTAGACTCTAGGACACAACCATGACCCTAGCTATACATGTTGGGTCAAACATCCTAGTTTAGTGAACCTAGCCCAAATCCTACTAGGGATCCAATAGTCTCCCCCTATTTGGGTAAGGTCACTAATTACAGACGCATATTAATAACAAAGCAATAAAACATATATCTGGCATGAAAAATTTAAATGTGTAGTAGATATATATATATATATATATATATATATATATATATATATATATATATATATATATATATATATATATATATATATATACAAAGCTTTGTATAAGAATATAAACAGACAGTTTTGGAATAATCAAAAGACTTAAATAGTTTAAAGTTCATTTCTTCTTCTTGGGCTCCTTTCGCTTATCTTCAGTTTTATCACCAGGCTATGTAAACTTGATTTGCCTGTTAGGATCAGCTGCTTGAGCTTTTGTTATTGTCATGTGTGCAACTCTAATGATATTCAGGGAGGTAGCCATTGGCACTACAGCTTCACGATGTAGCTTCATATAATCATCAATATTGAAAAACTTATTAGCCTTAGCAAACCTGTTAAGTTCTTCCTTTCTGTACTTGGACATTGCAGTATATTTAGATGGATCCTTTCCTTCAGCTCTTGCTTTGTTGATCATGGATAGGCCAACCAATTCCTGGAATCTGCCCATCCTAGCAGTTGTAGCTGACTCTGGATCTTCAAAGGTTATAGGAGGGGAAGCAGGTCCCTTGGGGCTTTCAGCCTTTTGATGTTCAGTGAATTGTTGTTGATGATGTTGTTGATGCTGCTGCTTGCCAGATGAATAATGCCTTTGCTGGCTGCTTCCTGAAGAGGAGGACCTACCTTACTGTCTTTGATAGGTTTGAAACTGGGTAGTCCTTTGAGTTGAAGAACTGGAAGAACCAGCAACAGGTGGAGGATGAGGAGGAGGATCCTTTCTATATCTTTGAGGAGGTGGGGAATATCTCCTGCTTTTCTTCTTTTCTTTTTGTTGATTTTTGGACAGCCACATCCATGTTGTCATGCCCTTATAGGGTGTTATCTTCTATAGTATGTAGTATGGAGTGTCATTTGTTGGATTTGGCTTTGGGGCAGGAGGTGGAGGAGCTTTCCTCTTCTTAAATACTTTATTTTTCTTAGGCTCATCATTTGAGTCCTCTTCATCATCATCCTCATCATTAGAATCATGAGGAGCATCTTATAAGGCATCAATGACCTTTAGTACTGATTTATCAATTGGCTTTTCAGCCTGAGTAGGAGCTGGAGGAGGAGCTGGAGAAGGAGCTAAAGCTGGAACAGGAGGGCTATAAAGAATAGTGCTTTCAGCCACTGTTTTATTTTCGTCTTCTATATCTGCCATGATCAGTGTGTCAAGATCAGGCATGGGTGAATCATCCATAACAAAAACTGGAGCAGAAGGAGATGAGATAATGGGGGGAACAACTCTGGGAGGAGATGGAGTAGCTGGAGCCTCTATTGTAACAAAACTAGCCTTTAGTTACTTGCAACCTTGGGGCTTATGAGTGATGTGTATGGGACTATTGCCAAAGATGGATTGATATTGTCTGCTGGAAAATTATTCAAATAAGCTATATTAAAAATACTCAATAAATTTAATAGATCTTCTGTGGGATTTATAATATAATCACCAGCAGTATCTATTTCAGCTAAAATAGGCTCATCTATCTCAATATCTGATTCTATTAATTCTATGATTGCAAAAGGATCTGGTATATCTTCAGAAGAGTCAGTCATAAAGGAATCAAACTCTGCTGCTGCTTCTACTTCTGCTGCTTCTTTTGCTGTTGCTGCTTCTGCTTCAAATTCTATTGTTGCTGCTGTTACTGGAACTTCTTCATCATGAAGCATCTCCACCTGACTGGTTGTAGAGTGTCCTGAAGCTAGTCCCTCGGAAGAAGGGATAGGAGATAGAGCAGCAACTTGGGCAGATAGAGTTTGGATGGAAGTAGTGAGAGAAGCTAGAGCTTTATTTAAAACAATTTGGAGAGTGTGAGAGATGAATGCAAGTAAATCTTTAGCAATATCAGAGAAGTTTAAATAGAGAGATTCTGGAGCAGTGGAGGAGTAGGGATTGTGATGACCACAATTGGAGTAAACAGAAAATGCACTAGACATGTATGTATGTGTGTAGTCAGGTGTAGAAGATGGAAGGTCTGTTTGGACTAGGAAAGGGAAGGGGACAGAGGGAGGAGCTTTTGTAGAGGGTGGAATTTGTGTGGGGATGGGTTCTTGATGGGGGGATGAGGGGGGAATCACCAGATTGAATGTGTGGGAGGAGATAAAGGTGTCAGGATCTGTGATAGTTAAGTGAGGTGGAAGGGGGGATTGAGGTGGGGGTGGTTATGGTGATTAGGAAGGAGAGGGTTGATGGGATTCCTGAATGTGGGAGGAGGGAATTTCAGTGATATTTATTTATGGAGAATTTGCAGGAGATGGAGCTGGAGTAGGAATATGAACTGGTTGTTGTGGTTGTTGTTGTGGTTGTTGAAGAGAAGGAATGTTGGAGGAGGAGGGAGCTGCTTCTGAGGGTGAGGGAGAGGCTATTACTGCCCTTGTGCTTTCAGAAGGCCTGGAGGAAGAGGATGGAGCCTTGGAGGGCTTATTGATGGTCCTCTCCCACTTGCCAAAAAGGGCACAGGTGAGCCTCTTGGAGGCATTAATGAATATGGTCGGGGAGACCAGTGATTCAGCAGCCTTCTCCTTCAGCAAGATTCCTAATATTCTTCCAAAGAAAACCTCTTTCTTTGTATTCTTTTTCTTAATCAGATCAAACATGATCTGAGCCCAGTTCACCTGATTCTTGTTCACCATACCACACATTACCAGGAATTGGTGTCTGGTTATGTAATCATGGGCAGTGTGCTTGCCCAGCAACACTTTCCCCACAATGTCTGCTTGAAATTTAAACTCGGCAGACATGTGTTTCTTCAGCAATTTATTTGAGGTTTCTCTAGTATACCCCATCAGAATCAGCATCACATCGTATTCCTCAGTGTCAACTTCTAACTTTTCTTCACCATTAGTTAATCCAAAAATTTCAGTTAGAACAGTGGGGGTGAGAGAAACTGCATTACCCGAGACTGTCCTTATCATGGTGTTCTCGTCGGTGGTGGACGAAGTGTAGACCCACTCTCTGATCTCAGCGCTAGCTATTTTGATCCTAGTGGACATCAGATTCTTCAACTGCTGTTCTTCAAGGAGTTGGAGGATGTCCATGAAGATTGGGTCTGAATGTTGGAAGGAATCAAAATCGACATCAAATCTAGTGTCAATTTTCATCGCTGCAAGATTTCCTGCTGGAATCGCCATTAGTTCACCTGCAAAGGAAGAATGAAGATCAAGTGCAAGGGAACTGAAAGCACAGGATGGAGGTCGAAGAAAACCTAGATTTAAGGTTTTCCAGAATATGAATCTACAAACTCCGTTCCACGAAAAATAAAATAATTCTTCGATCTGAGGTCGACAAAATAATTTGGAGGTAAACAATTCGTCGAACTCAGTCTGAAGATTTGAAGACATTTCGTCGAGCTCTGTTCGACGAAAGTTTTCTGAAGCAGATTCGTCGATCTCCGTTCGAAAAAAATAGCTTCACTCATAGAGAGTTCGTTGATCTCCATTCAACGAATATCTCAAGAACTTATCCCAGTTCGTCGAGCTCCGTTCGACGAACTTTGAAGAATTCGTCGAGTGTAGACAGAAGTTCAATCAAAACTTCTCCATTGATCATTCCCAGCTGATTTATAAAGAACAAGTGATTCCTTTCATCCAAGGGTTTGGTGAAAATATCAGCTCTTTGTAAATCAGTGTAGATATAGACAAGTTTGATTTTGTTTTTATCTACACACTCTCTAATAAAATGATGTCTAATGTCTATATGCTTAGTCCTACTGTGATGGACTGGATTCTGTGCTATGAATATTGCACTTGTGTTATCACATAATAGAGTTGAATTATTTAAGTTGAAACCATAGTCTAGGAGTTGGTTTTGAATCCACAACATCTGTGCACAACAACTGCCAGCTGCAATGTATTCTGCTTCAAAAGTTGATGTGGACACAGATGATTGTTTCTTACAGAACCAAGACACTAGTCTCATACCAAGGAACTGGCAAGTTCCTGAGGTACTTTTCCTGTCAACCCTACATCCAGCAAAGTCAGCATCTGAATATCCAGTTATATCAAATTCTGACTCAGTAAGATAACAAAGGCCTAGACTAGGACAACTCTGTATATATCTCAAAATTCTTTTTAGAAAAATTAGGTGAGATTCTTTAGGGTTCACTTGGAACCTAGCACAAATACATGTGACAAACATTATATCAGGTCTACTAGCTGTAAGATATAATAGGGACCCAACAATGCCCCTATATAGTTTTTGATCGACTGGTTTCCTATGCTCATCAGTGTCTATTACAACATTAGTAGCCATATGTGTTTTCTTAGCTGAGGCATCAGCCATCCCAAACTTCTTAAGAAGCTCTTTAGCATACTTAGCTGGGGAGATGAAGATGCCATCAAGTAGCTGCTTCACTTGGAGACCAAGGAAGTAGGAGAGCTCAGCCATGCTACTCATCTCAAACTTAGAATGCATGAGGTCAGAAAACCTCTTGCATAGTTTGGAGTCAGTAGACCCAAATATGATGTCATCCACATAGATTTGTACTAACAAGATTTTATCCTTATGGTGTCTAGTGAATAATGTTTTATCTATTATTCCTCTAGTGAATTCATGCTCTATCAGAAAGCTAGCTAAGGTCTCATACCAAGCTCTTGGAGCTTGCTTTAGACCATAGAGGGCTTTATGCAATCTAAATACATAAGAAGGATGGGTTGGAGAGACAAAACCTGGAGGTTGTTCAACATAAACCTCTTCTTTTAGTACTTCATTCAGGAAAGCACTCTTTACATCATTCTGATATACCTTGAACTTCTTGTAGGCATCATAGGCAAGAAAGATTCTGATTGCCTCTAACCTTGCAACTGGTGCAAAGGGTTGATCATAGTCTATGCCTTCTTCTTGCTTATATCCTTGAGCAACAAGCCTAGCCTTGTTACTCACAATTGCACCATGGGCATCAAGATTGTTTCTTGTTGGGTACATTGGAAAATGTGTACCAGATTTGAAGAATCCTCACCCTACTCAATGATATGCATCAAGGTGTATTTGATGTGTTTTGAGTTTATATGTGCAGGTTAAGTAATTGCAGGAAATGCAAAAAAATTTCTAAGTCCATGTGTCGACACCTAGAGAAGCAGTGTCGACACTTATGAAGGCTTGTGTCGACACTGGAGAAAAGCTGTGTCTACACTTGGAGTAGATTGTGTCGACACTTGGAAAGGCTGTGTCGACACCAGAAGAAATTGTGTCGACATGCAGAGGCAGTGTCGACACATAGAGAAGCAAAGTCGACATCAACTGTGTCGACACCAAAAGGCAGTGTCGACACACATGAATATTTAGTCGACATCAAATGTGTCGACACATAGAGGCAGTGTCGACACACAGAAGTATTTGTCAACATCAACTGTGTCGACACACAGGACTTGTGTCGACACACAACAAAGCTTCAACAAAGTTAAAGAAAAGAAGGCCCGTGTCGACACACAGAATCAGTGTCGACACATTCTAAGAAGTTGTGTCGAGAAGCTGTTGCAACAACAAAAGGAGTTGTGTCGACACCACCAAGGCATGTGTCGACACTTAGCCCACTTGTGTCGACACTTAGTCTATTTGTGTCGACACAAGATGAAGATCAGTCTCGACACTTTCAGACAGAGACAGTATTTCAAGAAGTGACTGGATGACTTGACAGCTGCCATTTCTAACCGGTCAACTGCAACTATCAAAGCTGTCATAAGTTTGTTAGAAACCAGATTAGCCGGTTACCATGGAGGAAGACTATATAAAGGCTTTCTCCTTCAACAGAAAGTGAGGATCACAATTAAGATTGAAGTTCTACACAGATATCTAACAACACAAAATAAGAAGATCTAAGAAGTTGGAGAGAGAGAGCTCCATCTAAGAAGTGCAGTTGCTGAACCAGGCTGCCAAGAAAAAATTCAGATTGAGATCTGAATCTCAAGTCAGAAGCTGATTAAAGATCAACTTCACAGGAGATTCAACCCTACTAAGTTCAGATTCAAGAAGCTTTGAAGAAAGCTAAGAGAGGTTGATCTCTGAAATCAAGTTTTTCCAAGAACTGATCAAGAAGCCATTCATCCATTCTCTCTCTGTCAGGGTGGTGGAAATTTACTTTGTTAAATCAAATTCTTGTAGGATCTTTATAGATATGAGACTGTAAGCCTGTGTTTATAGAGGCTGAGTGTAGGAGAACATTTTCTCTGAGTGGTAGGCCTTGTATAGGCTGAGGTAGGGCTGTGGGCCTGAGTTGTAGGAGATTGATATCTCTGAGTTGTAGGGCTTGTGTGGGCTGAGGTAGGGTAGATAGCCTGAGTTGTAGGAGCCTTGTTGGGTTCTGAGTTGTAAGATCTGAGGATCTGAGGTGAAGTGCAGGAGTTAGGCCGAATCTAGTACACTGCTAGAGAGTAGAAGGGGGAAAGTGGATATACCCAGACCTTGGGGAACCACTATAAAATCTGTGTGAACTCTGTGATTGAATGTTTCTGTGATTGCTGTACTGTGTAGTTGTAGAATTTCCAATTTCTGGTTAAATAACTGTATCGCTTTTTTGCCTCAAAAGAAAAACATGAATTACACCTATTCACCCCCCTAGGTGGTTAGACACTAATTCTTTCATTTCTATATACCCATTTGGTTCCAATGACTGGGTAGTCTTTGGGTCATGGAACTAAATCCCAAACTCTACATCTCTCAAACTGGTTGAGTTCCTCTTGTATTGCAATGATCCAGTGGTGATCTTGCTTAGCATCTTTTATGGATTGAGGTTCAACTAGAGAGAGAAAACAGGCACGCATCACATCTTGGTTGAGTTGATGCCTTGTCTGTACACCTACTGTTATGTCTCCAATCACTTGGAATCTAGGGTGATCCCTTAGTGTGACAAGATAAGTGGGTAAAATTGGTTCAACAATAGCATTTGGATTTAATTCCTCTTGTAGATATTATGTTTGCTGTTGAATGAGGTTCAGCCTCTTCCAAAGATTCATCTTCACTGTCTTCAGCAACTTGTGGAGTGGGAGGTGATATAACTTCTTGTGGAAGGTTGAACTCACCCATTTTCTCACATAAGTGAGGTACCTGCAAAGTGTCACTGGTAGAAATCTCCTTATAAGACATGTTAGTTTCATCAAAGGTTACATATATAGATGTTTCAATTTTCAAAGAGGATTTGTTAAATACCCTATAAGCTTTGCTTACTTGGGAATATCCTATAAAAATTCCCTCTTCATCCTTAGCTTCAAACTTTCTAATATATTTCTTGTTATTATTATGTATATAGCATACACATCCAAATACTTTAAAATAGGTAATTTGAGGTTTCTCCCCTTTAAGTAATTCATAGGGAGTCCTATTCTTTAGTTTATGTATCAAACTTCTGTTCAGTATATAATTTGTTGTGTTTACAGCCTCTGCCCAAAAGGAGAGTGGCATATAATTATTTGCAAGTAACGTGTCTGCAACTTCAATCAGGGTTCTATTCTTCCTTTCAGCGACCCCATTTTGTTGGGGAGTTCTAGGAGTTTAGAAGCTGTGCCTGATACCTTCCTTCTCATATAACTCATATGTAAGAAGAGACTCAAACTTTATAGCATGATCACTTCTGATCAATGCAACATGAGTAGAGTACTCAATCTGTATGGTCCTGAGAAAATCTGTAAGAACTTTAAAGGTATCTGACTTAGATCTCAAAAAGAACAACCAAGTGAATCTTGAGAAGTCATCTACAATTACTAGAGTATAGGATTTCCCTCCTAGGCTTTGTACAGTAATGAGTCCAAAGAGATCCATGTGTAGAAAGTACAAGATCATAGGTGAATCACTTTTATTAATTGATTTAAAACTAGATTTAGTTTGATTGCTAATTGACAAGCCCTGCAAAGGCCTTCCTTCTTGTAGGGACCAGAAGGAAAGCCTCTCACAAGACTGTCTTTAGATAGCCTAGCAATATTTTTCATCTTTACATGTCCTAGTCTTTTATGCAATAATTCATTTTGATTGCAAACAATATTAAGGAGACAAATATCTGAATTGGCAGAAATAAAATCTACTATGTATATGTTACCTTGTCTATTTCCAATTAAAATATTTTGTTTTTCTTTATTAGAGATAATACAGGATGTAGAGTTAAAGTATACCTGATAATCTTCATCACATAATTGGCTGATTAGATGAGGTTATGCTTGAGTCCTTTTATATAAGTCACCTTCTTGAATGTGACTGCTCCAATCCTTACTTCTCCATAACCTTCATACTGGCCACACTTTGAGTCACCAAAGATAACCTTTGGTCCCAACTTGGACTTGTAATTGTGTAAGTTATCCTTGCTGCCAGTCATATGCTTGAAGAATCCACTGTCCAGATACCATAGTTGATTAACAACTGGACAGCTCTACACCTGCAGAGAAATTAATTAATTGTTCTTGACCCAGGTTACCTTGGGTCCTTTGTTTTGCTGATAGGAAAAACTTGAGATCACATAATATTCAGGTTGTGATTTATATCCTAATGGGTGATATCTTCTAGATGGTATTATCCAATCAGCAAGAGGGTTAAAGGGTTTTCTGGTTTGATTAGGGTTGTTGTTATAGTTATAATTTTTATTAAGTCTTCCTGGGTTCGACGAAATGTTGTGAGTTCGTCGACCAGAGTTCAACGAAATGGGATGAGATCGTCGATCTCTGCTCAGAGAATGAACATAGTCATTTTCTGTGCCCCAAGTTCGTCAATCTCTGCTCGATGAACCATACAGAGTTCATCGATCGCAGTGAGAAGAATAATTATTATATAAATTTGCGTTCAGAGTTCGTCGACTTGAGTTCGATGAACTTTCCACATTTCGTCAATCTGAGTTCGACGAAATTTGTTGAACTTTGTTTTTACCTAAGGTTTTCTGGTTTCTGTTTTTGTGATTTTTAAAGTTGGGCATTTCTTCTGTGATTTGTTTACTGGTTATTATTTCTTTGCCCGTAGTAGAAACAAATTTAATAGGGGTTGATAAAATATTCTTTTTAAGAATGTGGGGTAAACTTGGTGAATCACTCAAGCCCAGTTTGCCATTTAGTCTGGCATTGACTGTGCTTGTAATGCCCATCAGCTTAAGGCTTCTCCCATTGAGAGATTCCTCAAGTTGTTTGGCCTCACATAGCTGTGCTTTCAAAGTGATAATTTGTTCACTGGCTAGATTTAGTTCATCCTTTAATCGAGTGTTTTCAGAAATCATAGATTCTTGATTAGCTAATTTTTCCCTAAGTGCTTTGATTTCTTTCTCAAAGTTTATTAAATCAATACACATGATTTTGAATTCAGATTTAAAATTGTCAGAGCTATAATCAAAAGTTGACAATACCTGATCAACTTCTGATTCAGAAGCTTCTTCATTGTCAGATGCATCTTCTTCATCTGACTGACTTCTGGAGGCATCAATTAGCATAAGGCATACTTCCTTGGTCCTTGCCTCTTCTTCATCTTCACTGGAGCTAGAAGATGTGGATTCATCCTCAGTTTCACTCCAGGATTCAGCCACAAAGCCTTTCTCCTTCTTCTTGTATTTGTTGGAGGAAGGTCTTGAACTTTGTTGTCTTCTTGTATCCTTCACTCTTCTTTTCTCTTTCTTTTGATTTTCTGGACATTGTGAGATGAAGTGTCCAGGTTTCCTGCAACCAAAGCAAACCACCTCTTTAGTAGGGGTTTTGTCATACCTTGCCTTGTCATCCTGCCTGGATGACTTTCTTCTAAAGTCCTTCTTTGTCATCTTGTAAAATCTTTTGGCTAGGAGACTCATTAACTCTTCATTCACTGTTGAGGCTTCAGATTCTTCAACAGCCTTGAATGCCAGGTTGTGTTCCTTCCTGGCTGGTGGAGGTGTCCTTTGCTCTGCTGCTTCTCTAGATTTAATGAGCTGCTCATAAGATTTGAGCTTTCCTAAAAGAGATTTTGTGGAAATCTCATTTAGTCTTCTCGCCTCCTTGATTGGCCAGATCCTTGAATCCCATGATCTTGGTAAGAATATGAGGATTTTGTCATTCACCTCAGTGAGGGTGATGTCCTTATCCAAGGTTTTTAGCTCATTGATGATTGCGCTCAGCCTGTTGTACATATCTACTACAGATTCTGCTTCATCTTTCTTGAAGTTCTCATATTGGGATATGAGATTGGATCTTCTATCTTTCCTTTCATTATCAGATCCAGCCACCATTTGATTAAAGGAATCCCAAATGGCCTTAGCTGATGTGCATTCAACCACTTTCTGGAAGATGTCATCTGACATTGTTTGGGCCAGAATGTTCATGGCCTTGACATCAGCAACCTTTGCTTTCTTCTGTGCTTCAGTCCACTCAGGTGGTGGAACTGCATTAGTGCTTGAAGCTGCTGTAGATGTAGAGGCAGTAGCTTGAGGAGGACCTGTCAAGATGGAATTGTAGATATCCTCATCAATAGAATTCATATATAATTTTATTCTTGCCTTCCAAATGGCAAACCTATTTAGGTTGCACACTGGAGGTCTGATGCTTGCATAGTCTTTATTATGTTCCATGTTGTGAATATATATCTAATAGAAATAAAACTCAGATCTAACTCAGGATCTTTTGGTTCAAGTGTTAGCTTGTACAACCAAAGGAAACTTGCTCTGATACCAATTGAAAGTAAGAGTTAGATCTGAAATACTCTAGAGGGGGGGTGAATAGAGTATCTTGAAAACTTAAAACTTTTTGCTGTAAATAAAAACAAACCTAAGATAAAGTAATCTAGTACATCATATCACAAACATAATAACCTAGCTAGCATAGCCACAGCAAGAACAAAAGAAAAAGAGCAACCAGATAACACAAGAATATTATAGTGGTTCCCCTAAACATGGGTAAATCCACTCTTCTACCACCCTGGTAGGAATCCACTCTGGTTTTTGATCAGGAGACTGCCACCAATGAGCTTTTGATCAGGTGCTCAAAAACCAATCCTCAAGTCTTTTGATCAGGTGACTTGCAACCAGGAATAAATTTTGAAGGGAGTTAAGAACCCTTTATACAGTGGGGGATGAGAGATTGATTATGTCTTCTCTTTCTCAAATACAACTGAGAAGACTTTTAGTGGATCTTGATGTTAGAAAAAGCTCCCCCTAAGATATTGAACTCAGGAAGATTTGAGCCTTGCTGCAGGGTGAGTAGGTCTTCAGTTTTTCATCTTTGACCAGATGGTATCCTGGAACTTCTTTGACAAATAGAATATTTGTTGTCCTCTGAAGAATCTTGAGATGAAGGCAGAAGAAGACTCTTGATTTAAATGGTTGTTCTTCTTCTTCTTCTTTAGATTGCTGTTCTTTCTCTAGTCTAGCGCTTCTGATTTTGCTGTGTTATTGCCCTGTGTATTTTTGTTCTGTGTTTAGACGAGAAGGAAGAACAAGAACCTATTCATTTGTTGTTGTCTGTGCTCCTTAGGGAAGAAAAAAGAAAAATCCCTTTTTATATTTCTATGTAATCTTCCTTCTGAATTTGAATTTCTTCCTTCATTCAATGCTGACGGTCTGGAGAATATTTGCATTGATTGATTTCCCAAACTGTCTCATGGAAAAACGGCATGCAATAATCCTGATGAAGACCGTAATCAATATTTGCTTCTAACGGTAATATTCAGAGAATATTTAAGCATTGATTACTCATGAATTTTTGCAATAGAAAAGGGACAGAGAGGGAAATTTCTAAGTCTAGAACTTCACAGAATTGATTGAGCAGTGAACAGAATTCTTCGAGCTGTGTCCAGAGTTCGTCGAGCAGAGAAGTCAAGTTCGTCGACCAGATAATATATGTTCGTCGAGCTGAGATCCAAGATCGTCGACTTAGGAATAGATAATTGCTTTCTCTAGACCCTTGCCAATTCTGTGTATCAAGATCGTCGAGGTGAGAATATAACTTTGTCGACTGAATAACAGAATTCCATGTTTCTTGGACTTAAGAATGTTGAAGTAACGTGTCCAGAAATCGTCGACCTCAGAACTGGGTTCGTCGACCTGAGAACTATTTTTGTCGAGCTGAGGGCTTCTAACTGCTACTTGATAAATCTTGCAAAGACTGTGATCTAAGTTCATCGAACTGAGAAGGTGCATTCGTCGACTGGAGTGTGATCCTGGACTTAGAATACTTAGATGTTTCTGGAATAAGATATTGAAGTAGAATACCCAGCAATCGTCGACCTGATAACTAAGTTCGTCGACTTGAGAACTGAGTTCGTCGACCTGAGAACTAAGTTCGTCGACTGGAGTTAAATGTGAAGAATTCTGGACTTGGAATGTTGAAGGATACGCTGGAAATCGTCGACCTGAGATTTAATTTCGTCGAGCCCAACTTAGAGAATTGTCTCTGATTTTGTCGAGCTGAGCATGACGTTCGTCGACCTGAGTTCGACAAATGTCGAACTCATTTTCTGAGTCTTTGAAATTTCTCTAAGTCTTGAGTTTTTTGCAATCTGTTGATGGCTGGTCCATATAGTGTTGACTCTAAGGACATGGCCTAGACTCTAGGACACAACCATGACCCTAGCTATACATGTTGGGTCAAACATCCTAGTTTAGTGAACCTAGACCAAATCCAACTAGGGATCCAACACTAAAAAAGAAGAAAAAGTTTTATAAGCTAAAAAAAGGAAATCTAAGTTAAGGAGAAATAAAAACCACTTTGAAGCCATTTTTATAAATCCATAAGAATGAATGAAAAGCATAAAAATCCTAAATCTAAACAAACCTTGAAGACATGAAAAGAAAAACTATAATAACCATTAGAAAGTTTGAAAAAAATCTAAAACTAAGCTAAGAAAGTTGATGATTTGAAAGAATAAAAACGATAAATAGAACTCATACACACAAAAACCCATATTTAAAAAGAAAAAGGAAGATACATAAGATTACTGTAAGACGTGCACTCGGAGGCATTCCAGTACAATATAAGGATGAAAAACTAACATCTTTTATTAAGTATAAAATCTGATTACAAAAGCTAACACAAACACAGAGGAGGGGGGGGGGGAATTGTCCTTACATATAACAAGAAGACCTCTTAGCAGCAGCCAACAGCAAAATGGATGAAAAAATTGAACCCTTTGTTCTTATAGAAAAGTCATATTTATAGACAAAAGAAGGGAAGAGATGAAATGCTGCCATGCATTGTAAGCCAAAATTTTGATGACTGGCCTGGTTCTAGAAGCGGCGAGAATCGAGGCAAGTCATGGTCAGAAATCGTCGAGCTACAAATTGATGAATCGTCCAGTTGAGTTTGATGATCGTCGAACATCTAACGTTGAGTTTTGGTCATCGATTGTCGATAGTTATTCGACGAATGAGCTGGCGAAGTTGAGATCGACGAATCAGCTAGCGAAGCATCGAGTCTGTTATGTAATTCGTCGATCACTAATTGACGAATCATCGAGCGCTGAGTCTGTAATCAATTTGTCGAGTGCGACATTGAGTTGTGTTCGACGAATGTAGAGCATGGAGTTTTGATCTACGTTCGAAGAACTAGCTGGCGTTGAATCAATCGTCGAGCGCAGAGTCTGACATAATTTTGCCGAGCGCTGCTCAATGAAATTCGTCAAGCGCTGCTCGTTAATCGTCGAATGGCTGGCGCTGGTACCAAATTCTATGAATGAAGTAGATTTTTGCTGGAATCAAAGTAACACGCCCAGGACATGCGCGTGACACAATTTACACTGGCGTGTACTTTGATATTTCTTCGAATGTTTCTGAAAAATTTCAGAAAACAAAATTAAGCTAAGTTAGAAAAGTATTTACAAAAAAGAAACAAATTATTTAAGAAAAATAATTTAAAACTACAAAAATAACCTAAAACTACTTATATAAATGTCTGAAAAATATGAATATTTACAACACATCAAATACTCCCATACTTAAGCTTTTGTTATTACATAACAAAAGTTGGAGATGAACTTATAAGTAAATAAAAGAAATCCTAAATTTAGCTATCGTTTGAATCAATTAAAAGAGAGATAAAAATGAACAAACGGGATATAAGAGTTAAGTCCTAAATCATGAAATTGATTTAAATAGAGGAAAATGTTTGGCCAAAAAGACTTCTTGAAGTAGATAAATAGCAAACAAAAATTGTAATCGTTAGATAAAAAAAATAGATTGGAATTATAGAAACTTTAGCTTAAGTGTTTAAATGAAATAATTCAATTTGAAAATTATGCTCTCAAAAAGATTTTATATTAAGTCCAAAATCATCAAATATGACTAAAGGAGTTGTAGTATGTGAAGAGGGCTTATGATGAAGTGAGGTATATATTTTTCTCAATCCTCAAATACAATTTTTTTTGAATGTGGATGTTTTTAGGAAAACAAAATCTTATTTTCCATAACATGCAATAGTAATTTGTTTTTTGTACAACTTCATATATCTCAATGTATATGTATATGAGTAATGAATTTTATCCTCTTACTATGTAACATATAATCTTTTCAAATATTTGATGCCTATGTTTACAGAACAAAAACTTATTTCCATTGACATAGGTTCTTTTTAAGAACAAAAATTTATCATGCCAAGTAAGACATCATAAATGTGGCGAGATGGGTTTGTTTTCAAAAATAAAACTAGATTTTAATAAAACATTCTTGAGAGTAACCTTTATAAATTGAACGTTCCTATATTTCTAAAAGCTTGAAGTAGAAATAATTTTAGTCTATAGTTGTTTTCTCTAACATAATACAAATGCCTCTATTTTAGATAAATTAGAAGTATTGCTTAAAACAAGTCCCCTATCTTAAAAACAAAGCATAAATAAATCTTTAAAAAATAACCCCGGATATTTAAATCTATCAATCTCTAATTAATAAACGAATAGTAAATAAAAAATTAATGAAATTCACTAATAAATAAACTCACAACTAAATTTTTGGAGAGCAAAAATGGATAAGAATGGAATATTCGATTTATTTGTTTCATAAAATGTATTTTTGGATTTTAGAGTTTTCATTTTTTGTGTGTTTTTAATTTATTAACTTTTTTTGGAATTGTTTTTGTTTTGTTTCACTATTTTTTAGGAATTTTTGACTTATTATATTTTTTTGTGTTTTGTGTTTAATTCTGTTATTATATACATACTAGAAATGCAATATATTAATATATATATATATATATATATGAACTATTTTTCTTTTCTAGTTTTTTTTGTATTTTTGTATTTTATAAGCAAATATTTACAAATTAAGGAAAGAGAGAAAAGTTATTTACAAAGAAGGGAAAGAAATGAAGAGAGGAAAGAGAAAAAAATATTTACAAAAATATTTACATTAAGATATATTCAAAGAGTACTTACAAAGAATTTTTACAAAATAAGACTAAATAATTTTTAAATTTTGATTTTATAAATTTTTTGAAATTTTTGATGAAAAAACAAAAATATTTTTTGAGTTTTCATTTTATAAATTTTTTGTTTTATTTTGTTTTTAAATTTTTTTGTATATATTTTTAAAATTTTAGGAGTGCGGAAAATAGAAGTGCAGAAAATAAAGCACAAAAACACCCTAATACTTGAGTCCAACATTTTCCCTAATGTTGCAACGTAAGTATGCAGAACAAAAAAAGAAAATAAAATGCACCATGTACAAACAAAATAAATAAGGGGGGTAGAAGCTTCCCCAAAGTGTTCTTGGGGAGGCCCAGTTTAGGAACCCTGCATTATTATGAAAAAATAGCAAAGGAAAAGTAAAGAAATAGCAAAAAAAAATAAACATGGAGTGCCTCCCAGGAGCGCTCTGTTTATAGTCATGTAGCTTGACTATTTAGGCGGGTTTATATGTCGAGTAGGGTTATGGTTTCAATATTACTGCCCACCAGATTGCATGCTATATATAATTTTAAGCGATGACTGTTTACTTTAAACAAGCCTTTTTCGCGGTGGGAGACGAGTACGATCCCATATTGCCAAAACTCTTCAACTTTGAAGGGGCCGGACCATCGTGATTTTAGTTTACCGGTAAAAAGTCTAAGTCGTGAATTATAAAGGAGGACAAGATCGCCCAGAGAAAAGTTTTTTGGGGCTTGATATTTCGATCGTGATAAAACTTAAAACGCTCCTTATATAACTTATTGCTCTCGTAAGCATTTGCATGCCATTCATCAAGCTCATTTAGTTGCAGTTTTCTATTTTGAGAGGCGAAGTTAGCATCGAGATTTAAGAGTTTTAATGCCCAAAGAGCGCGATGTTCTAATTTTAAGGGGAGATGGCATGCTTTTCCATAGACTAATCGAAATGGCGTACAACCAATTGCTGTTTTGTATGCCGTACGATATGCCCACAACGCATCGTCGAGTTTGATGGACCAATATTTCCTATTAAGTGAAACGGTTTTATCTAATATACGCCTACTCGCTCGATTTACTACCTCAACTTGGCACTATTTTGCGGGTGGTAGCGAGTGGCAAGTTTGTGCGTGACGCCATATGTAGCAAACGTCTTAGCCATTTGGGTGTTGCAGAAATGCGTTCCCCTATCGTTCACAATAGCGCGAGGTGTGCCGAAGCGAGAAAATAGTTTTTTAAGAAACGTAACGCTGACTCGTGCACCGTTGGTGGGGAGAGCATGCGCTTCCGCACACCTTGATACATAGTCGACCGCCACTAAAATATAATTATTTTTAAAAGACGGAGGTCGGGGCCAACAAAAACGATGCACAATAAATCGAAGACTTCACATTCAAAAAACAAATTTTGGGGCATTTTATCGTGATGAGAGATGTTACCCGACCACTGCCAGCTATCGCAGGAGCGCACAAAATTATGAGCGCCTTTGAATAGAGTTGGCCAAAAGAAGCCTGCTTCCAGCTCCTTCCGCGCGGTCCGGTTAGCTTGATATTGCCCACTAGCCGGACCCCAGTGGCAGTGCATAAATATTTGAGTGGACTCCACACCTGCGACGCATCTTCGGATCGCTTGGTCCATGCAGATACGAAAATGAAAAGGTTTCTTCCAAAAGAAATATTTCAAGTCAGAAAAAATTTCTTCTTTTGCTGGCACGAAAAGTCTTTTGGGAGCACCCGCACAACTAAATAGTTCACAAAATCTGTGAACCAAGGCGGGGAAGATGAAATAGTATTTATGGCAAGGAGGCGTTCCTCGGGGAATCTGTCATTTATGTCAGATTCGACGATCGCTTCCGCACAGGGATTTTACAAGCGGGAGAGGTGATCGACGACTAAATTTTCCGCGCCCTTCTTATCCCGATCTCCAAATCAAATTCTTGCAGGAGGAAGATCCATCGAAGAAGGCGGGGCTTGGCGTCCACTTTTGCTAACAAATATTTTAAGGCAGAGTGGTCGGTAAATACGATAACTTTAGATAGCATTATATACGAGCGAAACTTATCAAATGCAAAAACGACTAAAAGTTCCTTTTTTGTTATCATGTAATTTACTTGTGCGGAAGTGAGCGTCTTGCTAGCGTAATAAATAGGATGGAAATATTTGTTTACATGTTGTCCATGAACAGCACCTACGGCAATATCGCTAGCGTCGCACATAATCTCGGACGGAAGGGTCCAATCGCGCGCCACTTAAATGGGTGAATCGATAAGTTTTTGTTTTATAAATTAAAAGCGTACTCGTATCCGCTACTAAATACAAAATTTGATTCTTTTTCCTAGAGGTGAGTAAGAGAATTTGTTATTTTTGAAAAATCTTGAATGAAACGTCTATAAAAGCCCGCGTGGCCTAAGAAACTCTTAATAGATTTAACGTTATAAGACGGGGGAAGTTTTTCGATAATTTCAACTTTGGCCTAATTGACCTCCATCCCCTTAGACGAAATCTTATGGTCAAGAACCAAACCTTTTGGAACCATAAAGTTGCATTTTTTCCAATTTAAAACAAGATTTATGTCCTCGCATTGCTGAAGGACACGATCTAAATTGCGAAGACAAGACAGGAAAGAGCATCCAAGAACAGAGAAGTCATCCATAAAGACTTCCATAATGTCTCCTACCAGCTCGCCAAAGATCGCCAGCATATATATTTGGATGTATTTGGTGCATTGCAGAGGCTAAATGGCATTCTTCGGTATGCGAAGGTGCCAAACAGGCAGGTAAAAGTTATCTTCTCTTGTTCAACGTGGGAAATGGGGATTTGGAAAAACCACGATAAGCCATCAAGAAAACAAAAGTATGGATGACCAGATAAACGCTCCAGAATTTGGTCTAAGAACGGTAGTGAGAAATGGTCCTTATGGGTGTCATCATTTAGTTTTCTATAATCGATGCACACCCGTTAACCCGTAATGGTACGAGTTGGGATGAGTTCATTATGCTCATTTTCCACGACGGTAAGACTGCCCTTTTTGGTCACGACATGAACTGGACTAACCCATGCACTATCCGATAGAGGATAAATAATCCCAGCATCTAATAATTTTATAATTTCAGCTTTAACGACGTCTTTTTGGTTTGGGTTAAGACGTCGCTGCGCTTGAATAGTTTTTCGGCAATTATCGTTAAGGAAAATCTTATGGGTATAGAAAGAGGGGTTAATTCCCTTTAAGTCAGAAATTTGCCATGCAATTGCGTGGCGATGTTTAAGTAAAACTTCTAATAAATCAGAAGTCTCCGAATCGCTCAAATGCGAAGAAATGATAACATGAAGGGTATCATCTTTTCCCAAAAAGGTGTATTTGAGTTATTCAGGTAGGAGTTTGAGCTCAAGATAGTACAGTTCTTCTAACTAGGTTTTAATTTTAATGTCTTTCGATCCAAAAGGTTTGAAAGACAAATTTGTAGAGTTATCCTCTTCATAGTTAAAGTTTAAAAAATTAGACTCGAAAACAGGGATGAACAATCTCTGGAATAGGTATCTAAATTATAACAATAGTCATCGCTCGATGACGAGTCTCATATGAAGGGATTAATAGAGAAAGAAACTTCATCATCTCCTACCCAAAGGAGGAGACGACAGTTACTTACATCAATTAATGGGCGGGAGGTGGCGAGAAAAGGTCGATCGAGTTTAATGGGTACATCGGTCTCCTCCTCGATGTCTAAGATGATGAAGTCTACCGGAACGATAAACTTATCAACTCGGACAAGAACGTCCTCCACCTCCCCGACAGGAAACTTAACCGAGCGAGCCGCTAGTTGGATTCTCTTTTTAGTATGGGTCGGAGTGTCCAAACCTAATTTTTGAAAGAGCGAGAATAGCATCAAATTAATGCTCGCGCCTAAATCTGCAAGAGCGTATTTTACAAATATATTGCCCAAAAGGCAAGCGATGGAGAATCGTCCCGTGTCATTTCTTTTAAGGGGCAATTTAATAGTAAGAGCCATTGAGCAGTCTGCGTTCAGATATATTTGTGAAATATTTACTAATTTTTATTTATTAGAAAGAAGTTCTTTTAAATATTTTGCATACTTAGGCATCTGCGAGATCTCCTCGTATAAGGGAACATTAATATGAATTTGTTTTAATAATAAAATAAATTTTTTGTACTGCGTGTCCCTACACTCACTATTTAATTTATGTGGATACGGCAATGGAATTTTAATAATTTTTTCGTTTAAAATTCGTAAAGGCAGCGTAATTGAAGAAGGGGGAAGAGGGGTCGGAGGTGAAATATGTGCCTGCGGATCGATCCGTTTTGGATCGATCACCTCCTTTCCGCTAAGGAGGGTTATAACATTGATATTCTCCAGTAGATCGGGCTCCATGTTTCTCGACAGTGCCAGGAGCGTGCGCTCGGACATCATTCGTGCCAGATGTCCAACCTGGAGTTCTAAGTTTTTTAGCAATCTGGTGATGTTCTGGATATTTGACTCGTTGGACTCCATATATTTAGTAAAATTTTCCTCCAACGGGGAGGGTTTTTGAAGAGGGGGAGGGGGCAAAAATCCGGGTGCAAAAGAATCGTGCGGACGCCGCGCATTGTTCATGTTGCTCCATGAGAAGTTGGGGTGGTTCCTCCAACCCAGATTATAGTTATTACCATAAGGGTTGTTGTTGGGGTTAAAGGAAGGTCGCTCAGGATTTCCAATGTAGTCTATGAACTCTTCAACCGTGCTGACATTAGAGGGAATCGCTAAGGCAGACTGGAGGAGGCAGCAGACATCTCCGCCACCTGCTTCGTCAGACTTTCAAATTGAAGGGTTAAGTGGGAAGTGGCATCCACCTCGAAGAGGCCGATAGCCTACTTGGGACGTCCCCACGGGACGTTCCAATGGTAGGCGTTCATGGACATTTCTTCGATAAGAGCTTGGGCAGCCTCGGGGGTCTTATTATTCAGAGTACCCCCGGCAACCGCGTCAATCATTTGATGTGTCTAATAGTTAAGCCCATTGTAGAATATTTGGACATGCAACCACGCAGACAGCGCGTGGTGCGGACACCTGCGAAGGAATTCATTAAACCGCTCCCAAGTCTCAAATAGAGACTCGAAATCATTTTGAACAAACGAAGAAATGTCTGCGTGCAACTTTGTAGTTTTGGAGGGCAGAAAATACTTCGTTAAGAACCGCTCCGCAAGCTCGACCCAGGTGGTGATACATCCTCATGGGAGGTAATTCAACCACGCCTTAGCTTTGGATCTTAAGCAAAAAAGAAAAAGGCGCAAATTAATGGCGTCATGATTGATGCCATTAATCTTAAAGGTATTGCACATTTCTAAAAAACTAGATAAATGAATGTTTGGGTCCTCATCCGACAGTCCATCAAACTGCAAGGCATTTTGGATCATTTGGATAACGCTCGATTTTATTTTAAAATTATTGTTCGCCACCGTCGGGCAAATAATACTGGACCCAGTATCGTCCAAATTCGGCCTGGCGTAATAAGACATTGTACGCTCGATGGCTGCATTCGGATTAGGGTCGGTCATAGCAACGATAGAGGGTTCTCCGACGGATTCTTCTGGATCCAAAGAGGGATTTCGGCGTTGAGATTGAATACGTGCGAGTGAGCATTCGATCCAAATTTTCAGACTCTAAAGATTGTCCACGGGTCATACAACGAAATAACTAAATCTTTTTTGGATTTTTAAGTAGAGTTTTGAAGTTTTTTTAGTATTAAGAAAAATAGGTCAAAATAATAGACTCTGGAATTGAAATAATAACTCGAAGGGTCCCCGAACACGGTACCAAAAACTTGATCCGCGCGAAGCCCACTCTGATTTATTTAGTGAGCACGGCGCGTCCAGATTTCGCTCTGTGAATTATAGGCAAGTGCACCTATCGCAAGTAATACATGATATTTGGGGGAATATCGAGACCGTAAATTTCTCGGGAATGGGTTGATTATCTTTACTACTCCCCGAAGGACTATTATCTTACAGAAAAAGTATGTTGTTGGATTTAACTAATTTAAAGCGATTATAAGAAAAGAGCTGAAAATTGAAAAAAGGTTGATGAAGAAATAACACCTGGTATTGAATTACATTAGGAATAAAATAGATTTAAATAATTAGAGATCCCAGGTTTCAATTTAATTAAAGTGTAAACTTGACCGTGGATGTTCCAAAAGAATGAGCTCACTTATCTCTATGACTATCGGTCACCTGAACATTAAGGCTATTTAACCAGGCTCTTGTCCGACGAAGCATTCCTCTTAATGCTCGCATTATGCTAAGAACCCCGCTATTGGGGGGAGGACCCAATCCGGAAGAATTACGTGCCTCGTCTTTCGAGGGTTAGTGCAAAACTCTCATTACCCAAGGGGGATCAGTCCATATGCACGACCTCTCGGCGAGCTAGCGTATGTATAACAAAAATAGAGCCCACACATCGATATGTTGTTCTACACGTCGTAAACACAGGGTAAACCTTAAGTTCTTAATTAAATATAAAAACAAGACCTTTAATTATTTAAAAGCATTTTATATCCCAATACTCTTCGATACCGAGGGCTAAAAGTGATTAGCCACTCATCAGAATGGGGATGGCTTATGAGTTTGGTTTGGCGTGAATTCTAAACTAGGCACTGAAGGGTTACAAAAAATAAGAAGAAAAAAGATAACCTAACATTAGAAAGAGAAAAGATACTAAAAAGGGAAAACACACACACTTAACCAAACTCATAATAAAGAAAAAAGGCTAAGTTACAAAAAAGAAAGATTGCATAATTGAAATGACAAGTCCTACTCAAACGAGTAGGTGGGAAATGAAATCCGTAAATTGCAAGTCCTACTCAAACGTGTAGGCGGGAAATGAAAGCGGTAAATTGCAAGTCTTACTCAAACGAATAGGCGGGAAATGAAAGCGGTAAATTGCAAGTCCTACTCAAACGAGTAGGCGAGGAATTAAAGCTAAAAATTAGAAGTTCTACTCAATCGAGTAGGCGGGAAATGACAAACCTACTCAAACGAGTAGTTGGGAAATTAAAGATGAAAATGCTAACTCATAAACACACACACACAAAATCTTGAATGAAATAAAAAAAAAGCTAACTCATACACTCATACACACAAGCAAAAAGGAGAAAAACCAAAGTGATTGAAAAAGAGTTTTTAAATAAATGCGAAAATTGAAGGACTTGAAAAATTGAAATGACATTTAATCCTTTCTTATAACTTCGTAAAAATGGTTAACAGGTGGAAGAAAGTGAAAAAGAAGCAAAACTTTTATAAGCTAAAAAAAGGAAATCTAAGTTAAGGAGAAACAAAAAACACTTTGAAACTATTTTTTATAAATCCATAAGAATGAATGAAAAGCATAAAAATCCTAAATCTAAACAAACCTAGAAGACATGAAAAGAAAAACTATAATAACCATTAGAAAGTTTGAAGAAATCTAAAACTAAGCTAAGGAAGTTGATGATTTGAAAGCATAAAAATGATAAAGAGAACTCATACACACAAACACCCATATTTAAAAAGAAAAAGGAAGATACATAAGATTGCTGAAAGACGGGCACTCAGAGGCATTCTAGTAAAATATAAGGATGAAAAACTAACATCTTTTATTAAGTAAAAAATATGATTACAAAAGCTAACAAAAACACAGAGAAGGGGGGGGGGGGGAATTATCCTTACATAGTGCAAGAAGACCTCTTAGCAGCAGCCAGCAGGAAAAATGGATCAAAAAATTGAACCCTTTGTTCTTACAGAAAAGTCCTATTTATACAAAAAAAAGGAAAGAGACGACACGCTGGCGTGCAGGGGAAGCCAAAATTTTTATGACTGTCCTGGTTTTGTAAGCGGCGGGAATCGGGACAAGTCATGGTCAGAAATCATCAAGCGGCGAATTGATGAATCATCGAGTTGAGTTGGACGATCGCCGAATGTCTGGCGTTGCGTTTTGGTCGTCGATCGTCGAACGCCGATAGTTGATCGACGAATGAGCTGGCGAAGTTGAGATCGATGAATCAGCTGGCGAAGCGTCGAGTCTGTTATGCAATTCGTCGAGCGCTGATTGACGAATCGTCGGGCACTGATCAACGAATCATCGAGATCTGAGTCTGGAATGAGTATTTTCCTCAATTTTTGTCCTTATTCCATATTATTTAGCAGTATTGTCCTGAGTAATTAATGCATATATTCTCTAAATATAGCCATTAGTGGTAGCATTGATTATGGTCTTCATCAGGATAATTACTTGATTGTTTTATTAGGGATAGTTGGGGAAATTCATTTATGACAGACATTCCAGCCGTATTTCATTCTCTCCAGGCAATCAGCAATTAATGCTAGAATTCAAAAATTCAAAGGAGAGATTGACTGAAAAAGATAAAAAGAGATTCCTTTCTTTAGTCGAGAGGGAAGACGGAAGAGAGAACACAGAGAACACAGAGAATAATAGAGAAGAACATTCAGAGCACAAAACACAGATCCTGATTATTCTGAAGTTTATTCTATGTGCTGAAACATTTTCTATCCTGGTATCTAAACAAGTACATTCATCACAAATCAAGAGTCTTCTTTAGAAGTCTTGAATCCCCAGAGACAACCATTCTACATCAGTCTACTGGATTCCTGAACATTGACAGAACAGGCTGAATACCTACACCCTGAAGCAAAGCTCCATCCTCCTGAACAATTCAATATCTCAAGGGGATCTTTGACAGCATCAAGATCCACTAGTATTCTCAGTTGTTTTGATAAAGAGAAGACACCATAAATCTCTCACCCCCTCTCTATACAAAAGGTTCTTTAACTCCCTTCAAAAGTTATTCCTTGGTTGCAAGTCTCCTGATCAAAAGACTTGAGTCGATTTTTGAGTACCTGATCAAAAGCTCAAAGTTGGCAGTCACCTGATCAAAAACTGTAGCGGATTTCTACCAGGGTGGTAGAAGAGTGGTTGTACGCAGGATGGGGAACCACTATAAAATTCTTGTGTCGTCTGGTTGCCCATTTTCTCTTTTGTTCTTACTGTGGCTGTGATAGATAGAATATCTTAGGCTCCTGTTCGTTTCTTTATATATTATTGGTATCACTAATTTTCACTCTGATATAAAAACTTAAAATAGCCAAAATTTTTAAATACTCCATTCACCCCCCCCCCCCCTCTAGAGTGAATCAGGTCTAACCCGTCTTTTCTATTGGTATCAGAGCAGTGTTTGTTTGGTTGTACAAGCTAACCCTTGAACCAAAAGATCCTTTGTTAGATCTGATCCTTAATTCTCTAAGGTTTATTCATTTCACAACATGACACAAAATAAGGATTATGCAAGCACCAGACCTCCAGTGTGCAACTTGAATAAGTTTGTCATCTAGATAGCAAGAATCAAACTTTATATGAATTTGATTGATGAAGACATCTACAATTCTATTTTGACAGGTCCTCCACAACCAACAACATCTACATCTACATCAACATCAAGCAGACATGCTGTTCAACCCCCGTAGTGGACAGATGCTCAGAAGAAGGCCAAGATTGCTAATATAAAGGCCATGAATATTCTAGCTCAGACTATGTCAGATGACATCTTCCAGAAGGTGGCTGAATGCACATCAGCCAAGGCTATTTGGAACTCTCTTAACCAGATGGTAGCTGGTTCTGCTGATGAGAGGAAAGATAGAAGATCAACTCTCATCTCCCAATATGAGAACTTTAAGAAGGATGATTCAGAGTCTGTTGCTGATATGTACAACAGTTTTAGTTCAATAATCAATGAGCTGAATACTTTAAACAAGGACATCACTCTTATAGAAGTGAATGATAAGATCCTTATGTGCTTCCCATGTTTATGGGATTCAAGGATCTGGCCAATCAAGGAGGCCAGGAGTTTAAATGCGATTTCCACATAATCTTTTTTGGGAAAGCTCAAATCTTATGAGCATCTGATAAAGTCTAGAGAAGCTGCAGAACAAAGGATTCCTCTACCAGCAAGAAAGGAGCAAAGCATAGCATTCAAAGCTACTGAATAATCTGCAACTCCAACATCAAGTGAAGAACTCCTAAGTCTCTTAGCCAAGAGATTCTACAAAATGGCTAGGAAGGATTTCAGGAGAAAGTCATCTAGGCATGATGACAAACCCAGGTATGATAAGACACCAACTAAACAAATATTGTGTTTTGGGTGCAGGAAACTTGGACACTTTATCTCAGAGTGTCCAGAGAATCAAAAGAAAGAGAGAAGAAGAGAGAAGGACTCCAGAAGACAACAATACAGCAGGCCTTCCTCCAACAAACAAAAAATGAAGGAGAAGGGCTTTGTGGCTGAGAACTAGAGTGAAACGGAAGAAGAATCATCATCTTCAAGCTCCAGTGAAGATGAAGAGGAAGCAAAGGCCAAGGAAATATGATTGATGGCCATTGATGTATCAAGCATCCATTCTGAAGCTGACCAATCAGACACTGAAGAACCTCTATCTGAAGAGGATCAGGTATTGTCCTCTTTTGATTTTGATTCAGAAGAATTTAAAATTGAGTTTAAATCTAAATGTCTTGACTTAATTAACTCTGAAAAAATAATTAAACAACTTAGAGAAAAAATAAGAACAAGAAAACCTGCTGTCAGAAAATAACAAGTTAAAAGATGAATTAACTTTAGCAAATGAACAAATTATATCTTTAAAATCTGAACTGGCCGAGACAAGGAAACTTGAAGAATCCCTGAATGGGAGAAGCATCAAGTTGATGGACATCACTAGCATAGTGAATGCCAGAGTTAATGGTAAGCTGGGCTTAGGTGCTTCATCAAGCCAACCCTCACTCATTCAGAAAAACATATTAACCACCCCAATGAAATTTGTTTTTGAAAAGGGTAAGGAGAAAGTAGAAAACAATCTTAATCAAACTGAACTTACACACAAGAATAAGAAAAGAAGAAAGAATAAGAAAAATAATAACCAGAACAATGTTCAGTAGTTTTTGTCGAACTCCGATCGACGAAACATGTACAGTTCGTCGAGCTCAATTCGATGAACTTCGAATGCAAACTTCTACTATAAGCATTCTGTGAACTGCGATCGATGAAACCAGTATGGTTTGCCGAGCAGAGATCGATGAAATTGGGGCCCAGAAAATGAATATCTTCATTATCTGAGTGGAGTTCAGCGAACACATCCCTATTCGTCGACATCAGATCGACTAACGTACCAAAATTCGTCGAACCCAGTTCAGTCCAACAAAAACTTTGATTTTGCTAAAAGTCATAACCAACCAAGAACATTTAGTAATAAATTTAATTAATGGATCATTCCACCTAGGAAATACCACCCGTTAGGATATAAATGTCAACCTGATACTCATACATATCCAGTTTTAATTATGTGAAGAAAGATGGACACAAGGTAACTTGGGTCAAGAACAACTAAATTCTGTTTATGCAAGTGAAGAGCTGTCCAGCTTCTAATCAATAATGGTATTTGGACAGTGGATGCTCCAAGCATATGACTGGCAACAAGGACAACTTATTCAATTACAAGTCCAAGCAGGGACCAAAGGTGATCTTTGGTGACTCTAATTGTGGCCATACTGAAGGCTTTGGGGAAGTCATGATTGGGGCAGTAACCTTCAAAAAGGTTGCATATGTAAGTGGACTAAAGCATAACCTCATCTCCATAAGTCAATTATGTGATGAAGGTTATTAGGTAACTTTTAACTCAAGTTCTTGCATTATTTCTACTAAAGAAAACAAAACTATTTTAATCGGAAATAGACAAGGCAACATTTATATAGTTAATTTTGAGTCTGCCAAAACAGAAATCTGCCTATTTAATCAAATTAATAATAATAATGACCTTTGGCATAGAAGATTAGGTCATGTTAATTTGAAAAACATTGCCAAACTATCTAGGGACAACCTTGTTAGAGGATTGCCTTCTTGAACCTACAAGAAGGAAAGTCTTTGCAGGGCTTGTCAATTAGGCAAGCAAACTAAAAGTAGTTTTAAATCATTAAACAAAAGTGACTCACCTAGGATATTGTACTTGCTACATATGGGCATCGTTGGCCCTATTGCAGTACAAAGTCTAGGAGGGAAATCTTATACTTTAGTGATTGTAGATGATTTCTCTAGATTCACTTGGGTTTTCGTTCTGAGATCAAAGTCTGATAACTTCAGAGTTCTTACAGATTTTCTCAAGAACATACAGATTGAGTACTCTACTCCAATTGTATTGATTAGAAGTGATCATGGTACTGAGTTTGAGTCTCTTCTTATGCAAGAGTTCTATAGGAAAGCAGGTATCAACCACTGCTTCTCAGCTCCTAGAACACCTCAACAAAATGGTGTTGCTGAAAGGAAGAATAGAAATCCGATTGAATCTGCAGGAACATTACTTGCAGATGTATATATGCCCCTATCCTTTTGGCAGAGGCTATAAGCACAACAAATTATGTACTGAATAGAAGTCTTATACATAAGCTTAAGAGTAAGACTTCTTATGAGCTACTTAAAGGAAAGAAACCTGAAGTAGACTACTTTAAAATATTTGGTTGTTTATGTTACATTCACAACAATAATAAGAAACACATTAGTAAATTTGAAGCCAAGGATGAAATGGGAATTTGTCAAGGATATTCCCAAGTAAGCAAGGCTTATAGGGTGTATAATAAATCTACTATGAAAATTGAAGAATCAGTCCAAGTTTCATTTGATGAGACTAACATGGTTTACAAGGAGAAGACTTCTTCTACCAATGAATCTTTGCAGGAAATAAATTTGTGTGAGAAGCTAAATGAATTGACACTCACCAATGAGGCAGTTAGCCATCTTTCTCCACACATTGCTGAAGAAAGTGAAGATGAAGACAATCAGATCAGTGGAGAGCCAACAGCAGCCAATATAATTCCATAAGAGGAATTAATTCCCCAAGCTCTTGAACCACCAACTCCTCCCACTGAATTTGTCGCACTTAGAGATCACGCAGTATCTCAAGTGATTGGAGACATTTCAGTTGGTGTGCAGACAAGGCATCAACTCAACCAAGACTTGATGCATGCCTGCTTCATATCTCAAATTGAGCCCCAATCAATCAAAGATGCTGAGCAAGATCCATACTGGATTATTACAATGCAAGAGGAGCTCAACCAATTTGAGAGATGCAGAGTGTGGGATTTAGTTTCAAGACCCAAAGACTACCAAGTCATTAGAACTAAATTGGTATCTAGAAACAAGCTAGATGTCCAAGGTGTTATAATCAGGAATAAAGCAAGGCTGGTTGCTCAACGTTATAGGCAAGAGGAAGGAATTGACTATGACCAAAATTTTGCACTAGTTGCAAGGCTGGAAGCAATCTGGATTTTCCTTGCATATACTGCCTACAACAAATTTAAAGTCTATCAAATGGATGTCAAGAGTGCCTTTCTGAATGGAGAACTAAAAGAAGAGGTTTATGTTGAACAACCTCCAGGTTTTATCTCTCCAACTAATCCCTCATATGTCTTTAGATTGCATAAAGCTCTCTATGGTCTAAAGCAAGCTACAAGAGCTTGGTATGAATCCTTAGCTAGCTTTCTTATAGAGTATAAGTTTACTAGAGGCATTGTAGATAGGACATTATTAACTAGACACTATAATAATCAAATTTTGTTAGTACAAATTTATGTAGATGATATTATATTTGGGTCTACAGATTCCAAACTATGCAAGAGGTTCTCTGACCTCATGCATTCAATGTTTGAAATGAGTAGCATGGGTGAGCTCTCCTACTTCCTTGGTCTCCAAGTGAAGCAGCTACCTGATGGCATCTTCATTTCCCAGGCTAAGTATGCTAAGGTGCTTCTCAAAAAGTTTTGGATGGATGATGGCTCAGCAAAGAAAATACCCATGGCCACTAATGTTGTAATAGACTCTGATGAACATGGGAAACCTGTTCATCAAAAATTATATAGGGGCATTGTTGGGTCTCTACTATACCTTACAGCAAGCAGACCTGACATAATGTTTGCTACATGTCTTTGTGCTAGGTTCCAAGTGAACCCTAAAGAATCTCACCTAATTTTCATAAAAAGGATTTTGAGATATATAAAGAGCTGTCCTAGTCTAGGAGTTTGGTATCCCACTGAGTCAAAGTTTGAGTTAACTGGATACTCAGATGCTTACTTTGCTGGATGCAGAGTAGACAGAAAATATACCTCAGGAACATGCCAGTTCCTTGATATGAGATTAGTCTTTTGGTTTAGCAAGAAGCAGTCATCTGTGTCTGCATCAACTGCTGAAGCAGAATATATAGCAGCTGGCAGTTGTGTTCCCAGATGCTGTGGATTCAGAACCTACTTCTAGACTATGGGTTCAACTTAAATAATTCAACTCTACTTTGTGACAACACAAGTGCTATATCCATAACACAAAATCTTGTCCATTACAGTAGGACTAAGCATATAGACATTAGACACCATTTTATTAGAGTGTGTAGACAAAAATAAAATTAATCTTGTTTATATCTACACTGATTTACAAAGGACAGATATGTTCACCAAACCTTTGGATGAGAGGAATCATTTGTTCTTCATAAATCAGCTTGGTATGATAAATGGAGATGCTTTAATTTGATTTCTGTCTATGGTCGACGAATGTTTTTCAAAGTTCGTCGAACGAAGATCGACAAATAGAGAAAAGTTCTAGAGAACTTCGTTGAATGGAGATTGACGAATTCTCTGTGAGTGAAGTTATATTCGTCGACCAGAGATCGAAGAATTTGCTTTGGGAAACTTTCATCGAACAATGAAATGTTTTCACATCTTTTGACTGAGATCGACAAATTCTTTTGACTATAAAATATTTCGGCGACCTCAAATCGAAGAAATTTTTTTTTTCGTAAACGAAGTTTGTCGATACATATTATGAAAAACTTATATCTAGGTTTACTTCAACCTCCGTCCCGCGCTTTCAGTTCTCTTGCACTTGATCTCTTTTTTTTGTTGCAGACGAACTCATGGCGATTCCGGCAGGCGTTCTTGGAGCAATGAAATTTGATATGGGTTTTGATATCGAATTCGAGTCATTCCAACATTCTGACCCAATCTTCCTGGAGATTCTGAAATTATTTGAAGATCAACAGCTAAATAATCTGATGACCACAAGGATGAAGATAGCTGGGACAGAAATAAGCGAATTGGTTTACACCTCCTCCTTGCCAGATGATGATACCATAATGGGCACCATATCGGGTAACGCGATATCTCTTACCCTCTCCGTCCTAACAGACATTTTCGGATTAGTTAATGGTGAAGAAGAATAAGAGATTGATAGTGCTGAATTTGATGCAATGTTGATTAAAATGGGTTATTCTGAAGACTCACCCAACAAACTGCTGAAGAAACATGTTGGGTATTGTATCCACAACGTACCTGATTTGAAGAAGCCCCTGAACAAGCTAAGGTAAATAGACAATGTATTTGATGAAATCTTTTAAGTTGTGCTTGCAGTTATTCCACGCTAAGTACACACCAATGTCAGGGTGCAGTAGGTCAATATACATGGGTCTGCGCGACGTAATCCCTCGTTGAGTAGATCAGTGTGTTGGCCTACGTGTACTCTCTCTATTGGAGTGTACTTATTTTCAAGTACAGGGCTGTGATAATGCAAGAGCAGACAAGGAGCAAGGATGGGTCAAAGAGCAGCTCATGGGTGGAAAGACGAAAAATCATCTAAGTAATAATCGACGAGAATCACTAGTGATTCTCGCCGAATCGTCGAGAATCACTGGCTGATTCTTGCCAATTTTGCCTTAGGCGAATTTTCTGGAACCCACTGGACCGGACTCAGCCGCTGGCGCTGTTTTGAACCGGGCTTGGGGTTTCTTGTTGGTGGGGCCCGCAACGGTCATCTTGAAGACCTAATGTATAAATACATCCGTAGTTTTGAACAGTAGGTCAGCGATTTTGATCATGAAATTTGAAAAGAAAAATCCGAGCCGCCGACGTGACCTAGATCGTGAAACCTGCTCCGCCGCCGTCGTCGCTCGTACAAGTCGATCGCCGGTGGTTTCTTCCAGATCTCCCGGCGAGAGAAGCTCAGCCAAGCACAGCGTCTCACGCGTCTAACCAGAGATCCTTTGTCTCTTGATTCGTTGATCAGGAAAACCTTCCCCTTCCGAATGGATCGAGACGATCGATCTTAGTGTGACCGTTTGAAGACCTTGCTAGCTTTGCTACGAAGATTGAATCTCCAAAGAACAGCTGCAGCACGCCGTTGTCGCTGCCGATCCCGAGAACCAAGCCGCCGCCCTTCTTGCCGCCGCCGGTTTCGGGGAGATTCTCTCCAAGTGAGATCTAGGGTTGTGGACTCTTCGTTGACTTCAAGAACACGTCATCGAACGAAGAGGGACACCTTATTCTCCATAAGTAGTTTGTATTTCTTATACAATTTATTTTCAATTTCTTTGTAACGGACCGATTGGTCCCTAGTTGTAAGGGTTGGGTGCAACCCGTGTTGTGGGAGTGGTGACTCCTACGTGTGGAAGTGTTCCTTCCGTTAGTGCAACGATTGGATTTCAATCCTGTTGGTGAAGTGACCGAGTCGTCCCTGGTTGGGAGATAGGTCGAAGGGGGAAAGTGGATGTACCCAAATCGGGGAACCACTATAATTTGCTTGTGTCCTTTCTGTGTTGTGTTGTTTTGTTTTCTTGTGCAGGTACGACTTTAATTCCGCAAAAGCGCTGCAAGACACCTATTCCCCCCCATAGGTGAAGGTAGTTGACACTAAGTGGACTTTCAAGTGGTATCAGAGCAAGGTTACTCAACAAATAGGTTAACACCTTGAGTAAGTTCCTGCCACTAGTGTCAAGAAGAAGGCAGACTTCTACTATGGACAGACTCAAGTACACAGGCAAGATCCCAGTGTGCACCAGGCTAAACATTCCTATCTGGAAGGAAAGGATTAGGTTCTACATGGAAGCGGTCGATCCCCGACTCTTCATGATCGTGGAGGAGGGACCTTATGTCCCCACTAAGGCCTCCACCATTGATCCTACCAAGAAAGTGCCAAAGAAAATTTCTAAAATGGACAAGGACGAGATGGTGCTGGTGGGACTTGATAAGAAGGCGCAAAACATTCTGGTCAGTGCGGTTGATGACTCAATGATGCAGAACTTCTACAACTACAGGACAGCAAAGGAGATCTGGCACTGCCTGATTATCCTAATGGAGGGCACTGATGAAGTGAGGGATGATCGGAGATCCCTCCTGAACCAGAAATATGAGGCCTTCAGACAAGGGCCTAAGGAAGAGATCAGAGTCACCTTTGAGAACTTCCTCAAGATTGTCAATGCCCTCAAAGGATATGGAAGAGTGTTCACTGATGGTGAAATTAATGATAAATTCCTTAGGTCCCTTACTAAGGAATGGGACACAAAGATCTGCGCTATCCGAGAGTTTGGCAGACTTGCTGAAACAGACCCGCAAATTCTGTTTGGGAAGCTGATGTACTATGAGCTTCAACTGAACACCAGGAAAGCAGAAGAAGAAGCAGAGAAGGCTGCAGCCAAGGAAAAGACTGTGGCCCTAAAATCCATTCACTCCAGGAAGGGCAAGGGTGCGGTTTCATACCGTGCTGGGAAAAAGGATAAGGAGGAGGACTCCGAGCCATGCTCCTCCAGCTCAGAGTTGTCTGAGGAAGATTTCTCCCTCATCACCCGAGAATTCAAGAAGTTCCTCAAGATGAGGAATCAAAGAAAGAGAGACGGCTCCTCCTCCAGGCATCAGAAGAAAAATTATTCTTCTGACAGGTATGCTTCTAAACCGAACAAACATCGCTCCTCTGACATTATTTGTTTTGGATGCAATAAGCCAGGACACGTCGTGGCCGACTGCCACCAAGGCAAGAGAGAAAAGGGGAAGGGAGAGGAGCACAAGTCCTCTAGAGATAAGAAGAAAGAGAGGAGCTACATCGCCAAAAAGCCAAAGACACTGAGTGAGTCTGATTCCTCAGACTCCAGTGATGATGAGGAAGCCTACTTCGGGCTGGTGGGTCACTCCGACTCTGAAGGAGAATGCCCCCCATTTACTGGGAAGGTAAAAGCTCACACCACTCTCTCCGACTCTGAATCTGATCCTGAGTCTCAGGATGATGACCCTGAGGATAGCCCTTCAGCCCATGAAGCGGAGCTCCTCGAGAAGTATGAGCTTCTGCTCAACACTTTTGAGGAGTGCCGTAATAGATTGAAGGCTGAGAAAAAGGAAGTGAAATTCCTTAAGGGTGAGAGTATCTCCCTAAGGGAAAAGATCATCAGTTTGATCTCTCTCCGACAGGAGCACCTAGACCTGACTTCAAAGCATTCAGAGTCTCTTAAGCTCCTTGATCTTAAGCAGAAGGAAGTCGACAAGTTGGAAGAACAACTTGCGGCAGAAAGGTAGATCGTCAAGAGCTTCTCTATGCCAAAAACAGTTCTTCCATTAGTTGATACCTTCTCTGCTCAGGCCAAAGGAGCTGGCATGGGGCATGTAGGGGTATCTGGTTCCTCATCCAGGAGAAACAGGAACCAAAGAAAGAATAAGGCTGCCAAGAAGGCCTCTGCTGCTGAAAAGGGAAAGGCCCCACTCAGTCCTATTGCGTTCAGAAAGTCTAGCTTTCCCTGCAACCAACATGACTTTGAGTCAACCTTTGGTCTTCATTTCCGGCCCTCGGTTGCAAAGCCAAAGAGCCGATATGATGGTTGGACTTTTCCCCGCAACTTCGGTGAGAGTGTCTTCAAGGCACCTTATGAGGAAATCCACATGAGAAATTATGGTCAATTCTCTAGCGGCCATAATAGAAAGCAGGCACCAAAAGCCAAGCCTCTTATACTGAAGGAACAGAAGGTGAAGAAGTCATGTGACTGCAATCACTATGATGCCTCCACCTCCAGATCTAAGGCCCCGGTTGTACCCACCATTCCCAGGGTAAAGCAGGAGCCTAGGAAGAGGTACAACAGATTTGACTGTTGGTGTTGTGGCAAAGTCGGTCACTTTGCCGTGGATTGTTGGTTTAATCTGAGGTATAACGAGACTCCTTATGTTAGCAATGCGAGGCCGACCACTCGTAGGGTTAACCACCCGAGGGGGAGTATGCTAACCAAGAATCTAGGACCCAAGTTCGATTGGGTTCCTAAGGGAAATTAATTTCGTTTTGCAGGAATGTCCAAAGGCCACCAAAACTCCAATATGGTACTTGGACAGTGGATGCTCCCGACATATAACTGGGACAAGAAGCCTGCTGCGTGATTACACTCCAGTCGAGAATGGACCCAAAGTCATCTTTGGGGGGTCAGATCGAGGAGTCACCAGAGGTTACGGTATGATTTCCAACGGTATAATCTCTATCACCGACGTGGCTTATGTTGAAGGGTTAAACCATAACCTGATCAGTGTAAGTCAGTTATGTGATAAAGCTTATGACGTTAAGTTCTGCAAGGATAAATGCCTGATAATATCATGTGCCTCTTCTGAGACGGTATTATCAGGCATTAGGAGCAGAAATATCTTCTGCTTAGATTTTCTTAGCTAGATTCATCTACCCCCGTATGCCTAGTAGCAAAAGGCAATGCATCTCTTTGTGAACAATGGAACAAGAGATTGGCACATATTAATTTCAAAACAATTAGTATGCTGTTTTCTAAAAACTTAGTAAGGGATGCTCCCATTATCAAGTGCATCAAAGATAGCCCCTGTCCTGCATGCCAGATGGTCAAACAAACTCGGGCTACCTTTAAGAGCATTGCAGACAAAGACTCTTCCCGATGTCTTTATCTTCTGCATATGGACTTGTTTGGTCCAATACAAGTTCATAGCTTGGGAGGCAAGTCCTATACGCTAGTGATAGTTGATGATCACTCTCGGTTTACATGGGTGTTCTTCTTAAAACGAAAGTCAGATACGTTTGACATCTTCACTAGTTTTGTCAAGCAGGTTCAGAACGAATTTAACTGTTCAGTGGTCAAAATCAGAAGTGACCATGGAACAGAATTCGAATCTGGTGCTATGACAGAGTTTTGTGAAGAACAAGGTATCTTTCATGAGTTTTCCTCCCCGTGCACTCCTCAGCAAAATAGAGTTGCGGAGAGGAGAAATAGAACTCTCATTGAAGCTTGCACGCCAATGTTGAAAGACGCTTCTCTCCCAGAATACTTCTGGCCAGAGGCGGTCAATACGGCTTGTCATGTACAAAACCGAGCATTGATCAACAAGAATCATCATAAGACGCCTTATGAGCTACTGAGAGGCAGGAAACCAACCATGTCCTACTTAAGGATCTTTGGTTGCAAATGCTACGTACTCAATAACGGGAAGTACCCGCGTACTAAATTTGGTGAAAAAAGCTTCGAAGGCATATTCATGGGCTATAGTACCCACAGTCGGGCATATAGGGTCTTCAATAAGAAAACCCTAGTGGTAGAAGAATCAATTAATGTTGTATTTGATGAAGGAAGCTTGCTTAACATCAATTCTTCCATCGGTATTCTTGAAGATGCAGGTGCACGACTTGAACAGCTGAGTCTCGATGAGACCGCTAAAGATGAAACTCCTAAGTACGTCAAAGTTTCCACCTCAACGTCAACTGGGAATGTTGAAGATCAAAATGGAGCAAATCTCTTAGAAGAAGGAGAAGCCCAAGAAGTAGTCAAAGCTCCAGACGCCAGACTTCTAGAGCTCCGGCACGTGAGGGATCATCCTAGAGATCAAATCATCGGAGATCCTCGTGAAGGTGTCAGAACTCGAAGAGGTACTATTAATGAGATTTTGCATCTTAGCTTCCTGTCACAGGTTGAGCCAAAGAAGTTCGACGAGGTGAACAAAGATGCGGCATGGATTTTGGCCATGCAAGATGAACTGCATCAATTCGAACGATGCAACGTTTGGACGCTGGTTCCAAGACCACAAAAGCAGAATGTGATTGGCACCAAGTGGATCTTCAGAAATAAACTGGATGCACATGGTGTCATCATAAAGAATAAGGCCAGGCTGGTGGCTCATGGTTACAGACAGGAGGAGGGGATTGACTTCGACCAGACCTTTGCACCAGTGGCAAGGCTCGAGGCAATCAAATTGTTCCTGGCGTATGCTTCGCACAAAGGATTCACAGTCTATCAAATGGATGTGAAATCAACATTCTTGAACGGAGACCTGAAAGAGGAAGTATACGTCGCTCAACCCCCAGGTTTTGTCAATCCTACTTATCCCAATCATGTATATTTTCTTAATAAAGCTCTATATGGTTTAAAACAAGCTCCACGAGCTTGGTATGAGACTTTATCTAGTTTTCTTCTTGAGAACAAGTTCTCTAGAGGTAAAATAGATAAGACATTGTTTCTCAGGGAAGTCAAAGGCAAGATTTTGCTGGTGCAAATCTATGTCGATGACATTATATTCGGCTCAACGGACAACAATATTTGCAAAACGTTTTCTAAACTTATGCAAGGAAAGTTTGAAATGAGCAGTATGGGAGAGCTAAAGTATTTCTTGGGACTTCAAGTGAAACAGTCTGAGGATGGAATCTTCATCTCTCAGACGAAGTTCACAAATGAACTCCTCAAGAAATTCGATATGGAGAATGCAACCTCTATGAGGACTCCCATGGGATACACTATGTCTCTGGATAAGGATGAGAAAGGTAAACCTTTTGATGAAACGAAATACAGAAGCATCATTGGCTCCCTGCTCTACCTTACTTCCAGTAGACCGGATATCATGTTCTCCACATGTGTCTGTGCCAGATATCAGGTGAACACTAAGGAATCTCACTATATCGCTGCAAAGCGAATTCTAAGATACCTTAAAGGTACTCCCAATCTTGGCTTGTGGTACCCTAGAAACAATGATGTCGAGCTAATCGGTTTTTCAGATGCTGATTTTGCAGGGAGTAGGGATGACAGGAAAAGCACTTCCGGGACGTGTCAATTCCTCGGAAGAAGGCTTATCTCATGAAACAGCAAGAAGCAGAATTGTGTAGCAACCTCCACAACAGAGTTTGAGTACATCTCGGCAGACAGCTGTTACTCACAACTCCTATGGATCAGAAACCAGTTAGCCGACTACGACCTTCAGTTCAAGGAAGTACCATTGTACTGCGACTCCTCCAGTGCAATTTCAATTGCCAACAATCCGGTATCGCACAGCAGAACGAAGCATATTGAAGTACGCTACCACTTCATTCGGGAGCACGTGGAGAACAAGGACATCTCTCTCTGTTATGTCCCCACGGACAAGCAGATTGCAGATATTTTCACAAAGCCCTTAGATGAAGCCAAGTTCAGTCTTTTCAAAACTGAATTGGGGATGCTAAACTATGAGGAATGAAGACTACAGAAGCTCCAGGCTCGTGCATCTAGGGGGAGCCTCTGCCAGGAACTCAAGTGTGAGCACAGGTGCAAGAACTGAGGGGGAGCAAGGGGTCAAATGCAACAGACCCAGATTTGCAGAAGCCAAAAAGGGGGAGATTACCCTCTCGGCTAAGGCTAAGGTGGCTCCAAGTTTGCTCTCAAGAAATTGGTATTGGTAATGAATATTTCTCTACTCAATTTTAAGTTTATGAGTTTCATTCCCATACGCTCTATTCACCTTAGCTTGTAGTGTTTAGGCTTCTTCAAATAGGGGGAGATTGTTGGGTATTGTATCCACAACGTACCTGATTTGAAGAAGCCCCTGAACAAGCTAAGGTAAATAGACAATGTATTTGATGAAATCTTTTAAGTTGTGCTTGCAGTTATTCCACGCTAAGTACACACCAATGTCAGGGTGCAGTAGGTCAATATACATGGGTCTGCGCGACGTAATCCCTCGTTGAGTAGATCAGTGTGTTGGCCTACGTGTACTCTCTCTATTGGAGTGTACTTATTTTCAAGTACAGGGCTGTGATAATGCAAGAGCAGACAAGGAGCAAGGATGGGTCAAAGAGCAGCTCATGGGTGGAAAGACGAAAATCGTCTAAGTAATAATCGACGAGAATCACCAAGTGATTCTCGCCGAATCGTCGAGAATCACTGGCTGATTCTCGCCGTCTCTATCCGGCTAAATCAGAGCGTGCAAATCTGTCGCTAAGACAGAATCGTCGAGAATCACTAGTGATTCTCGCCGAATCGTCGAGAATCACAGGCTGATTCTCGCCGATTTTGCCTTAGGCAAATTTTCTGGAACTCGCTGGACCGGACTCAGCCGCTGGCGCTGTTTTGAACCGGGCTTGGGGTTTCTTGTTGGGGGGGCCCACAACGGTCATCTTGAAGACCTAATGTATAAATACATCCGTATTTTTGAACAGTAGGTCAGCGATTTTGATCAAGGAATTTGAAAAGAAAAATCCGAGCCGCCGACGTGACCTAGATCGTGAAACCTGCTCCGCCGCCGTCGCCGCTCGTACCAGTCGATCGCCGGTGGTTTCTTCCAGATCTCCCGGCGAGAGAAGCTCAGCCAAGCACAACGTCTCACGCGTCTAACCACAGATCCTTTGTCTCTTGATTCGTTGATCGGGAAAACCTTCCCCTTCTGAATCGATCGAGACAATCGATCCTAGTGTGACTGTTTGAAGACCTTGCTAGCTTTGCTATGAAAGATTGAATCTCCAAAGAACAGCCGCAGCACGCCGTTGTCGCCGCCAATCCCGAGAACCAAGCCGCCACCGTTCTTGCCGCCGCCGGTTTTGGGGAGATTCTCTCCAAGTGAGATCTAGGGTTGTGGACTCTTCATTGACTTCAAGAACACGTCATCGAACGAAGAGGGACACCTTAGTCTCCATAAGTTGTTTGTATTTCTTATACAATCTATTTTCAATTTCTTTGTAACGGACCGATTGGTCCCTAGTTGTAAGGGTTGGGTGCAACCCGTGTTGTGGGAGTGGTGAATCCTACGTGTGGAAGGGTTCCTTCCGTTAGTGCAAGGATAAGATTTCAATCCTGTTGGTGAAGTGACTGAGTCGTCCCTGGTTGGGAGATAGGTCGAAGGGAGAAAGTCGATGTACCCAAATCGGGGAACCACTATAATTTGCTTGTGTCCTTTCTGTGCTGTGTTGTTTTGTTTTCTTGTGCAGGTATGACTTTAATTCCGCAAAAGCGCTGCAAGACACCTATTCCCCCCCATAGGTGAAGGTAGTTGACACTAAGTGGACTTTCAAAACATCTATCTTCTGACTACAAGTTTATAGCAGTTGTTGTCGGGAAGGTACTGTTGGGCAAGCACACAGCCCATGACTACATCACTAGACATCAATTCCTTGTGATGCGTGCTATTTTAAAAAAGAAGCCCGCAAACTTCGCTAGAATAATGTTTGAGATGACTAGAAAGAAAAAAACCAAGAAAGAGGTGTGCTTTGGAAGGATTCTAAGAATCTTCCTTCAAGCCAAGGCTGCTGAATCCCGGGTCACACTGACCATATTCATTAATGCCTCCAAGAGGATTACTTGTGCCCTCTTTGGCAGGTGGGAGAGGAATATCACCAAGCCATCCAACGCTCCCTCCTCTTCCTCCAGACCTTCTGAGAGTACAAGAGCAGCTCCAGCCACTCCCCACCATGCTGAAGATGTTCCACCTCCACCTCCACCAACTCTAGCTTCCCCAATTCATCACTCTTCACCAGTTCATACCACAGTCCATACTCCAACAACTCCATCATCTCTAGTGCATCATCCACAAACTCATATTCACTCTCCAATACATACTCCATCACAACATGGTACCCCAACTCCATCACAACATGATACACCACCCTCATCTCCTCTACCACAACATCTAGATAACATCCCCCTCTCCAACCTTCTATCACTTCCTTCTTTTGACCTACTATCATCCCCTTTCATACTTCATCACTTGAAGATGAGCCAATGCCAGATTCTCTACCTTCTCCTCCACCATCATCTCCCAACCATCCTTCGGTATCCACTCAGGCACCTTATGAGTTCATGTAATTGGACAACCCATTCCATTCAACCTCTTCTGGCAATTCTCACTCCACTCATCAAAACCCTGATAGTAGAGGCTATTTTCCCTCTTGCTACTTCCATCTCATCTCTTGCTGCCCAACTCTCTGCCTTCTCTGTCCCTCATTCTTCAGTCAGGGGCCTACCTCCACTGAATACTGAAACCATGCAGGGGGAGATACTCCATGAAGAAGTAGCTCCAGCTGCAGCAGAAGCAGCAGTAGAAACTGTAGTAGAAGGAGCAGCAGACACAGTTATCCCTACTGATTTAATTGATTTCATTGATTCTGATATAGATATGGATGAGACAGCTATAGCTGGAATAAACACTATTGGTGATTATATTATCAATCCCGCAGTAAATATTTTGAGTTTGTTAAATACTTTTGATACAGTTCATTTAAACTTTCTTCTAGAAAACAACCTAAAGCCTTTTATGGCTATAGTACCTTACACTTCTCCAATAAGCCCCAAAGTTGCCATGCAACTCAAGGACAGTTTTATAGTTATAGAGACTCATACAATATCTGCTCCCCAAGATACTCTTTCCTCAGAGGCTGTCTCTGCTCCTATCTATAAGATGGATGACAATCCTCTTCCAAATTTGGATGAAATCATAATGGCAGATATAAAAGAAGAGAATTTGTTAATTACTGAAAATATAATAGTTGCCGAATAGCCTCAGGCTCCAGAACCTCAAGCAGCTGCTCCAGCTCCAGTATCTCAAGAACAGCCTCAGGCTGAAAAGAAAGTTGACAAAGATCTTGTAATTGACAAAGATATTCTAAAGGCTCTTAATGCTTTATATGATGATCCTCAAGGCTCCTCTGAGGATGATGAATATGAAAATGATGATTCTGATGATAGCCCCTCTGCAAAAAAGAAAATTTCAAAGAAAAGGAAAGCCCCTCCAGTTACTGCTCCCAAGCTTAATCCAAATCATGACATTCCTTACTACATTCTCCAGAAAATTACTCCCTATCCTGGAATGCTAGTGTAGATGTGGCTATCCAAGAATCAGCAGAAAGATAGAAAGAAAAGCAGAAGATATTCTCCTCCTCCTCAGAGACACAGGAAAGGACCTCCTCCTCCTCCACCTGCTGCTGGTGCGTCAGGAAGCTCATCTCAGAGGTCTACCTCATATTCTCAAATATTAAAGACAACATGGTAGATCCTCATCCTCTCAAGGAAGCAGCTAGCAGAGTTATCCTTCCAGCAGGCATCAACATCAACGACATCAGCAATATCCTCAGAAATAACAATAGCAAGTTCCTGAACTAGTTAAAGCTGACAGTCCTAAGAAGCCAGAGTCTCCTCCCATTCCTTTTGAGCATCCTAAAATAGCTACTACTGCTAGAATGGCAAGGTTCCAGGAATTTGTTGGATTATCAATGATAAACAGGGCTAAAGCTGAAGGAAAGGATCCATCTCAGTATTCAACAATGTCAAAATACAGGAAAGAATAATTGAACAGGTATGGAAAAGCTAACAAATTCTTTAATGTTGATGCTCATATGAATCTACACCCAGAGGTTGTTGTGCCTAGAGCCACATCTCTCAACATCATTGGAGCTGCTGACATGACCATATTCAAGAAGGAAGCAACAAATCCTAATAGAGAGATCAAGTTTACACAGCCAGCTGACAAAGAAAAGGAGGATAAGCAAAAAGAGAAAATGAAGAAAAAGAAATGACTTATATTTTGTTTAGTTTTTTGTTGATCCAAAACTCTTTATTTATTTACTAACACAAAGCTACATTGTAAATATCTATTACATGTTTTAATCCTTCTGCCAGATAAATTGCTTTTACTTTGTGATTGTTTTTGTTTTCATTTGTATTAGTGACCTCACCCAACTAGGGGGAGATTGTTGGATCCCTAGTTTGATTTCGTCTACGTTCACTAATTAGGATAATTGACCCACCATGTATAGCCAGGGTCATGTCTGTGTCCTAGAGTTTAGGCTAAGTCCTTAGTTTCAACCACACATGGACCAGCCAATAGAGGACTGTAGAAGACTCAAGACATAGAAGAAAATCAGTTCAGAAAGTTAGTTCGACGTTCGTCAAACTCAGCTCGATGAACTCAGAGATTATTCTCTGAGCTGAGCTCAGCGATATTCGAACTCACGTCGACAAAATTCTGGAAGCTCAACTTAAACACAAAATGTCCAGAATACTTTCTCTAAACTCAGGTCAACGAAGTTAGAATCTCAGCTCGACGAACTCAGACTACATATTTGGTAAGTCATTCTCAGTACGCTGTTCGCAGAGCTCAGGTCGACGAACTGGAATTCTCGGGTCGACGAACTTTGATCTCAGGTCGACGAAATCTGTCATCTGGACGACGATTTCTGTGCATTTCCAGAATTAGTATTTTCCTCAATTTTTATCCTAATTCTATATTATTTAGCAGTATTGTCCTGAGTAATTATTGCATATATTCTCTGAATATAGCCATTAATGGCAGCATTGATTATGGTCTTCATCAGGATAATTACTTGCTTGTTTTATTATGGACAGTTGGGGAAATTCATTTATGACAGGCATTCCAGCCATATTTCATTCTCTTCAGGCAATCAGCAATTAATGCTAAAATTCAAAAATTCAAAGGAGAGATTGACTGAAAAAGATAAAAAGAGATTCCTTTCTTTAGTCGAGAGGGAAGACAAAAGAGAGAACATAAAGAATACAAAGAATAATAGAGAAGAACATTCAGAGCACAAAACAGAGATCCTGATTATTCTGAAGTTTATTTTGTATGCTGAAACATTTTCTGTCTTGGTATCTGAATAAGAACATTCTTCACAAATCATGAGTCTTCTTCAGAAGTCTTGAATCCTCAGAGACAACCATTCTACATCAGTCTACTGGATTCCTGAGAACAGGCTGAAGACCTACACCCTGAAGCAAAGCTCCAATCTTCCTGAACAATTTAATATCTTAGGGGGAGCTTTGAAAACATCAAGATCCACTAGTCTTCTCAATTATTTTGAGAAAGAGAAGACACCATAAATCTCTCACCCCCTCTCTGTACAAAGGCTACTTTAACTCCCTTCAAAATTTATTCCTTGGTTGCAAGTCTCCTTATCAAAAGACTTGAGTTGGTTTTTGAGTACCTGATCAAAAGCTCAAAGGTGGCAGTCACCTCATCAAAACCTGTGGTAGATTCCTACCACGATGGTAGAAGAGTGGATGTACCCAGGTTGGAGAACCACTATAAAATTCTTATGTCGTTTGGTTTCTCATTTTCTCTTTTGTTCTTACTGTGGCTGTGATAGATAGAATATCTTAGGCTGCTGTTCTTTTCTTTATATATTATTGGTATCACTTATTTTCACTCTAATATAAAAACTTAAAACATCCAAAATTTTTAATTACTCTATTCACCCCCCCCCCCCCTCTATAGTAAATCAGATCTAACCCCTCCTTTCAGGGTCGACCAATACTTTCCACCCCACTGGTAGCTTTGGCGAGGAGGCTCTCGGTGATCCCTAGCTGCCTTGCCAGGTCGGCAGCATCGTCCTTCGTGACATCCCTCTCCTACTCCATCTTCACCAAGTTTTGGCTAAGGTGGAAGTCGCGGCGAGTCGACATATGCACGAGCTCTAGCACACGAATTTGGGATATCGAGCTCTCGAGCTCTCATGGTCGGGTCGCTGTAGGCTCGTGTCATTATAGTTCGCGACATCCTCACGGACATACAACCCGAACCCTAGGCCATAGGCGTGCTCGATAAGAGGGTGGCGCTCTGACCAGGATGGATGGAGGGATGAGATGGAGACCCTATGAGTCTTCACATCTCATTGGACCATCGACTCGCTGAGCCGGTCCTTTGCCTTCCCGGCAAGACCATAGTTTTGATAGTCCTTCGGTAGGCCCGGATCGTGGGACGTGAGCTCCTCGGTGGTGCTAGAGGCAGGTGGGTCACCCCCGCCCTTGTGTTTCTCTGGCGACTTCTCCGACATGGTCTCTGGGGAGCTCAACTATATTATTTGTTGTTGTTGTCTCTCCTTGGAGATCGTCATCATCTTCTTCATCTTCTTTGGCACCGGGGGACGGCGAGGCGAGCTGGAGCTCGCGGGGTTAGGCCGCTTCTTACTAGATGAGGTCCTGCCGAGACCCAACTCACTCCGGCAGGCCTCGGCTGCTGCCCACTCTCACGCGAGTGGGTATGGGTAGAGTATCGAGTTCGTGAATGACGTGTACTCGGGAATCAATCACTCCCCTGCAGAAAACAACTTAGGAGTTAGAAAATGTTTTGATTTTTGGCGAGCCCAATAAGGAAAGATGCTAAGGAGTTATACCTTCACCGGATAAACCAAGGAGAGCGAGTCGAGGCCCCTTTGAAGGAAGATGACCTCGAAGTAATTGCTGAGGAAGATTTTTTGTAGCTCGGCATCATCCCCTCACTGTCGGGGTACGGTACACCTCCTCACTCCTCTACTGAGGAGAGAAGGGTAAGTTACCGAGCTCACCCTTGATGAAGACGAGCTTGGAGAACCAATTATGGTTCTTATTGTCCGTCTCACGGAAGTTGAAATGCGAGCCGGCTAGGAAGGCGACCCCATCATTGGTTGAGAGGTACATGAAGAGTTTCCTGAAGACCGTCAGGTTGAACCCTATCCTCTCTCGGTGGAGGTAGCATGAGAATGCCACCATCTTGGCAATGGCATTTGGGTTCAGTTGGGCCGGGACCGCCCTAAAGTACTTTAGTATTTGGCAGATCTCTAGCCATAGGGGGAGGCACAACCCAACCTTGAAGCGCGAGATGGGGAAGGAGAGCTCATCCTCATAAAATGAGTTGATGGCCGCTCCTGTCGCAGGACGGCGCGTAGAAAACCCCGCGTGGACATAGTCGGCGATGAAGTCGGCAAGCTACTTCTCGATAATGTTTCCCTGGAAGAAGCAGTACTCGGCATATTGTCGAGCACATTCGACCTCCTATCAGCATCAAGTCGCATTTTGCCCATGGTTTTATTGGTTATAGAGCGAGTCGAGGTGGAGAGAAGGGCAAGAAGAGGGGAGTAAGAATTAAAAATAAAGGCAATAATGTGGGGATTGGTGAGGGGCCTATTATAGAAAACGAATTTAATAGCTGAGCCGACTGGTCATCCCGGTTCGCCGACCCCGACTCGCAGACCTTTGCGACTCTTTTGATCCTATGTCGAGCTGAATCTAAAAAGCAAAGCATTACACAGACTCCACAAACATCACATATAAAGAAAATGTTTTAAGTTACTACAAACAGGGGGTTCTCGCAGTTAAGAAAATGAAAGTACAAGAAGAGGTAGTTATTTCAACGCACGCGAGCTAAGGAGGCTGGGGGCGAGTAATAATAGGCTCAGCTAGGGAGCCATTTCCATCTACCCCAGCCTCGCGTCCCCATCCACAGAGGTCGGCGTGGGTTGTTGAACTTTCGGACCAGCTCCAGATCCTGATGGATGAATCGCATACTCTCATTAATCTGATCCATGAGGGGTCCTGGAGAAGTCATCCCACCTGGCAAGCAGCATCAGACCTCATCGTCCAACAACATATAGTCCCGCTCCATCGCATACATCCGCTCGCATTCAGTTGCTCTTTCCTTTTGGATGTCGCGTGTAACGCCCCGAATTTTGTGTGCGAGTCGGTCGCGGAAAAAGAGTTTTTGGTGCCTGTAGGGGTACACGGCCTAGGACACGGGCGTGTCCAAGGCCGTGTCTGGCTGGTGATTTTTGGCCGTTTCCAACCCGAGAAGGACACGGCCAGGAACACGGCCGGATGACACGGGCGTGTCATCCGACACTAGCGTGTGCCAACCCGTGTCCCTACCCGTGTCCTGATGGGTCGTGTCCGTTGCCGTGGCAGTTATGCGTGACACGCCCACGAACACGGGCGTGTCGAGGATCCCGACACGGGCGTGTCAGGTCAGACACGGGCGTGTCTTGGCCCGTGTGCATTTCTCTGTTCGACGATCGTGCCTGGATCGAGGCACACGGCCTTGGACACGGCCGTGTGCCAAGCCGTGTGCGGCCCAGGTCTGGGGAATTTTGTGCAGATCCGAGCCGTTCATTTTCTTTAATTAAAATCCAATGGCCCAGATTAAATCCTGCTCTGTTAAGGCCGGGAATAGGGAGTTATTCCCTCATTTTCTCTCCAAAGTTCTCCCCTTCCAAAGTGAGAGAGGAGAGGAAGAAGAAGGAGGTTTCCGGCCGCCGGCGGAGCATCGGAGCACCGTTTCGAAATCGGAGAGCGGATCCGTGGAGGGAAGGTCATTGCGAAGAGTTCTAACCGCGTAGTTTTTCCATGGCGCCAAAACGGACTACAAGGGTAACGATTCTCAACTCGAGCGCTTGAATCTCTTTCTTTCTGCATAAGGAATCCCGCTCCCGCGAGTATGCGGTGAGTGCGTGGTGTTCCTTGGGGTTGACGGGAATAGTCCCCCTTGTGTTGCATGTAGAGCCCGGAATCGTAAGTACGGGCATAGGCATTGTGTGTGAAGCCTACCCGGACGTGTTTTGTCTGGATCGGTGATGTTGCATTTGATGTGGTTTTGCCGGAGAAGACTCCATGCTTTGGATTTTTCGGGTTTCTACGCGGTAGATTGCAGCAGGGATCCTTGAAGGTTAGCTTCAAGGCGCACCCGGAAAACTGAGCGGAAACGTGTTCTGCTAACTTGGCGGTCTGGGAACCGGCCTTAATCATAACTGGGTTATGAGATTGTTTTGGGAAATTTGGGATCCGAGAGAAGCTTGGCCCGCGCAAAGTTCCTTAAATTGGACATGCGGCGTGAGCAACGGGCAAGTGGAATTGGACCTAGGCTATGTGGTTCGGTGCGAGAGACCCGAAGACGGGGACTGGCCGTTGGCATAGTCGGAGCCTTAGACGGTGGTCAGAAAGGCTAAATGCTCACATGTTGTTGCCATCCTAGGGATGGTGGTGAATGCACTGATTTGTCAGGGTTCACCATGAATGTGCCCTGAGTGCACGGGGTGTTTGGCCGTGCGAGCCTACACCTGTGGCGAATTATAATTGTGATATATATATTGTTGGGCTAATGTTTTGCAGGGAAAGAGCACCGCCGTCCCGAGTAAGGGGCGGGGTCGTTATAATTTGGTCGGCTTTTAGCTGACCGTTGCATTATTTGCCACCGTGCGGTGGTATGTGCTTGCAGGTGCTGCGGAGCCGAGCGCCAAATAGCGGGCTGGAGCCCATGTTGCTGTGCTGGCCCTAGAAGGCCGTAGAATAGTTGTTTTTACATTTCTCATGTGTGGCCGGCCTGCGAGCCGATGTATGTAAGACATGTTATATTTATGAACATTTGTAAGGCCATAAGGCCATGTACCTATTTCAGTGTATTTGGGGTTCGTTCTTGTAGTTGTAAATGTGGACATTCATATTTGATGGATTTAAGTTTGGGTTCTTCAACTTTAAAAACATCCGCTAGAATGCTCTGTGGTTAGGACGAGTAGTCTTAATTGATTGGTTTGATTATTCATTTGGTAACCCTTCCGACTGTCTGTGGTATATGGCGTCGGGTTCCAGCTGGACCTTCTGTTATATGCCATGCGACAGATGGGGGTGTTACAATTTGGTATCAGACTTCTGGTTACGGTCAAGCTTAAATGAATTCGTGGGCGAATTCTTTTAAGGGGTGGTGAGCACATGTGTGCGTCATCGTTATAACATTAAAAAGAACCCATGAATGTCCACTTAGGAATGAAAAATACTCGTGGTTGAGGAACCTGCGCGTTCCTATAATTGCTTTTTGCAATTTTGTTTGGTCACTTATTGGTGTTTTGTATGACTATAGGTGACCGGGAGTGGCGTAGAGCCGACAGAACATCTAGTTTCTGAGGATTATAGTGCACCCAGTGGCGCGCTTGATACCCCTCTTTCGTTAGAAACCATAAGAAGGATCGTTGAAGTGGTGCTCGCTATGACTAGTGCACAGCAAGGAAGCAATGTGCAACCTCTTGTCCCCGAGATGACTTCAATGTCGGGTGGTGTGTTGAATCAAATGACATTTAGGAGGCCATCAGGTCAGCCGTTGAATATGTGCTTGGTGCAGGGTACGCACTCAGTTGATGAGTATTTGCAGGCATTCCTTTTGATAAGCCGCTACCCATGCTTTGAGTTGGAGAACGAGAGGTCTATAGTCGATAGATTCTATAGTGGTCTACGTGACGAACTGCGAATTCCACTTCTAGGACCAAAACTAATGGGATTCCGAGCCTTAGTAGATTCGGCCAGATCTTTGGAAGTGGAAATGGGAAAAATTCACCAGATACCAGTGAGTAGGGTATCGAACTCTGCAATTCCTATGAGGGGTGCATCTTGCAAAATGCTGAAGAAGAAGGTTAGATCATCGACTATCAAGGTTGCTTACAACTGTCATACTTGTGGAAAGAAAGGACACTTTGCCCGAGAATGTTGGGATGGTGCTCAGAAGATTAAGGAAGCTATGTCAGGAGCAGGTGAGGACTCTGGTACTAAGAAACCACAGTTCAAAGGGCCAAGTTCAAAGTCCGATGTCCGCAGTTGGAATAAGAAGCTGAAGACTTCGAACTCAGCCCCTTCTTCTGGTGCGTCGGGAGCAACTACAAGTCGAGTCCCAAGAGCTTGCTATATCTGCGAAAAAGTGGGACATTTTGCACGTGAGTGTTGGAGTGGACGTGCAAAGTCCGAAAGGAAGTCTGAAGAGTACAAGCTTGGTCAGCAAGAGGACAGAAAGCAAGCAGACGTGGTGACAGGTAAGGTTTAAAATTCTAGCATTTAGCTTTAGACACTTGTAGTCTTTGTGCATGTTAACCTAGAACCGCTTGTGCTAAGCGTTGTTCTGAATTTCGTTTATCCGGCGCGAGCACCGTTCGTTAAAGGGGGCTTTGTGTCTCCGTTTGCCCAAAGGAATTGTATTACGTGTCGGAATATATCTTCCGATGGCAAAAGTCTTAATGGATGTGTTGTTGACTAGTAGTGCTCGATGCGCGCAGATAGAATCTGTTGCGTTTAGGTATGGATTGTGAGTCAAAAGTTTGATTTGCAGGCGTTGTTTCTACCGTTAGGAGAGTTCAACGTGATCTTTAGTATGGTCAGGCTCTCGGAGCAGCAGACATACGTTGATCGAAGTTGCTAGTGGGTCAGTTGAGAGCTAGTCATGAGGTGACTTTCGCGGGCATGAAGGGGTCGGGTAAGATTTTGATGTCAGCCCTTCAGATGTTCCCGGCAGTTCGGTCTGGGGCAGAACTGTATGTCACTCTAGTGTAGACTTCGACGCCTAAACCTAGTTTGGGCAACATCCCAGTTGTGTTCGAATATCCTGATGTGTTTCCAGATGATCTCCCAGGAGCCCCTCCTCAGTGGGAGATAGACTTTACTATAGAGCTGGTACCGGGTGCCAAACCGGTGTCATGCTCCCCCTATCAGATAGCCCCAAGAGAAATGGCAGAGTTGAAGGTGCAACTGCAGGAGTTGCTAGAGCAAGGTTATGTGCGTCCAAGTTCGTCGCCTTGGAGCGCACCAGTTCTCTTTGTTAAGAAGAAAGATGGGAGCTTGCGGCTTTGTATCGATTATCGGGAATTGAACAAACTTACGGAGAAGAACAAATATCCAATCCCGAGGATTGACGATCTATTTGATCAGTTGGTTGGGTCAACTGTATATTCGAAGTTAGATTTGAAGTCTGGTTACTATCAGTTGAGGATAAGGGAGAGCGACATTCCAAAGACAGCATTCAGTACGCGGTTTGGGCATTACGAGTTCACGGTTATGCCGTTTGGGTTGACGAATGCTCCATCCGTGTTTATGGATCTGATGAATAGGACGTTCAGAGAATACTTGGATCAGTTCGTGATAGTATTTATTGATGATATCCTGGTATATTCGCGGTGCGAGGAGGATCACTACAAGCATTTACACATGGTGTTGGAAACATTGAGGAAAAGTCAGTTATATGCAAAGTTCTCCAAGTGTGAATTCTGGTTATCCTCGATAGCGTTCCTTGGTCATGTTGTTAGTGGAGAAGGAATAGCTGTGGATCCGGCGAAGATAGTGGCGATACGGGAGTGGCCTACTTTGACTACGGTGGCAGAGGTCCGGAGTTTTCTGGGACTTGCTGGCTACTACAGGCGCTTCGTAGAGAACTTCTCGCGGATAGCACTACCACTCACGACGTTGACAAGAAAGGATCAGAAGTTTGTGTGGTCTCCGGAGTGCGAACAGGCTTTTGAAGAATTGAAGAGGCGGTTGACCACGGCGCCTATTTTATGTTCGCCAAGTGGTACCGAAGGGTTCGAGATTGATAGTGATGCTTCAGGCAGTGGTTTGGGCTGTGTTCTGCTACAGCATGGGAGAGTGATAGCTTAAGGTTCACGAGAGGAATTATCCGGTCCACGACTTAGAGTTAGCGGCCGTGATTTTTGCTCTAAAGCTTTGGAGGCACTATCTGTACGGTGTGAAGGTAGATATTTACACCGATCATAAGAGTTTGAAGTACCTATTGGATCAAAAGGATCTGAACATAAGGCAGAGGAGGTGGATGGAGTTCTTAGGGGACTACACCTTCAAGATACACTATGTGCCTGGGAAGGGAAATGTAGTGGCGGATGCGTTGAGTCGTAAGATTCCCGCACGAGCCAACTGGTTATCAGTGCATGATGAGAGACTGGTCCAAGAGTTGGAGGCATTGGAGATATCTTGTGTTGACAAGCAGTCTAGTGCCGAGGCGAAACTGTTTTGGACAGAGGTGCAGTGTGACCTAGCGGATAGAGTTCGGCGGGCTTTGGTTCAGGATAGCAGCATGAAGCAAATCCTAGATGGATCTTTGGATGGGTCAAATTCCGAGTTTGTGGTTGAAGATGGGTTGCTAAGGAAGGACGGTCGTCTATGCGTTCCTAGTGCGGATAATATTCAGGAGGAGTTGATGTATGAGGCTCATCATACCAAATACTCAATCCACCCGGGAAGCACGAAGATGTATAGAGACATGAAGAAATTATTCTGGTGGCCGGGTTTGAAGAAGGATGTGGCGCTTTATGTGGCCAAGTGTCGTACTTGTGCATTGGTGAAGGCGGAATGTCAGAAGCCCGGAGGTTTCGTGAAATCACTTCCTATCCCAGAATGGAAGTTTGACGATATATCTATGGATTTTGTGCACGGTTTGCCGAAGTCGCAGAAAGGAAATGATGTCATTTGGGTGGTCGTAGATAGATTGACAAAGGTGTCGCACTTTATCGCAATGAGAAAGGAAGATCCAGTAGAAAGGTTAGCCAAACTCTACGTGGATAATATTGTACGACTGCATGGTGTGCCTCGCAGTATTGTTAGTGATCGTGATGGACGCTTCACGTCAAATGACTGGAGGTTGGTGCATGGTCTGTTGGGTACTAAGCTAAAGTTCAGCACAACCTTTCACCCACAGACAGATGGCCAAACCGAGAGAGTCAACAGAACTATGGAGGACATGCTTCGCATGTGCGTCCTATATTTCGGGAAGCATTGGGAGGATCACCTGTACATGGTGGAGTTTGCGTACAACAATATCTTTCCGGCAAGCATTGGAATGGCGCCTTTCGAAGCTTTGTACGGGAGGAAGTGTCGTACGTCGTTGTCTCGGTTGGAGGCAGGCGAATCAAAGTTGTATAAATGTCAAGCGGTGGAAGATGCCACTTCAATGATACGGACAATCCAGGAAAGGCTGAAGATAGCTCAGGATAGACAGTCAAAGTACTACAATACCAAACATAGAAATGTGGAGTTCAACGTTGGCGACATGGTATATTTAAAAATCAAGCCGTTCAAGGGTGTATCGCGGGTTCGACGCTTGAAGAAGCTGAGTCTGAGATACCTTGGACCATTTGAAATCCTGGAGCGTGTTGGCGAGGCGGCGTATAGGTTGAAGCTGTCGACGGAGTTGAGTGGGCTGCATGACGTAGTCCACGTATCGGTGTTGCGTAAGGCAGTGCAAGAGCCTTCACAGATCGTTGCAGACAATCAGGTACCGGTTGATTATGAGTTAACAACAAGGGTCAGACCAGTACGAATTGAAGACGTTGCGGTCAAACGACTCCGCAACAAGGAGGTCAGAATGGTTAAAGTCCGTTGGGATAATTGCGGACGTGAGGAGCTTTCTTGGGAGCGAGAGCAAGCTATGTTGGAGGAATACCCCGAGTTATTCCACTCAGGTATCATTTAGCTTTCGTGTACCTTTGCTTAATTTCGGGACGAAATTCCTTAAGTGGGGGAGATTTGTAACGCCCCGAATTTTGTGTGCGAGTCGGTCGCGGAAAAAGAGTTTTTGGTGCCTGTAGGGGTACACGGCCTAGGACACGGGCGTGTCCAAGGCCGTGTCTGGCTGGTGATTTTTGGTCGTTTCCAACCCGAGAAGGACACAGCCAGGAACACGGCCGGATGACACGGGCGTGTCATCTGACACGGGCGTGTGCCAACCCGTGTCCCTACCCGTGTCCTGATGGGTCGTGTCCGTTGCCGTGGCAGTTATGCGTGACACGCCCACGAACACGGGCGTGTCGAGGATCCCGACACGGGCGTGTCAGGTCAGACACGGGCGTGTCTTGGCCCGTGTGCATTTCTCTGTTCGACGATCGTGCCTGGATCGAGGCACACGGCCTTGGACACGGCCGTGTGCCAAGATGTGTGCGGCCCAGGTCTGGGGAATTTTGTGCAGATCCGAGCCGTTCATTTTCTTTAATTAAAATCCAATGGCCCAGATTAAATCCTGCTCTGTTAAGGCCGGGAATAGGGAGTTATTCCCTCATTTTCTCTCCAAAGTTCTCCCCTTCCAAAGTGAGAGAGGAGAGGAAGAAGAAGGAGGTTTCCGGCCACCGGCGGAGCATCGGAGCACCGTTTCGAAATCGGAGAGCGGATCCGTGGAGGGAAGGTCATTGCGAAGAGTTCTAACCGCGTAGTTTTTCCATGGCGCCAAAACGGACTACAAGGGTAACGATTCTCAACTCGAGCGCTTGAATCTCTTTCTTTCTGCATAAGGAATCCCGCTCCCGCGAGTATGCGGTGAGTGCGTGGTGTTCCTTGGGGTTGACGGGAATAGTCCCCCTTGTGTTGCATGTAGAGCCCGGAATCGTAAGTACGGGCATAGGCATTGTGTGTGAAGCCTACCCGGACGTGTTTTGTCTGGATCGGTGATGTTGCATTTGATGTGGTTTTGCCGGAGAAGACTCCATGCTTTGGATTTTTCGGGTTTCTACGCGGTAGATTGCAGCAGGGATCCTTGAAGGTTAGCTTCAAGGCGCACCCGGAAAACTGAGCGGAAACGTGTTCTGCTAACTTGGCGGTCTGGGAACCGGCCTTAATCATAACTGGGTTATGAGATTGTTTTGGGAAATTTGGGATCCGAGAGAAGCTTGGCCCGCGCAAAGTTCCTTAAATTGGACATGCGGCGTGAGCAACGGGCAAGTGGAATTGGACCTAGGCTATGTGGTTCGGTGCGAGAGACCCGAAGACGGGGACTGGCCGTTGGCATAGTCGGAGCCTTAGACGGTGGTCAGAAAGGCTAAATGCTCACATGTTGTTGCCATCCTAGGGATGGTGGTGAATGCACTGATTTGTCAGGGTTCACCATGAATGTGCCCTGAGTGCACGGGGTGTTTGGCCGTGCGAGCCTACACCTGTGGCGAATTATAATTGTGATATATATATTGTTGGGCTAATGTTTTGCAGGGAAAGAGCACCGCCGTCCCGAGTAAGGGGCGGGGTCGTTATAATTTGGTCGGCTTTTAGCTGACCGTTGCATTATTTGCCACCGTGCGGTGGTATGTGCTTGCAGGTGCTGCGGAGCCGAGTGCCAAATAGCGGGCTGGAGCCCATGTTGCTGTGCTGGCCCTAGAAGGCCGTAGAATAGTTGTTTTTACATTTCTCATGTGTGGCCGGCCTGCGAGCCGATGTATGTAAGACATGTTATATTTATGAACATTTGTAAGGCCATAAGGCCATGTACCTATTTCAGTGTATTTGGGGTTCGTTCTTGTAGTTGTAAATGTGGACATTCATATTTGATGGATTTAAGTTTGGGTTCTTCAACTTTAAAAACTTCCGCTAGAATGCTCTGTGGTTAGGACGAGTAGTCTTAATTGATTGGTTTGATTATTCATTTGGTAACCCTTCCGACTGTCTGTGGTATATGGCGTCGGGTTCCAGCTGGACCTTCTGTTATATGCCATGCGACAGATGGGGGTGTTACATCGCGCAACTCGAGTCCATACTTCTGGAGGATCCCAATAGTTCGCCTCATCTGCTCGGCAGGGTCCAGCGAGGCATCCAGGAAATCCTCTAGCGTGTTGGGTGAAGGAGGTGGCGAGTCTACTCAGAATATTCTTCTGCCTTGGATTTACCGGGGAGACCTACAAGGACAATTAATCCAGGTGAATGTATAATAGACGAGTGCTTCGAAAGAATAATGCAAGATGGTCCTATGAAAGTGGAACTTACAGGATGAGTTTGGCTACCCTCAGAGGGTGTATGAAGGGGGCAAGGGAAGGTTCTTACCGCGACACAAAAGTTGAGTTCTTGGGTAGATGAGCTCGAAGTTCAGAATTAAGATGACCCCGACATCTCCCCCTGCGAGTGTAGGAGTAGGTGTCGGTTGTTGAGCAGGTAGGAGAGCGGGTAATTTCGACCTCAGCGAGTCCAACCTCATGGTCCCAAAGCGGGGAGATGGGTCCCGCAGGGGAGTAACAGGGGGAGTTTGGGGCTACGGGTCATTGTGGGGGAGTTGAATCACGGCATGGAGGCTTCACCGTCGATCTAATGACCGTCCGGGATAGCAGGAATCTCGATGATCCCCTTAATTCTTTGTACAGGAGCTAGCCAGGAAAAAGAAGCGAGTCTGTGATCTGGGGTGGAGGCCAGATCGCGATAGGCCGACTTGGCAGCTTTTGGAGCTGACTTGGCCTTCTTGGCGGGCTAAAGATTTGGAGGCTCGCGCGGCAGAGCATTGGGAGAAACCGCTATCAGGCTGGCCGTGCGAGGGGCATTGAGCCCGCGAGCACGGTCTAGCTCTCTTGGAGCTCTTTGGACAGAGGCATCTTGGCAAGGTCAGAGTAAGGGGAATGGCAAAGGTCGCCCAGGTACGCGGGTGCATATATATAGCAGCTAGTGGGCCCCGCCAAATGATTTTATGGCTCCTGCCGCACTCGCCGCATTTTTGCGGGGTTGGATGATTCTTTCTGAGCTTGGGCCAACCTCACAAAGAGAGGGGATTATGTATAATCCCATATTTGATGAGTGGGATCGACAAGAGAAAGATTGGCCAGGTCAGTTCAGGCAATCTAAGCTCGCACTCTCCCACAAGATCTCGACAAGCAGCACGCGAGTGGTTGCAGGCTGGGCCTGCACTTGCCCTGGGCCTGTAGGAGGTGGTTAGTGCCAGCTCCATCGTGCACTCACCACCACCGGTGAGTGGAGGTTTTTGAGGGCCACTCGCCCAGTATTCTGTGGTGTATTTTTACTGTTCCACTCTAGTTAGCTTGCCCTTAACTATTTAGAACAGTACTGGTTAGCTGTTCACAGACCATTTTATGAAAACTATAAATAGACCCAAGGGGGGACCTAAGAAGGCATGCTCACCTTCTCCCTGGACTTCTTGCACTTTCTGATGTATCCTTAGCTCAGCACTTGTCTAAGGAGGGGATACGCTCAAAGATCTTCCAGGTGTGTGGTGGGACCTCCATGCTAGTGCCTTGGGTCTGTTCCTTATGCTAAATCGTTGGTTATTTAGCTTGTGAGAGAGAAGTGTGTGATCACCCCTTCCCCAAGGGTCAGACTCCACTGAAACTGATTTTTCGGTTTCAACATCGTGATTGATGAATACGTGAATTGTTAATATTTTGTGGTGATGAGTATATGAAAGCTTAATTGTTTGTAAATGCTTGATTATAAGTAAAGAATCGGATGAGATAAATCTCATGGCCATGAAAATGTGAATCGTGATCTCAAGTATTGGATGGAATAATTTGATAGTCCACTGCTTAGAGTGTGTCTCCCTACGTGAATCAGTGTGGGATTGGTATGGTGTTCACGGTGGGTTGCCACCTGTATTGATGTTGAACCCTTGAGTACTTGGGATCATGATAATGTGAAAGGGTGTAAGTGCGTGAGTATTTGACCGCACAGGATTGATAATGATGATAAGGGACTCATTGTGGATCCCTTGAGTGTTGTTGAGCACTGGATTGGTTATGACTAAAAGGGACTTGGTTAGAGCCCTTGGATGGTTGATGTCAAGGCCATGTGAATTTGCATGCGGTGTGAGTTGACACGCGGTGTCATAATCCTGGGTTAAGGATAGTGTGCCAGGTCTATGGGCTTGCCAGTAGTCACACCGACGGGAGTTGACAGATAAACTTTGGACAGTTAGGCTCAGTAGTTAGTGCTCGTTCCCGGGGCTCCTTCCATGCCAAGTGGAAGGTTGGGCTTGGTCGTGTGGTGATACACTCCCATAAGCTCCATCCATGCCACACGATTGGCAAGTATATATTGTGCTCTTGGTGAACATCTACCTAAGACCCCTCTGAGCCGTAGTACGTATGGAGCTCTACTATTGTGTTCTTAGAGTTGAGGCATACAAATGCCTAGGATAGGTAGTGTGGAGACCAGCCTAGTAGTGGAAAGCCCGTTTCACTGTCACTGTCTGGCCACGATCGATGACGCCTGAGAGGTTAGCTACATGCTCTAATAGTAGGAACTAAAAGTTTTGTGTCATCATAACAGTGTGTATGTGAGCATAAGTGAGTCATCATATTACATTCATATCATTGCATTGCACCGCATAGATACTTATCATATAGGTTTGTATGGGAACTCTTATATGATTAGTTACTTTACTGTTAAGCTGATCCTTAACGTACAAATCTGTATGAGTATTTTTATAATTTAAGTTACTTTCCTGTTGTAGAATTATATGTTGATGGTTTGTTATGATTTGAGTAGAACTGCTAGAATAGATGTTGATAATAATATTATACATTCCTGCTATTACTACTCGAGATATATAGATTCTTCACCTTCTTGTTACTACTGCTTACTTATATATATTATACCCTGTTCTTTTCTCTGACTAGTGCCTAAGAGTCATCTGGAGAGCGGATGTGATAACCACTTAGTCTTTATGACTAACGATTTCTACGTATTCCTTTTTATGAGGAAACCCCGCAGATAGAGCAGCAGCAGGTTGTGCAGGAAGGCAGCCAGGACAGGGTGACAGGGTCTAATACGATGTTACAATTATTGCCATCAGATATGGATGTCAGTTTTTGAGAGACTCATGATTGTAGCCCATTGGGCAATTTTGGTGTACTCTGATATTAAAAAAGTGTTGTAGCTTCTTATTTCTGTTGTTCTTTTTTGGACTATATGCTTGTGTGGATTTTGACTTTTGTTTACTTTTTATGTTGGGTTGGCATAGAAGATATTGGTTTTAGCCAGCAAGATGGGCATCTTGTAGTATTGATTGAAACGTGTGTTGGCATTACTGCAAGGCGGCTGTTCTGGGCATAAGACTACCCTCTACTGCGTCTCATGTTCTGGGAGAGGGGGTCTTACAAGTGGTATCAGTGGGAGGTTTCTATCCTCCGACCTGTGGGTGTGGGTATTATAAATGGTATCAGACTTGCAACGATCCTAAACAAAAGAAGTCATGAACACTGGTTCCACCCACTCTCGATTGGTTAGTTTCCGGGCAAACTAACACAACGTAAGTAGTGGTGTGCCCATGTGTAATTCACACTAATTTTGTCCACTCGTTATCCTACGATTAACCAAACTGACCTTAGGTTTGTATGTTTACGTGTAAATCCCGGCACATGTAGAGCCAGTAGAGGGCACCCCTACCTTTTGCCCCTACCCAGTTCAAGCAGTTGGAGTTGGGACAGACGCTTACGGTAATTTTGGATGATTTCAGGTCTCAACATGCCCCGGTGCAGCAACAAGCCTCGGGCTCTAACTTGCTGAGTACCTTCCGAGCCCTCACCCCGCATGTTTACCTTAGGACAAAGTCGGCTGTCCGTACTGAAGAATGTCTAGACACGGTGTAAGATCTAATGGCCGGAATTAGAAGTCCAGCCAGTATGGCTGTGACCTTAGTTTTTTCAGTCTTTGAAATGCACGCTAAGAGGTGGTGGAACTCCCTCATGGGTTATACTTTCCAAGGCTGAGTATACACTGAGATCAGTTGGAATGAGTTTTATAAAGCCTTCTTGGAACATTTCATTCCCTCTAATATATGTTATGTCTCCCGATGAACCGTAACGGACAAATGACACAGATTTGTTCTCTCACGTTTCAATTCTACACTCGCATAAACTAAAATGCAGCACACCTGATTTTGCAATTTGATTATTTTGAAGCTAACGTACGGGCTCGCCACTCCCTTGGAAATCGAATATAAGCTATAAGCTAAAGTCCTCTCAAGTGAAAGGGATCTACCCGATTTGGTAGAGTGTGTGTTGTACCAAAAGAGATCCGCAGAAAATAAATGATTCAAAAATGGTAGATCTCTCCCAATAAAAAGAAGACGAGGTCCGCCAAGCCTCACGAATTTAAATTGATCAAAAGAGACAACAAAATCGATTGGATCTAAACCACGAAGAAATCAAAATTTCACAAATAACGCAAAAGTAAACCACCATAAGAATAATCTAGAGAGAATCTCACAACGGTAGAAATTTCGTAACCCAATTGGAATAGATGATTCTGGTGAAAAAAGTGGTCGCACTTCTTCAGTTCTGCCGGAGTTATGCTGAATCGAGAGAAACTCGTTCACCTTCCTTGCTTCTCGCCAGAGAATGTTAGTCGTCACCAGAGTAGTTGACCTTGACCGAAATCACCTATGGGGGACTTTGAAGGTTGGTCGAACCCTAGGAGATGGACATCCTTGATGGCCGAAATACTTCAAGGGGGATGGCACCATCATTTTGTTGCACAATGATGGATAGGAGGGGAAGGGTTAAGGTGGAGAAGAGAGGAAGTAGCAGGAGGATGGCCGAAATTCTCAATGAGGGAGAGAGAGGGGTTGGCGGCCAAGGATGGAGAGGGGGAGAAGAAGATGGCAGAAATTGCCAAGGACGGAGAAAAGGAGGGGGGAGGACAAGGATGATAGGAGGAGGGAATTTTTCAATTCAAAATTAGGTATTCAATTTTCATTCATCAATCTTATTAAAATCTTCAACATCAAGGCCTTATATAGGCTACACTACTCAATCTCCACCATTCAATATTAAATAAACATTAGATGGTTATAAGCAACCCATCACAAACATGAAATAGAAATAATAATAGTAAAATGCATAAAAATTAAATGCTTAAAATAAAATGCTTAAAAAATATATAATTATAAATATATAATTTATAATAATATATCTTTTATATGAGGGTAACGGTGGACGACGTGCATAACACGTAGCGGGGAGTTGGCACGGTGTTGGCGATGGATGTCGCGGTAGAATCCCATCTTCATGTTTGCGGCAATGACAGTCACAATCATCAAATTCTCTGAGGCGGAGATCAACGACCACATCAGCAACGTCATCATGAATAGGTGGCGGGACTTCGTCACCGAAAGTCAAACGGTCACGAGCATCATGAACACATGGCGAGACATCGTCGCCATCAACCCTCCCCCGCTCAAAATCACTCATCACCGATCAGTGGCCCAAGAGGGGAAAATAGTCAAAGACAATAGCAACAGGTGGCAAATTTGGTCCCATAATCCAAGTCATATTAGCGTGGTAATCCCACATCAAAGAGATCCTGTCAGGAAAAAAGGGGAACCTTGGAAAAGCATTAGTCAAAGAAAGATAAAAAGTTTCAACATTCAACATACCTCCAGTGGAAATAGTAGGAGAGAGCAATCCAAGACCATGCACACAGCTCAACACATTAGAAAACATAGTGGACGGAATAAACAGAGAGGCAGATAATTCAAGTGGTGAAGAAACATAGGCATTACATCCGAAACATTGAAAATAGGGGGTATAACCCAATCAATGGGTACCTCCAAAAGATATGTGTTTTCTCCTAACTGCTTTAAAATTCGAAAAGGACCGGCTCGCCGATTCGCCAACTTTTTTTGGTGCATGAAGGCATCCGTTTAAGGATGAGACACACCAAGACTAAATCATCAACATTAAAGTGAGATGCTCTTTTAGGCACGCTAGCATGAGATTTATAAAATGCATATTGGGCAACTAACATTTCATGAATGTGATTATGAAAATTATGAACATGAAGAGCGGATTCTTTTCAAAATTACTTGGTTTATACGATGGAGGTAATAGAATTAAATCAAGTGGCACAGGTTCCTTATAGCCGTGCACAATTTCGTTGGGGGATAAGCATGAGGATCTATTCTTAGAATTATTGTATGCAAGCTGAGCATGGGGAAAGATCAATTCACATGTACCCTTGTGATTACCTGCAATACATCGTAATAAGCTACCCAAACTTCCATGTACAACTTCCATTTGCCCATTCGTACTTACACTATACCCAAGGAACTCAGCGAAAGTAATATAAAAATACATTTTGTTTAGATTGTCAAATAATTCTTGCGCTTGTAACGTGGTAAGGATAATCCTCACGTGCGATTCGTGATCGGTTGGAGAGCGGCAAACAACTAAGATATAATTACAATAAGCCACTAAGAATTTTCCCATGAATGGTTGGAAGACATGAATTATCACCCTAGAGAAAGTACTTGGGGCAATGGTAAACCCAAATGGCAACATTAACCACTCATAAAACCAGTCCTTCGATTTAAAAATCGTCTTCCTTTTGTCTCCCTCCCTAATCCTTATTTGATGGTAGCCACTCCTAAAATCCAACTTAGAAAAGATCGTGGCCCCGACTAATATATCTAACAAGTCATCCAAGCGAGGGATGGGAGACCTATGTTTGATAGTAATTTTTTTAATAGCCCAGCGATCAACACACATCCACATTGAACCATCTTTCTCAGGTTCTAATAAAGCGGGCACAATAGACGACCTCATTGTAGGCATATAATCAGAGAATTGATCAATCGTAGGAAATTTGGAGGACACAGAACTATAAAAAGTTGTGACAATACCGAACACGAATTCTAACAACTCGCTAATACATATCCTACGAGACACGTCCAACGGAGGGGCTACAAACATAATTAAAATAAAAGGACTCGGACTAGGAACAACAGAAACATGTCCTAAAATAGGTGCTAGTTTGGTCAATGGAGCAGGAGGGAGGGTCCGTAAAATCAATCCGGGGATAAAATCCATATCAGTATAAATTTCACCTAACGGTGACAACATCAAGGAACTCTCATTTGGGTAAAAAATATGAGAATCGTCCAAAAGTACCCTTCCATCAAAAGGTAACTCATCCAAAACAACAATAGGGTCATCCTCACTCTCAAGATCCTCAGATGACTCGGATACAATCTCTGCTGGTGCAATCGTAGTCTCTATCAAAACAGGGATCGTAGCATAGAGAGGGCACTTAATAATAGGGTGATCATACACAACACTAGCAGAGCATGTAATAGACAACGAGATATATTCATAGATTGGAATACCATCATCCAATACATCATCATCCAAATCACTAGGTATCTCATCAATGTCAGAATCATTAGAATCGTTGGGCACTATCATATATGGAGGAATACTCTCATCTAGCTGGTCATCCTCAGAATCAAGAGATACCACATCTACATCAGAATCAACAGGGGTATCATACACAATCTCATGAGGCTCCGAAGTCAAAGATAAAAGAGCCAAATCCCTAGGCTTTGTGGGGCACTACACGACATCGTGTCCAATCACTCTAAAAGCGTAACAGGTAGCGTTCTCCTTGAAAATCTTAACCGTCTGCATATTCTTAACCAACAGATCTATAGCATCCCTACTACTGACATCTGTTGAGTCCAAAACATTGGGCCTAAACTGCTTATTTTCTCTAAAGGTGGAAGTAGGCACACTTTGGAAAGTCCTACCTTTGTGGGGAAAGGATCTAGCCTGAGGCATATGTTCACTCCTATAAGCAGATACAGGTCTAGTGTCGTAAGTATACTCGCTCACGGTTGTGGTTCTAGTAGTACAGAGGTAGGCGGGGTCAAATTGAAAAGTGAGAAGACTATGCATTTGCTGCCAAGCATATTGATAATCACACACACGGTGCTCTTCGTTTAGCCAAAACACCTGGGCGTGACCTACTAACCTCTCTCGTACGATGACAACCTTTTGGTGGTTGACCCATTCATGACAGTCAAAATAAATTTCCACTCCCTTAATCCAGTCCCTAAAAAATTTAGAATTCACATAACCGTCTAAAGTGGGTGCCTCATTTCTAGTGTGAGGAAGAGTGTGGGGACGGTTGGGTTGTCTAAAGCAAGTGGGCAATGTTGGGTTGTGGTTCGCCATAAATTTAGACCACAAATAACCTAATAGGGAATCATAAACGTCATGGGCCATATTCAGTGGGGACTGGAGAGACATAAGCTACTCGGATCTTGTGTGCATACAATGACTAATGATTCTGAGCCAATAAAATTTATGAAAGAAAGATTTGTTCCCGCTTAATAACTAGGATAGTTAAAATAATTTTTTTGATTTTCTTGATTAAAATTATAAGGACATTATTAAAAAATATGATTTTTTGCAAAAAATACAAGTTTTAGGCCGCTATTTGCAGACCAAAAAATTTAAAAAAAATTAGACCATGAATCGTGCAAGACAAGTGCATGTAGAGGTTCTAAGAATAAAGGGAGGGTGACAATTAGGAAATTTACACGAACCTCCATCCGATACCAAATTGATGCATGCTACGTCTCCCGATGAACCGTAATGGACAAACAGCACTGATTCGTTCTCTCACGCTCCAATTCTACGCTCTCACAAACTAAGACGCAGCACACCCGATTTTGTAATTGTATTATTCCAATGTTAACGTATGGGTTCACCACACCGCTGGAGATCGAATAGAAGCTATAAGCTAATATCCTCTCAAGCGAAAGAGATCTACCCAATCAGGTCGTGCGTTTGTTGTACTAAAAGAGATACGCCGAAAATAAAAGATTTGAAAATGATAGATCTCTCCCAACAAAAAGAAAACGAGGTCCGCCAAGAGTCACGAATTTAAATTGATCAAAAAAACAACAAAATTGATTGGATCTAAACCACAAATAAATCAAAATTTCGCAAAAAATGCCAAAGTAAACCACCACAAGAATAATGTAGAGAGAGAATCTCATAATGGTAGAAATTGCGTTAACCAATCGGAATAGATGATTCCGATTAAAAAAGTGGTTGCACTTCTTCGTTTCTGCCGGAATTACGCCGAACAGAAAGAAACTCGTTCGCCATCTTTTCTTCACACCGGAGAAGGTTCGTCGTCACCGGAACCATTGCCCTTGGCCGAAATTACCAAGGGGGGACTTTGAAGGTTGGCCGAACCGTAGGAGAGGGAGAACCTTGATTGCTGAAATCCTTCAAGGGGGATGGCACCGTCATTTTGTTGCACAATGTTGGAGAGGAGGGGAAGTGCTAAGGTGGAGAAGAGAGGAAGGAGGAGGAGGATGGTCGAAATCCTCAAGGAGGGAGAGAGAGGGGTTGGCGGACAAGGAAGGAGAGGGGGAGAAGAAGGTGGCCAAAATTGCCAAGGAGGGAGAAAAGGAGGGGCGGCCAAGGAGGGGAGGAAGAGGGAATTTTTCAATTCAAAATTAGGTTTTCAATTTTCATTCATCAATCTTGTTAAAATCTTCAACGTCAAGGCTTTATATAGGCTACACCACTCAATCTTGATATAGGCCCGTCCTAAAAGACACTAAACGGACGGAGTAACGACGACTCTCGCTTCGCTCAACGCCCTCTTGTCCTCAAACTAACGAAACGCCACAACTACAATTTTTGTTATTTATCTCTCGCAGTAATGAACGGGTAGCCGAACCGCAAATGGATCGGAGATTGTCTATAGGCCAAAATCCTCTCCAGCTAAAAGGAACAATATTGGTTCCAACGAGCTTGGAGTTGTACCAAAATAGATCCACCAAGAAAATCACGATTCGAAAGTGGTAGGATCTATCCCAACTAAAGAAAAAAAAACAAGGATCGCCAATACTCTCGGGAGTTATCGAAAAACCAAACGGAAATCACAAATCTATTATGAGTAATACCGCGAAAATTAAGGTTTCAAAAATCCACGCAAAAATCGTGCACCACAAGAACTATCTAAGAGGAAGAAAATCTCTTGAGTAGGAATTTTGTTACCCCTCTCTGAAAAGTAGATCCGAGATTTTGGATCCACACAAATAATCGCCCTTCCCTCGAAATCCACGGGAAACGCACCACGGATGAAGACCTCGTCCGTCTTCCCCGCTTCCCGCCGTAGAAGTTCACCCAAACCGTTCTTCCTTGCACTTGCTTCTCCTCCTCCAAAGTTGGTCGTATACCTTTGAGAGAATAGGATGGACACGTAGATGAGAGGAGGTAGTAATGAAGAGGGATGAGGGAAGAAACTAGAAGAAGAAGAGCGAGAGAAGGGGGGGGGGGCAAGAAGATGAAGGATGGGAAACACCCCTTGGGCGGCGGCAAGGAGAGAGGGAGGGGGAAATAGAAAATTAGGGTTTGGAGGAATTCTGAATTTGATTTCAATAATAATCTAAATGACAAAAGAGTCTTTGGACTTATATAAGGCTTACATCCAAGGGGTTATTAGCGCCCCAAAATTAGCGGCTAAACGCACACCATAAGTTCAACATGACAGAAATAAAATTGTTTTTTACAAACCACATAAATAGATAAATGCAGACCAAAAACTAGCACGGTAAATTATATTGAATTATTGTTGCGTGGGCAAAGATTGTAGCCGTGTCCGCTACGGCGCCGCAAATCTTTGGCTGGTGGATCATCATCATCATCTTCTGCCACTACCCCATGATCACCAAAGGCGCCATGGACGTCATCTTCGTCACCAAGTTGGTCGTCGTGGTGGCTGTCATCATGGCCGTCGCCATCAATCCTCCCCCGCTCAAAAGGACTCATCCCCGATGAGTGGGCGGGAAGGTAACGGTGTAAAAGATCCTTATCTAGATGATCCACCTTCGAGGCAGAGAGCCAAGAGTCGTCCGAGGCAGGATGAACACGCCACCAGACCAAAAACCTGTAAATGTCACCGTCGGGAGTGGGAACACTACATAGTGCAAAATCCTGTCAGGCAAGAAAGCGGTTCGGGGGAACCTTGGAAATACGTTAGGCAAAGAAGAAAAACAGGTTTCATCATCTATAGGGAACATACCTCCCAGAGAATCCGAAGGGGAGAACGATCCAGAAACAACCTCACCCCCCACCCCATTAGAAGGTATAGTGGAAATATTAAATGGAGAGACAGAAAGTTCAGGTGGTGGAGCGACATAAAGCGTTAAATCCGAAACGTTAAAAATAGGGGAGATTCCCCAATCAGCGGGTAACTTTAATAAATATGCATTTTCGCCTAGCTTCTTTAAAACCCGAAAAGGACTAGCTCTCCTGTTCGCCAATTTCTTTAAGGTGCCCGAAGGCATCCGTTCAGGGATAAGACGAACCATTACCAAATCACCAATATTCAAGGGGACTGTTCGCCTATGTACGTTAACATTCGATTGATAAATAACATATTGTTTTGCTAATGTCTCGCTAATGTGCATATGGAGAGTGTGAACGTGCAAGGTGAAGTCCTGTGAAAATTGACTGGATTTAAAAGATGGTGGTAACGGAACCAAGTCAAGAGGTATGGGCGCCTTATATCCATGCACGATCTCATTTGGAGATAAACCGGTAGACCTATTCTTAGAATTATTGTAAGCTAATTGAGCATGAGGAAGAATAAGGTCCCACGTACCTTTATGATCACCCAATAAAAATGAAGTAAACCACCCAAGCTTCGGTTAACCACTTCCATTTGCCCATCCGTTTGGGGATGATAGGCCGAAGAAAACATAAGTCTAGTGCCCAAAAGATTCCAAAGTGTTTTCCAGAAATAGCTAGTAAATTTAACGCCCCTATCAGTCACTATCGTTTTGGGGACGCCCTGATGTGCCACGACCTCCTTGAAGTACAACTTAGCGACATGTGATGCATCGTTGGTGTTACAACAAGCAATAAATTTGGCCATTTTGGAAAAGCGATCCACTACGATCAGAATGAAATCGTGTCGCTTAAATGTCAAGGGTAGTCCCAATATGAAGTCCATGCTAATGTCCTCCCAGGGAACAGACGAAATCGGAAGTGGTGTGTAAAGACCAGCATTGGTCTTGTTACCTTTCGCTAATTGACATACATGGAAACTCCCTACGATTTTATTGACCATTGGTTTGAGGCCCAGCCAAAAGAATTTGTCCTCTACTAGTGTTATAGTTTTATCGCGACCGAAATGTCCCCCTAACCCTCCACTATGTAACTCCCATATAATAAAATGGCGTAACGAAGGGAAGGGAATACATAATTGCGTCTTCTTAAATAGATAACCGTCACGGATGTAATATGCAGACATAGTAGAAGGAGAATTGTCCTGAGCGGCTAAGTAGATATCCTTAAAATCCGGGCATTGAACATATTCATCCTTAATTCGTTCAAATCCTATAACAGATACTTCCATTGTAGATAGTAATAGGGTGACTCGGCTAAGACCATCCGCCACACGATTTAACGTACCCTCAAGGTGCTTGATAATGAATGTCTACTCTTGAAGGTAGGAGACCCATTTGGCGTGCCGAGGGCTGATTTTTATTTTCGGAGTTTACAAATTTTAGCGCCTCATGATCTGATAAGATTACAAACTCTTTCGATATAAGATAGTGTTGCCAATGTTGGAGACAACGTATCACGACATAAAACTTGCGATCATAATTGGAATAATTTAACTTCGGGCCCACAAGCTTTTCGCAAAGTATCCTATCGGATGTCCCTCCTGACTTAAAACTCCTCTGATTCCTATCGCAGATGCGTCACATGATAATTCAAATAACTTGCTAAAATCCGGCAGCCGTAGTAGTGGGCCTTCGGACATCTGTTCCTTAATCGTTTGAAACACACTAGTGGCCGCTTTAGTCCAATTAAAATCACCCTTCTTCATACATTCAGTGATTGGTGCCATGATACTACTAAAATTTCGAATGAACCTTCGATAAAATGTGGCCAATCCATGAAAACTTCTAACCTCCCGAATATTTTTTGGTTCCGGCCACTCTCTAATAACTTGGACATTTTTAGGGTCAACATGAATACCTTCGGAACTCACGATGTATCCTAGAAACTCTACGAAAGTCACACCAAATGCATACTTTTTAAGATTAATAAAAAAATTTTCTTGGCGCAATGTGGAAAGGATTGTCCTTAAATATGTTTCATGGTCCATCGGTGAGAGGCTAAATACCAATATATCATCGAAGTATACAACTACAAATTTACCCATGTATGGTTTAAATACTTGGGTCATGAACCGCAAGAAGGTACTCGGTCTGTTGGTTAGCCCCTCTCCAAGCACTAACCACTCATAGAGCCCATCCTTAGATTTAAATGCCATTTTCCATTCGTCTCCTTCCCGTATCCGTATTTGGTGGTAACCACTTTTAAGATCCAACTTTGAAAATATGGTGGCTCCGGATAGCATATCTAGTAAGTCATCCAAATGGGGAATGAGAAACCTATATTTGACAGTAATTTTATTTATGGCCCGATAGTTTACACACAATCTCCAAGACTTATCTTTCTTTGGGACCAAAAGGGCAGGGACGACACAGGGGATCTTACTATGGCGAATAAATCCCTTTGCTAATAAATCTAAAATTAAAGTTTGTAACTCATTATGTGTGGAGCAATTAAGCCGATAATGGGGTAGATTAGGGAATGATGAGCCCAGGACGAAGTCAATCTCGTGCTGAATTTCCCTTATGGGTGGCAACTGAGATGGTAAGTCCACCGAATAGACATCCTTATACTCTTCCAATAATGTTCGCAGAGATAATGGTAGGTTCTCTAAAGAGGGTGAATCTTCCTTAGCTTGTAGACACACTAGAGCATAGATGACGCCATCCATAAAGGTGTCACGCTCTAACTCCTTACTTATCAAGCTTATAGTTTTCTTTTCCGCAGGCATAATTGTGTCTTTGGAGGCAATCGACGGATCCTTAGGCGGTGTGGGTTTCAAGACAATGGTCTTACCATTAAACTTGAACTCGTAGGTGTTGGCTCGACTGAAATGGGTCACGTCATAATCATAAAGCCACGGGCATCCTAGTAGTACATGACAGACATCCATGGGGATGACGTTGCACCACACCTTATCGATATAGCTCTTCACCGTAAGTGGCACTAAACATCGCTTAGAGACCGCGATAGACGTTTTGTTTACCCACGCTATTTTATATGGATGGGGGTGCGGTTCAGTGACTAAATGCATACGAGTGATGTCGTTCTCCGAAATGACGTTCATGTAACTACCGCTATTTATTATTAATTTGCACCACTTTTCACCGCTTTTAAAATTCAACGAAACGATATTCGTCCGATTATATTCATCCGACGCACGCGGTGTGGCCAGAATACACCTCATAACCATCATATAAGAATCATCTTCAATATCACTCGGCTCGGCATCAGATTCACCACCGGCTTCATAGACGATCTCGGTGGCCTCAGACATGGAGTCTAATAGTGCTAGTGGTTTACTCTTAGTGGGGCACTCACTAGGTATTGCCCTTGGATTCCGCAAGGATAACATGTGGCATTAGACTTACTAATCCGTCCTATCGGAACTCTCTCACCGGTGGGATTTCTGATGTTCCTAGCGGTAATAACTACGGAATTCGAATCAGTCGATCGAAACATTCCCTTGTCCCGCATGGTGGACAAAGGTGGGGGGGGTCCTAAAATGGACTTTCCCTTCTAGAATACTCATCCCTTGGACCTGTAGGCATGGTGATTTTCTATATCCAAGGACGCATTGAATGTCATGTTAAGGTTTGTATGACCATAACGCAGGAGCTTGCCTTGGATGTCCGGGTTGAGTCCCTTACGAAAACGGGAGAGTGTAACTTCGAGAATTTCTCGGACGTCACAAAGCACCATCATATCCTTAAGGAGTCCCATATACTCCGCTACCGATTTTCCCCCCTGACGAAGGGTGGCTAACTCGTCGAACATTTGGGTTCGGTGATACGTAGGGACATATTGGTCAGTTAGGAGTGCTTTCATGGCAGCCCACCCAATTGGGGGTACTCCATTCACGGTACCTAGACGCCTCTCTTCGTTCACCCAGAACATTTTGGCCATACCCAGAAGTTTCATCCGTGCAACCCGCACCTTCTCACAGTCCGTCAGGTTGTGCCACTCAAAATAACACTCGATCTCCATGATCCAGTCTAGAAATACTTGGGGTTCACCCATACCATCGTATGAGGGTGGATCAATCTTAACGACCATAGTTACATCGAACTCATAAGGGGCTCGAGGCGCTTGATCATAGTCCTGATCATGAGGTTGGTTTTGTCTTTCCTCTCGTTGGTTAGTGGCCTGGGGTTGGGGATGCGGTCGATTTATCCCAACGCCTTGATTACGAGGCACCGCATGATTTAACGCCAGCCCTTGTATTAATTCGGTGAGTGCATCGAACCTAGCGTTAAACTCTTCCCGAAGCTCCGCAATTATGGCCGGAGCGTGCTCATTATCATGGTCGTCTGCCTTATTGGAAGTGGATGGGGAATACTCTGTGCCACGCTTAGTGCACATGAATAATAGGATAAAGGGTGATTTTGACCAGAATAAATTTATAAAGTCGGATTTTTTTTTACACTTATCGACTGGGCGAACGAAAATACTTTTTTAGGATTTTGTTCTTAAAAATATAAGGGGAGTTCAGAAGGGATATTTGCAGATCAAACTCAGAGGCCTATAAATAGACCAATAAGGTGTCTGAGGTGGTTGTTGAACCTTTCCACTTTCTTCCTCATAGGCACCTAGCTCAGCATTGGCTAGGGAGGGGAAGATCTTCAGTTTCTTCTGGTAAAGAGGTTGGACCTCCGAGCTGAGACCCATCGGCCTATTTCCAGGTCTCCGACTTACGTCGGGAGGGTAGTTCAAGAAGAGTACTTGTGGGCTGCATCCTCTGTTTCGAACTTTAGGAGGGACCAAAAAGCTGGTTCCAAAATTTTTGGTGCGCTGAGCATGGAACGCAACCCTCAGAAGAACCTTGAGCAACCACATGGAGGGAGGTCAAGGAGAAGGAGAAGGAGAGTGGTCGGATAACCCGAGAGGATTTGTCGGAAGAGAAGAGTTTATGGCTTCAATCAAGGGGATCATGGACTTGCTGCAAGGGATCTCGCGACAGGGAGATTGTTCAACCACAGTGCCTTAGGTGCCTGCTCTCGCGCCGCAAGAAGAGCTCGTCTCGGCGCGAGTGGGAGAAGATGCCCCGGGGAGGAGACCGGGGAAGGAGGTGATGGCGGAATGTAGCGGGAGAGACATGGCAGGAAGGGAGCTGTTCCCAAGCCCTTCGAGTACCATCTCACCAGGGGAGGTCGTCGCGCGAGTAGGGGAGGCGAGACAAGTGGTGAGAGGGTCGCCTTTTTGTCAGCTGATCCTGTCGGCTCCCATCCCGTAAGGGTTCCGGGAACCCGAAATGAACTACTATAAGGGGAATGATGATCCCCTTTATCACTTGCAGTGTTTGAGGACGCAGTTTCGATCAGGCCGATGATGGACGTGTTTAAATGTCATCTTTTTGCCATCACTATAAAGGACAAGGCTAGGGACTGGTTTCACCAGCTCCCGACAGGCTCAATATACTGCTTCGAAGACCTAAGCAGGAGCTTCCAGCTACGGTTCTCGACTTCGAAGAAGAGAAAGAAGAACCCAGAGTCAATCTTTTTAATTAAGCAGAGGGCAGATGAATCCCTAGCTCAGTACATGGATAGATTCCAAGAGAAGATCTTGGATATACAGGAGGTGCTGGGGTTTTCCCTCCAGATGGCCTTTACCGTGGGACTACATGAAGGCTTCTTCAAAATGAGCCTCACCCGGAAGGCATCTCTGTCTTTTGAGGGGTTGATGGAGAATGCGGCGAAGGAAATAGTGATGGAGGTGGTGAATCCCGCTTTTGCAAAAAAGTTGGCAAGGCTTACAAAGGTGGAGTCGTGGGAGTCAATGGGGAGATAGCAGGAAGTGAGGAGGATAGAAGAGCCGAGGGCGCCGGCATATCAAGTGCTGGGATGGAGGCAACAGGGGGCCCTGCCCCAGGACAAGGGAGAGGATTTCCCCACAGGGGGAGGAACCAACAGGGAGGACCGGGAAGATTTCACCAGTAAGGGTGGGGTTACGGTCATAGACCACCCCTACACCCTCCGCAATAGGCTATTGTAATCGGCCGAGGTAGAAGTAGAGGACGAGAGAGGGGAAGAGGAGCAAGAGCTAGGAGAAGAAGAAACCCTCAGGAAGAAAGGCAGGGGGGGGAGGTAGCGTTTCCATATTGTGACTTCCACGAGGAGGAAGGTCACACAATGGCTACCTGACCAGATTTATGGGAGATGAAGAGAACTAGAGGAGCAGGAGAGCAACAGAGACCGGTATGGACAAAAGAAGTGACGGGTACATGAGAGGAGGATCGATGTGTAGATCGAACGGATGTAGGAGATCGATGGGTAATTGGAGTAATCCATGGAGCGGTTGGGATAGAGGCAGCTTGAAAGGCAAGCCTTCACACTATGTATCGCTGAAGCGTAGCTTCGACGTTGCAATCACCTCCTCTAGATGAGAAAATCACCTTTTTAAGGAAGGACATGCCAGACCATGAGGACCCTTTCTGCGACGCGCTGGTGATACGAACCGCCATCGAGAACTTTACTGTGTCACGGATCCTAGTAGAAAATGGGAGCTCCGTGAATGTTATTTTCAAGAAGGCAATCAATGAGATGAGGGGGGAGGCCCGGAGGGTGCTGGCGGCGGATGGACCATTGTTTGGGTTCTGAGGAGAGAGGAAAGAAGTCGAGGGGGAGTGGGACTTCAGGTAACCCTGGGGGGGCTATCCCAAAATTACCGCTTTGTCATAGTGGATGCCCCCAGTAGTTACAACGCCATTTTTGGGCGCCCCTTGATCAGCGCTTTCAGATGTGTTCCATCATCGTTTCACCAGTGCTTGAAGTTAAACTCCGGAGGTACCCAAATCAGAGTGCGGGGGGATCCGAAGGCTGCAAGGGAGTGCTACGTGATGGCAGTGAACACCATCTCCTGGCAAGGAGATGCTAAAGAGATGGAGAAGAGGATGGAACAATGGCAACAGGAGCTTGGGGGATAAGTAGAAGATAGGGAGGAAGAAGATGTTGGAGGAGAGGGAGAAGTAGTGATGGTGGGTGGCATTACGGGGGAGCCAGAAATGGTGGGAGAGAATCAAGGAGAGATGGGGATAGTAGAAGAGAGAGAGAGGAAGAAGATGTTGGAGGATAGGGAGAAGTAATGATGGTTGGTGGCATTGTGGGGGAGCTAGAAATGGCTGGAAAGGGGAATGGTGAGATGGAGGCGGAAGAGGAAGGGGAGTCGAAGGAGGATAGAAGGAGGGGGAAAGAAAAGAGGAGGATGGAGGAAGCGGGAGGGTCGCCCAGGAGGGGGGCCTGACTGGAAAAAAGAAGAGCCTCGTTACGGGAAGGAGAGGATGCTAGCGAGAGGGAGATGGAAAAGCTTGGGGATGAAATGGTGGTGGCTATCGTGGAAGACGAAGCCAGAGAATATGATGCACTGGAAGAGCAGGAGGGAGAGGAAGAGCCATCGATGCTGAAGACGGCCGTGGAGGTACTCGAGGTGGAGATCCACACCAAGGATGGAAGAGAGGAGAAGGTAAAGATTAGCGGCGAGCTCAGCTCTGAAGACCGAGAGAGGATCAAGGCCTGCGTGCAGAAAAATAATGACGTCTTCGCGTGGAGCGCCGCAGACATGCCCGGGGTCAATGCGGATGGAGCTTGTCATCACCTCAACCTCGATCCCAGCACTCACCCAGTGCAACAGAAGAAGAGGGCCATCACCTCTAAGATGGTCAGGCCTATTGGAGAGGAGGTGGAGAAGTTACTTAAGGCAGGGTTTGTGTCTGCCTGCAAGTATCCGGGGTGGGTAAGTAATGTTGTAATTGTTAAAAAGGGTAGGGTAGATGGAGAATGTTTGTAGATTTCTCTCTTTTAAATAAAGCATGCCCTAAGGATTGTTACCCTCTGCCTCAAACCGACGCGCTGGTTGACTCAGCCGTCGGTTTCTCTTTTATGAGCTTTTTAGATGTGTTTTCCGGATATCATCAAATACGCATGCATCCTCCAGACATTAAGGACGTCACCTTCGTCACGGACGATGGGTGCTTCTGTTTTAATATGATACCCTTCGGGATGAAAAATGCGGGGGCAACCTACCAAAGAATGATGGATTGGATCTTCGGAGAACAGAAAGGAAAGAACCTCGAGGTGTATGTTGATGACTTAATGATCAAAAGTAGAGACCTCAAATCTCATGTCCTGGACCTTGAGGAAACCTTTGAGACCTTGATAAAATATAAAATGAGACTCAACCCCCTAAAATGTGTGTTTGTAGCCAATAGGGGAAAGTTCTTGGGGCATTTTCTCACCCCATCTGGAGTGGAGCCCAACCCCGATAAAGTGAAGGCAATCTTAGAGTTGGAGTCTCCTAGAAATGCCAAGGAGGTTCAACGTCTCACCAGCAAGCTAGCCGGGCTAAGCAGGTTTCTCTCTCGAGCCGGGGAGAGATGCTTGCCTTTCTTCCGGACATTGAGAGGAGGCAAGAAATTCGAGTGGACTCCTGAATGTGAGAAGGCTTTTCAGGCACTAAAGAAACAGCTCACCAGGACACCTTTACTCCAGGGGCAAAGGGAAGGAGAGGTCTTGTTTTTATATTTGGGAGTAGGGATTGGGGCTATGAGCTCGATTCTTGTGCGAGAGGAAGGGAAGAAGTAATTTCTGATCTATTATGTATGCAGGGTCCTAAAGAAGGCGGAGCTCGGGTACCCCATTCTTGAAAAATTAGCGTTTGCTCTCATCGTCTTAGCCCGGAAGCTCAGACCATATTTTCAGGCTCATTCTATTCAGGGTGTGACGGATCACCCCCTCCGTCGCATCTTGGAAGGGGTGGAACACTCTGGGAGGCTGGCAAAGTGGTCAATAGAGTTTAGTGAATTCGATCTCGCCTTCATTCCTCGGCTTGCCATCAAGGCACAGGCAGTGGCCGACTTTCTGGTGGATTACGTAGTTGAGGTCCAAGAGGCCGAAGCGTCCCCTCGAGCGGCCTGGAAGATGATGGTAGATGGAGCGTCAGGAAGAAATTCTTTTGGAGGAGGAATGATCATGGAAAGTCCAGAGGGGACCAGGATTGAGCAGGCCTTGAAGATTCAATTCACGATCACCAACAACCAGGAGGAATATGAGGCGATCATCGCATGGCTCAGGTTATCCCGGGAGTTGGGCATACAAGACATTGAGGTCTCGACAGACTCCATGGTGGTGGCGGGCCAGGTCAAAGGGGAGTTCGAGGCAAGGGAGACCACCCTCCAGCTGTACCTAGGGAAGGTCAAGGACATCATCGGACAGTTTTGAAGCTTTTCGATTCGGCACATCGTGAGGGAGGAGAGCACTCAAGCTGACCAGCTCGCCAAGTATGGCCCTCGAGCTGGAGGAACAATGACAGAGCTCTTCAGGCCATTCATAGAGGAAGGGGAGCTCATGGAGGTATGCCAACAAGGGTCTTGGATGGACCCCTTCATCACCTTTCTGACCTCGGGAGAGCTGCCTGCGATAGAACACGACAAGAAACATAGCAGGTATAAATCGGCGTACTACCTGTTAAAAGATGGAGTTTTGTACCACAAGACACTGTCGGGTTTACTGGCTCGATGCGTGTCAGAGGGGGAGGTTCAAAAGGTTCTGGAAAAGATTCACTCGGGAGAATGCGAGAGTCACTCGGGAAGCCGGACTTTAGAACGGAGGGTGCTGAGACAGGGGTACTTCTGGCCTACTCTCAGGAAAGATGCAGAGGAGTTCGTGAAAAGGTGTCAGAAATTCCAGGAGTTTGCCCCCCTCCAACTCCTTCCAGCCAAGAGGTTGCGGACAATCATAGCTCCCTGGACCTTCGCTATATGGGGGCTAGATCTGGTAGGTCCTTTTCCCCAAGCATGTGGCCAAAGGAAATTTCTGCTAGTCATGGTGGACTACTTTTCAAAATGGCTGGAGGTGAAGGCCTTGGCTATGGTGACATCGCAGGTGGTCAAGAATTTTGTATGGGGAGAGATCATTTGCAGGAATGGGTTACCGCTGGCCATTGTGACGGACAATGGACCACAATTTTCAAGTAGGGAGTTCGTTGATTTCTGTATCCGTTTGGGAATAGATCTCCATTTTGCCTCTGTTCATCATCCACGAAGTAACAGGCAGGTGGAGGCAGCCAACAAGATCATTGCCAATCTTTTGAAGAAGAAAGTGGAGAATTTGACGGGAAGCTGGGTTGAGCAACTACCTTCAGTCCTTTGGGCCTTGAGAACCACACCAAACACCGCCATGGGAGAGACCCCGTTTAAGCTCTCTTATGGCTCGGAGGCGGTCATACCCGTCGAGTTTGAAGTCACACCACCAAGAGTAGTTGTTGCAAAGGAAGGGGACGAAGGATGGAGAGCGGAGAATGAGGAAGAGTAGAGGCTCTCTCTAGATCTCGTGGAAGAGCTCAGGGATTTGGCGATGGTCTGGCAGGAGGAGGTCAAGCGTCGAATGACAAGGTAATTTGACAAGAATATAAGGATTAGGAAGTTCGAGAAGGGGGATTTGGTCATCAAAAAGGTGGATGCAGCAGGTAGGGGGCCTCCATAGGGAAGCTCAATCCCAATTGGGAGGGTCCTTTTATAGTAAAAGAGGTATTGAAGTCGAGAGGGTACCACCTCCAGGATGTGGACGGGGTATCCCTCGATCGCGCCCGAAGTGGTGATGATTTAAAGAGATTTTACCCATAACACTTTTCATTCATTACATTTTTTATTGTTATACAATACTTGCAATTTTGATGTGCTCTTCTAATGAGATGAGAGTGTAGGTGTCCTTTCTCATGGCATCAAAGGTGAGATGGAAGTGAGGAGACCCCAAGCAGACCCGCTGACCAGGCTCTCATCTAGCTAGCAGGGTTGTAGGCTCGCTCGGTGGTTGGAGGTGTTTTGGAGAGGATACCCCGAGCAGACCCGCTGACCATGCTCTCATCTAGCTGGCATGGTTGTAGGCTCACTCGGAGGTTGGAGGTGTTTTGGAGAAGAGACCCCGAGCAGACCAACTGACCAAGCTCTCATCTAGCTGGCAGGGCTGTAGGCTCACTCGGTGGTTGGAGGTGTTTTGGAGAGGACACCCCGAGCAGAGCCGCTGACCAGGATCTTATCTAGCTGGCAGGGTTGTAGGCTCAATCGGTGGTTGGAGGTGTTTTGTACAGGATACCCCGAGCAGACGCGCTGACCAGGCTCTCATCTAGCTGGCAGGGCTGTAGGCTCACTCGGTGGTTAGAGGTGTTTTGGAGAGGAGAATCCGAGCAGACCAGCTGACCATGGTCTCATCTAGCTGGCAGGGCTGGAGGCTCACTCGGTGGTTGGAGGTGTTTTGGAGAGGAAACCCCGAGCAGACCTGCTGACCAGGCTGTCATCTAGCTGGCAGGGCTGTAATCTCACTCGATGGTTGGAGGTGTTTTGGAGAGGAGACCCTGAGCAAACCCGTTGACCAGGCTCTCATCTAGCTGGCAGGGTTGTAGGCTCACTCGGTGGTTGGAGGTGTTTTGGAGAGGAGACCCCGAGCAGACCCGTTGACCAGGCTCTCATCTAGCTAGCAGGGATGAAGGCTCACTCGGTAGTTGGAGGTGTTTTGGAGAGGAGACCCCGAGCAGACCCGCTGATCAGGCTCTTATCTAGCTGGTAGGGATGTAGGCTCACTCGGTGGTTGGGGGTGTTTTGGAGAGGAGAACCCGAGCAGACCAGCTGACCAGGCTCTCATCTAGCTTGCAGGGTTGTAGGCTCACTCGGTGGTTGGAGGTGTTTTGGATAGGAGACCCCGAGAAGACCCGCTGACCAGGCTCTCATCTAGCTGGCAGGGCTGTAGGCTCACTCGGTGGTTGGAGGTGTTTTAGAGAGGAGACCCCGAGCAGTCTCGCTGACCAGGCTCTCATCTAGCTGGCAAGGCTGTAAGCTCACTCGGTGGTTGGAGGTGTTTTGGAGAGGAGACCCCGAGCAGACCCGCTGACCAGGCTCTCATCTAGCTGGAAGGTTCATAGGCTCACTCGGTGGTTGGAGGTATTTTGGAGAGGAGACCCCGAGCATACCCGCTGACCAGGCTCCAATCTAGCTGGCAGGGCAGTAGGCTCACTCAGTTGTTGGAGGTGTGTTGGAGAGGAGACCGCGAGCAGACCCACTGACCAGGCTCTCATCTAGCTGCCAGGGCTATAGGTTCACTCGGTGGTTGGAGGTTTTTTGGAGAGGAGACCCCGAGCAGACCCGCTGACCAGGCACTCATCTAGCTGGCAGGGTTGTAGGCTCACTCGGTGGTTCGAGGTGTTTTGGAGAGGACACCCTGGGAAGACCCGTTGACCAGGCTCTCATTTACCTGACAGGTCTGTAGGCTCACTCGGGGGGGGGGGGGGGGCAAGACAAGTGGTAGGATCTCACGGAGATAAGTGTCCATATTTATCAGAAAATTGGTAGAATTTCTAGAAAATAGAAAAATCGGAGATTAGACCAAGGAGGATGTCACAACCCGCATTTTCTCCGAATTTAGGAAGTATCAAAGTTTGAGAAAACACGTGTCGTGATGCCACATCGATCAGGGGATAACTGTCGACGCTCAGGCAAACACCCACTAACTAGACTATGAAAACTCATAAGTTTAATGATTAGAAAAATTCAGTTATATTTTAAAGGTCGTATCCCTTGGCTCAGTGGATCACCTAGTTCACAGTTTAAAAACTATACTTATACGCAGCGGAAAATACTTTATTTATATTTGATACCCTATGAGAGTGCATAAGTGTCCCCCGAGGTCCACTTATATTATGCAAGACTCTAGATTTATTTTATATTATAAGTAGGAAAACGATCTTTTTACGTTACTTGGAAAGTAGTGTACGAGCTTTATAAACATGTTGATCATGAGATTTACTTATTATAGTGTTTTTAGGTTTAAAAAATAACTAGCAACCTAGCATAAATCTTCCCAAGAGCAAGTAGACTATCTCCAAAAAGGTAGCAGTAAATGAAACATATCTAGTATCATAAGGTAAAATTACCAGTGGGCGCCAACAAACTGACACGAACCCACTGGCAAGTATGTATGTCTATAAGAAAACAGAAAAACTACCTCACAACAGCAAGAGAAAGATCCCTACAACTCAAGGGATCACCAGCAACACCACAGCAAATCTTGCCGCCTACCCGGCTACTAATCAGAACTTGAGGCATTCAGAAAAGAAAAGAATATCTCAGCAAGTAAAACAAGAAAATATTAATTAGGGCATTAAATCAAAAAGGAGCAAAGAGAGTAAGTAATCATGATAGTAAAAGCAAACACTATCCAAAATAAGCAAAAGTACACCAAGTACTAGGTAACAACAACAAGCCCTGCCCAAACCCTGCAGAGGCTACAAGGCAAAAGACAAGAAAACTTGCCACAATTTGCTGCATTCTATGAGGAAGAAACATCTAACAATCCTAATTTGTGAGTAAATGGCAGTAGTAAACAACATGGACCTGAGTTGGTGACCAAAAACAGTCCCCCAAACAAAACAGTTCCAACAAAAAAAATTAACTGTATCAGCACAAGGCCACCACATACCCAGCCCGTTCATGGGATTAAAAGGTGGCGGCCACGACAATACCCAGCCCGTACCTGGGACTAAAAAGTGGCGGGCACGGCTCGCACACAAAACATTCCGCTCCTTTAGAGCGTCAAAATACCACTACCTGCCATAACCCACGATTCGGCCCTCAAAACAAAGGGAGAATGATTGGCTGACAAGACATCCCCCTAAGGAGGTAATCACTCGGGAAGAAGAGGAACTGAAAAGGAATTAATCCCAGCTTACAGGAATCATCAATCTCCAGCCACAGGAAATCGTCGAACACGGGTCACGGGAAATCGTCGAACTCCATTCGACGATTTTCCTTTCATCGAACACAAGTCATGGGAAAAATCGTCGAATGCCATTCGACGATTTTCCTTTCATTGAACACAGGTCACGGGAAAACTCGTCGAACACCGTTCGACTATTTTTGCGTTAAACGCAGGCCACAAGAAATCGTCGAATTCCGTTCGACGATTTTGCGTTAAACACCGGACACAGAAAATCATCGAACTGAGTTCGACGATCCTCGTCGAACTCAGGAAACTGGAGATCGTCGATCTCAGTTCGACGATCTTCGTCGAACTCAGGTCGACGATCTTCATCGATCTCAAGCAACCAGAGATCGTTGATCTCAGTTGAACGATCTTCGTCGAACTCAGGCCGACGATCTTCGCAGAACTGGCTGCGTTGAGTACACCGCAATCCTGTACAACCACCTCCATTTTCGACCAATCCTCTTAGCCTAAATCAATCCTATTACTCGCAATGTAAGTATGAAAACCCACTGCTATTAGTTCTATGGTTGATAGGCTAATTGCTATCCAAACCGAGATTAACAGGGAACAATTTGAAATAAAAAAAAGCAGACTACAACAACCCGACCGGAAATTTGAGTTTCAGAACTTGAAAAAAATGCAAAAAAGAAACATAAAAGAACATCTAAGGTTTAAGATCCACATGGTTTTGACGGAAAAACAGAGCAAAATAAACAAACCTCGAGATACATGACTGGTTACAGCAAATATGACCATGAAAAGGAGAAGAATAACTTGGCAAAGGTAGGAGCAACACTTTCCTCAAATTCCAGCGAAGCTTGGTCGGCCCTTTCCTCTCACGCGGCACCAGCAGCACAGCAGCTAAACCAGAATTCTAGAGTTTTAATGGCGAAAAAGGATCAAACCAGAAATTCCGAGACCCTTAGAAATACCATGAAAATTGATTCTCTTACCGTAGGAATGAAGGTCTACGCGAGAGCACTCCAAATCCGCTTTCGGAAACGAACTCCGTCCACTAACGCTCCCATTATCGGCGTCTGAAGGGTAGCAAGGTTGGCGGTTTTACTTCCTCTCGAATAGCGGTTTCTCTCACGAAAGGAGATGATGAATAGTCTCGATTTTGTCTTAAGGCTATATATATGCATGGAAACGTCTAATCAGCCTTAACCGCCACCTAAAAGCCACTGGATTCATTTCACGCTTTATTAATTAATTATTTGCATCCATTATTATTGACACATCAAAACGACGCAAAAACGAACCACCTCGGAATCCGACGAAATTCACACCGTAGCTAATTACCCACGCTACGAACGCAACGGCGAAGTCGAAATAAACTTTCGACGAATAAAACTCGGGTTATCACTACCCGAAGCCAAAACACAAGCATCCCCCGAGGGGCCTCACCGGTCACCAAAACAGACCCGGCTTGCTAGTGGATCTTGCTAAAAAAGGCTACCAACAATCCACACAAGGAACCTAAAGAGCTAAGACCATGCTCTAACAAATGGCACCTGCCGGAAACGCGTCAACGTAACGCCAAACGAGAATTAAATAATCGCAGAAAAATCAGGGGCGTTACAGTCACTCCCCCTAAAAGAAAGTTTCGTCCCGAAACATTATATACGTCTCCCATACAAAGCTTCAAATGGAGCCATTTGCAAGCTCTCCTGGTAACTGTTATTGTATGCAAATTCCATAAGCCGCAAATGCTCATCGCACGCTCCACTGTGGTCCAAGATGTAGCACCTGATCATATCATCAACTATCTGGTTCACCCACTCAGTCTGACCATTGGTCTGTGGGTGGTAAGCTGTGGAATATCTCAAATCTGTACCCAAACCCTCTTGTAGACTCCTCTAAAAGCGAGATGTAAAACGGGAGTCTCGATCCAAAATGATGCTAACTGGCACACCGTGCAATCTGATGACCTCGTTCGAGTACAGCTATGTTATTTTCTTCATTGGGTAATCTATCTTATAAGATACGAAGTGCGCACACTTTGTCAATCGGTCCACGATCACCCAAACTGAATAAAATCCACTTGGAGATCTCGGTAAGCCCGTAATGAAGTCCATAGAAATACATTCTCACTTCCAAGTAGGGATCTCCAACGGAGTCAACTTGCCACCAGGCCTTCCATGATCGGCCTTCACATGCTTGCAAGTGTGGCACTCAACAACAAATCGAGCTATATAACCCTTCATCCCATACCACCAGGAAATCTGCTTCAATTCATGATACATCTTTGTAGATCCTGGATGGTAGGCAACACTGGATCCATGAGCCTCTCTGCAAATTATACCCATGATGTCTCCAACAGCGGGGATGCAAAACCTGCCGCGGTACTTCAAAGTACCCGCATCATCGATAGAAAAATCCGGCAACTCTCCTCTCTCAGTCCTGAGGTATAAGTGCAGAAGATCCGGATCATCCTTCTGGTGCAGCCTGGTGAGTGAAATCCAAGATGGCTCTACCACTGCCAAACTACCTTGCACGTCACAGCATCCCACGGAAATATCCATTAGGAGGAACTCTTCCACTAAACGATCGGCGGTGAGATTAAAGATCTTTCCTGTCTTCCAGCTCAGGTCTTCGGCCACTACATTGGCCTTGCCCGGATGATACTGTATATCCACATCATAATCGGCCATATACTCTAGCCACCGCCGCTGGCGCAGATTTAACTCCTTCTGTGTGAACACGTACTTTAGGCTTTTATGATATGTGAATATCTTGCACTGCGCACCATAAAGTAAATGTCTCCACAACTTCATGGCAAAAATCACTGCTGCAGTCTCAAGATCATGCGTGGGGTAGTTCCTCTCATGAGTCTTCAATTGCCTCGACCCATACGCAATCACCTTCCCATATTGCATCAACACACCTCCGAGCCCAACATACGAGGCATCCACATACACATCATAGTCTATGCCCTCCGTAGGCAATGTCAAAATAGGAGCAGTGCACAACCTCCTCTTTAGCTCCAGAAAGGCCTCCTCGCATTTCTCGCTCCAAATGAAGGCCGCATTCTTCTGAGTTAACATGGTCTAAGGTGCCTCCAAGGTAGAGAAACCCTCCATGAACCTCCTGTAGTAGCCGGCCAACCCTAGGAAGCTTCTAATCTCCTTGGGCGTGCCTAGCCTGCTCCAATCCATCACTACTGCGATCTTTTTTGGGTCGATCGAGATCCCATCCTTATTCACCACGTGGCCCAGAAACGAGACCTGAGGCAACCAAAATTCGCACTTGCTCAGCTTGGCGAATAACTTGTGGTTTCTCAACTCCGATAGAACCAAGCGTAGATGCTGCTCATGCTCCTCATCCCTGCGAGAGTAGATCAACACATCATCGATGAATACCACCACGAACTTGTCGAGAAAGTCCTTGAACACCCGATTCATCATGTCCATGAATGCTGATGGCGTGTTGGTCAAACCAAACGACATAACCAGGAATTCGAAAAGCCCATGCCTCGATCTGAAAGCAGTCCGTGGAATGTCCGACTCACGAATCCTGAGCTGATGATATGTAACATCCCATTTCCAACTAGACCCCTAAGAATGGTTTTAGCCATGACTAGGTCATGACAAACCCTAGGAAGCCAGAAATGGGCCAGGAGATAGGGGACAAAAAGGTGGAGAGCATCATGGTCTGCAAATAGTAGAACTCTAAACAATGACTTAGGATGACCATGGGCTACACCTTAACCCCAAGACCCTACCACAACACCCCTAATGCTTGGGAGACCCATTAGAGCCAAAAGGACCCATTAGGGTCAACCCAAGAGGCCCAGTTGACCAAGGTCAACCCTAGCCCTAAATGGGTCAAACTAGCCTACTTAGGGCCAACTGACCTACTCCTAGCCTAAAGGACCCCTCCTATGCCCTCCTAACCCTAAAGTGAGGTCAAATGGTCACTCAGGACACATTGGGGACAGCCCTAGAGGCCAGGTTGACCCAAGTCAACTCAAGCCCTAACCTGGTCAAAGTACCCTTACTAAGGGTATGTGACCTCCCAAGTACAGGGTAACCCTACATAACCCTACCTAGACCCTAAGGGAAGCCAATGGGTCACCCAGGACCCAATGGGGTAAACCTAGATTGTCAAATTGACCAGGTCAACCCTCATTTGGGTCAAGTCAAACTTAGCCCAAAAAGGGCTAACCCAAGCCCAAGCCACTTCTCCCTTAGGCTAAACCCATTCCCATGACCATCATAATCAAGTGGGCTGCATTTAGTTTGTGAGGCTGACTAGTCAACCAGAGGTGACTAGGAGAGAGAAAGGAGCTCCTCTCCATGATATTGGAGGAGAGAGAAAATGAGGAAGAAGAAGGGGGAAGTGAGAGGCCGGCCAAGGGAGACTAACAGCCACCAATTATGGCTGCAATCAACTCCTATAGGAGAGAGGAGTTGATTCCAGCCGTTTCCCGGCCACCAAGGGGTGGGTTCAGCCCCCCTCCACACAACCCGAGCCACACCTTTAATGGTGTTAATGGCCATTGAAGAACCAGCCTCCCCTCTCCCCCATTTGCCATTTAAACACCTTCAGGGAGCCGAGGGGATCATTTTAGAGCGTTTACCTGGAGGAGACGAGCCATTCCACTATGCAGTTGCAGAAGCCGAGCGCAGCCGCCGTCGTCAATGGCGTCCCGCCGCTCCTCTCGCATCCAGGCCGCCAGGAAGGTCCTCCTCCTCTCCTTAACCCGCGGGTAGATCTTAGGATTAATTAGGCTTGAGTTTCGGGCTCAATTGAGCCCGATCCAATCCGGGATTTTTCCTGGTTTCAGCAAGAAAACCTCTTGCTATATCCGCCGGAAAATGCCTCTCCGGCGGCGGAGCCGCCGCCTGGCGATAGCCACCCCCTCAACGGAGGTGTTGGTGGCGGTGGCCGGCCGGGGAAGGGGCTGGATCGCCGGCGGCAGGGCTTGGAAATCGCTCCAGGCGGGACAAATGTCAGCCATCGGCTCAATGAAGACGATGACCAGATGTCGTTGATCCTTGCGCCAAGATTCGTGCAGCATCAGTATTAAACTATAGGAAATTAATGTTATTTATTTCATTCTGTCACACCTTTGACATTTAATGTTTTAAATTTGTAAAAATAGTTAGAGGCTCTGTATGAGAAAATGATCACCACATGATTTGTAGCCATTTATGTCTACTTTATTTTAAAATTGGTTTGAACCCATTTAGGCTTCTGGTTTGACCAGGGCACCCATTTTGGTGGGACATACCCTTAGGGCTAGGCAGTCATTAAATTGAGTGCCCACTCTTCACCCCTAGCCCAAATTAGCTGAAATTTTGGCAGAGAGTCTATCTTAGATATACCTAGGGCCTGCCCAAAAATGGGAATTTTTGGAGAAAATATTTCTATAGGTTTTGTAAATATTTAATAAGTATTAGATAAATTAAATAGGTGCCCTAAACACCTCCAAACCATCCCAAATCTTGGTGAGTGGTCCCTGGGTTCCAATTAGGTATCTGTATAAAATTTCATTCAATTTGGATGTGTTTGGAACAGGTTTTGACCCAACCCTAGCTATACCTTAAAAAGGGCATTTTGGTCAAAAGTTGCACTTTTGATTTTGAGTGACCAAATCACCTCAACAGAGGCTGAAATTTGGGCCACTGACTTGTTAGGGCACTCATCACCTCCCCATGGAATATGGGATAGGGAGGAATAGATTTGCCCTAAGTTCCTAGGTCAAACCCTAAGGAGGGACCTTTTGGCCTTGTGAAGGGTATGAGTCCTAAACACCTTGGATGAACTTCAATTATTGCAAGGAGGTTCCTAGGACATATATAACCCTCTGTTAAAAATATTAGCTAACTTTGAAAATGGTAGAGCCCCCAAAACTCTAACCCTAGCTTAGGACCTAAAACTTGTAGTGTAGGTTTAGGTTAGCTAAACATCTTGAACCTTAACCAAATTTGGGTAGTGAAGGGGCTAGGGTATTTTGAGCCTCGGACAATTTACTTGAGGAATTTTGGACAATGGTTATAGCACTTCATTTGTAATCAATACTAATGCTCTAATAATTATTTTGGCTATTGTGGTCTCACTGCCCATAGAGAGGGTATGAAACATGAGCAGAGTTGGTTTTAGGTTATAATAAGCTTGTATGAATTTTGTTAGAATTTTCGGGTATCTATTTAGGGCATCTACTTCACAAGTGCTTTATTTTGATTACATATTAATAATTCTTGTCAGAGGCCATTACTTACTGAAAAATCATGAAACTTCCTGCATAGTGTTTTTAGCTCAATGTTATCATATGGAAATTTTTGTGGAATTATTTGATGACTGATTAGCATACTTTGTTCATTAACCCTTAAATTAGAGAGTTCATAAGAAAATCAAATATAGCTTTATTTCCAAATGATAAATTATGAAACTTTTTCTAGGGTACTTGTAGTCCATCACAATCATCCCTGAATTTTCGCTGAATTTTTGGAGGTGTTATTACTATAGAATCATTTAATATGATTTTTTATGGGGCATCTTTGAAATTAAATTTAAAGGCCTAAAATTTGCTGACAAATTGGGAGACTTAGGATTTAGAGTTGATTAGGCATTTTGTAATTATCATAAATTTAGTGGAATAATATCTTGTCTGAATATGTACTTCATGTTCAAACCTGGGCCTTTTGAGACATTAGAATAAATAAATTAATTATCAGACAAATTAGGAAAATTATGAATTTCTGGATTTATGCTTCAAATGTCCTTTTAGACCTTTAATAATTATCATAAGGGTACTGGATGAGTATTTCATGTACTTCCCTTTTTACGGGTCATGTAGCTTAAGTGGTCTGCATATAGCAAAACTTCAGGATTTCATTTGGATGTGAATTAGGGCAAGTATGATGAGTCCTGATGGTTTGGACAAGTGGAATGGGCTGCGTCTTTGGAAGATGATTGAGTAAGGTGTGGTTCTGTCTAGGGTTATAGGCGTTCGGGTCCGACGAAAGATCGTCCTACCCAAGGAGAGTTGGAGTCAAATTACCCTAGGATTAGCATATCGAAATATGAGAAATAAAGGGTAAGGGAATCAACCAATAATAAAATAAGTACCTTGCGAAAGGGAATGCTGGGCGTAATCCCAACATAGTTCGTAGTGCCCCTTGAGAGCCCTTCACAGGGAATACCGGGGGCAGTCCTGGGTTAACGTAAACTGTTTAACAAGCTGAAAAGTGTAACTTAGTAATTAGGGTTGCACATTCCACAACACTGATGGCACCAGAGGTTGGATAGGAGCTTCGGCTCGGATGGTTAAAAGGCGGACTTTGGGTCCGGGGAGCTTCGACTCGATTGCTTGAGTCGTACGTGTTGGTCCGGGGAGCTTCGGCTCGATTCTTGATTACGCACCAAGATTCGTGCAGCATCAGTATTAAACTATAGGAAATTAATGTTATTTATTTCATTCTGTCACACCTTTGACATTTAATGTTTTAAATTTGTAAAAATAGTTAGAGGCTCTGTATGAGAAAATGATCACCACATGATTTGTAGCCATTTATGTCTACTTTATTTTAAAATTGGTTTGAACCCATTTAGGCTTCTGGTTTGACCAGGGCACCCATTTTGGTGGGACATACCCTTAGGGCTAGGCAGTCATTAAATTGAGTGCCCACTCTTCACCCCTATCCCAAATTAGCTGAAATTTTGGCAGAGAGTCTATCTTAGATATACCTAGGGCCTGCCCAAAAATGGGAATTTTTGGAGAAAATATTTCTATAGTTTTTGTAAATATTTAATAAGTATTAGATAAATTAAATAGGTGCCCTAAACACCTCCAAACCCTCCCAAATCTTGGTGAGTGGTCCCTGGGTTCCAATTAGGTATCTGTATAAAATTTCATTCAATTTGGATGTGTTTGGAACAGGTTTTGACCCAACCCTAGCTATACCTTAAAAAGGGCATTTTGGTCAAAAGTTGCACTTTTGATTTTGAGTGACCAAATCACCTCAACAGAGGCTGAAATTTGGGACACTGACTTATTAGGGCACTCATCACCTCCCCATGGAATATGGGATAGGGAGGAATAGATTTGCCCTAAGTTCCTAGGTCAAACCCTAAGGAGGGACCTTTTGGCCTTGTGAAGGGTATGAGTCCTAAACACCTTGGATGAACTTCAATTTTTGCAAGGAGGTTCCTAGGACATATATAACCCTCTGTTAAAAATATTAGCTAACTTTGAAAATGGTAGAGCCCCCAAAACTCTAACCCTAGCTTAGGACCTAAAACTTGTAGTGTAGGTTTAGGTTAGCTAAACATCTTGAACCTTAACCAAATTTGGGTAGTGAAGGGGCTAGGGTATTTTGAGCCTCTGACAATTTACTTGAGGAATTTTGGACAATGGTTATAGCACTTCATTTGTAATCAATACTAATGCCCTAATAATTATTTTGGCTATTGTGATCTCACTGCCCATAGAGAGGGTATGAAACATGAGCAGAGTTGGTTTTAGGTTATAATAAGCTTGTATGAATTTTGTTAGAATTTTTGGGTATCTATTTAGGGCATCTACTTCACAAGTGCTTTATTTTGATTACATATTAATAATTCTTGTCAGAGGCCATTACTTACTGAAAAATCATGAAACTTCCTGCATAGTGGTTTTAGCTCAATGTTATCATATGGAAATTTTTGTGGAATTATTTGATGAATGATTAGCATACTTTGTTCATTAACCCTTAAATTAGAGAGTTCATAAGAAAATCAAATATAGCTTTATTTCCAAATGATAAATTATGAAACTTTTTCTAGGGTACTTGTAGTCCATCACAATCATCCCTGAATTTTCTCTGAATTTTTGGAGGTGTTATTACAATAGAATCTTTTAATATGATTTTTTATGGGGCATCTTTGAAATTAAATTTAAAGGCCTAAAATTTGCTGACAAATTGGGAGACTTAGGATTTAGAGTTGATTAGGCATTTTGTAATTATCATAAATTTAGTGGAATAATATCTTGTCTGAATATGGTACTTCATGTTCAAACCTGGGCCTTTTGAGACATTAGAATAAATAATTTAATTATCAGACAAATTAGGAAAATTATGAATTTCTGGATTTATGCTTCAAATGTCCTTTTAGACCTCTAATAATTATTATAAGGGTACTGGATGAGTATTTCATGTACTTCCCTTTTTACGGGTCATGTAGCTTAAGTGGTCTGCATATAGCAAAACTTCAGGATTTCATTTGGATGTGAATTAGGGCAAGTATGATGAGTCCTGATGGTTTGGACAAGTGGAATGGGCTGCGTCTTTGGAAGATGATTGAGTAAGGTGTGGTTCTGTCTAGGGTTATAGGCGTTCGGGTCCGACGAAAGATCGTCCTACCCAAGGAGAGTTGGAGTCAAATTACCCTAGGATTAGCATATCGAAATATGAGAAATAAAGGGTAAGGGAATCAACCAATAATAAAATAAGTACCTTGCGAAAGGGAATGCTGGGCGTAATCCCAACATAGTTCGTAGTGCCCCTTGAGAGCCCTTCACAGGGAATACCGGGGGCAGTCCTGGGTTAACGTAAACTGTTTAACAAGCTGAAAAGTGTAACTTAGTAATTAGGGTTGCACATTCCACAACACTGATGGCACCAGAGGTTGGATAGGAGCTTCGGCTCGGATGGTTAAAAGGCGGACTTTGGGTCCGGGGAGCTTCGACTCGATTGCTTGAGTCGGACGTGTTGGTCCGGGGAGCTTCGGCTCGATTCTTGATTACGCACCAAGATTCGTGCTGCATCAGTATTAAACTATAGGAAATTAATGTTATTTATTTCATTCTGTCACACCTTTGACATTTAATGTTTTAAATTTGTAAAAATAGTTAGAGGCTCTGTATGAGAAAATGATCACCACATGATTTGTAGCCATTTATGTCTACTTTATTTTAAAATTGGTTTGAACCCATTTAGGCTTCTGGTTTGACCAGGGCACCCATTTTGGTGGGACATACCCTTAGGGCTAGGCAGTCATTAAATTGAGTGCCCACTCTTCACCCCTATCCCAAATTAGCTGAAATTTTGGCAGAGAGTCTATCTTAGATATACCTAGGGCCTGCCCAAAAATGGGAATTTTTGGAGAAAATATTTCTATAGTTTTTGTAAATATTTAATAAGTATTAGATAAATTAAATAGGTGCCCTAAACACCTCCAAACCCTCCCAAATCTTGGTGAGTGGTCCCTGGGTTCCAATTAGGTATCTGTATAAAATTTCATTCAATTTGGATGTGTTTGGAACAGGTTTTGACCCAACCCTAGCTATACCTTAAAAAGGGCATTTTGGTCAAAAGTTGCACTTTTGATTTTGAGTGACCAAATCACCTCAACAGAGGCTGAAATTTGGGCAACTGACTTGTTAGGGCACTCATCACCTCCCCATGGAATATGGGATAGGGAGGAATAGATTTGCCCTAAGTTCCTAGGTCAAACCCTAAGGAGGGACCTTTTGGCCTTGTGAAGGGTATGAGTCCTAAACACCTTGGATGAACTTCAATTTTTGCAAGGAGATTCCTAGGACATATATAACCCTCTGTTAAAAATATTAGCTAAATTTGAAAATGGTAGAGCCCCCAAAACTCTAACCCTAGCTTAGGACCTAAAACTTGTAGTGTAGGTTTAGGTTAGCTAAACATCTTGAACCTTAACCAAATTTGGGTAGTGAAGGGGCTAGGGTATTTTGAGCCTCTGACAATTTACTTGAGGAATTTTGGACAATGGTTATAGCACTTCATTTGTAATCAATACTAATGCCCTAATAATTATTTTGGCTATTGTGGTCTCACTGCCCATAGAGAGGGTATGAAACATGAGCAGAGTTGGTTTTAGGTTATAATAAGCTTGTATGAATTTTGTTAGAATTTTTGGGTATCTATTTAGGGCATCTACTTCACAAGTGCTTTATTTTGATTACATATTAATAATTCTTGTCAGAGGCCATTACTTACTGAAAAATCATGAAACTTCCTGCATAGTGTTTTTAGCTCAATGTTATCATATGGAAATTTTTGTGGAATTATTTGATGACTGATTAGCATACTTTGTTCATTAACCCTTAAATTAGAGAGTTCATAAGAAAATCAAATATAGCTTTATTTCCAAATGATAAATTATGAAACTTTTTCTAGGGTACTTGTAGTCCATCACAATCATCCCTGAATTTTCGCTGAATTTTTGGAGGTGTTATTACTATAGAATCTTTTAATATGATTTTTTATGGGGCATCTTTGAAATTAAATTTAAACGCCTAAAATTTGCTGACAAATTGGGAGACTTAGGATTTAGAGTTGATTAGGCATTTTGTAATTATCATAAATTTAGTGGAATAATATCTTGTCTGAATATGGTACTTCATGTTCAAACCTGGGCCTTTTGAGACATTAGAATAAATAAATTAATTATCAGACAAATTAGGAAAATTATGAATTTCTGGATTTATACTTCAAATGTCCTTTTAGACCTCTAATAATTATCATAAGTGTACTGGATGAGTATTTCATGTACTTCCCTTTTTACGGGTCATGTAACTTAAGTGGTCTGCATATAACAAAACTTCAGGATTTCATTTGGATGTGAATTAGGGCAAGTATGATGAGTCCTGATGGTTTGGACAAGTGGAATGGGCTGCGTCTTTGGAAGATGATTGAGTAAGGTGTGGTTCTGTCTAGGGTTATAGGCGTTCGGGTCCGACGAAAGATCGTCCTACCCAAGGAGAGTTGGAGTCAAATTACCCTAGGATTAGCATATCGAAATATGAGAAATAAAGGGTAAGGGAATCAACCAATAATAAAATAAGTACCTTGCGAAAGGGAATGCTGGGCGTAATCCCAACATAGTTCGTAGTGCCCCTTGAGAGCCCTTCACAGGGAATACCGGGGGCAGTCCTGGGTTAACGTAAACTGTTTAACAAGCTGAAAAGTGTAACTTAGTAATTAGGGTTGCACATTCCACAACACTGATGGCACCAGAGGTTGGATAGGAGCTTCGGCTCGGATGGTTAAAAGGCGGACTTTGGGTCCGGGGAGCTTCGACTCGATTGCTTGAGTCGGACGTGTTGGTCCGGGGAGCTTCGGCTCGATTCTTGATTACGCTAACTTGCATGTGCATAACAGGAAAGGAAATTAAGGTGGTGGGTCTTCGGTATTGGAGGGTCGATGCACCGACGCCAATACGTTGACTCGGCTAGTGTGGTTAGCACTTCGCCAACAGAAGTCCGGTGCGCCAGCCGGCAAGAGTACGCAGGAGTCCGCTTCGTGCACCAAGCGTTGAGGCGTACGATAGGTCTGACCGGTAGTGCTTTACTGGTTTAGAGGTGGGCGAGTCCCAACCCACCGCTTCCGTCTGCCACTACGGAGGTATCCTGGGAGGTTACGAATCCAGAAAGGGGGAACTAAAGGTCTGTGTGCACAGAGTCGGGTGTGTGTGTTGCACTTGCATGTCCATCATACCCACTTGCATGTCATGGCATAATCGTTACCTTTAACCTTGACACCTAAAGTATAAGTGGAATGGGACGCTTATACCTTAGGACCTGCAAAACGACCCCTTGGTCTATAAGCTTGTGTGGGCAAGTTTATAAATTAAGGTTAATTTTGATATTTAGTTACAGCTGTTCAACCACCGACACCCCAGCGTATAAATCGGTATGAGACTTTTTATACGATGGGAGCCTTGCAAAAGACCCCTTGGCTTATGCGTTTTTCACATAAGTGAAGGTTACATTTCATATTACAGCCTATTGTCTTTATATGCTATAGAACTTGCTAGAATAGGACCGCTGCCATCTGCTTTTGATATTCTCCACCTTCAAGTCCTCCCCTTTCTTCCTCTCCGCTCGGTGCCTAGGAGCCGTGGGGGAAGGGGTGGGGGATGATAGGACTTAGTCTTTTAGACTAAATGTTTTCGAACCGCATCATTTAGGGGATCGCGGAGACCAGCATGGAGGAGCAGCCCCAGAGACCGGTGCGCTTGGAGGTGGGGCAGTCTAGCTCCGAAGTTCACACAGCCGGGACCGTGAGTCTCGACCCTGAGCAGTTTTCTACTTTTGTTTCTGCATGAGAGATCTTGTAGCGAGGATTTGATGTACCGGGCATAAGCCCGTTTGCTACTCTGATGTTATTTTCTGTGGACACTCCCTTCGTGGAGTTATATTTATTATGTCATGTGATTCTCTGTGGACAGATAGTTTACATTTACTTCATTATTTTGCTACTTTTATGTGATCGAAATGGCCGGCAGAGTCGGCGCTTTGTGGTGATGACTCTTCAGGGCGTGAAGGAGTCACCGCAAAACGTCGGTTCTGGGCCTAAGACCCCGGTGTCCAAAAAGAAAAAAAAAGGGGGTCTTACAAGTGGTATCAAAGCAGACCTCGATCGAAAAGTAGCCGTCCACAACCCTGGGTCACCCCCGCGCGGGTTTAGTTTGGGGACAAACTAAGCAGCGGAAGCAGTGGTGTGCCCATATGGGGGGAATCACATGTAAATTGTCCACTTTCATTAGGCATTGAGTCGATTACCTACTAATGTAGTTCGTTTTGCAGCCCCCAGCTCAGCCCACCCCACAAGGTGGAGCTCAGCAGACTCCAGACATTGCACCACCTCCCATGGTCCCCACACCTTTCCTCCAGTCAGACATGGGGCAGACCCTTACAGCTATCCTTGAGGCCTTCCGGGCTCAGCAAGCTCCAGCCCAGCAGCCAAACCCAGGGGCCAACTGGATGAGCACCTTCCGAGGACTCTCCCCCCCATCATACTTAGGGACAGAGTCGGCAGTACGGACAGAGGAGTGGCTGGATGTTATGTATGAGATGTTGACTGGGATACGATGCCCTTGGGAGGAGAGGGTGGCCCTAGTGGTATCTTGCTTGGAGTCACATGCTAAGCGGTGGTGGAAGACGCTGTTGGACACGGCTTTTGCTGATAGGGAGATTGCAGAAATTACTTGGGAAGAATTCAGGGCCACGCTGCTGGAGCACTTTGTTCCTCAGTCGGCCAGGGACGAGTTGGAGGAGCGGTTCTTGCAGCTGAGGCAGGGCACCAGGACAGTGGTGGAGTACCACCGAGAGTTCGATCATTTGGCCCGATATGCGGGCTCCTATCAGCTGGACGAAGCAGGTTACGTCAAGAGGTTTTATAAGGGCCTAAAAGAGGAGTTGAGGGAGGCCTTGCTTTTTGTCTCTGACGGGCCCATCTCCCGGATTTTGGAGATGGCAAAGAGGATTGAGGCCGACTGGCACACCACTCGGGGCCGGAAACGGCAAGCGGAGGACCAGGGCCGGAGGGCCCGAAATGATCAGCGGCGAGGCACCATACCAGATGGAAGGAGGGCAGAGGAGCAGCCTTGTCAGGAGTTGAGGCAGGAGCCCAGAGAGCAGGTGGTTTTGGCCCCTCAACCTCTCCGGATCCAGGAGATGCAGAGACCCCGGGGTATGGCGTATCCCCCGCCGGAGTGCTTCCATTGTCACCAGGTGGGACATCTCCGGAGAGACTGCCCTATGAGGGGGGCACCACCTCCAGCACCACGGGGTGGCCCACCGGCCCAGCATTTTGGAGGCCGAGGACGCGACCGAGGACGTGGTTACCAGGGAGGCGACCGCAGGCTGAATGGGGAGCAGATTTACGCTTTGGACTTAGCACAGCCCCGGAACCCGGATAGGGTTATTGCAGGTATGAGAGTAGTCTTAATTTTGGATTCATTCATTACTCATATTAAGTGTTAATAGAACTACTAAACGACCTAGGTTAGAAAACCTTACACCAGAGTTTCTTTCAAACTGATTTAGGAATGGTGATGGTGTGCGGCAAGCCTGCCATACCCTGTTCGACACGGGGGCATCGCACAACTTTGTGTCGGAGGATTTCGTCAAGGACCTGGATCAGATTCGTTGTTATACGGGACTACCCAGGAGGGTGCGCCTCCCCAATGGGATGGAGATCCAGTCCACAGAAAAGTGCCTCCTGGAGGTTACCATAGACGGGTTGACACTCGAGGCCCCGGCGATGATCCTGAGGATGCCGGACTCCGACCTCGTCTTGGGCATGACATGGCTTGTCTGGAACCATGCCCAGATTGATTGCCCAGCAAGGAGGGTCGTGTTGAGCCACGGCGATACTTATGCGACATTCGAAGGTACTACACCGGTCTCTCGTCGCCTGCTTTCATCTATTCAGGCCGTTAAGGCTCATATGCAAGGGGACGAGGTATATCAAGTATTATTCGAGATGACTGAGGAGAAGGACCTGATTGCTAACATTCCGGTGGTTCGTGACTACGCCGATATTTTTCCGGATAAGCTGCCAGGACTACCTCCGCATAGGGAGAAGGAATTCCAGATTCAGTTGGTACCAGGGGCTAAACCGGTATCCAAGGCCCCTTATCGGATGGCCCCAAAGGAGTTGGCGGAGTTTCGGACACAGTTGCAGGAGCTGGTGGAAGCAGGATTTGTTAGGCCGAGCTCCTCATCATGGGGAGCTCCTGTCCTATTCGTGAAGAAGAAGGACGGCACTTTACGCCTGTGCATCGACTATCGAGCACTAAACAGGCTGACCATCCGAAATACCTATCCGCTCCCCAGGATAGACGAGTTGTTTGATCAGCTGGAGGGAGCCCATTATTTTTCGAAGCTAGACTTGAGGTCAGGCTACTACCAACTGCGGATCCAGGAGGAGGATATTCCGAAGACGGCCTTTAGTAGCCGATATGGATTGTATGAGTTCATCGTGATGCCCTTCGGGCTCACGAATGCTCCGTCGGCGTTTATGAGCCTCATGAACTGGGTCTTCGAGGCTTATTTGGATGTGTTCGTCATAGTGTTCATAGAAGACATCCTTATCTATTCTAAGACGGAGGAGGTGCACACACGACATCTGACACTGACCTTGGAGAGACTGCGGGAGCATCGCCTTTATGCGAAGTTCAGTAAGTGTCAGTTCTGGCTGAAGGAGGTGGCTTTCTTAGGCCACATTATCAGCGGAGCCGGGCTGGCAGTGGACCCGGCAAAGATTCAAGCTATTTCGGAGTGGCCGCAGCTGAAAACAGCCACTGACGTACGGAGTTTTCTAGGACTTGCCGGTTACTATCGGAAGTTCGTGGAGGGATTCTCTCGAATCGCCCTCCCGCTCACATCCTTAACGAAGAAGGAGGCACCGTTCATGTGGACCCCGCAGTGTCAGACAGCTTTCCAGGAGCTGAAGGATCGGCTGACCTCGGCTCCCATTCTTACTCTCCCCTCGGGGAGGGAGGGATTTCAGGTCTACACTGACGCATCATATTAGGGGATGGGAGCAGTACTGATGCAGAACGGACACATCATAGCTTATGCTTCCCGCCAGCTGAAGACCCATGAGAAGAACTACCCAGTGCACGACCTGGAGATGGGAGCAGTTGTATTCGCACTAAAAATATGGCGGCACTACCTTTATGGAGTCCACTGTGACATATACTGCGATCATAAGAACCTTAAGTACGTGGACACGCAGAAGGAACTAAACATCAGGCAGAGGCGGTGGGTGGAGTTCCTTTCTGACTATCAGTATGAGATGCATTACCACCCGGGGAAGGCGAACGTGGTAGCGGATGCACTGAGTAGGAGAGCTGCCACAGCAGGAGCAGCGCCTCAGTTGATGTCTATGGAGCTGCTGCAGAGACTAGAGGACATGCACATTACTCTGGTATCGTCTGATGATCCTGAGCTCTATGAGGAGTACTTGGTCGCGATAGGCGCTACCGATGACATCAGAGACCGGGTCAGAGAGGGACAGAGGCAGGATGCCAAGTTGGAACCCATCTTCCAAGCTCTGGAGGCAGGCACTGCAGGAGACTACACACTGAGGGACGACCTGGTGTGCTTCAGAGGACGGGTGTACATACCGGAGGGAGGCCAGATCCGGGAGGATATTATGACGGAGGCGCACTGCAGCCGGTATTCTGTACACCCGGGGATCACAAAGATGACGGCTGATTTGAAGAAGACGATGTACTGGCCGGGCATGAAGAAGGATGTCTCACACTTCGTGACCCATTGTGAGGCATGTCAGCTAGTGAAGGCGGAGTGCAGGAACCCCGCAGGATTATTGCAGCCACTCCCGGTGCCAGAGTGGAAGTTTGATGACATAGCCATGGACTTCATACATGGGTTTCCCCGGTCTCGGACAGGGAATGACTCGATCTGGGTAATCGTTGATCGGTTGACCAAGGTGGCTTGATTTATACCGATCAGGAAGGATGATTCAGTAGGAGTACTGGTGTGGAAGTTTGTGGAACAGTTCATTTGTTATCATGGCATGCCCAGGACGATAGTGTCGGATCGGGATGGCCGGTTCACCTCCAGGGAGTGGAGATCCGTGCAAGCTTACTTAGGCACGCGATTAACCTTCAGCACTGCATTCCACCCCCAGACAGACGGACAGACAGAACGCACCAACCGGACACTGGAGGACCTTTTGATGTTATGCATCTTGGACCGCGGGGAAACGTGGGAGAAACTCTTACCCCTTGTCGAGTTCTCCTATAACAACAGCCACCAGTCCAGCATCAGGATGGCGCCTTACGAAGCCTTGTACGGGAGGAGATGCCGGACCCCGCTTTCTTGGGTGCAGAATGAAGATCCGAAAGTGTTGGGGTCAGAGTTTGTTGAAGACACCGAGGCACAGGTGAGGCTGATCAGGGACAGGATGCTCGAGGCACAGAGTAGACATGCTAAGTACTATGACGCCCGGCATCGGCAGGTGGAGTTCCAGGTGGGGGACCGGGTGTTTCTGAAGATCCGGCCCATGCATGGAGTCTCGCGGGTGCGTGGTCGGAGGAAGAAGCTCAGCCCTAGGTACATGGGCCCTTACAGGATCCTGGAGCGGATCGGACCCCTAGCCTACCGGCTGGAGTTACCACCAGAGCTGGAAGCGCTGCACGACGTCTTTCACATTTCTTCTTTGAGCAGGGCTCTGCTACGCCCGGAGCAGCAGATTTTGACCACCGAAGGGCCGGTAGCTTCAGACCGGTCGGTTCGTTTGGAGCCTGTGAGGATCGACGATCGAGGAGTGCGGGTCTTGCGACGCAAGAAGGTCCCACTAGTCAAGGTCCTGTGGAGGAATCACGGCCAGGAGGAGCATACCTGGGAGCCACAGGACCTGATGCGATAAAGATACCCCGAGCTATTCAGTCAGGTATACCTCTCAGACCCCTCAAGATGTTAATTTATTTTTCCTGCTATAAGTATACTAAGGGCTGCTCTAGGCAGATAGAGGCTTATCTTTTGTTTATTGGGGGCTTATCCTTGTTTATTGGGATTTTGGCTTGCCGATTGGGCGAAAGGGTCTTAGATCTAAGTTTTCCCGTAAAATCTAATTTAACAAACAAGGCGTCATAATGGGATGTTACAAGACTCTTTCCTTCGGTAGTAAGACCCGTAGGCCCAACCTTGATTTCGGGGACGAAATCTTTGTTTTGTTTATTGGGATTTGTAACATCCCATTTCCAACTAGAGCCCTAAGAATGGTTTTAGCCATGACTAGGTCATGACAAACCCTAGGAAGCCAGAAATGGGCCAGGAGATAGGGGACAAAAAGGTGGAGACCATCATGGTCTGCAAATAGTAGAACTCTAAACAATAGCTTAGGATGACCATGGGCTACACCTTAACCCCAAGACCCTACCACAACACCCCTAATGCTTAAGAGACCCATTAGAGCCAAAAGGACCCATTAGGGTCAACCCAAGAGGCCCAGTTGACCAAGGTCAACCCTAGCCCTAAAAGGGTCAAACTAGCCTACTTAGGGCCAACTAACCTACTCCTAGCCTAAAGGACCCCTCCTATGCCCTCCTAACCCTAAAGTGAGGTCAAATGGTCACTCAGGACACATTGGGGACAGCCCTAGAGGCCAGGTTGACCCAAGTCAACTCAAGCCCTAACCTGGTCAAAGTACCCTTACTAAGGGTATGTGACCTCCCAAGTACAGGGTAACCCTACATAACCCTACCTAGACCCTAAGGGAAGCCAATGGGTCACCCAGGACCCAATGGGGTCAACCTAGATGGTCAAATTGACCAGGTCAACCCTCATTTGGGTCAAGTCAAACTTAGCCCAAAAAGGGCTAACCCAAGCCCAAGCCACTTCTCCCTTAGGCTAAACCCATTCCCATGACCATCATAATCAAGTGGGCTGCATTTAGTTTGTGAGGCTGACTAGTCAACCAGAGGTGACTAGGAGAGAGAAAGGAGCTCCTCTCCATGATAATGGAGGAGAGAGAAAATGAGGAAGAAGAAGGGGGAAGTGAGAGGCCGGCCAAGGGAGACTAACAGCCACCAATTATGGCTGCAATCAACTCCTCTAGGAGAGAGGAGTTGATTCCAGCCATTTCTCGCCACCAAGGGGTGGGTTCAGCCCCCCTCCACACAACCCGAGCCACACCTTTAATGGTGTTAATGGCCATTGAAGAACCAGCCTCCCCTCTCCCCCATTTGCCATTTAAACACCTTCAGGGAGCCGAGGGGATCATTTTAGAGCGTTTACCTGGAGGAGACGAGCCATTCCACTGTGCAGTTGCAGAAGCCGAGCGCCGCCGCCGTCGTCAATGGCGTCCCGCCGCTCCTCTCGCATCCAGGCCGCCAGGAAGGTCCTCCTCCTCTCCTTAACCCGCGGGTAGATCTTAGGATTAATTAGGCTTGAGTTTCGGGCTCAATTGAGCCCGATCCAATCCGGGATTTTTCCTGGTTTCGGCAAGAAAACCTCTTGCTATATCCGCCGGAAAACGCCTCTCCGGTGGCGGAGCCGCCGCCTGGCGATAGCCACCACCTCAACGGAGGTGTTGGTGGCGGTGGCCGGCCGGGGAAGGGGCTGGATCGCCGGCGGCAGGGCTTGGAAATCGCTCCAGGCGGGACGAATCTCAGCCGTCGGCTCAATGAAGACGATGACCAGATGCCGTTGATCCTTGCGCCAAGATTCGTGCTGCATCAGTATTAAACTATAGGAAATTAATGTTATTTATTTCATTCTGTCACACCTTTGACATTTAATATTTTAAATTTTTAAAAATAGTTAGAGGCTCTGTATGAGAAAATGATCAACACATGATTTGTAGCCCTTTCTGTCTAATTTATTTTAAAATTGGTTTGAACCCATTTAGGCTTCTGGTTTGACCAGGGCACCCATTTTGGTGGGACATACCCTTAGGGCTAGACAGTCATTAAATTGAGTGCCCACTCTTCACCCCTAGCCCAAATTAGCTGAACTTTTGGCAGAGAGTCTATCTTAGATATACCTAGGGCCTGCCCAAAAATGGGAATTTTTGGAGAAAATATTTCTATAGTTTTTGTAAATATTTAATAAGTATTAGATAAATTAAATAGGTGCCCTAAACACCTCCAAACCCTCCCAAATCTTGGTGAGTGGTCCCTGGGTTCCAATTAGGTAACTGTATAAAATTTCATTCAATTTGGATGTGTTTTGAACAGGTTTTGACCCAACCCTAGCTATACCTTAAAAAGGGCATTTTGGTCAAAAGTTGCACTTTTGATTTTGAGTGACCAAATCACCTCAACAGAGGCTGAAATTTGGGCCACTGACTTGTTAGGGCACTCATCACCTCCCCATGGAATATGGGATAGGGAGGAATAGATTTGCCCTAAGTTCCTAGGTCAAACCCTAAGGAGGGACCTTTTGGCCTTGTGAAGGGTATGAGTCCTAAACACCTTGGATGAACTTCAATTTTTGCAAGGAGGTTCCTAGGACATATATAACCCTCTGTTAAAAATATTAGCTAACTTTGAAAATGGTAGAGCCCCCAAAACTCTAACCCTAGCTTAGGACCTAAAATTGTAGTGTAGGTTTAGGTTAGCTAAACATCTTGAACCTTAACCAAATTTGGGTAGTGAAGGGGCTAGGGTATTTTGAGCCTCTGACAATTTACTTGAGGAATTTTGGACAATGGTTATAGCACTTCATTTGTAATCAATACTAATGCCCTAATAATTATTTTGGCTATTGTGGTCTCACTGCCCATAGAGAGGGTATGAAACATGAGCAGAGTTGGTTTTAGGTTATAATAAGCTTGTATGAATTTTGTTAGAATTTTTGGGTATCTATTTAGGGCATCTACTTCACAAGTGCTTTATTTTGATTACATATTAATAATTCTTGTCAGAGGCCATTACTTACTGAAAAATCATGAAACTTCCTGCATAGTGTTTTTAGCTCAATGTTATCATATGGAAATTTTTGTGGAATTATTTGATGACTGATTAGCATACTTTGTTCATTAACCCTTAAATTAGAGAGTTCATAAGAAAATCAAATATAGCTTTATTTCCAAATGATAAATTATGAAACTTTTTCTAGGGTACTTGTAGTCCATCACAATCATCCCTGAATTTTCGCTGAATTTTTGGAGGTGTTATTACTATAGAATCATTTAATATGATTTTTTATGGGGCATTTTGAAATTAAATTTAAAGGCCTAAAATTTGCTGACAAATTGGGAAACTTAGGATTTAGAGTTGATTAGGCATTTTGTAATTATCATAAATTTAGTGGAATAATATCTTGTCTGAATATGGTACTTCATGTTCAAACCTGGGCCTTTTGAGACATTAGAATAAATAAATTAATTATCAGACAAATTAGGAAAATTATGAATTTCTGGATTTATGCTTCAAATGTCCTTTTAGACCTCTAATAATTATCATAAGGGTACTGGATGAGTATTTCATGTACTTCCCTTTTTACGGGTCATGTAGCTTAAGTGGTCTGCATATAGCAAAACTGCAGGATTTCATTTGGATGTGAATTAGGGCAAGTATGATGAGTCCTGATGGTTTGGACAAGTGGAATGGGCTGCGTCTTTGGAAGATGAGTGAGTAAGGTGTGGTTCTGTCTAGGGTTATAGGCGTTCGGGTCCGACGAAAGATCGTCCTACCCAAGGAGAGTTGGAGTCAAATTACCCTAGGATTAGCATATCGAAATATGAGAAATAAAGGGTAAGGGAATCAACCAATAATAAAATAAGTACCTTGCGAAAGGGAACGCTGGGCGTAATCCCAACATAGTTCCTAGTGCCCCTTGAGAGCCCTTCACAGGGAATACCGGGGGCAGTCCTGGGTTAACGTAAACTGTTTAACAAACTGAAAAGTGTAACTTAGTAATTAGGGTTGCACATTCCACAACACTGATGGCACCAGAGGTTGGATAGGAGCTTCGGCTCGGATGGTTAAAAGGCGGACTTTGGGTCCGGGGAGCTTCGGCTCGATTGCTTGAGTCGGACGTGTTGGTCCGGGGAGCTTCGGCTCGATTCTTGATTACGCTAACTTGCATGTGCATAACAGGAAAGGAAATTAAGGTGGTGGGTCTTCGGTATTGGAGGGTCGATGCACCGACGCCAATACGTTGACTCGGCTAGTGTGGTTAGCACTTCGCCAACAGAAGTCCGGTGCGCCAGCCGGCAAGAGTACGCAGGAGTCCGCTTCGTGCACCAAGCGTTGAGGCGTACGATAGGTCTGACCGGTAGTGCTTTACTGGTTTAGAGGTGGGCGAGGCCCAACCCACCGCTTCCGTCTGCCACTACGGAGGTATCCTGGGAGGTTACGGATCGAGAAAGGGGGAACTAAAGGTCTGTGTGCACAGAGTCGGGTGTGTGTGTTGCACTTGCATGTCCATCATACCCACTTGCATGTCATGGCATAATCGTTACCTTTAACCTTGACACCTAAAGTATAAGTGGAATGGGACGCTTATACCTTAGGACCTGCAAAACGACCCCTTGGTCTATAAGCTTGTGTGGGCAAGTTTATAAATTAAGGTTAATTTTGATATTTAGTTACAGCTGTTCAACCACCGACACCCCAGCGTATAAATCGGTATGAGACTTTTTATACGATGGGAGCCTTGCAAAAGACCCCTTGGCTTATGCGTTTTTCACATAAGTGAAGGTTACAATTCATATTACAGCCTATTGTCTTTATATGCTATAGAACTTGCTAGAATAGGACCGCTGCCATCTGCTTTTGATATTCTCCACCTTCAAGTCCTCCCCTTTCTTCCTCTCCGCTCGGTGCCTAGGAGCCGTGGGGGAAGGGGTGGGGGATGATAGGACTTAGTCTTTTAGACTAACTGTTTTCGAACCGCGTCATTTAGGGGATCGCGGAGACCAGCATGGAGGAGCAGCCCCAGAGACCGGTGCGCTTGGAGGTGGGGCAGTCTAGCTCCGGAGTTCACACAGCCGGGACCGTGAGTCTCGACCCTGAGCAGTTTTCTACTTTTGTTTCTGCATGAGAGATCTTGTAGCGAGGATTTGATGTACCGGGCATAAGCCCGTTTGCTACTCTGATGTTATTTTCTGTGGACACTCCCTTCCTGGAGTTATATTTATTATGTCATGTGATTCTCTGTGGACAGATAGTTTACATTTACTTCATTATTTTGCTACTTTTATGTGATCGAAATGGCCGGCAGAATCGGCGCTTTGTGGTGATGACTCTTCAGGGCGTGAAGGAGTCACCGCAAAACGGCGGTTCTGGGCCTAAGACCCCGGTGTCCAAAAAGAAAAAAAAAGGGGGGTCTTACATGATAGCCTGAATGAAGATCGATCTTGGAAAACACCGTGCTACCCCGCAACTGATCAAATAAGTCATCGATCCTCGGCAGATGGTACCTGTTCTTAATGGTGACTTTATTCAGCTCCCTATAATCAATGCACAACCTCATCAACCCATCTTTCTTCTTCACAAATAGAACAGGATAACCCCAAGGTGACGAACTCGTCCTGATAAAACCTTTAGCCAACAACTCATCCAACTGGACTCACAACTCCTCCAACTCTCGAGGGGCCATCCGATACGGCGCCTTAGCAATGGGACGCGTACCCGGTTCCAAATCAATCACAAACTCAACTTCCCGCTCGTGGGGAAGACCAGGAAGGTCATCAGTAAAAACATCAGAGAAACCACGAACCACAGGAATCTCCTCCAAGCACGGTACGATGATAGCAGTCCCAACCACCTAGACTAAACAAGCAAAACAATCAGAATGAAACAGCTTTTGAGCACATACCGCAGAAATGATAGGAGAATCATGACATGGATCAGCATACACACTACCAGGCTGTCCGTTGTACTTAATGAAGTCCAAGCGCTTCCCTTTACACCTAATAACCGCATCATACTTAGACAACCAGTCCATGCCCAGAATAACATCGAAGTCCTCTAGATCAATCATCTTCAAGTCTGCCTTCGCAAGAAAGTCCACCAACAAAACAGGGCAATCCAGAATACCCAAATCTGACAACACATATTCACTAGAAGGGAACTTGACGTGGAAGGTATCACGAACTTGATCTAGAATCAACCGATATCGCTCCACAAAGGCTCTAGCCACAAACAAGTGGATAGTGCCAGAGTCGAACAGAACACGCGCCCAGCGGTTCTTCACCTTAAATTTCCCTATAGGAGTAAATAAGCGACTAAGGAACTACCCAAACAAAAACTATAACCATTATAGAAAATAAAACTTTCAAACTAGGAAAACAACTAACCTGAGATGACCTGAGTCGAAGTCTAAACCTCCTCGGAAGAGATCACATTCAGCTTTCCTTTGCCCTTGTCCACACGCTGAGGTGGAGTAAAGCCTGAAGTGGAACTGCTTGAAGAATAGGTTGGACCTGAGGACACCTTGTCTTGATATGGCCCTTCTGGCCACACTGAAAGCAGACCTTATCCTTGGACCAGCACTGGGCAGCATCATGCCCGGGTCGCTTGTAAACATAACAGAAACCATCCTTCATAGGAGCACCTTGAATAGCATGAACTTGCTCCATATTTTGAGCTCTCGCCTTCTTGAAACACCTCTCAACAGGGTGGCCTGACCGGCCACAAAAGCTACACACTACCTTGCTCTTCTTTCCTGAAACAGCATGGAGTACCTGGGGGTTCTTCTCTTCAGCAGACTTCCTCTTTTCCTTCCTCATTTGCTGGCCCCTATTCTTTGCGGTCTCAATTGCCTCCACTTTCAGATCAGCCTCCACTACCCCTGCATAAGTCTCTGATCCATAAGCACTGGCCAACTGCTGAACCTCGCTCCTCAAGCCACCAAGGAACCTCTTGACTCGATCTGCTTCAACACTCACCAACCCAGGGTCAAACCTGCTCAACTTGCTGAACTCTATCTCTTACTCACTGACCATGAGTTGCCTCTGCTTACGGTGAAGTAAGTCGTTCATTAGTCGGTCACGCTCGACCGAAGGCAAGAACTTCCTCAACAGCATCTCCTTGAATAATCCCCAAGAGCAACCAGCCACCAAGCTCTCCTTTTCCCTAAGCCACCAGCTCTTAGCCAAACCCTTTAGCTGATAGGCGGATATCATCACTCTCTGATCATCAGCAACACCAGAGTACGAGAACATCTCGTCCATGGAGATCAGCCAATCATCTATGACCATGAAATCTGCCTTCCCATCATATGTAGGAGGGCTAAGTCTCTGAAACTATGAAATAAAGGCCATCTCTGCTGGCACCACCACTGGAGGTCTCAGGGGAGCAGAAGGGGGAGGGGCAGCTAACCCCCTTATAGGGTCTTGCACCCCTTGAGTCTGACCTGCCACAACTGCCACCAGAGACTAGATCTGGGCCTGCAACTCCACCAACTGCCTGGTCAAGGAATCATTGCTCTGTCACAGGCTCTCGGTCACCGCATCACTCTGCGCTCCTGAGGACTCACCCTCAGACAGGGGAGTTGACCTGGTCAAAGTACGTCTCGCCATCCTAAAACCATATCAACATTACTCAAATCCTAGTACAATAGTTGGAACTAACTACAAGTACAGAGAATACATACATAACTATGATCTTAAAACTGCTAAGCTTGCTCTGGGAGTTTATTTGAACAAAAATGATGATATTCCTAACCTAGGATGCTTAACCACCATCATCTAACTCTTGTGCCTAGATCGGGAGTGCATGAATTTGTATATTTTTTTGATTTAAAACCCTGTGTGTACATATGTCATCCTACAAATCTTTAGCTTGGCACGTTTTGCTTATGCAATGTTATTTTATGCATGATTGTGCTATGCATTCTTAAAAGGCCCTAATGCATGTCATGAGTAACGTACGCATGAAAATGTTATGCATCCCATACTACATAACATTCTCATGCAACGAAAAAGAAACGTGCTAGTCGCATTCATGTGGTGAGGTTATGCATCCCATACTACATAACCCTCGCATGTTGCCCCTATGGTGGATCCATATACAGACACATATTATGCATCCCATACTACATAATATGCCCCATATACTTCATGTTATGCTATGAGTGTAGTGTTTGTGCTCCAGCCAAGACGTGCTGATGACATATCGGTGTGTGTATGATATAATGCTAAAAACCTAATTCCTACAAGGAAAGGTTGCCCGACAAATTGTCAAGCAACCTCCCTCTGATACCAACTGTCACAACCCGCATTTTCTCCGAATTTAGGAAGTATCAGAGTTTGAGAAAACATGCGTCGTGATGCCATGTCGAGAAGGGGATAACTGTCGACGCTCAGGCGAACACCCACTAACTAGACTATGAAAACTCATAAGTTTAATGATCAGAAAAATTCAGTTATATTTTAAAGGTCGTATCCCTCGGCTCAGTGGATCACCTAGTCCATAGTTTAAAAACTATACTTATACGCAGCGGAAAATACTTTATTTATATTTGACACCCTATGAGAGTGCATAAGTGTCCCCCGAGGTCCACTTATACTATGCAAGACTCTAGATTTATTTTATATTATAAGTAGGAAAACGATCTTTTTACGTTACTTGGAAGGTAGTGTACGAGCTTTATAAACATGCTGATCATGAGATTTACTTATTATAGTGTTTTTAGGTTTAAAAAATAACTAGCAACCTAGCATAAATCTTCCCAAGAGCAAGTAGACTATCTCCAAAAAGGTAGCAGTAAAAGAAACATATATAGTATCATAAGGTAAAACTACCAGTGGGCGCCAACAAACTGACACGAACCCACTGGCAAGTATGTATGTCTATAAGAAAACAGAAAAACAACCTCACAACAGCAAGAGAAAGATCCCTACAACTCAAGGGATCACCAGCAACACCACAGCAAATCTAGCCGCCTACCCGACTACTAATCAGAACCTGAGGCATTCAGAAAAGAAAAGAATACCTCAGCAAGTAAAACAAGAAAATCTGAATTAGGGCATTAAATCAAAAAGGAGCAAAGAGAGTAAGTAATCATGACAGTAAAAGCAAACACTGTCCAAAATAAGCAAAAGTACACCAAGTATCAGGTAACAACAACAAGCCCTGCCCAAACCCTGCAGAGGCTACAAGACAAAAGACAAGAAAACTTGCCATAATATGCTGCATTCTACGAGGAAGAAACATCTAACAATCCTAATTTATGAGTTAATGGCAGTAGTAAACAATATGGATCTGAGTTGGTGACCAAAAAAAGTCCCCCAAACAAAACAGTTCCAACAAAAAAAATTAACTGTATCAGCACAAGGCCACCACATACCCAGCCAGTACCTGAGATTAAAAGGTGACAGCCACAGCAATACCCAGCCCGTACCTGGGACTAAAAAGTGGCGGCCACGGCTCGCACACAAAACATTCCGCTCTTTTAGAGCGTCAAAATACAACTACCTGCCATAACCCACGATTCGTCCCTCAAAACAAAGGGAGAACGAAAGGCCGACAAGACATCCCCCTAGGAGGTAATCACTCGGGAAGAAGAGGAACTAAAAAGGAATTAATCCCAGCTTACAGGAATCGTCGATCTCCAGCCACAGGAAATCGTCGAACACAGGTCACGGGAAATCGTCGAACTCCATTCGACGATTTTCCTTTCATCGAACACAAGTCATGGGAAAAATTGTCGAACGTCGTTCGACGATTTTCCTTTCGTCGAAGACAGGTCACGGGAAAACTCGTCGAACGCCGTTCGAAGATTTTTGCGTCAAACGCAGGCCACGGGAAATCGTTGAATTCCGTTCAATGATTTTGCATTAAACACCAGACACAGAAAATCGTCGAACTGAGTTCGACGATCCTCATCGAAATCAGGCAACCGGAGATCGTCGATCTCAGTTCGACGATCTTCGTCGAACTCAGGTCGACGATCTTCGACGATCTCAAGCAACTAGAGATCTTCGATCTCAGTTCGACGATCTTCGTCGAACTCAGGTCGACGATCTTCGTAGAACTGGCTGCGTTGAGTACACCGCAATCCTGTACAACCACCTCCATTTCTGACCAATCCTCTTAGCCTAATTCGATCCTATTACTCGCAATGTAAGTATGAAAACCCCACTGCTACTAGTTCTAGGGCTGATAGGCTAATTGCTACCCAAACCGAGATTAATAGGGAACAATTTGAAATAAAAAAAACAAGACTACAGCAACCCGGCCGGAAATTTGAGTTTCAGAACTTGAAAAAAATGCAAAAAAGAAACATAAAGGAACATCTAAGGTTTAAGATTCACATGGTTTTGACGGAAAAATAGAGCAAAATAAACGTATCTCGGGATACATGACTGGTTAAAACAAATAAGATCATGAAAAGGAGAAGAAAAACTTGGCAAAGGTAGGAGCAGCACTTGCCTCAAATTCCAGCGAAGCTTGGTCGGCCCCTTCCTCTCACGCGACACCAGCAACACAACACATAAACTGGAATTCTAGAGTTTTAATGGAGGAAAAGGATCAAACCAGAAATTCCGAGACCCCTAGAAATACCATGAATATTGATTCTCTTACCGTAGGAATGAAGGTCTAGGCGAGAGCACTCCAAATCCGCTTTCGGAAACGAATTCCGTCCACTAAAGCTCCCAGAATCGGCGTCTGAAGGGTAGCAGGGTTGGCGGTTTTACTTCCTCTCGAACAGGCAGCGGTTTCTCTCACGAAAGGAGACGATGAATAGTCTCGATTTTGTCTTACGACAATATATATGCATGGATATGTCTATCAGCCTTAACCTCCACCTAAAAGCCACTGGATTCATTTCACGCTTTATTAATTAATTATTTGCATCCATTATTATTAACACATCAAAACGACGTGAAAACTGAACCACCTCGGAATCCGACGAAAATCACACCGTAGCTAATTACCCACGCTACGAACGCAACGGCGATGTTGAAATCAACTTTCGACGAATAAAACTCGGGTTATCACTACCCGAAGCCAAAACACAAGAATCCCCCGAGGGGCCTCACCGGTCACCAAAACAGACCCGGCTTGCTAGGGGATCTTGCCAAAAAAGGCTACCAACAATCCACACCAGGAACCTAAAGAGCTAAGACCATGCTCTAACAAACGGCACCTACCGGAAATGCATCAACGTAACGCCAAATGAGAATTAAATAATCGCAGAAAAATCGGGGGCGTTACAGAGGACCTCTGGCCGGAACTCGGCAGGGGGGGTCTCGTCTGTAGCGAGTGGGTCTTCCATGTCCAAGGCACAGGTCTAGCATAAAAAGAAGGGACCTGTCATGAGGAGCGGTGAATCTCCAAGGCTTACATCGCGGGTTGACCTCACGGCGAGACGAGAGCTAAGAGTTAGGCGATCTCGTGTGAGGTCAGGGGAAGAGATCTAGGGCCTAGCGTTTCAGACTATCTAGCAAAATAGCGGAGGGAAAAAGTGCAGGAAAATAACATGAAAAAAGTTAATTATAAAAATTCCCTTGGGTCATCACAGAAAACACCTCTCGCAGAGAAAATATCTATCATGAATAATTACAGGTATAGGGCAAGACAAAAAAAGAGGGGGAGATGTCCCTGGTACTGAAGTCTCCTTACTCCTCACCGCTGGAGGATGAACTGTCGTCCATCTAGCCATATAAACGGGGGACCAGGTCGCGGGCTGTGACCGTCTCAGCCTCATCACGAACCACCCCGCTCCTTCATCATCTTGAGAACGAGCTCCGCTATCTTGATGTTGGAATCTCGGCAGAGAGCATCGACCTCATCCACAGAATAGCGAGAAGGAACTGGAAATTGGTCTGAAGGGGGGGTCGCGCTGTCCTGGAGGAGGGTATTTTCAGCTTTCAATCTCTTGTTCTCTCCCTCCAGCGCCTCAATGCGCGAGCGCATCCGGTCGGCAGTCTCAGCATCGTGCAGGAGGACTTAGTCAATAAAGGACCATAATAGCTAGCGAGTGAGGTTGGCGAAGAGACGATTTGGAAGATTACCACACCGCCCTGGCTTTGTGCGAGGAAATTGTTGGCGACGGCCAGCCGCTTATCGAGGTCGTTGGACTTCTCTCATTCCACGGCAAGACTGGCCTCCATTTCTTTCCACATCTTATTGTTAAAGACCAAGCGGCGCGAGACCCGGTGCGAGAGCTCCATTGAGCGAAACTGGGCATGGGCACTCTTTCGAATGAGGTCCCGAGACATCTCATTGTCTGCGGGCTCAATGCCGAGGCAACCATACAACCCGTATCCAAGGGAGAAGGCGTGACTGGTGGTCGGGTCCTGCTCCTTCCAGGAGGGAAGTAGGGTCAACACCGACACGCGGTTGGCGTCCATCTCCCATAAGAGTGTCGTCTCGCCGGCAGCGTCATCCGTCATAGGCTCCATGTTATAATTGGGATGCGAGGAGGCGGCCGGGTGGCTGGAAGAGCCCTCCTCGAGAGGGGGAAGACCAGCGGCCTGAACAGTGGTGGTGGCAGTTTGTTCTGACAAGATCGTCTCGCGGGTAGGCGAGACGGCTAATTGGCGAGGTGAGGGAGTTCCTACAGAGATGGGGGACATGGATCCCGATAGCTCCTTCCTTTCTTTATGGGCGGCCTTTTTCTTCTCTTTCTTAAAGGATACCGACTTCTTCACCCTTTTCTTTGGGCTGTGCCGAGAAGCGGTGACCTTGTCCCCAGGCCTTTTCTTTGGAGTGGGGGTCAGTGTCTCCTTTGCAGCGTCTACTGCCAAACTCACCAGTGCGAGACCCTTGTTGCTCTGGTAAGGAGGGTGGACAGGGATGGTCCTCTCCCCTGAGCAGGTTAATAGTCAGCATAAAGCAAAAAGTTTACAATGCTAAGGTGGCAGGAGTATACCTTCGCCGGGGAAGACATCAGGAAGCGAGTCGAGGTCTTGCCTGAGGAAGTTGACCTCGAAGTTTTTCCCTGTGAAGAAATCGCAGAGAGCCTTCTCGGCACCTCCAACCATGGGAGTTTCGTAGTATCACTCGGCAGGGGACACTGGGGCGAGAAGGATGCCTCCCAAGTCCCCGCGAATGAAGACAAAGCGGGTCAGCCAGTGATGGTTTTTGTTTGGCTTCTCGCACACCTTCATGCCTTAGCCCGTGAAGCAGGAACCACCATCGTCTTTAGCGTGCAAGATGAACAGCTTGTGAAAGACAGTCAAGCTAAATTCAATGTGCTCTCGCCGCAAGTAGCAGACGAAAGAGACTAGCATTGAGATCACGTTCCCTAAGTACTTGAAGACTAATTTAACCTCCGGCCAGAGAGGGAGTCTCAGCCCCACCTCGAAGTGCGAGACAGTGAAGGCTAATTCGTTGGGGTAAAAGGTATTGATGCACTCGCCAACTGGGGGGGGGGCGAGATAGATAGCCATCAACAAGAAACTCGCTGGCGAAGCGAGTGTACTCTTCCTCGGGTAGCCTGCCAAGAGGGAAATCATGATCCGCGAATCGCTTCCCGCAGCGGCTGCAACCCTCACCTTCTTCTACCCTCCTATTTCCCATAGTCAGCGAGCAGGAAGAAATAATAGAGAAGAGAAGATTGAAGGGAAAGCGGGATGCGAGAGGTGCTGGGAAGAAGAGGAGTAGGCGGGAGCTCCAATCACGGAAATAACAGAGAACAGTAATGAAGGCGTGAAAGTGCATGGATCCTGGAGAATGGTATTTATAGCAAATAGGGAAGAGAGAGGAGACTGAGTGGAAAAACGAAAGGGCGGAAAATGAAGAGGCAACCTGACGGTTCATCTTCTCTCTCTCTCTCTCTGTCTCTCTCTCTCTCTCTCTCCAGAACCTAAGGGGCGAAAGCGCTGCAGTGGCTTTTTTGATGAGCCGAAATAATCATGACAGATTAATTAATTGGAAAATAAGCTAATCACAGTAATGATGAAAAACTCGGCACGACTTGACAGGTAGACAAAATATCATAATGATAAATTATTTCATCCCGTGTGGGGAAAGCACCTCATCCAGGGAGTTTTATGCAAATTAATATGGAATATAATTAAGATACAGGAGAGCCTTCAGAGGGAGAGATGGGGTTGCAGCCGCTTAATTCTTGACCCATTTCCAGCGGCCATCCCGACCTCTCGCGCAAGGAGGGCGGCCAGGTAGATGAAAGGCGCGGGCGGCGACCAGGCCGCGGCGCGTGAGACGGAGTTGTTCGTCCGTCTCGTTTAGGATATCTTGGGGGTCTGTCCCATCCATTACGCCGTCAGACTCTATCTCGGCAGAAAGGAGATTGCACTCAGTTTCCAACCAGTCCATGCGCCGATCAGAGTCTTGTTTCTCCATCTCCATCTCGCGGATGATATGCGTATACTTGCGAAACATCCTGGTCGTCTGTCACTTCAGCTCCAGGGTATCCATTGGATCACCTAGATAATCTTCGATCTCATCAGGACGTGGAAGAGGCGAGACGGGAGGAGACGCGGGAGCGTCCTCAGTATCGGATTCAAAGTGGATGCCTGCGTAGAAAGAGAAAAAAATCATAATAAAGGATGATCTCACGGCCATGTGCCAGGATTACAGGTTAACCCGGTGATCTCGCATGGGTTGGATGCAAGAATACAAATTGGAGTGAAACCGATGAGGGTGAGTTTTCTCACTTGGGATGCGAGGGTTTACCACAAATCACGAGTGGTTTTCTTTCCGCGTGAGGGGTGGGGAGGATGCCTCGGGCGAGACAGTGCACTGATAAGATTCGTGGGTAACGTCGGGAGGATTTGCAGGCATAGGGGAATCGGCAATGTTTCCCTGAAAAAGCGTGATCAACTGGCGAGAATAAAGAGGAAAAAAGGTGAGGAAGAATCAGATATTACCCGTCTCTCCCCGGGAGATGCGGGATGAAGACTATCAGTTGTCGACGGTGCAGAGGAGGTCGCGCCGGCCGAGAGGGGAGGGTAGGTGGCCTTCTCCTTCTTTAGGTGAGAAGATGGAGGGGCTAAGGAAGAAGTACGCCCCAAGTCCAGGAACAGGGCGGCCATGTTGGCTTTATTTTGCTTTTGCACCATCGCGAGTTGCTCGTGAAAAATCTGGCTATGAGACATGCTGAGGGTCAAAGAAATGAAGGAATATAAAAAGGAGCCCCCTAAAGGGAGGTGGGAACTCATATTTATAGACCCCAGAGAGGGGGTGGGGTCCCACCAAAGATTCTCATAAATGAATCCCAGCATCACGATCCTCGGTTGGACTTCTTTCCAAGGTTAGGGAAACCTCGAAAAGAGCGGGGATTGTGTACAACCTTTGGCTCGCGAAAGGTGGCTCAACGAGCAAGACGGGGAGGCTGGCGAGATGAATTTGATAGGCGAGTGAGACTACGAGGCCAACTTACAGAAGACGAGATGGGGGATTCTCTGAAGTAGGCGAGACGGACATGGGGGTGAGAGGTCGGCGAGACGGACATGGGGGTCGTCTCGCCCGTCAGTCATTTTCCCCACTTGCCACAGGGGAGGAGATGTTTTTACCTTTTTACACCTAGGGGGGATTTTAGCTTTCTGCCCCAGTTAATTTTACACTTTTACCCCTGGAGGTCTGCATATAGTCCTCCAGAATAGCGGAGTTTGGCTGTTTGCAGACACAGCGCAGGGTATTTTGGTCATTTCAGGTTAGTTCAGAAGTCATATTTTGCAGATCAAACTCAGAGGCCTATAAATAGACCGATAAGGTGTCAGGGATGGTTGTTGAACCTTTCCACTTTCTTCACAGGCACCTAGCTCAGTATTGGCTAGGGAGGGGAAGATCTTCAATTTCTCCCGGGAAAGAGGTGGGACCTCCGAGCTGAGACCCATCCGTCTGTTTCCAGCTCTCCGACTCACGTTGGGAGGGTAGTTCAAGAAGAGTACTTGTGGGCTGCATCCTCAGTTTTGAACTTTAGGAGGGACCAGAAAGCTGGTTCCAATAATAAGCTCCTTGTTTTACTTAATAAAAAGTTTATTTACTCTTACTTGTTTCTACTTTGTTTTCTTAATGCATTTCTAGTCATCTCTCTAGCCTCATTTCTCCATGATTAACTAATCCTCCTTGTACTCGATCTTGATGATCCGAGGTTCGAGTTGATTTGGTTATGATGGTTTAAATTCACTTTTTCATTTTAGGGTTTGGACCTTTATTTACTCTTGATTAATCTTGTTTGGAGTTATACCATCGATACATAATTTCCATTTTTGTTTTCACTCTTAGCTAGCCGAGAGGCTCATAGTTTGAAATGAACACTAAAGAGTAAAGAGAGTTGCACGCACCCCTCGAGAGAGGAAGTCGTTAAATCTCCCGGATTGGAGTGAAATCCAATAGAGGGGTTCACAGCGTAAAGCGAGCTTTAGGTATCCGATTTGGACGAGAGTTCGGTCGGACCATCCTAAACTCAGGTGGGCATGGCTTCGAGAGAAGCGTGTTCATGCTTATGGAACCTCCATAAGCAAGGTCTTTTACCTTATTAAGTTAGTGTTTATTTTCGCATTTTTTAATCAACTTTAGCCGTGGTGATTCTTGACAAGTGCTTTTCTTTATCATCGTCTCAACCCCTCATTGCAATCACTTTTAATAGCTCTCTTTTTAACCAAAAGCATTTCTCTTTCTAGCATAATATTTCTTTTCCTAATCACATTTAGCTTTCTTTTAATCCCTTAAAAAAATCTTCAATAAGATAATAGTTTTCGTGTGAGTAAGATTACTCAACGGTTTCCGGATTTTAATACGACACTTGTGTCCCCTAGCTGTATTTCGATAGGTATACTTGCCTCGTTTGATTGCTAGTTTGGTTTATATTCTCTTCACAATTAGTAGACCCCAAGTTTTTGGCGTCGTTGTTGGGGATGCTTTTGATAGTTGTCTAGAAAACTCTCGACAAAGTCTTAAAAAAATGCGAAGAAACTAACCTTGCCCTAAATTGGGAAAAATGTCATTTTATGGTAAGGGAAGGGTTAGTTTTGGGTCATAAGATTTCTGCGAGAGGTATTGAAGTAGATATAACTAATATAGAAGTTATCGAGAAGCTACCGCCGCCTACGAACGTCAAAGCTATAAGAAGTTTCCTAGGACACGCTGGCTTCTACCGGCGCTTCATAAAAGGTTTCTCCAAAATCACCAAACCCCTTACTCATCTTCTGGAAAAAGACGCCCCATTTATTTTTGATGACCTTTGTCTATCAACCTTTGATTTAATAAAAGAAAAGTTAATTAATGCCCCTATTATGATAGCTCCACTATGGGACCTTCCCTTTGAAATTATGTGCAATGTGAGTAGTTTCGCGGTGGGAGCCGTACTAGGACAACAAATAGCTAAAAACTACCCCCTCATCTATTATGCAACTAAAACACTAACATCTCCACAAGATAATTATACCACAACCTAGAAGAAGCTCCTAGCTGTCGTTTTCACTTTTGATAAATTCTGTTCATATATCACACTTTTCAAAACTATTGTTTTTACGAACCACTCGACCCTCAAGTATCTTCTTGCTAAGATGGATGCCAAGCCGCGCCTAATTCGCTGGGTCATACTCCTCGGGGAGTTTGACTTAGAAATCCGCGATAAGCGAGGTGCCGAGAATTTTGTCGCCGACCATCTCTCACGATTAGATAATCCTTATATAAAACAAATTAGATGAAAAATCTTTTAATGATTTCTTCCCCGATGAGAAGGTTATTTTAATTAACACATCCCCTCTCCTTGATTTGCACATATTGCCAATTATTTTGTGGTTTTTGTCCTCCCGAAAGAGTTCTCCTCTCAGCAAAAGAAGAAATTCCTTTCTGAGTTGAACAACTATTTTGGGAGGACCCACATCTTTTCCGAGTCAGTGCGGACCAAGTGATAAGTAGATGTCTCTCTTTTGAAGAAGGATTAGATATTTTAAAACATTTGCATGAAGGACCGACTGGTGGTCACTATCAAGGTGCTCCCACCGCCCACAAAGTGCTTTGCATGGGTTTTTACTCGCCTAGCCTGTTTAAAGACGCGCAAGCCTTTGTAAGTAGGTGTGATAGTTGCCAACGGTCGGGAAATATTTCCAATAAAAATGAGATGCCGCAAAATTATTTCCTTGAGTGCGAAGTTTTCGATCTCTGGGGAATTGATTTTGTTGGCCCCTACCTTCTAGCTTCGGGAATAAATATATTTTAGTTGCTGTCGATTATGTTTCACGATGGGCTGAAGCCCAAGCTCTTCCTACTAACGACGCCCGAGTCATAATTACGTTTTTGAAAATAATTATTTTCTCGATTCGGTACGCCACGAGCCATCGTTAGCGATAGGGGTTCACATTTTTGTAACTCGCAGTTTTCAAAAATTCTTATTAAATATGGCGTTACACATAAGCTTTCTACTGCCTACCACCCCGAAACTAATGCACAAGTCGAAGTAGTGAACCGAGAGCTTAAACGAATTTTAGAAAAGACTGTATCCACCTCTAAAAAAGATTGGTCAACCAAATTAGACAATGCTCTATGGCCCTACCATGCAGCGTACAAAACCACCATCGATTGCATGCCATATCGGTTGGTCTATGGAAAATCATGTCATTTAGCCGTAGAATTAGAACACCGCACTTTTTGGGCCTTAAGGTTTTTAAATTTCGATCCCCACTCTGTCGGCGACCTTAGAAAATTTCAGCTCAATGAGCTCGGTGAGTGGCGCTCTTATGCTTATGAAAATAACAAATATTATAAAGAGCGGGCGAATTGTTTTCATGACAAACACTTAAGGCACCCAAAAACCTTCAAGCTGGGCGAACAAGTTCTTTTGTATAATTCACGTTTACGTTTATTTTCTGGAAAGTTAAAATCACGATGGTCTGGGCCGTTTACTGTTAAAGAAGCTTTTCCATATGACACGATTTTAATTTCAAACCCTGATAAAGGGTGAGTTCAAAGTGAATGGTCAACGTCTTAAACTTTATTTCTGTGGTGATGTCAGTCCAAATTGAATTAATTTTATTCTGCATGATCCGCAATTAAACTAACTTAAGTCTTTTTATTTTTTGTTAAAAACTTTAATTATTATTTTGGACAATAATCTTTTGGACAATATTATTTTGTTGCGTCGAGCTCAAATGACATTTTTAAACAAAGGCGCTCTTGGGAGGCAACCCAAGTTATTTTATGTTTTCTTTATTTTAGATTTTTTGCCCCGGACGGCTCCAACAAGCTGAAGTTTCTGCGATCGTCTACTCCAATGCTGCTGAATCCATCACAAAGTCCAAAGAAGACATTTCAAGAAATTCCAAGGTGCAAGCATGGGGGAGCTGCATCAATCAACATTCGCGGCGCATAAATCCAGGAAGTACATGTTTTTCAATTCTGTACTTTTATTTCTATTTTAATCTCTCTCTCATACCCCCTCCTTCTCCATTGAGGACAATGTCTATTTTAAGCTTGGAGGAGGATTTCCTCCTTCTCTTGTCTTTATTTTTGTTTCCTTTAAAAATCAAAATAAAAAAAAATAATCTTAAAAAAAAAGAGAATATCTTAAAAATAAAAAATATATATTTTAAAATTAAAAAATTATAATTATATAATATTTATTTTAATATTTTAAACGAATTTTGGTATTTTATAGTACCCCTTGCTTTTGTTTTGTTTTTCTCAAAATTCCATATAAATGACTTAGCTAATTATAATCTTTCTAATCGTTCTTTTTAATTATGTTTCACAAGTAAAATGTTGGTCTTGCTGTATTTCTAATTCACGGTAGCATGTTAACGCGAAACGTTTTTCTAAAACTCGCATTTTTTATGGTTTTTTTTCTTGTTTTCTTTACGTTCTCGAAAATATTTCATCCACTATTTTCCTCTTCTTTTTTGGATAATTTTTGTAATGTCAAATTTTGATTAACATAGTAGATGTGAACGATCCAAGGCACCTATTATTTCTATTTTCAAGATAATTTCATTAGTCTTCTTTTAATATCTAGGACTTGCATTTTGAAAATTTTCAAAAATAGGTTTAGATAAAATTTAAAAACATGAAAATGATTAACGCCGTTTTTGTTTCCGTTTGAGCCTTCTTGCCAAAATAAAATTTTTCACTAGTTAGCCGCTTTTGAGCCTTTTTCCTATTTCATTTGAAAGCTCCACTAATCATTTCATTTTCACCAAAGCTTAAATATTCCAACCTATCTAATCACACTAGCCCTTTTAAGTTTCATCAAAAATTTTCAGGATTATGATAGGGTTTTTTGTGATATATTTGGAGAATTATTTTTTGAAAAAAGTATGCTCAAAAGATGTACTTACTCTTATTTGGCCAATTTCAATATGAAAAGAAAATTATTTTTTGTGTTGAAAAATTAAGAAGAAAGACAGAAAAAGAAAACAAAATGAGGAAAATAAAATGAAAAAGAAAACGAAAGGAAAATAGTTTATTTATGATAAAAAATTTTTTGGAACTTTTTATTTTGGTTTAGTGTGATTTTAAGCCTTCATGTTTATCTTTGAATTCCATTTCTAATTATATGCCTAAACCAAACGTTTCAGTCCTAATAAGTCATTTTGATTCATGCTTTTAAATTTTATTTTTTAGCTAAGTAAAGAGGAAAAGTAAAATAGTATAGTTTTGGATTTAAATTTAGATTTTTGTTTTTTGATTGATATAGTTATAATGTGTCCATTAGATATAGTAACAACTCAATTCATTTTTTCATTTTGTTGCTTTTTTTAATTTATTTAAAAAATTTTGTTAAAATTTTGGATGATTTATTTTCGTTAGTAAAGCTTATAAATTGTTAAACCATATTTAAATAACTATTTTAGATTTACGTTTCACATTCTCTCTACTTAGAATTTCACATGGTACTTATGTTAGCCTAATTAGAAATCTTCCTTATTAGTTACTTTTATGTTAGTTATTTTTTATATCTTTGCTTGAAGACAAGCAAAGGTTAAGCTTGGGGGAATTTGATAGTACGTTTTGTAGTTTAAACTATTGGGGTATTTTTAGTTTTGTTTTGTACAAATCATGTTTGTATAGTTTTATATTGACCCCCATTTGTATATTTTGCCCCACTAATGTTTTCTTTTATTTATGTAGATTTTCTTAGATTTCGGGAAAAATGACCTTATATGCCACCTTACATGCAGTCCCTCGGCGTGTAACAGGGCGTGTAACCCGATCCCAAGGATGCATGCTGCCCAGGACCCAAATCCCAAGAAAACTCCCTGACATGCCCCCCTGACACGCCCTCCATGGGAATGTCACCGGGCGTGTCGCCCTCTTCCCGAAACCTGCTGTCGCATTTAAAGATTTCCCATCGCTCACTTCAACAGTACTGACACGCGCCCCCTACAAGGGCATGACCCAGGGAATGTTCTGCAAATTCCAGCATTTGATGGATTTCCGACCGATGATTGAAGCTTGACGTGCCTGACATGCACCCACCACCCCTACACGGGCGTGACCTTTGGCGTGTCCACCGACGTATAAAAGAAATGATGATTTTTGTCAAAATTCAGCTCCCGAAATATTTCCCGTACATGTCACGCCCCTTGACACGCCATACCCGGGCATGACAGGGGGGCATGACTATCCCACAAGAAATTCTATAAATTCAGACCCCCCTTGTGTCCGGGATAGTTTTAGAGTGAGAGGGGAGGTGCTGTCCTTTTGTTTACTTGTTTTTTTTTCATGCTTCTCCTCTCCCCCTATCTCATTTTATGCTTTCTAATCCTAGCTTAGTTTACTTTTTTGCATTAGTCTTGTAATTTCTCCGGTAGCTTAATGTTAATGGTAGCCTAGCCTTTATTTCAATGCACCTGTGAGATTTTATTTCAAATTATAAGCTCCTTGTTTGACTTAATAAAAAGTTTGTTTACTTTTACTTGTTTCTAATTTGTTTTCTTAATGCATTTCTACTCATCTCTCTTCCCCCATTTCTCCATGATTAACTAATTACCCTTGTATTCGATCTTGATGATCTGAGATTCGAGTTGATTAGGTTATGATGCTTTAATTTTACTTTTTATTTGTATGGTTTAGACCTTTATTTACTCTTGATTAATCTTGTTTGGAGTTATACCATCAATATATCATTTCAATTTTTGTTTTCACTCTTAGCTAGCCGAGAGGCTCGTAGTTTGAAATGAACACTCATGATTAAAGAGAGTTGCATGCACCCCTCGAGAGAGGCAGGAGTTAAATCTAACGAGTAGTAGTGAAATCCAATAGAGGGGTTCACAGCGTAAAGCAAGCTTTAGGTCTCCGTGTTGGATGAGAGTTCGGTCGGACCTTCCTAAACCTAGGTGGGCACGATTTTGATAGAAGCGTGTTCATGCTTATGCAACCTCCACGGTCAAGGCCTTTTACCTTATTAAGTAAGTGTTTATTATCACATTTTTTAATCAACTTTAGCCGTGGTGATTCTTAATCGAGTGCTTTTCTTTATCATCGTCTCAACCCCACGTTGTAATCACTTTTAGTAGCTCTCTTTTTACCCGCAAGCATTTCTCTTTCTAACATAATATTTCTTTTCCTAATCGCATTTAGCTTTCTTTTAAACCCTTAAAACAAATCTTCGATAAGATAATAGTTTTCGTGTGAGGAAGATTACTCAACGGCTACAGGATTTTAATTTGACACTTGTGTCCCCTAGCTGTATTTCGATAGGTATACTTACCTCATTGGATAGCTAGTTCAGTTTATATTCTCTTCACGATTAGTAGACACCAGAGGATCATTTGGTAAGTAGTAAGAGAACCGCCGAGTGTGTGATGGAAGCAGGTCCCAGCTTCAGAAATTGACATAATAGTAGAGGTGGAAGAGAAAATCAAAGAGAGGGCGGTCGTTTCCACCAGAATCTTAGGATGGAACGCCAGACCCTGCAGCTAGTACTACCTCCACCTCAATAAATATATCAGTCGCCAAGAGAGCATTTCGGGCGAGTATTTTTCCATTGCAACTAGTCGGGCCACATCTGACATTATTGCCCTCATTTAGGGGGAGATGCTCACCCGATTTTTCCATCGACAACCCCGCGAGGATGAGGATATGGCCGTGGTCAAGGACGAGGACCACGAGTAAGGAATCCTGAACTTTCTAGGGAGCAGATGTTTGCTTGGGACATGATTCAGGAGCAGAATCCTCATGATGTGATTGTAGGTATGTCATGATTTGATTAATATAATTATAAGCATTTGTCCTTAATTTGTCCAAGATGTGCTAGGATTCTAGTTTGACTCTTTATAATTGATACTTAGCCATCGTGACCGTTAGTGGGAAACCGGCTCACACCTTATTTGATACTGGTGCCCGACATTAATTTTTCTCAGCGGACTTCGTAAAAGATTTATATGGCATGCAATACTTCACCGGTATCACTCAGAGAGTATGTCTCCTAGACTGCTCCGAGATTATATCGTCTACCAAGTGCAACTTGGAAGTATACATTGGAGAAAAGGTATTTGAAACCCCTGCGATGGTGTTGAGAATGCCAGAGTTTGATCTTATTCTTGGCATGACATGGCTGGATTGGCACTACGCCAAAATTTATTGTGCAGCGAAGCAAATCACTTTGCAGCATGGAGAATCCAAAGTCATCTTCCAAGGTATTAAATTCGCGCCTCGAATGTTATTATCATCAGTTCAGACCATTAAGGCACATATGAAAGGGGACGAAATATATATGATATGCTTTAAACAAAGGAGATGACGATGAGCATGTAATATGTGTGGGTTATGTAGGACTTCACTGAAGTATTTCCCGCGAAGATACCAGGCTTACCCCCGCATAGAGAAGTGGACTTTCAAATTAAGCTAGTACCGGGTGCCAAGCCCATCGCTCGTACCCCTTACCGAATGGCTCCAAAGTAACTCGTTGAGATTAGAGTTCAGTTACAGGAGCTAGTAGAATTGGGGTTTGTTCGCCCTAGCTCGTCACCATGGGGAGCACCTATTTTGTTTGTTAAGAAGGATGGATCACTACTTTTGTGCATATACTACAGGGAACTCAAATGACGAATGTTGCGGAACATATATCCTCGACCCCAAATCGATGAGTTGTTCGATCTATTAGTGGGAGCGCATTGGTTTTCCAAATTAGATTTGCACTCGGAGTATTACTAGTTAAGAATACAGGAGGAAGATATCCCGAAAATAGCATTTAGCTCGCGATATTGTTTGTACGATTTCACGGTGATGCCATTTGGACTCACAAATGACCCTTCTACGTTCATGAGTTTGATCAAAGGGTGTTCGAGTCGTACATAGACGTCTTCGTCATCATCTTCATCGTTGACATTTTGGTCTATTTGAAGACAGAAGAGGAGCATGCTGAGAACTTGTCCTTAGTTATAAGGAATCTAAAAGCGCATGTCTTGTTTGCTAAGTTCAGCAAGTGTGAGTTTTGGCTCCGAGAAGCTGCATTCTTGGGCCCTATTATTAGTGGTGCGGGATCAGCGGTAGACCCTGCCAAGGTATGTGCTGTGAAGGAATGGTCGCCCTTGAAATCAGCAGCTAATGTAAGAAGTTTTCTTGGGCTTACCGGTTATTATAGAAAGTTTGTGAAGGGATTTTAAAAGATAGCCCTCCCCCTCACTTCCATAAAAAGATAGGTGTGCCATATGAGTGGACACCTCAGTGTGAAGCTGTGTTTCAAGAGCTAAAGAATGGACTTACCACTGCACTCATCCTAGGTTTACATCAGGGAAAGAAGGATTTCAAGTTTACACAAATGCGTCATATCAAGGGATGGGAGCAGTATTTATGTAGCATGGGCACATGATCGCTTACGCTTCAAGGCAGATGAAGAAGCATGAGATTAATTACCCAGTGCATGATTTGGAGTTGGGAGCAGTGGTGTTTGCCTTAAAGGTTGGAGGCATTATTTATATGGCGTCCACTGCGAGATTTTTTCGGATCATAAGAATTGTTCATACTCAGAAGTAGTTGAATTTGAGGTAGTGGCGGTGGTTAGAGATGGCGACGGTGACTCCCCACATGTTGAAGATGATGATGGCATGCTAGCGGCCGATCTTTCTCCATCTCCAACCAAAGACTTGCGGTGCTGTGGTGACCTTGTGGAGCGACGCTACAACCTCTGCCATCGACGTAAGATGACCAATTAAATTTATTTGAATATCTTTGTTATTTTATTTGCACTTTTATTTTATTTTTCATGATGTTAAAACTTATGTTCGTGTTGTATTTTTATTTGGGCTGCATGTAGCCAAACCATGTTGTAAGCCTATATAAGGCCTTGCTATTGTTAAATTTATTAAGTTGAATGAGAAATTGAAACCTTAATCTGCTTTGAAAATTTCCCTCCTTCCTCCTCGTTGTAAAATTCAGCCAAGCCTTTTCTCCCTCTCTCTCCAAAACAGCCAGCCTCCTCCTCTCCTCCTTCTTAATCGCTGGCCCTCTTTCTCCCTTCCCTTGCATTAATCGGCCACCCTCCTCCCTCACTCCATAACCGACAGCCTCTTCCTCTCCACCAACAAAGCCGACCACATTGCCAAACCCCCAAAACAAAACCGTGCTGCCCCCTATTCCTCCAAACCCGAACATCCTCAACTCCTCACCAACCCGATAGCCCACCTATTGGTTGAACTTGGCCAAGGAACCTCTCAACGTGGTTCTAAAAATTGAATCCGCTGTGAAACAAGTAAGGCGGATGTGTTTATATCCTCTCGGCGCAACTCCGATGGATCCAGTGTCAAGCAATCCAAGTCTTGGAGAATATAAATCTCCGAGAGGGGTAACGAAAAGTTCTACTTTCTCTGAGTCATTTAATCTTCCCTCTAGATAATTTTTGGTGGCAAAATACTTTGGCTTTGATTTTGATAGCATTGAAATAGTCGTGGTTTTCTTCGATTGATTTGTTGTCTGTCTTGATTTGTTTATTTTCGAGAGGATTGGCGGACCTCGTTTTATTTTTGTTGGGAGAGATCTACAATTTCCGAAACGTAATTTTTTGGTAGATCTCTTTTGGTACAACAACCACTCGATCAGACCGGGTGGATCCTTTTAGCTAGAGAGAATATCGGCCTATAGCCTTTATTCGATCATAAACAGTTTGGCTACTGATGGGCCCGCGAACAGACTCTTACTGTGGTTGGTTCGGTGAGTCGATCGCCGCGGGCTTGCTCGGGTAGGCAAGTGCACCTATCGCAAGTAGTACTCGATATTCGGGGGAATATCGAGGTCGTATTGTTCTCGGGGTCGCGTTGACTATTCTTACTCCTCCGGGAGGACTATTATTTTACTGAACGTAAGGTGGATTTTTTTACTTAATAAAAGGAGGAAAAGCAAAGGAGCGAAAAAAACGATTTAGAAAATATTCGATGAAGGGTTAACGCTCGGCATCGAATCGGATTAAGACTAAAATAATTTTTAATAATAAAAAGACTTAGTTTTCAAATTAATAATAAGGCAACTTGGCCGTGGAGGTTCCACAAATGTGAGCTCACCTAGCTATAGGGATATCGCTCACCTAAACGTTAAGACTATTCGACCGAACGTTAGTCCGACGAAGGATTCCTCTTAACGCCCGCTTTACGCTAAGAACCCCGCTATTGGGTGGGGAACCCAATCCGGTAGAATTACGCTTGTCCTCTCTCGAGGGTATGCACGCAACTCTATTTACCCAGGGGTGATCGGTCCATATGCACGGCCTCTCGTCTAGCTAGCATATGGACTACGGAAATAGGGCCCACACATCGATATGTGGTCCTACGCGTCGTAAACCCGGGGTAAACCCTAAGTGCTTAAATTAAAATGAAAATAAAGAGCTTTAATTATTATAAATCATTTTAAATGTCCCAATGCTCTTCGATGCCGAGGCTAATAGAGATTAGCCACACATCTGTATGGGGACGGCTTATAATTTAGTGAGGCGCGAGCTCGAAATTAAACACTAAACATTTATAAGAAAGGGACACAAGAAAAATAACAACATTTAGAAAACTGAAAAATTAGCTAAAACAAGAACTCACGCACACTCCAAATTATAAATTAGAAAGGAACTAAGTAACACATAAAAAAGAAATTTGCATAATTCAAATTTGCGAGTCCCACTCAAACGAGTGGGGGCGGTAAATAAAGGCTGAAAATTGCAAGTCCTACTCAAACGAGTAGGACTGAAATGAAAGCGAGTCCTACTCAAATAAGTAGGAGAAAATAAATGCGATTACAGGGCTGAAAAGTCCGGCCATTTAACTCAAGTGAGTAGGCGGAAAAAATAAAGAAAGAAAAATTACAAGTCCTACTCGAATGAGTAGGACTGAAAATGAAAACGATGCGTCATTTAACTCTTAACGAGTAGGCGGAAATAAATACACACAGACACACACACTCCATAAGAAATTCAAGAAAGCAATAAAATTATACACCTACACTCACACACTCTACATAATTTGAATAAAGCATTAAAAGAAAGCAATTAAAAAGAAAGCATTAAAATTTAACACCTACACTCACACACTCTACACAATTTAAATCAAAGCATAAAAGTTATACACCTACACTCACACGCACAAATAACGAAGAAAAATCAAAGTTACCTAAAAATTAAAACTTTAACTTTTTCATGCTTAGGTTTTGCCAAAAACAAATAAAAAGAGAAAATTTCAATTTTTAGAAGACAAAAGTTTTTCAAAACAAATTAAAAACCAAAGTTTTTGGAAAATTAAAATACCAACATTTTCATTCTTATGATGTTATGAAAGTGATAAAAAAGGTGAAAAAGAAGATGAAAAGAACAAAAGAGGTTTTACAATCCTAAAAGAAAACTAAGTAACAAAGAACAAAATCACTTTTTAAATCTCTTTTATAAAATCATAAGAATGAAATCAAAATCCTAAGCATGAAGACAAGTTAAGGGAAAAAAGACATGGAAAGTAAATACATTACACTCATACACACACACACACCTTTCATAAATGAAGAACAAGTGAAGAACAAAGATAAAACCAAGGATAAAAAGGGAAAGAGGTGAGCCATCCAAATGAATTTTTCATGCTAAATAGAGAGAGAAAATCTAACATTTTTATTAAAATTTTCAAACTATTACAAAGCTAAAAGATAAAGCAAAACAAAACATGAAATAAGAAGCGAGAAATCTCCTTACATAGCACTAGTATCCACGGATTAAGCCCACAAAAAGACACTAACTTGGCCCAAAAATCTGAACCCTTGGACCTTACAGAACTGGGCTATTTATAGGAAAAAAATTTCTAAGTACACGCCCTCGGTCACGGGCGTGTAGGGAGGGCGTGACAGTACTATTCATGAAGGCGGCCGGCGATTGGACAGCAAAGTTGACTTCGGGCTGAGTTCGCAGCAGTCACGCCCCAGGTCACGGGGGTGACTCGGGGCGTGTCGGGGAGGTAGAACCGGGCGCGGGTTGCGTCAAATGTCCTCGGCAGCATCTTGTCGGTCCAGCTGGAAAGGTCACGCCCCATGTCACGGGCGTGACTATGGGCGTGACAGTTGGGGTCGACACTCGACGAATGTCGAGCGGAAAGTGTCGAGTCGAAATCGTTGAGCTGAAATTGGGTCACGCCCTCGATCACGGGCGTGACACTGGGCGTGACTGTTGGTGTTGACACTCGACGATCGTCGAGCGGAATTCGTCGAGAGGAGAGGACACGGGCTTGGGTCACGCCCCGTGTCGGGTGACACGGGCGTGTCGCCAGGCGTGTCAAGCTTTAACTTCAGAAATTTTGTAATTTCACGGGAAATGCAATGTCACGGCTCGGTCACGGGCGTGACCAAAGTGTCACGGGCGTGTACTGCCCAATTTTGGCAGATTTAGGAATTTTTCTGCAAAATAAAATAAAACAAGTTAGGAGAAAATTTACAAGAATAAGAGCATTTTATTGAACAAAAATAAGAAAAAATGACGAAAATAAATGAAAATGACTAAATTAATGTGCATAAAAATACGCATATTTAAAGTTCATCAAATACCCCCATACTTAGGCTTTTGCTATTCCAGAGCAAAAGTTTGAGGTGAATCTATAAGGAATAAAAAAAACTCTAAGTTTTGGCTATCGCTTAATCAATTATAAGAGAGATCGAAATAAATATACGGGGTGTAAGAGTTAAGTCCTAAAATTATGTAGATGATTTAAATAGCGCAAAGGTTTTGGCCAAAAGACTTCTTGATGTAATCAAATAGAAGGCAACATTTGAAATGGTCAGATTAACGAAAATAGTTTGGAATTATAAGAACTCTAGCTTATACGAGTGCTACCGGAAATAATACAATTAACTAATTATGCTCTCAAAAAGATTTTTGAATTAATTCTAGAATCGTGGAATTGGCTAAGGGGGTAGTGGGTTTATGAAGAGGGTTTTGATATTTGAGGTGAGGTAATTTTTTCGAACCTCCATGTTTTTTTTCTTTTGGATTATTAGGAAAACGAAATCTTATTTTCCTAATATGATTTTTGTTTTTCAACTTCATAAGAAAAATTAACCCAATGTATATTTGTAGGAGTAATGAATTTTATCCTCTTACTCCCTATATAATCTTTTAAAATTATTGGGTGCCTATGTTTACGGAACGAAATCTTGTTCCCATTGACATAAGATCTTTTAAGGATAAAATTTTTCATGCTAAGTAGGTCATGAAAAGTAAGGGGAGAAAGGAAAACTAGATTGTAATCCTAAAAATTTTTGAGAGCAACCTTAATAATTTGTACATCCCAATTTTTTTTCAGAAAGCTAAAAGTAAGTATAATTGAATTCTATAGTCGTTATTTCCTAACATAATATACGTGCTCCTATCAATGAAAAATTAGAAGTAGTGCCTAAAACGAGTTTGCTATTTTTAACAAAGTATAATGAATTATTTAAAACTTAACCCCGTCTATTTAAATGTTTCAATCAATAATTAACAAACGGGTAGCAAACAGAGAATTAATAGTATTCACATATAAATAAACTCAGAACAGAATTTTTGGATAGCAGAAAAGTTAAGTATGAAATATTTAATTTATTTGTTGCAAAACATTTTTTTGTTTGATTTTTATAGTTTTTATTATCATTTTTTTTTGTGTTTTTCATTTATTATCTTTTTTTTTTATTTTTGTTTTTCGCAATTTTTTTGAAAATTTTGTTTTTTGAACTATTATCCTTTTTTTTGTATTTTTTAAGAGAATTTTCATAATATGTACAAAAATAAGGGAGAAAAAGAAAAAGGTTTGTACAAGAATGAGGAAGGGGGAGAGAGAAAAAACAAAAAATATATACAAAGTGAAACTAAACAAAATAATTTTTTGTTTTGTTTTTTGAGTTTTTGGAAAAGAGAAAGAGAACAAAAAATTTTTTTGGATTTTTGTTTTTTCATTAAAATTTTTTTTTATTTTTTTCATTTAAAATTTGTTTGTTTTTTTTTTCATTTAAAATTTTTTTGTTTCATTTTAAGATGTTTTTTTTAATTTTTTGTTTTTGTTTTGTTGTTATATGTATTTTTTTTTTATTTTTCTTTTTGAGATGCAGAAAAATTGAAGTGCAGAAAGTAAAGCACGAAAATACCCCCATACTTAAGTCCAACATTGTCCCCAATGTTGTATCGTAAGTATGCGGAACAGAAAGGAAAGACAATATGTACAAAGAAAAGAAAGGGAAGGAGGTAGAAGCTTCCCTGAAATGCGTAGGGGGAGGCCGATCAGAAACCCTGCGTTTATTAGAAAAAGCAGCAAAGGTAATGAGGAAAGGGCGAAAAAGATAAGTGAGGGGTGCCTCCCAGGAGGGCTTTGTTTATAGTCGTGTAGCTTGACTATTTTGGCGGGTTTATAATGTGGAGGAAAGTTATGGTTTCGCTAAAACCGATCACTGGGTCGCCCGCGATGTAAGACTTTAACCGATGACCGTTTACTTTAAAAGAGCCTTTGTCCGGGTGGGAGACGAGTACGGTTCCATAAGGAAAAACTTCTTCAACTAGGAAGGGACCGGACCATCTAGATTTTAATTTACTTGGAAAAAGCCTAAGACGTGAATTGTAAAGAAGGACAAGATCGCCCGGAGAAAATAATTTTTGGGACTTGATTTTTCGATCGTGATATAACTTAGAGCGCTCCTTATAGAATTTATTGCTCTCGTAAGCGTTCGCACGCCATTCATCGAGCTCGTTTAGTTGCAGTTTTCTATTCTGAGCGGTTAAGTTGGAGTCGAGGTTTAAGAGTTTTAAAGCCCAAAGTGCGTGATGTTCTAATTCTACGGGTAAATGACACGCTTTGCCGTAGACTAACCGGAACGGCATACATCCAATAGCGGTTTTGTATGCCGTCCGATACGCCCACAACGCATCGTCGAGTTTAACGGACCAATCTTTCCTATTTAGCGAAACGGTTTTTTCTAAAATTCGCTTAATCTCTCGATTTACTACCTCGACTTGGCCACTTGTTTGCGGGTGGTAGGGGGTGGCAAGCTTGTGCGTGACTCCGTATTTAGCTAACGTCTTAGCCATAAGAGCGTTACAGAAATGCGTTCCCCTATCACTAACAATTGCGCGAGGCGTGCCGAAGCGAGAAAATAATTTTTTAAGAAATGTAACGACGACTCGCGCATCATTGGTGGGGAGAGCTTGCGCTTCCGCCCACCTCGATACGTAGTCGACCGCCACTAAAATATACATATTTTTGAAAGACGGAGGTAGGGGGCCAACAAAATCTATGCCCCACAAATCGAAGACTTCGCACTCTAAAAACATGTTTTGGGGCATCTCGTCGCGACGAGAGATGTTACCCGACCGCTGACAGCTATCGCATGCGCGCACAAAATTATGCGCGTCTTTGAAGAGAGTGGGCCAAAAGTAGCCCGCCTCTAGCGCCTTCCGAGCGGTCCGGTTGGCTTGATAATGCCCACCAGCTGGACCCTTGTGGCAGTGCTTAAGAATTTGTAAGCACTCCACACCCGCAACGCATCGTCGAACCGCTTGGTCCGCGCAGATACGAAAAAGAAATGGGTCCTCCCAAAAGAAATTTTTCAAGTCAGAAAAGAATTTCTTCTTTTGATGACTGTAAAACTCTTTTGGAAGGACCCGCGCTACTAAGAAATTTGCAAAATCTGCGAACCAAGGCGAAGATGATGAAGATTTATTAATGGCAAGAAGGCGTTCCTCGGGGAATCATTCATTTATTTCAAATTCGACGAGCGCTTCCGCACCCGGATTTTCTAAACGGGAGAGGTGGTCCGCCGCTAGATTTTCCGCTCCCCGCTTATCTCGGATCTCCAAATCAAACTCTTGTAGGAGGAGAATCCATCGAAGAAGGCGGGGCTTCGCATCATTTTTAGCTAATAAATACTTAAGCGCGGAGTGATCGGTAAAAACGATAACTTTAGATAGCGTTATATACGAGCGAAACTTATCGAAAGCGAAAACGACGGCTAAGAGTTTCTTTTCTGTTGTCGTGTAATTTATTTGTGCGGAAGTGAGCATCTTGCTAGCGTAATAAATAGGATGAAAATGTTTTTCTACGCGTTGGCCAAGAACGGCACCTAAGGCAATATCACTAGCGTCGCACATTATTTCGAACGGAAGGGACCAATTAGGGGCCACTAAAATTGGTGAAGAGATAAGTTTTTATTTTATCAAATTAAAGGTGGACTCGCATTCGCTACTAAAGATGAAACGTGATTTCTTTTCCAAGAGGTGAGTTAGCGGCTTTGTTATTTTTGAAAAGTCTTGAATAAAGCGTCGATAAAAGCCCGCATGGCCTAAGAAACTCCTAATAGATTTTACGTTTGTTGGATGCGGAAGTTTTTCTATAATTTCTATCTTGGCCTTATCCACCTCTATCCCCTTAGACGAAATCATATGGCCGAGGACCAAACCTCCTCGAACCATAAAGTTGCATTTTTCCAAATTTAAAACAAGGCTTGTGTCCTCGCACCGTTGAAGGACACGATCTAAATTGTTAAGGCAATCGAGAAAAGAGCGTCCGAAAACAGAAAAGTCATCCATAAAGACTTCCATAATGTCTTCTACTAGCTCGCCAAAGATCGCTAGCATACATCTTTGGAATGTAGCTGGCGCGTTGCAGAGTCCAAATGACATTCTTCGATAGGCGAAGGTGCCAAACGGGCAAGTAAAAGTTATTTTCTCTTGATCATCGGGGGAAATGGGGATTTGGAAAAACCCCGATAAACCATCAAGAAAACAATAATACGGATGACCGGATAAACTCTCTAAAATCTGGTCTAGAAATGGCAGAGGGAAATGGTCCTTGCGGGTGGCGTCATTAAGTTTCCTATAGTCGATGCACACTCGCCAACCCGTAACAGTACGAGTTGGGACAAGCTCGTTATGCTCATTCGCCACTACGGTAAGACCGCCTTTCTTGGGCACGACATGCACGGGACTAACCCATGCACTGTCCGAAATAGGGTAGATAATCCCCGCATCTAATAACTTAATGATTTCGGCTTTAACGACGTCTTTCATGTTTGGGTTAAAACGACGCTGCGGCTGAATCGTTTTGCGGCAATTATCGTTTAGGAAAATCTTATGGGTGCAAAAGGAGGGGCTAATCCCCTTTAGGTCAGAGATTTGCCACGCAATTGTGTGGCGATGTTTAAATAAAACTTCCAATAGATCGGAAGTCTCCGAATCACTCAAGTCCGAAGAAATGATAACGGGGAGCGTATCACCTTTTCCCAAAAAAGCGTACTTGAGCGAGGCGGGTAAGGGTTTGAGGTCTAGGATGGGCGGTTCTTCTAGGGAGGTTTTAATGCCTATGTCTTTCTTACCAATTGGTTCGAAAGGCAAGTCTATAGACGTATCCTCATCGCAGTTGAAATTTTCGAGCGCATAAATATCGTCGTTTAAAAATACGGACTCAAAAATGGGAGAAGAACGATCTCCGAAAAAGATATCTAAAGAATAGCAGAAATCGTTGCTCGATGACAAATTGTCCATCAAGGGATTAATAGAGAAAGTAACTTGGTCATCGCCTACTCGGAGGAGAAGGCTACCATTACTAACATCTATTAGTGCGCAGGAGGTGGCGAGAAAAGGGCGACCGAGTATTATTGGTATCTCGGCGTCCTCCTCGATATCTAAGATGACGAAGTCTACCGGGAAGGTAAACTTGTCGACTCGGACAAGGACGTCCTCCACTACCCCGACAGGCAACTTAACCGAGCGATCCGCTAATTGGATGCGCATATTCGTAGGACTAGGAGTACCCAAACCTAAACGCGAAAAGAGCGAGAACGGCATCAGATTAATGCTAGCCCCTAAATCAGCTAAGGCGTACTTTACTAATATATCGCCAAAAAGGCACGGGATGGAAAACTGTCCCGGGTCGTTTTGTTTTGCGGGCAATTTATTAGTAAGGGCCGCCGAGCAGACAGCATTGAGAGATACATGCGAAATATCCTCTAATTTGCGTTTATTAGAAAGTAGTTCTTTTAAAAATTTCGCATATTTGGGCATTTGCGAGATAGCCTCGCAAAAAGGAACATTAATGTGAATTTGTTTTAATAATAAAATAAATTTTTCATATTGCGCGTCCTTACGCTCGTTATCTAACTTATGCGGATACGGAAGAGCCTTGTTTAAAATAATTTTTTCTTTTATAATAGGTAAAGGCGGCGTAAGCGAAGAAAGGGGAAGAGGGGTCGGAGGTGAAATATATACCTGAGGGTCGGTCCATTTTGGATCGACCACCTCCTTTCCGCTATGGAGGGTTATAGCGTTGGCGTTTTCCCGCAGATTGGGCTCCTTGTTTCCCGGCAGTGCCCCGAGCGCGCGCTCGGACATCATCCTCGCCAGCTGTCCAACCTGTTGTTCGAGTGTTTTTAGCGATCCGGTGATGTTCCGGATATTTGACTCGTTGGACGCAATATACTTCGAAAAATTTTCCTCCATCGGGGAGGGTTTCGGAAGAGGAGGGGGAGGAAGAAATCCGGGCGCATAAGAAATAGGGGGACGCTGAGCATTATTCGGGTTGCTCCACGAGAAGTTGGGGTGATTCCTCCAACCCGGATTATAGTTATTACTATAAGGGTTGTTGTTGTGGTTGAAGGGAGGATGACCCGAATTTCCCATGAAGTCCACGAACTCTTCAGCTACGCAGACATTAGGGGGAATAAAACAAGGCGGAGTGGAGGAGGCAGCAGACATCTCCGTCACCTGCTTTGTTAACCTTTCAACTTGAAGGGTCAAGAGAGCAGTGGCATCCACTTCAAAAAGACCAGCCGCCGGCTTTGGCCGTCCCCGCGGGACGTTCCATTGATAGGCATTCATAGCCATCTCTTCGAATAAAGCCTGGGCGGCCTCGGGGGTTTTGTTGTTAAGCGTACCCCCGGCAGCCGCGTCAATCATTTGACGCGTCTGAAAATTCAGCCCATTATAAAAAATTTGAACTTGCAACCACGTTGGCAGCGCGTGGTGCGGGCAGCGGCGGTGGAATTCCTTAAACCGTTCCCAAGTCTCGTATAGAGACTCAGGATCGTTCTGCACAAACGAAGAAATGTCCGCCCGCAACTTTGCAGTTTTTGCGGGCGGAAAGTACTTCGTTAGGAACCGTTCCGTCAACTCAGCCCACGTGGTGATACATTCTCGCGGGAGGGCATTCAACCACGCCTTGGCTTTGGACTTAAGGGAAAAAGGAAATAAGCGCAAACGAATGGCGTCATCAGTGACGCCATTGATCTTGAAGGTGTCGCATATCTCCAAGAAATTGGACAAGTGGACATTCGGGTCCTCATCCGGCAGTCCATCGAACTGCACGGCGTTTTGGACCATTTGAATGACACTTGACTTTATTTCAAAATTATTATTAGCCACTGCAGGGCAAACAATACTCGACCCAGAATCATCCAGGTTAGGCCGGGCGTAATAAGACATAGTACGCTCGGCCGCCGGGGGAAGGTTAGGCGCGGCCATAACTACAACAGTGGGTTCTCCGATAGATTCCTCGGGATCTAAAGAAGGATTTCGGCGATGAGATCGGATACGCGCAAGAGAGCGTTCGATCTCAGGGTCGAAGTCTAAATCTTCAGACTCTGAGGGTTGTCCTCGGGTCATACACCCAAACAAAAATAAAACAAAAATAAACTTTTTTTGTTGTTTTGTTTTGTTTTTAAAATAAAGTTTTTAGTTTTTTTTTATATAGAAAATAAGTAAAATTAATAGACTCCGGAATTCGAAATAGCAACTCGAAAAGAGATTCCCCGACAACGGCGCCAAAAACTTGATGGGCCCGCGAACAGACTCTTACTGTGGCTGGTTCGGTGAGTCGATCGCCGCGGGCTTGCTCGGGTAGGCAAGTGCACCTATCGCAAGTAGTACTCGATATTCGGGGGAATACCGAGGTTGTATTGTTCTCGGGGTCGCGTTGACTATTCTTACTCCTCCGGGAGGACTATTATTTTACTGAAAGTAAGGTGGATTTTTTTACTTAATAAAAGGAGGAAAAGCAAAGGAGCGAAAAAAAACGATTTAGAAAATATTCGATGAAGGGTTAACGCTCGGCATCGAATCGGATTAAGACTAAAACAGTTTTTAATAATAAAAAGACTTAGTTTTCAAATTAATAATAAGGCAACTTGGCCGTGGAGGTTCCACAAATGTGAGCTCACCTAGCTATATGGATATCGCTCACCTAAACGTTAAGACTATTCGACCGAACGTTAGTCCGACGAAGGATTCCTCTTAACGCCCGCTTTACGCTAAGAACCCCGCTATTGGGTGGGGAACCCAATCCGGTAGAATTACGCTTATCCTCTCTCGAGGGTATGCACGGAACTCTATTTACCCAGGGGTGATCGGTCCATATGCACGGCCTCTCGGCTAGCTAGCATATGGACTACGGAAATAGGGCCCACACATCGATATGTGGTCCTACGCGTCGTAAACCCGGGGTAAACCCTAAGTGCTTAAATTAAAATGAAAATAAAGAGCTTTAATTATTATAAATCATTTTAAATGTCCCAATGCTCTTCGATGCCGAGGCTAATAGAGATTAGCCACATATCGGTATGGGGACGGCTTATAATTTAGTGAGGCGCGAGCTCGAAATTAAACACTAAACATTTATAAGAAAGGGACACAAGAAAAATAACAACATTTAGAAAACTGAAAAATTAGCTAAAACAAGAACTCACGCACACTCCAAATTATAAATTAGAAAGGAACTAAGTTACACATAAAAAAGAAATTTGCATAATTCAAATTTGCGAGTCCCACTCAAACGAGTGGGGGCGGTAAATAAAGGCTGAAAATTGCAAGTCCTACTCAAACGAGTAGGACTGAAATGAAAGCGAGTCCTACTCAAATGAGTAGGAGAAAATAAATGCGATTACAGGGCTGAAAAGTCCGGTCATTTAACTCAAGTGAGTAGGCGAAAAAAATAAAGAAAGAAAAATTACAAGTCCTACTCGAACGAGTAGGACTGAAAATGAAAACGATGCGCCATTTAACTCTTAACGAGTAGGCGGAAATAAATACACACAGACACACACACTCCATAAGAAATTCAAGAAAGCAATAAAATTATACACCTACACTCACACACTCTACATAATTTGAATAAAGCATTAAAAGAAAGCAATTAAAAAGAAAGCATTAAAATTTAACACCTACACTCACACACTCTACACAATTTAAATCAAAGCATAAAAGTTATACACCTACACTCACACACACAAATAACGAAGAAAAATCAAAGTTACCTAAAAATTAAAACTTTAACTTTTTCATGCTTAGGTTTTGCCAAAAACAAATAAAAAGAGAAAATTTCAATTTTTAGAAGACAAAAGTTTTTCAAAACAAATTAAAAACCAAAGTTTTTGGAAAATTAAAATACCAACATTTTCATTCTTATGATGTTATGAAAGTGATAAAAAAGGTGAAAAAGAAGATGAAAAGAACAAAAGAGGTTTTACAATCCTAAAAGAAAACTAAGTAAAAAAGAACAAAATCATTTTTTAAATCTCTTTTATAAAATCATAAGAATGAAATCAAAATCCTAAGCATGAAGACAAGTTAAGGGAAAAAAGACATGGAAAGTAAATACATTACACTCATACACACACACACACCTTTCATAAATGAAGAACAAGTGAAGAACAAAGATAAAACCAAGGATAAAAAGGGAAAGAGGTGAGTCATCCAAATGAATTTTTCATGATAAATAGAGAGAGAAAATCTAACATTTTTATTAAAATTTTCAAACTATTACAAAGCTAAAAGATAAAGCAAAACAAAACATGAAATAAGAAGGGAGAAATCTCCTTACATAGCACTAGTATCCACGGATTAAGCCCACAAAAAGACACTAACTTTGCCCAAAAATCTGAACCCTTGGACCTTACAGAACTGGGCTATTTATATTAAAAAAAATTCTAAGTACACGGCCTCGGTCACGGGCGTGTAGGGGGGGCGTGACAGTACTATTCATGAAGGCGGCCGGCGATTGGACAGCAAAGTTGACTTCGGGCTGAGTTCGCAGCAGTCACGCCCCAGGTCACGGGCGTGACTCGGGGCGTGTCGGGGAGGTAGAACCGGGCGCGGGTTGCGTCAAATGTCCTCGGCAGCATCTTGTCGGTCCAGCTGGAAAGGTCACGCCCCATGTCACGGGCGTGACTATGGGCGTGACAGTTGGGGTCGACACTCGACGAATGTCGAGCGGAAAGTGTCGAGTCGAAATTGTTGAGCTGAAATTGGGTCACGCCCTCGGTCACGGGCGTGACACTGGGCGTGACTGTTGGTGTCGACACTCGACGATCGTCGAGCGGAATTCGTCGAGAGGAGAGGACATGGGCTTGGGTCACGCCCCGTGTCGGGTGACACGGGCGTGTCGCCAGGCGTGTCAAGCTTTAACTTCAGAAATTTTGTAATTTCACGGGAAATGCAATGTCACGGCCCGGTCACGGGCGTGACCAAAGTGTCACGGGCGTGTACTGCCCAATTTTGGCAGATTTAGGAATTTTTCTGCAAAATAAAATAAAACAAGTTAGGAGAAAATTTACAAGAATAAGAGCATTTTATTGAACAAAAATAAGAAAAAACGACGAAAATAAATGAAAATGACTAAATTAATGTGCATAAAAATACGCATATTTACAGTTCATCAGCTACACATATGTTACCATTTAATTGACAAAATTGAATATCTTGTGTGATACGTTGAAAGTATTGCACGAACGTAGGAGTTGGACGTAAATAGTAAATTCGAGTTTGTCTTTATTTCCGTGTCCGCGTACAAACCTACATTAATTTGGTATCGGATGGAGGTTCATGTCAATTTCCTAATTGTCACCCTCCTCCTTTTCTTAGGACGTCAACACGCACTTGTCTGCATGTTTATTTGTCAGAATTACAAAAAAATAAATTTTTTTGTCTGCTAATAGTGGACTACATTTTTTATTTTTCTGCAAAAAAAATCAATTTTTTTTTAAAATCTTCTTATTTATTATCATTAATAAAATCAAAAAAATATTTTTCTACCCTAGTTATTAAGTGGGAACAATTCCATCTATTGTAATTTCCTTGGGTCAGAACCACTGTTTGTTTGCATGCGCACTAGATTAGGCACGGAGTATTCCCCGTCTTCATCCCACATGGCGAACGAGCGAGATGGAGGCACGTTCCCGCATCGATTGATGATCTCCGCCAGGAGTTCACAGATCAGTTGACGGAGATTAAGGAGATGCTCCACGAATTAAGATTAAATCAAGCAGCTCCCCGTAATCAAGTCGCCAACCCACGTGATGAAAGGAATAACCATAACAATAACAATAATAATGATCATGAACCGCGTGCACCGTTTCACAATAACCAGACACCTTTTGAGTTTGATATTACTTGGGCGGTCTGACTCAAACCCCCATCAAATGATGGATTGGGTGAAACCCAAGTCCTCTTAGACTGGGATATGGAGATAGTGTGTTACTTCGAATGGTATAAGCTGACTGATGTTTATAAGGTGTGAGTTTCTAGGATGAAACTGTTGGGTAGAGCCAAAATTTTCTGGTTGAATGAGGAATTTCGTCTGGGTGCCATGAACGGTTTACCACCCATTGGTTGTGCAGGCATGAGGGCCATGAAGACAGACCAGTACGTCCTTGCGTATCATCGAACGCAGATGTTTGATGGTTTAGCTACCCATAAACAAGGAAATAGGTAGGTCTATGAGTACATGAGCCTTCTCAAGGGCATGATGGTCAGGTGTGATGTTAGGGAGATGTCAGAGATCACCCTCTCTAGGTTCCATAAGGGGTTAAACACCGACATTCATGGTAAACTTTTGTCTTATGGTCACACCGACCTAAACTCCACTTTCAATGCCAGCTTGGATATTGAGAAGCACATTGTCCTCAAGTCTAAGACTCGCTCTTTTCAGAAGGGAAAGTCCATCTTAGGACCACCCCCACCTCTACCTATAAGGATAAGGGTAAGTTCCGGTCCAATGACTCGAACTCAATTGTCTTGACTGCTAGGAATATTAGAAACCCAACGGTTGAGAGAGTTCCTGTAGGAAGGGCCAGCAAAATGAATGTTACTTGTTTTGCTTGTGGAATTCAGGGCCATTACGCTAGTGAGTGTTCTATCAAGCCCAAGCCCCTAGCCCTTTTAGATTCCTCGTCTGAGTCGGCCGATCTTCTATATGAGGCAGGAGAAGATTGCGAGTCGGAAGGAGTATCGAGCAATATAGACGATGATGCTAATATGATGGTCATCCAATGTATTCTGGCTACTCCACGTGTGTTAGATGACTGTAATATGACAAATATTTTTTCATTAAATTTTAAAAGTGGAGAGAAGTGGTGTAAGTTGATCATTGATAGTGGAAGTTGTATGAATGTGACATCTGAAAATGCGGTGTCCTGAATGTTATTAGTTACTGAGCCGCACCCTCACCCTTATAAGGTGACATGGGTAAATAAGACATCCCTCCCGGTTTCGAAGCGTTGTTTGGTTCCCCTTACCATCAAGGCTTACTCTGAAAAGGTTTGGTGTGACGTCATCCTCATGGATGCATGTCAAGTTTTACTAGGACGCCGATGACTTTATGACCATTATGTTACTCATTTAGGGCGAGCCAACACATATGAGTTCAAGTTTAATGGCAAGACCATTTTCTTAAAACCTACTCTGCCTAAGGATCCGTCGGTCTCTTCTAAACATGCGATTGTTCTTGTAGAGAAGAAAACGTTAAGCTTGATAGGTAAGAAGGAGTTTGAGCGCGTGACCTTTATAGACGGTGTCATGTATGCGTTAGTATGTTTACAAGTTAAGGAAGATAGCTCGTCTTTTGCAAACTTACACCTAGCATTGAAGACCCTTTTAGAGGAATTTAAGGATGTCTACCCAGATGATTTACCGTCTAAGTTACCCCCCATGCGAGAAATTCAACACGAGATTGATTTCGTTCTGGGTTCCTCGTTGCCCAACCTTCCCCATTATCGACTTAACCCATCTGCACACCTTGAATTGCAAAATTTAATTTCGGATTTGCTAAGTAAGTGGTTCATCCGTCATGGTAAGAGTCCTTGTGCCATACCCGCATTATTGAATCCTAAGAAAGATGGTTCTTGGAGGATGTGTGTAGATTATAGGGCCATTAGTAAAATAACAGTTAAGTATATGTTTCCCATCCCTTGTTTGGATGACTTATTGGACATGTTTGCCGATCCATGATTTTTTCTAAATTAGATCTTAAGAGTGTATAGCATCAAATCAGGATTAGGTAGGGAGACAAGTGGAAGACGACATCTAAATCAAAGAACGGACTATATGTGTGGTTGTTGCTCGGGGAAGGGCTCATGAATGGCCCGAGTACATTTTCGATGTGGATGATTTTAGTGTTCCAGCCTTACTTAGGAAAATTTGTAGTTATATATTTTGATGATATCCTAGTCTTTAGCGCCTCTCCGAACGATCATGAGTCATACTTAAGGACAGTACTTTCCACGTTGTGAAAGGAAAAGTTATTTGTTAATCTTAAAAATGTACGTTCAATGTTCCATCTATGGAGTTCTTTGGATATATTGAGAGTTCGGAGGGCATACATGTTGATCCTAAGAAGGTCCAGGCCATTAAGGATTGTCCAGAACTAACCAATATACGGGATGTTCGTAGTATTCATGGCCTAGATGCGTTTTACCGTCGATTTATCCGGGATTTTAGTAGTATCATGGCACCAATCACAGAGTGCATGAAGAAGGGAGATTTCGCGTCGACCAAATCGTCCGCTAAGGTGTTTGAAACAATTAAATCCCGAATGTCAGAAGCTCCTCTATTACGATTACCGTATTTTAATCAGGTTTTTAAATTGTCATGTGATGCATCTGGAGTCGTTATTGGCGGTGTATTGAGTTAAGAGGGTCATCCTATTTGGTACTTTAGTGAGAAGATTGTTGGGCCGAAATTAAATTATTCTAATTATGACATGAGTTTTATGTGGTTATTCAATGCCTACAACATTGGCGACTTTATTTAATCTCTAAGGAGTTTGTTATCCTATCCGATCACGTGGCTTTAAGGTTTATTAATTCCCAAAATAAGGTCAGCCCAAGGCATGCTAAATGGGTCTCCAATCTTCAGGAGTACACCTTTATAATAAAACATCTTAAGGGAACTCTAAATCATGTGGCGGACGCTCTTAGTCGTGTCTCGTTATTATTGTCTACTCTAGAGGTGAAAGTGATTGGGTTCGATGGGATTAAGGATGAGTACGTTCATTCCCCAGATTTCAAGGAAATTTATTATTCCACTCAAAATAGCTCTCCCACATCCATTTCCATATATTATATTCTGGACGGGTATTTATTTAAGCATTTGATGTTGTGTATTCCTCGTTCTTTCATATGACATTTCATTGTGTGGGAATTACATAGCGGTGGTTTAGGTGGTCATTTCGGGCGTGACAAGACCATTATGTTAGTAGAAGATAAGTTCCACTGGCCCGGTCTTAAGTGAATTGTTCATAAAATTGTGGGAAGTTGTTGCGTGTGTCAATTAGCTAAGGGTAGTAAAACGAACGCGGTACTTTATACCCCTCTTCTGATTCCTTCCATTCCCTGGGAAGATGTTAGTATGGATTTTATTCTTGGCCTACCTGTCACGTTTACACATCATGATTCCATTCTGGTGGTAGTAGATTGGTTTTCTAAAATGGCCTACGTTATTGCGTTTAACAAGACCAACGATGTGTCACATATAGCGAAATTATTCTTTAAGGAAGTTGTTGGGCATCAGGGTGTTACAAAAACTATAGTGACCGATAGGGACGTGAAATTTACTAGTTATTTTTGGAAGACCCCATGGAGGATTATGGGCACCAAACTTTTGTTTTCTTCGGCCTACCATCCATAGATGGATGGGCAAACGGAAATGGTAAACAAAAGTTTGGGTAGTTTGCTATGTTGTCTTGTGGGTGACCACAAGAGTACGTAGGACGTAATCCTTCCCCATGCTCAGTTAGCGTACAATAATTCAAAGAATAGGACCCCGGGTTTATCACCAAATGAAATCGTGCACGGTTATAAAGCACCAGTGCCACTTGACTTGACTCTGTTACCGGCATCTTATAAGTCAAGTCAATTTGCACAAGATTTTACCTCTCATGTTCACAATTTACATAAGCACATTAATGAGGCGCTAACCACACAATATGCATCTTATCAATCTCATGCTAACTTACATAAGAGAGCGTTTCACTTTAAGGTTGGCTATTTTGTTTTGGTGTGTCTCGTCCCTGAACGGATGCCTTCGGGCACTATAAAAATGTTGGCGAATCGGCGAGCTAGACCTTTTCGAATTTTAAAGAAAATAGGAGAAAATGCAAATCTTTTGAAGTTACCCACTGATTGGTGAATTTCCCCTATTTTCAATGTTTTTGATTTAACGCCATATGTCTGTCCACCAGTTGAATTATTTTCCTGTCTGTTTGGGTACAATGAGTTTTCTAATGGGTTGGGTGGTGACATTGTGCATGGATCTCTCTCTCCAGCGGTCTCCACTGGAGGTACGTTGAATGTTGATGTAGAAACTTTTTCTCCTTCTTTGACTAATGTTTTCCCAAGGTTCCCAAGGACCACCTTTTTGCATGACAGGATCCTCAAAGATGAAGTGCTCTCCTCCCCAAGTGGTGATGTTCGCTGCTACTTAATTCGATGGCGTGGTCATCCGACCTCCGATGACTCTTGGCTTCTTGAATCAGAGGTGGCTCTCTTGGATGATGCTCTTCTATGCCGGTACGTACATACCAACTCATCGGTGATGAGTTCTTTTGAGCGGGTGAAGATTGATGGCGACGGCGACTCCCCACATGTTGAAGATGATGATGGTATGCTTGCGGCCGATCTTTCTCCGTCTCCAACCAAAGACTTGCGGCACCATGGTGGCCTTGTGGAGCGACGCTACAACCTCCTCCATCGGCGTAAGATGGCCAATTAAATTTATTTAAATATCTTTGTTATTTTATTTGAACTTTTATTTTATTTTTCATAATGTTAAAACTTACGTGGGTACGTGTTGTATTTTTATTTGGGATGCATGTAGCCAAACCATATTGTAAGCCTATATAAGTCCTTACTATTGTTAAATTTATTAAGTTGAATGTGAAATTGAAACCCTAATCTTCTTTGAAAAATTTCCTTCGTCCTTCCTCCTTGCAAAATTCGGCCAAGCCTTTTCTCCCTCTCTCCAAAACTGCCAGCCTCCTCCTCTCATCCTTCTTAGCCGCCGGCCCTCTTTCTCACATCCCTTGCAACAATCGGCCACCCTCCTCCCTCTTTCTAGAACCGCAAGCCTCCTCTTCTCCACCAACAAAACCGACAACCCTCCCAAAACCCCAAAACAAAATCGAGCAAACCCCTATTCCTCCAAACCCGAGCAGCCTCAACTCCTGACCAACCCGACAGCCCACCTATTTGTGGAACCCGACCAAGGCACCTCTCAACGTGGTTCTGGTAATCGGTGCAACTCCGATGGATCCGGTGACCAGTGATCCAAGTCTTGGTGAATATAAATCTCTGAGAGGGGTAACGAAAAGTTCTACTTTCTTAGAGTGATTTTATTTTCCCTCTAGATAATATTTTGTGGTGGAATACTTTGGCGTTGATTTTTGATAGCATTGAAATAGTCGTGGTTTTCTTCAATCGATTTGTTGTCTATCTTAATTTGTTTATTTTTGAGAGAATTGGTGGACCTCATTTTCTTTTTGTTTGTAGAGATCTATCGTTTCCGAATCTTAATTTTTTAGTGCATCTCTTTTGGTACAACAACTGCTCGATCAGACTGGGTGGGACAGTTTAGCCAGAGAGAATATCAACCTATATCCTTTGTTCGATCTTAAACGATTTGCCTACAAGTACGTTAGCATTTAATTGATAAAATTGAATATCGTGTGCGCTACGTTGAAAGTATTGTGTGAACGTAGGAATTGGGCGTAGAGAGTAAAGTCGAGTTTGTCTGTATTTCCGTGTCCGCGTACAAGCCTGCATCAGTTAGAATTCCTGTGTGATTATGATTTTACATTGAACTGCCACCCTAGGAAAGCAAACTTCGTAGCAGATGCATTGAGCAGAAAAGTACCAGAGTCGAGTCCTAAGTCTCATAAGAAGAGAATGGAATTGGCTCGAGTGCTCGAGGAGATAGAGATAATTGTACAAACCTGTGTTCACCGAGTGGGTACAACAGGCCAGACGAGCGGACCAATGCCTCCTGCCCGTACCAGAACATCATACGGGCAAACACAGAATGGTAACCTTGCTTCCGCAAAAGCTAGGCGGGCGAGCTACGCTAGCCGGCTCAACCAGCCCCCGTCAGCCCGTGGTCCGTCGAACCGGATCGGCTTTTTTCTAGATCGAGCTCGGCAGAGCTCGCCATTCGTCGAGCAGGGCTCAGCGCTCGTCGAACGGAGCTCGTCGTTCGTCAAGTAGTGCTCGACACTCGTCGAACGGAACTAGTCATTCGTCGAGCAGGGCTCGACACTCGTCGAACGGAGCTCACTGTTGGTCGAGTGGGTCCCGACATTCTTCGTATTGACCTCATGAGTTAGAATCCTTGATTCGTCGATCAAGCCTCATCGAGCTCAAGTCTTCTAGAATTCCTTCTGTATAAATAATCCCAGACCGCCCCGAGCGAGTGAAGGTATCAGAGGGCTACTCGCCCAGCTATCTTATGAGACTTCGTCCAGACTTTACCCTCGCTGATGACCTTATAGATTTGGCGTTGAGTGATGTTGCTCCACTCAATGCTCTCAGCGCCCTTCTGGCTTTGGCGTTGGTGACGTCGCTCCACTCAATTCTTTCGGCGCCCTTCTATCTTTAGCGTTGAGTGGCGTTGCTCCACTCAACTCTCTCGGGGGCCTTCTGGCTTTGGCGTTGAGTGACGTCACTCAACTTAATGCTCTCGGTGCCATTATAGCTTTGGCGTTGAGTGACGTCGCTCCACTCAACGCTCTCGATTCCCTTCTGGCTTTGGCATTGTGTGATGGTGCTCCACTCGCCCAGTCTCCTATGAGGTGTTTTTCTTTACCATTTTACCCTCGCCAGGGGTGCGAATAGATTAATAGAACCGCGGAGTTATGCTGTTAGCAGGCCAAGTTGGGATATATATATATATATTTAAGATAGCAGAGGTTGGCTATTGGCAGGTCGTTTTCAAAAATCTATAAATAAGACCCAAGGGGGACTTCAAAAGGCACACTTATCAGTATTCAGATCTTCTTGCGCTTTCTGAGGTAGCCTTAGCTCGGCCTTTGGCTAAGGAGGGGAAGCGCTTTAAGAACTACTGGGTGTGTAGTGGGACCTCCACGCTGAGCCCTTGGGTCAGTTTCCATTTCTTTTTGTTATTTGTCTTGCGGGAGAGAAGTAGCGGCGCAATCACCCCTTCCCCGAGGGTGAACTCCACGAGAAACCGAGTTTTCGGTTTCAACATTTTGGTGCGGTGAGCGTGGAGAGTGGTCAGCACAGAAAATCGTCAACAGGCTAGATGACAAGAGGAGAAGGAAAAGGCACAGACATGTCCGACTCCCCTCCCCCGCCACCTCTGGCCACGGTGGGAATGTTCGAAGTCTTCAGGCAGGAGGTATTGAGCCTCGTCAAGTTCGCACTTGGAGAGCGGGCCGAGTGCTCCACTCTAGCTGTCCTAATCGCTGCCACCCCGTCTCTGGGCGAGGATGCCCCCGGCATGCGAGCTGGGAAGGATGTCGCCGAAGAAGAAATGGGATACAAGCTCCCCGGGCACGTGCCCTTCCCCGGCTCGGCAAGCGGAGGCATGTTCGGCAAGATGGGGGAGCGAGATCCTTCAGCTCGCCCAGCAGTGGGATGAAACCCATTCAGCGAGCTGGTTTCCTCCGCCCCAGTTCTGGAAGGGTTCAGGGAACTCGAAATATCTTACTACACCGGGAAGGGAGACCCGGTTCAGCACGTCCAGTGGTTTGAGGACGTGGTTTCAATCAGACAGATGTCGGATGGCTTCAAGTGCCGGCTCTTCGCCATCACCCTCAAAGAGAAGATGAGGGAGTGGTTCCACCGGCTACCAGCCAGCTCCATTTACTGCTTCGAAGACCTACGCCGGGGGTTCATGTTTAGGTTCACCACCTCCAATATGAGGAAGAAGGAGTCAGAGTCCCTGTTCCACATCAAGTAGGAGGTGAATGAGACTTTGGGGAGTTACGTGGATCGGTTTTATGAAGAGGTAACCCAAGTCCAGGAGATTCCAGGCCATAGCCTAATGATGGCCTTCACCCTAGGGCTGTAATAGGGAATCTTTAAAATGAAGCTAAAGAGAATACTACCCCTCTCCTACGAAGAGCTGATGGAGAGGGCGACAAGGGAGGTCGACGGGGAGGCATCGAATCCGGAGTTTTCCCGGAAGCTGGCCAAGTGGACCACATAAGAGGAGAAGGTGCCGAGAGGCGGCACGGGGCAGGAGGAAAGGAGAGCCGAACCCCGGGAGAGGAATAGTGGTAACTTCTAGGGCAACTGCAGCATAGGTGGGTCCGTCAGGAGCCGGACCGTCAGTTGGGCTGGAGGCCCGAGTGGCAAGATCATGGGCCACAGAGAGGTTACCATGGAAGGGACCACCACCAAGGGGGCCAGGATCAGTTCCACCCCCCAGGTTTGAGGCAAGCACATAGACCTCACCCCCCCCCCCCCCCCGATCAAAATTAGGATATGACCATAGCCATGGGGGAGAGGAGGAGAGCGATGCGAAGGAGGAGGAGCGAAGTCAGGGTGGAGTTACCCTACTGCAATTTACACAAAGAGGAAGGGCATATCACGACCACGTGCCCGGAGTTCCTCGAGATAAGAGGAAACAGGGAGCAGTATCGGCAGTAGGGCCGCCAGGAGGTGAGGATTGAGAAGGTCCTACCTTGGGCGGAGGAGAATAGATATGAAGACCAGACAGACATTGGGACCCGGGGATGGATCATAGTGATCCACGGTGGGGTGGAGGGGTGGGGGTTGAGGCCTCCCGTAAGGTGAGCCTCCACACCATGTACCATCGGAGTGTTGGCTCCACATCCCAGTCCCCAAACCCAAAAGAGAAAATCACCTTCTCGGGGAAGGATATGCCGGATCATGAGGATCCCTTTTGCGATGCGCTGGTCATCCAGACAGACATCAATAATTTCACTGTCTCTTGGATCCTCATTGACAATGGGAGCTCCGTCAATGTCATCTTCAAAAATGTGTTTGATGCGATGAAGGTGGAGGCAAAGAGGGTGCTGGCCTTAGATGGCTCCCTATTTGGATTTTCAGGGGAGAGGAAGGAAGTAGAAGGAGGAGTGGGGATCCACGTTACCCTAGGGGGTAGTCACGGAACCGCAAGTTTTCCATCATGGATGCCCCCAGTAGCTACAATGCCATCTTTGGGCGGCCCACCATCAGCGCCTTCCGCTGTGTCCCCTCGTCCTTCCACCAATGCCAGAAGTTCAATGCCGAGGGGGTCCAGGTCCGTGTTCGGGGTGATCCAAAAGTGGCGAAGGAGTGTTACGTCACCGCCATGAACTCTATCTCCTGGCAGGAAGGGGATGAGGAGATGGAGCGGATAATGAAGGAGGCAGAACATGAGGCAGGACGAGAGGAGATGGAGGTGGAGAGCTACACCGAGGTAGATATGGCAGGAGGAGACCAGGAAGAGTTGGCCGAGGTGATGGCCATGAAAGAAGGGGCAGCTGAGGAAGTTCTTGTCCCGGAGGAGAGGGACGTCAGAAAATGGGAGGAGAAGTAGAGTCTGGAGGCTACGGAAGAGGCGGTGGAGATGGATATTCTGACCCATGGAGGCAAGGTGGAGAAGATTCGCATCAGCGGGGGGCTGGCCCCAGAAGCCCAGGGCAGGATGCTGACATGCATCCAAAAGAATGCGGACTTCTTCGCATGTAGCGCAGCGGAGATTTCGGGGATTGACGCAGACATTGCCTGTCATAGCCTCAAACTGGACCCAAGAGCTCGCCCCATCCAGCAGAAGAAGAGGTCCACAGTGGACAAGCTGGTCGATCCCATCAGGGAGGAGGTGGCCAAAATCCTCAAGGCCGGCTTTGTATCCAAAATACAATACCCTGGCTGGGTCTCCAATGTTGTAATGTTTAAAAAAGTAGACAGTCGGAGGCGTATGTGTGTTGATTTTTCTTTGCTTAATAAATCATGCCCTAAGGACTGTTATCCCATACCTCAGATCGACGCACTGGTTGACTCAGCCATCGATTTTACTGTAATGAGCTTCTTAGGTGCATTTTCAGGTTATCAGTAGATTAGGATGCATCCCCCGGATATCAAAGATGTATCATTCATCATGGGGGATGGGTGCTACTGCCATAAAATGATGCCCTTTAGGCTAAAGAATGCAGGAGCTACTTACCAAAAGATGATGCACAGGGTCTTCCGGGAGCAGAGGGGGAGGAACTTGGAGGTGTAAGTAGATGACCTTTTGATCAAGAGTCAAGACGTGGACTCTTACATCCGGGACCTAGAGGAAACCTTCAGCACCCTGTGCAAATATAAGATGCGGCTGAATCCCCTGAAGTGCGTTTTCGGGGCCAGTAGGGAGAAGTTCTTGGAGCATCTCCTCACCCCCGCAGGGGTCGAGCCAAATCCTGATAAGGTTAAAGCCATCAAGAAGCTGGGATCACCGCAGAACGTTAAAGGGGTGCAGCGGTTGACCGGAAAGCTAGCAGTATTGAGCAGGTTCTCTCCCGGGCCGGGGAGAAATGCTCCCCCTTCTTCAAGACGTTGAGGGGGGGGGGGCAGAAGTTCGAGTGGACAAAGGATTATGAGGAGGCATTCCAGGCCCTAAAGAGGCAGTTGACCCAGGCTCCGCTGCTCCAAGGGACGAAGGAAGGGAAAGACCTGTAATTGTATCTCGGGGTCGGAGCGGAGGCCTTAAGCTCCGTCCTGGTTTGTGAAGAGGGGAAGAGGCAGCTCCCCATATACTATGTGAGTTGGGTTCTGAGGAAAGCCGAGCTTCGATACCCCATCTTGGAAAAAATGGCCTTTGTTGTGGTCATCTCACTCCGGAGGCTCCGACCCTACTTCCAGGCACACTCCATCCGATTGGTGACTACCCATCCATTCCGCAACATCTTCGAGGAGATGGAGCATTCGGACCAGCTAGATAAGTGGTCGGTGGAACTGAGTGAGTTCGACATCTCCTTCATCCACCACCTCTCGATCAAGGCCGAGGCAATGGCCGACTTTTTGGCTGACTACGTGGTCGAGATGTCGGAGGAGAACCTCACTCGGCCGACTGCGTGGAAGTTGACGGTAGATGGTGCTTTGAGGAGGCATTCCCTGGGGGTGGGAGTAATCTTGGAAAGCCCACAGGGGACAAGATTTGAGCAAACGGTGGTGGTGCAAATTCCGATCACTAACAACCAGACCGAGTATGAGGCCGTAATAGCAGGGCTGCGCCTAGCCAGGGAGTTGGGGTTGCTCGATGTGGAGGTACTCACTAACTCCATGGTGGTAGCTTCCCAGATCAATGGGGGTTTGAGGCGAGAGAGCCTACCCTTCGGCTATACTTAGCAAAAGTGAAAGGGGTCATCAGAACGTTTCAGACCTTCTCCATCCGACACGGGCCTAGAGAAGAGAACGAGCCGGTCGATCAGCTGGCAAAGCACGGTCCCGGGTGGGGGGTACCATCACTGATCTCTTTCGCCCTTCCATCAAAGAGGGGGAGCTGATGGAAGTGGATCAACACCCCTCATGGATGGACCCGTTCACGACTTTCATTTCCACAGAGGAGTATCAAGTGGGTTGGACAAGAAGAAGTTCAGGTACAAGTTGGCATACTATCTCCTTCGGGACGGGCAGTTGTATCGAAACTCTCTCAGGGATACTGGCATATTGCGTGGCAGAAAGGGAAGTGCAAAGGATATTGGAAGAAGTCCACTCCGGGGAGTGTGGGAGTCACTCCGGGAGCCGAGCCCTAGAAGGGAGGATTGTCAGACAAGGATACATCTGGCCTACCCTTGGCCACAACGATGCGGAATTCACAATGAGGTACCACAAATGCAAGTTATTTGCCCCCTCCAACTACAACCAGCCCAGCGCATCATGGGCATCACTGCCCCTGGCCCTTTGCGATTTGGGGAATGCATTTGGTCGAACCGTTCCCCCTGGCCAGCGGGTAGAGGAGGATCCTGTTGGTGTTGATAAATTATTTTTCCAAATGGCTAGAGGTGAAGGCGCTGGACAAGGTGACCTCCCAAGTTATCAGGAATTTTGTTTGGGGGGAGATCATCTGCCTCCATGGCCTCCCCCAGGCCATTGTCACAGACAACAGGCCTCAGTTCTCCAGCGCAGAATTCATCAGCTTCTGCAAACAGCTCTGAATGGACCTCAGATTTACCTCGGTCAACCACCCCAGAAGCAACGGGCAGGTGGAGGCGGCAAACAAGATTATTGTGAACCTCTAGAAGAAGAAGGTTGAAAACCTGAGGGGGAGCTTGGTGGAGCAGCTTACCTTGCTCCTCTAGGCCCTGAGGACGACCCCCCAATACAGCCATAAGGGAGACCCCCTTCAAACTCTCCCATGGATATGAGGCGGTACTCCCCATAGAATTTGAAGTCTAGAAACCCCTGGTGGTCACAGCGTAGGATGGCAGGGAGGAATGGTCAGCTGAAAATGGGGAGGAGCTACGACCCCCCTTGATATGGTGGAGGAGCTGTGTGAACTCTCCGCCATCCGACAGGAGGAGGTGAATAGGAGGATGACCAAGTACTTTGACAAGCATGTCAAAATCAAGAAATTTGCGGAAGGAGACTTGGTCTTGAAGAAGGTAGATGTCGCGGGAAGGTCAGTAGCCGTGGGAAAGCTCAACCCCAACTGGGAGGGTCCATACATTGTAAAAGAGGACTTGAAATCAGGAGGGTATCACGTCCGAAATGTGGAGGGCGAGGCCCTGACTCTCACCTGGAGTGGTGATGACTTGAAGAGCTTTTATGCTTAAAATGTGTATGAGGCCCCCCTTGTTTCTTAATAAAGCTTTCTTATATATCGAGTCTTGTCTTGATTCAACCCAGGCCCCGAGCAGATCCCACTATCAGGCTCTCACCTAGCGGGCTGAGTTGTATTTCACTCGATGGTGTCTACCCGGACCTCGAGCAGATCCCGATGCCAGGCTCTCACCTAGCTGACATGGATGGATGTCACTCAATGGTGTCTACCCGAACCCCGAGCAAATCCCGCTGTAATGCTCTCACCAAGCTAACAGGGCTGGATATCACTCGATGGTGTCTACCCGGACCCTGAGCAGATCCTGCTGCTAGGCTCTCACCTATCTAGCAGGGCTAGATGTTAGTCGATGGTGTCAACCCGGACCCCGAGCAGATCTCATTGCCAGGCTCTCACCTTGCTGGCTGTTGGAACCAGCTTTCCGGTCCCTCCTAAAGTTCGAAACAGGATGCAGCCCACACTTACTCTCCCTGTGCTACCCTCCTGACGAGAGTCGGAGACCTGAAAACAGACCGAGGGGGCTCAGCTCGGAGGTCCCACCTCTTTCCCGGAAGAACTGAAGATCTTCCCCTCCCTAGCCAGTGCTGAGCTAGGTGCCTGTGAGGAAGATAGTGGAAAGGTTCAACAACCTTCTCAGGCACCTCTACCGGTCTATTTATAGGCCGGACTGGGTCTGCTAACAGCCAAACTCCGCTGTTCTGGAGAGCTATACGCATACCTCTAGGGGTAGACATGTAAAATTACCTGAGGCATAAAGGTAAAATCCCCCCTTGGGGGTAAAAAGGTAAAGACATCTCTTCACATGTGGCGAGTGGGGAAACAACTGACGGGCGAGATGACCACCCTATCCGTCTCGCCGGCCTCTCGCCCGGTGGGCCATCTCGCACCCCTAGGAGGTCTCGCCTACTATGAGGTCTCGCCTACTTTTGGGGGCTGTCCATACCTCTCGCCTCTTGCAGGTGGGCCTCCTCCCATCTCGCGAGTCCTCATTCCTTGCTTGCTGGGTCACCTCTTACGAGCCCAAGGTTGTACACAATCCCCGCTCTTTTCGAGGTTGCCCTAACCTCGGAAAGATAGTGCAACCGTGGCTTGCGATGCCAGGATTCCTTTATGAGAATCTTTGGTGGGCCCCTCCACCCCCTATGGGGCCTATAAATATGAGATCCCAGTCTTCATTTGGGACCCTTTAGCCCATTTCTTCCTCCTTCAGAATGTCTCACATCCAAAGCTTCCGCGAGAGCCTCGCGATGGTGCGAAGGCGAAATAAAACTGACACAGACGCTCTATTACCGGACCTGGGGAGCACTCCTCCCTTGGCCTCTCCGCACTCTCGCCTAAAAAATATGAAAGCCGACTGCCCCCCTCTCTCGGCGGGCGCAACCTCCTCTGGCCCTTCAACAGACAACCCATTCGCTTCTTCCGGAGAGAAGCAGGTAATCTCATTACTCTTTCCCTTCTTTGGTCTCGCCTGCTGACTACGCTTTTTCAGGGAAGTTTCGCTGATTCACCTGTGCCCGCCAATCCTCCTGATAATATAAACCCAGCTCATCAGCGTAATGACTCGCCCGAGGCGTCCTCCCCACCCCTCTCGCAGAGAGAAAACCTCTCGCGAGTTGTGGGGAACCCTCGCATCCCCAGTAAGATCTTCTCGCTTCTCGTATTTCCTTCGATTCGCCTTCTTTTACCCAATTCACGTGAGCTCGTCCTTGCTTATGATTTCTCGCCTTCTATACAGGTATCCAATTTTATTCTGATACTGAAGACGCTCCGGCATCTCCTCCCCTATCGCCCCTTCCACGCCCTAACAAGATCGAGGATTACTTGGGCGATCCCATGGATACTCTAGAGCTGAAGAGGAGGATGGCTAGGATGTTCCGGAAGTACACGCACATAATCCGCGAGATGGAGCTGGAAAGCAGGCCTCCTACCGACGTATGGACTGGCTAGAGACAGAGTGCCACCGCCTTGCTGCCGAAAGGGAAGTTGATGGCGTAATGGACGGGATGGACCCCCAGGCTATACTGAACGAGACGGACGAACACCTCCGTCTCATGCACCGCGGCGTGGTCGCTACTCGCGCCTTTCATCTTCCTGGCTGCCCTCCCTTGGCAGGAGGCCAGGATGGTCGCTGGAAGTGGATCAGAAACTTAGCTGCCATGGGTTTGTCTCGCCTTATCGCTAATGATTTAACTTTTAAATTACTGATGCATTTTATAAAAACCCTGGGCGAGATTCCCCTTCTGCGGGATGAAATATTTTATTATTTTGGTATAGTATCTATCATATCACGCTGTTTTTCATCATTACCCTGATTGGCCCTCTTTTCTTTTCAATAATGATGATTTTTATCTCAAAAAGACCGCTGCGGCGCCCCCGTCCCTTGGGTTCTAGAGAGAGAGGAAGAGAGAGAGAGAGAGAGAGAGAGAGAGAGAGAGAGAGACGAAGCATCGGGGTGCCTCTTCGTTTCCCGCCACTTTACTTTCCCGCTTAATTCTCTCTCCCCTTATTCCTTATAAATATCTCAAACCCAGGCATTCCTCTGCTTTTGTTACCCTAAGCCGTCTCTCTCAGTTTGCGGCTCACGTCTCTCTCCTCTTCCTCACCCATCTCGCGTCACGTTCTCTTTGAGCCGTTCTCTTCCCCTTTTTATTGTCTTCTCGCTTGCCATGGGAAAGAAGAAGATGGAAGAAGGCGAGGGGCACATCCGCTGCGGAAAGCGGTTCGTGGACCACGACTTCCCTCTCGGCAGACTGCCAGAGGAAGAATACGCTCGTTTCGCCAGCGAGTATCTCGTCGACGGTTATCTATCTCGCCCGCCCAAAGTTGGCGAATGTATTAACACCTTCTATCCCAATGAACTGGCTTTCCCCGTCTCGCACTTCGAGGTGGGGCTGTGGCTTCCCCTTTGGCCGGAGGTCAAGTTAGTTCTTAAGTACTTTGGTGTCGTCCCGGCCCAATTCAACCCCAACGCCATGTCCATGCTGATTGCTTTCGCCTGCTACCTGCGGCGAGAGCGCATTGAATTTAGTTTGACGGCCTTCTGCAAGCTGTTCGTCTACCGCGCAAAGCACGACGACGTCTCTTATTTCACAGGCCAGGGCCTGAAGGTGTGCGAGACGCCGAATAAAAACCACCACTGGCTAACTCGCTTCATCTTCATCCGCGGGGACCTGGGAGGTATTCCTCTCTCCCCCGTGTCTCCTGCCGAATGCTATTATGACACTCCCAAGGTGGGGGGTGTCGAGAAAGATCTCTGCGATTTCTTCGCATGAAAGAATTTCGAGGTCCAATACCTTAGGCGAGACCTCGACTCGCTTCCAGCCATCTTCCCCGCGAAGGTACACTTCTATTTCCCTCTTTATCCTTGTAAATTTTCATTCCCCGCTGACTGTCACCTTATCTAGGAGAGAGAACCGTCCCTGTCCATCCCCCATATCAAAGTAACCGAGCTCTCGCCTTAGCGAGTATGGCGGCGGAGGCTGCGAAAGACACGCTGACACCCACCCCCAAGAAGAGGCCCGTGGGCGAGGGCACTTCTCAGCATATCCCCAAGAAGAAGGTGAAAAAGTCTGTGTCCTTTAAAAAGGAAAAATCTGCCAAAGAAAGGAGAGAGCCCGCGGGATCCCTGTCCCCCATCTCTTTGTCATCTCCGTCGCCTCCCCGACTGCCCGTCTCGCCTATCCGCGAGACTTTCTCTTCAGAGCCAGCTGCCCCTAGCAATGTTCAGCCTTCTAAGCCCCGTCCCGGCAAGACTGGTTCCTCAAGTTGCCCGTCTCCCGCCTCGCACCCCAATTACAACATGGGGCCTGTGACCGATGATGATGCCGGCGAGCCGGTCCTTTTATGGGACAAGGACGCTAACCGCGTGTCGGTGTCCACTCTCCTTCCTTCCTGGAAAGAGCAGGAACCCCCCACCAGTCACGCCTTCTCCTAGGGGTTTGGGCTGTATGGTGGCCTTGGCTCCGAGCCCCCAGATAATGAGGCATCGCGGGATCTCATTTTGAAAAGTGTCCACTCTCAGTTTCGCTCCCTGGAGCTCGCACACCGAGTCTCGCGCCGCCTCGTTTTCAACAACAGGAAGTGGAAGGAGGCGGACGACGGTCTCACTGCGGAGCGGGAGAAATCCATCGACCTGGAGAAGCGATTGGTTGTTGACGACAACCTCCTCGCGCAGAGCCAAGGTGGCGTGGTAAGTTTTCTTACCGTTGCTTTGCTGGTCTTACTATGCTTTTTATAGTCCCTTACTCGCTCTCTTCCTGCAGGATGCCGAGACGTCCAACAGAATGCGCTCGCGCATTGAGGAGTGGGAGGGGGAGAACAAGAAATTGAAAGCTGAAAATCTCCGCCTCCGGAACAGCGCGACACCCCCCTTGGACCAATTTCCCATTCCTTCCCGCTACTCGGTAGACGAGGTGGACGCCATCTGCCGAGACTCCAATATCAAGACGGCGGAGGTTGTTCTTAAAATGATGAAGGAGCTGGGGGTGTTGCGCGAGGATGCCGAGACGGTAATTGCTCGCGACCTGGTCCCCCGCTTGTACGACGAGACGGACGGCAGCTCTTCTTCTGACAGCAAGTAGAGCATCATCAACTGCAGTGGCTTATCTTACCTCTTTTCTTTTCTCGTCTAGTACTTGTAACTTTTTATAGACACTTCCTCGAAAAAGGAAAGCGAGGTGTTCTTGCTCCAAGGATATTTTGTTTAAACCTTTTACACATTAATTGTTGCTTCCATCTTCGGCCCTTGCTTAATAGCTTGTCAAAAGCGCGAGACATTTTTTAGATGCTGTTTAATTACTGCTTTTCTCTTGCACCGTCCCGCTTAATAGCTAGCCAAAAGCGCGAGACCAACTTTTTAGATGCTATTTAATCACTGCTTTTGTCTTGCACCGTCTCGCTGAATAGCTAGCCAAAAGCGAGAGACAAACTTTAGATCTCTCTTCGCCTATACTACCTACGAGATCCACGGACCCTTAGCGCTCGTCTCGCCACAAGGTTAACATGCGTTGAGGTTCCTGGAGACTGCCGCCTCGCTTGACAGGTCCCGTCTTCTTAAGCCAGTCTTGCGCTTTGGATAAGGAAGGTTTACTCGCCATGGGCGAGACCACCCATGCCGACTGTCGGCCATACCCTCTTCACTGGCCTGATTCCTGACCCTTCTCTTTTCTAGGGATTTTCCACCAATCTTCTGATGAACATGGGCCTTTCTCCACGTGAACTCTTACCCTTAAACTTGCCCTCAAGTGAGCCTGCAGCCCTGCCAGCTTGGTGAGAGCCTGGTCAGCGGGTCTGCTCGGGGTCTCCTCTCCAAACCATCTTGAACCACCGAGTGAGCCTACAGCCCTGCCAGATAGGTGAGAGCCTGGTTAGCGGGTCTGCTCGGGGACTCCTCTCCAAACTATCTCCAACCACCAAGTGAGCCTACAGCCCTGCCAGCTACATGAGAGTCTGGTCAGCGGGTCTGCTCGGGGTCTCCTCTCCAAACCATCTCCAACCACCAAGTGAGCCTACAACCCTGCCAGATAGGTGAGAGCCTGGTCAGCGGGTCTGCTCTGTGTCTCCTCTCCAAACCATCTCCAACCACCGAGTGATCCTACAGCCCTGCTAGCTAGATGAGAGCCTGGTCAGCGGGTCTGCTCGGGGTCTCCTCTCCAAACCATCTCCAACCACCGAGTGAGCCTATAGCCCTGCCAGCTAGATGAGAGTCTGGTCAGCGGGTCTGCTCGGGGTCTCCTCTCCAAACCATCTCCAACCACCGAGTGATCCTACAACCCTGCCAGCTAGATGAGAGCCTGGTTAGTGGGTCTGCTCAGGGTCTCCTCTCCAAACCATCTCCAACCACCGAGTGAGACTACAACCATGCCAGCAAGATGAGGGCCTGGTCAGCGGGTCTGCTCGGGGTCTCCTCTCCAAACCATCTCCAACCACCGAGTGAGCCTACATCACTGCCAGCTAGATGAGAGCCTGGTTAGCGGGTCTGCTCGGGGTCTCCTGTCCAAACCATCTTCAACCACCGAGTGAGCCTACAGCCCTTCCATCTAGGTGAGAGCTTGGTCAGCAGGTCTACTCGGGGTCTCCTCTCCAAACCATCTCCAACCACCGAGTGAGCCTACAGCCATGCCAGCTAGATGAGAGCCTGGTCAGCAGGTCTGCTCTGGGTCTCCTCTCCAAACTATCTCCAACCACTGAGTGAGCCTACAACCCTGCCAGCTAGATGAGAGCCTAGTCAGCGGGTCTGCTCGGGGTCTCCTATCCAAACCATCTCCAACCAACAAGTGAGCCTACAACCCTGCCATCTAGGTGAGAGCCTGGTCAGCGGGTCTTCTCGGGGTCTCCTCTCCAAACCATCTCCAACTACTGAGTGAGCCTACAGCCCTGCTAGCTAAATGAGAGCCTGGTCAGCGGGTCTGTTCGGGGTCTCCTCTCCAAACCATCTCCAACCACCGAGTGAGCCTACAGCCATGCCAGCTAGATGAGAGCCTGGTCAGCGGGTCTACTCAGGGTCTTCTCTCCAAACCATCTCCAACCACCGAGTGAGCCTAAAGCCCTGCCAGCTAGGTGAGAGCCTGGTCAGCGGGTCTGATCGGGGTCTCCTCTCTAAACCATCTCCAACCACCGAGTGAGCCTACAGCCCTGCCAGCTAGATGAGAGCCTGGTCAGCGAGTCTGCTCGGGGTCTCCTATCCAAACCATCTCGCCCTTGGTGCCCTAAAAAGGTCACCCACGCTTTCATCACATCAAAAGAGCACATCAAAATGGTAAGCATTGTACAATAATAAAAAGCGCAATGGACAAAGTGCTATGGGTAAAATCTCTTTAAATCATCACCACTTCGGGCTCGTTCGATGGATACCCCATCCACATCCTGGAGGTGTCACCCTCCTGACTTTAAGACTTCCTTTACTACAAAAGGACCCTCCCAATTGGTGTTGAGCTTCCCTACGGAGGCCCCTCTACCAGCTGCATCTACCTTCTTTAGGACCAAATCTCCCTTCTCGAACTGTCTAATTCTTACATGTTTGTCGAAGTACCTTGCCATCCAGCGCTTGACCTCCTCCTGCCAGACCATCGCCAAATCCCTGAGCTCCTCCACGAGATCCAATGAGAGACTCTGTTCTTCTTCATTCTCTGCTCTCCATCCTTCGGCTCCTTCCCTCGCAACTGCTACTCTCGGTGATGTGACCTCAAGCTCGATAGGTATGATAGCCTCTGAGCCATCAGAGAGCTTAAACGGGGTTTCCCCCGTGGCGGTGTTCGGTGTGGTCCTCAAGGCCCACAGTATTGAAGGTAGCTGCTCCACCCAGCTCCCCCTGAAATTTTCCACTTGTTTCTTCAATAGATTGACAATGACCTTGTCAGCTGCTTCCACCTGTCCAGTGCTCCGTGGATGATGAACGGGGGCAAAGCGGAGATCTATTCCCAAATGAATTCAGAAATCCACGAATTCTCTACTTGCAAACTGTGGTCCATTATCTGTCACAATGTCTAGGGGAAACCCATGCCGGCAGATGATCTCTCCCCATACGAAATTATTGACCACCTACGATGTTATCTTAGCCAACACCTTCACCTCCAGCCATTTCGAAAAGTATTCCACCATGACTAGCAAACATTTCCTCTGGCCACTTGCTTGGGGAAAGGGACCCACCAGATCTAGCCCCCATATAGCGAAGGGCCAGGGAGCCCTGAGTGTCCGTAACCTCTGGGCTGGAAGGAGCTGGAGGGGGGCGAACTCCTGGCATTTTTGACACCTTTTCGCGAATTCCTCTGCATCTTTCCTGAGGGTAGGCCAGAAGTACCCCTGCCTCAGCACCCTCCCTTCTAATGTCCGGCTCCCCGAGTGACTTCCACATTCGCCCGAGTGAATCTCTTGTAGAACCTTGGGAACCTCCTCCTCTGACACACATCTGGCCAGCAAACCTAACAGCATTTTGCGATATAAAGCCCCATCCTTCAGCAGGTAGTACGCCGATTTGTATCTGGTATGCCTCTTGTCGAGTTCTTTCGCAGGTAACTGTCCCGACGTTAAAAAGGTGATAAAGGTGTCCATCCAAGACCTTTGCTGGCATATCTCCATGAGTTCCCATTCTTCTATAGATGGTCTGAAGAGCTCCGTCATTATTCCCCCAGCTCGAGGACAGTACTTGGCGAGTTGGTCAGCTTGAGTGCTCTCCTCCCTCGGGATGTGCTGAATTGAGAAGCTTCGGAACTGCCCTATGATGTCCTTGACCTTTCCTAAATACAACTGGACGGTGGGCTCCCTTGCCTCGAACTCCCCTTTGATCTGGCCTGCCACCACCATGGAGTATGTCGAGGCCTCAATGTCTCGTATGCCCAGCTCCCGGGCTAACCTGAGTCCCGTAATGATCGCCTCATATTCCTCTTGGTTGTTGGTAATTGCGAAATGAATCTTCAAGGCCTGTTCAATCCGGGTCCCCTCTGAACTGATCAAGAACATTCCTCCTCCAAAGGAATTTCTTCCCGACGCTCCATCCACTAACATCTTCCAGGTTGTTTGAGGGGACACTTTTGTCTCCTGGACCTCAGCTACATAGTCCATCAGGAAATCGGCTACCGCCTGTGTCTTAATAGCGAGCCGGGGAATGAAGTCGAGGTTGAATTCACTGAGCTCTATTGACCATTTAGCTAGCCTCCCGGAATGCTCTACCCCCTCCAAGACGCGATGGAGGGGGTGATCTGTTACCACCTGAATAGAATGAGCCTGAAAATACGGCCTGAGCTTTCGGGCCGAGACGATTAGGGCAAATGCTAACTTCTCAAGAATGGGGTATCCGAGCTCCGCTTTCTTCAAGACCCTGCTCACGTAATAGATCGGAAATTGCTTCTTCCCTTCTTCTCGCATAAGAACCGAGCTCACTGCCCCCGTCCCTACCCCCAAATATAAAAACAAGACCTCTCCTTCCCTTGGCCCCTGGAGTAAGGGCGTCTGGGTGAGCTGTTGTTTTATAGCCTGGAAAGCCTTCTCACATTTCGGGGTCCACTCGAACCTCTTGCCCCCTCGTAGCGTCCGAAAGAAGGGCGAGCATCTCTCTCCGGCTCGAGAGAGAAACCTGCTTAGCCCCGCCAACTTACCTGTGAGACGATGAACTTCCTTAGCATTCCTAGGGGACTCCAACTCCAGGATTGCTCTCACTTTTTCGGGGTTCGGTTCCACTCCAGATGGAGTGAGAAGATGTCCTAGGAACTTTCCCCTGCTGGCTCCAAAAACACATTTCAGGGGGTTGAGTCTCATTTTATACTTCCTTAGGGTTTCAAAGGTCTCCTCCAGATCTAGGACATGAGCTTCGAGGTTCTTGCTTTTGATCATCAAGTCATCCACGTATACCTCGAGGTTACTCCCTCTCTGTTCTCGGAAGATCCGATCCATCATTCTTTGATAGGTTGCTCCCGCATTTTTTAAACCGAAAGGCATCATATTAAAACAGAAGCATCCATCCTCCGTGACGAAGGTGACGTCCTTAACATCCGGAGGATGCATGCGTATTTGATGATATCCAGAAAACGCATCCAAGAAACTCATAAAATGGAAACCGACGGGTGAGTCAACCAGCGCGTCGATTCGGGGCAGCGGGTAACAATCCTTGAGGCATGCTTTATTTAAAAGAGAAAAATCCACACACATTCTCCACCTACCCTCCCCTTTTTTAACCATTACAACATTACTCACCCACCCCGGATACTTACAGGCGGATATAAACCCCGCCTTAAGCAATTTTTCTACTTCCTCTCTAATAGGCCCGACCATCTTGGAGGCGATGGCCCTCTTCTTTTGTTGTATGGGGAGAGTGTTGGGGTCGAGATTGAGGCAGTGACAAGCGACGTCTGCATCGACCCCTGGCCTGTCCGCGACGCTCCACGCGAAGACGTCAATATTTTTCTGCACGCAGGCTTTGATCTTTTCTCGGTCTTCCGAGCTGAGCTTGCTGCTGATTTTTATCTTCTCCTCTATGCCTTCCCTGGTATGGATTTCTACCTCGAGGACCTCCACGACCGCTATCAACCTCGATGGCTCTTCCTCCCCTTCCTGCTCTGCCTGCGCGTCCTGCTCCTTGGCTGTGCCTTCCATGTTGGCCATCATCATCTCTTCCCCCAGCTTTTCCATCTCCCTCTTGCTTGCGTCCTCCTCTTCCTGTCGTGAGACCCTTCTTTTTTCTGGCCGGGCCCCCTCCCCGGGCGACCCTCCCGCTTCTTCCATCTTCCTCTTCTCTCTCCTCCCTTCTTCTTCTCTTGGCTCCTTTTCCTCTGCCGCCTCCATCTCTTCTCCCTCCTTTCCAGCCATTTCTAGCTTCTCCGCCATGTCCCTGTTCCTCACCACTTCTCCCTCTCCTTCAGCACCTTCCTTTCCTCTTTCCGCTACCATCCCCGTCTCCCCGAACTCCTCTCCCGCCATTTTTGGCTCTCCCGCAATGCCTCCAGCCACCACTACTTCTCCATCTCCTCCAGCACCTTCCTCTCCTTTTTCTGCTTCGCCTCCCAGTTCCTGTTGCAATTGCTCCATCCTTCTCCCTATCTCCTCAGCGTCTCCCTGCCAGGAGATGGTGTTCACTGCCGTCACGTAGCATTCCCTTGCGGCCTTTGGATCCCCTCGTACCCTGATTTTGGTACCTCCTGAATTCAGCTTCAAGCACTGGTGAAACGATGATGGAACGCATCTGACAGGGATGATCAAGGGGCGCCCAAAGATAGCGTTGTAACTACTGGGGGCATCCACTATGACAAAGCGGCAATTTCGGGATAGCCCTCCCAGGGTCACCTGAAGTCCCACTCCCCCCCCCCCCCGACTTCTTTCCTCTCCCCTGAGAACCCAAAAAGTGGTCCATCCGCCGCCAGCACCCTCCAGGCTTCCACCCTAATCGCATTGAATGCTTTTTTGAAAATCACGTTCACCGAACTCCTATTGTCTACCAGGATCCATGACACCGTGAAGTTCTCGATGGCGGTCCATATCACCAGCGCGTCACAAAAGGGGTCTTCATGGTCTGGCATGTCTTTCCTTGAAAAGGTAATCTTTTCATCCAGGGGAGGGGATTGTGACGTCGAGGCTACGCTTCGGCGGTACATAGTGTGAAGGCTCGCCTTTCGGGCCGCCTCTATCCCCACCCCCCCATGGATTACTCAAATTCCTCCACGATCTCCTTCATCCGTTCGATCCACACATCGATCCTATTCTCCTGTAGTTGTCACTTCTTCTATCCATACCGGTCTTTGTTGGTCTCCTGCTCCTCGAGTTCTCCTCATTTCCAAGAAATCTGGGCAGGTAGCCGTTGCATGACCTTCCTATTCGTGGAAGTCGCAATATGGCAACGACACCTCCCCCCTTGCCTTCCTTCCTGAGGGTTTCTTCTTCTCCCTGCTCCTGCTCCTCTTCCTCTCTCCCGGCCTCTCCCTCTGCCTTGGCCGATGGCCATAGTCTGCTGCGGAGGGGGCAGGGGTGGTCTATGACCATATCCCCACCCTGGCTGGTGAAACCTTCCCGGTCCTCCTTCTTGGTTCCTCCCACCTTGGGGAAATCCTCTACCATATCCTAGGGCAGGGCCTCCCTGTTGCCTCCATCCCAGCTCCTGATATGCCGGCGCCCTCGGCTCCTCTCTTCTCCTTGCCTCCTGCTGTCTCCCACCTGACTCCCTCGACTCAACCTCAGTAAGCCTTGCCAATTTCTTCGCAAAAACAGGGTTTGCCGCCTCCATCGCTATTTCCTTCGCCGCCTTCTCCATCAAGCCCTCAAAAGACATCGGCGCCTTCCGGGTGAGGCTCATCTTGAAGAACCCTCCCCGTAGTCCCGCGGTAAAGGCCATCTGGAGTGCAAACCCCGGCACCTCATGTATATCCAAGATCTCCTCTTGGAACCTATCCACGTACTGAGCCAGCGACTCATCTGTCTTCTGCTTAATCAAAAAGATCGACTTTGTGTTCCTCTTTCTCTTCTTAGACATGGAGAACCGTAACTAGAAGCTCCTTCTTAGGTCCTCGAAGCAGTATATTGAGCCTGTCGGGAGCTGATGGAACTAGTCTCTAGCTTTGTCCTTTAGAGTGATGGCAAAAAGACGCCATTTGAATGCGTCCGTCATGGGTCTGATCAAAACTGCGTCCTCGAACCACTGCAAGTGATGGAGGGGATCATCCTTCCCCACATAGTAGTTCATCTCGGGTTCTCGGAAACCTTCCGGTACCGGAGCTAATAGGATTAGCTCGCAAAAAGGTGACCCTCTCGCCGCCGGTCTCGCCTCCCCTACTCGCGCGACGACCTCTCCTGGCGAGATGGTACTCGCCGGACTTGGGAACAACTCTCTTCCTGCCATGTCTCTCCCGCTTCCTTCTGCCATCACCTCCTTCCCCGGTCTCCTCCCCGGGGCATCTTCTCCCACTCGCGCCGAGACGAGTTCTTCTTGTGTTGCGAGAGCCGGCACTTGAGGCAGTGGGGTTGAACAATCTCCTGGTCGCGAGATCCCTTGCAGCAAATCCATGATCCCCTTGATTGAAGCCATGAACTCTTCTCTTCCCACAAATCCTCCCAGGTTGTCCGACCCCTCTCCTTCTCCTTCTCCCTGACCTCCTACCATGTGGTTGCTCAAGGTTCTTCTTTGAGGGCTGCGCTCCACGCTCACCGCACCAAAAAAGTTGGAACCAGCTTTCCGATCCCTCCTAAAGTTTGAAACAGGATGCAGCCCACACTTACTCTCCCTGTGCTACCCTCCTGAAGAGAGTCGGAGACCTGAAAATAGACCGAGGGGGCTCAGCTCGGAGGTCCCACCTCTTTCCGGGATGAACTGAAGATTTTCCCCTCCCTAGCCAGTGCTGAGCTAGGTGCCTGTGAGGAAGATAGTGTAAAGGTTCAACAACCTTCTCAGGCACCTCTACCGGTCTATTTATAGGCCTCTGAACCTGATCTGCAAATATCACTTCTAAATCAGCCTGAAAAGACAAAAACACCCCGGACTGGATCTGCTAACAGCCAAACTCCGCTGTTCTGGAGAGCTATACGCAGACCTCCAGGGGTAGACATGTAAAATTACCTGGGGCATAAAGGTAAAATCCCCCCTTGGGGGTAAAAAGGTAAAGACATCTCTTCATATGTGGCGAGTGGGGAAAGAACTGACGGGCGAGACGACCACCCTGTCCGTCTCGCCGGCCTCTCGCCCGGTGGGCCATCTCGCCCCCCTAGGAGGTCTTGCCTACTAAGAGGTCTCGCCTACTTCTGGGGGCTGTCGATACCTCTCGCCTCTTGCAGGTGGGCCTCCTCCCATCTCGCCAGTCCTCCTTCCTTGCTTGTTGGGTCACCTCTCGCGAGCCCAAGGTTGTACACTGGCAGGGCTGGATATCACTCGATGGTGTCAACCCGGACCCCGAGCAGATCCTGCTGCCAGGCTCTCACCTAGCTTGCAGGGCTGGATGTCACTCGTGTGTGTCAACCCAGACCCCAAGCAGATCCCTCTGCTAGGCTCTCACCTAGCTGGCAAGGCTGGATCTCACTCGATGGTGTCTACCCTGACCCCGAGCAGATCCCGCTGCCAGGCTCTCACCTAGATGGAAGTGCTGGATGTCACTCGATGTTATCTGCTCAGACCCAGAGCAGATCCTGCTGTCAGGCTCTCACTTAGCTAGAAGGGCTGGATGTCACTTAATGGTGTCTACGCGGACCCCGAGCAGATCCCACTGCCAGGCTCTCACCTAGCTGGCAGGGTTGGATGTCACTCATGTATGTCAACCCGGACCCCGAGCAGATACCACTGCCAGGCTCTAACCTATCTGGCAGGACTGGATGTCACTCGTGTGTGTCAACCCATACCCCAAAGAAGATCCCGTTTTCATGCTCTCACCTAGCTGGAAGGGATGGATGTCACTCATGTGTGTCAAACCGGACCCCAATCATATCCTGCTGCCAGGCTCTATGTTGGATCCCTAGTTGTATTTGGGCTAGGTTCACTAAGTTAGGATGTTTGACCCAACATGTATAGCCAGGGTCATGATTGTGTCCTATAGTCTAGGCCATGTCATTAGAGTCAACACCGCATGGACCAGCTATCAACAAACTACAAAAGAATCAAGACTTAGAGAAATATTAAAGACTCAGAAAATGAGTTCGACATTCGTTGAACTCAGGTCGACGAATGTCATGCTCAGCTCGACGAAATCAGAGAGAATTCTCTGAGCTGAGCTCGACGAACTTGAATTTCAGGTCGACGAATTCCAGAGTATACTTCAACACCAAGTCCAGAATTCTGCACACTTAACTCCAGTCGATGAACTTAGTTCTCAGGTCGATGAAATTAGTTCTCAGGTTGATGATCTCAGGGTATTCTACTTCAACATCTCATTCCAGAAACATCTAAGTATTTGAAGTCCAGCTTCACACTCCAGTCGATGAAGTTAGAATATTAGCTCGACGAATTTGGATCTTAGTTCGATGATTTCTAGATCATCTACTTCAACACTATAAAACCAGAAACAACTGAGTGTTCTAAGTCCAGAATCACACTCTAGTCGACAAACTCACCTTCTCATCTCGACGAACTTAGACCACAGTCTTGGCAAGATTTATCAAGTAGCAGTTAGAAGTTCTCAGCTAGACGAAACTAGTTCTCAGGTCGACGAACCCAGTTCTGAGATTGATGATTTCTGGACATGTTACTTCAACATTCTCAAGTCCAAGAAACATGGAGTTCTGTTATACAGTCGATGAAGTTACATTCTCAGCTCGATGAACATGATGCATAAAAGTGACAGGTCTAGAGAAATCAGTTGTCAGTTCTTAGGTCGACGATCTTGGATCTCAGCTCGACGAACAACTATCATCTGATTGAAGAACTTGACTTCTCTGTTCGACGAACTCTAGACATAGATCGACGAATTCTGCTCAACGAATTCTATAAAGTTCCAGACTAAAGATTTTCCATCCTTCTGTCCTTATTCTATTGCAAGAATTCCTGAGTAATCAATGCTAAAATATTCTCTGAATATTACCGTTAGAAGCAAGCATTGATTACGGTCTTCATCAGGATTATTGATTGTTGTTTTCCCATGGGATAGGTGGGGAAATCAATCAATGCAAATATTCTCCAGGCTGTCAGAATTCAATATAGAGAGGAATTCAAATTTCAAAAGGAAATACATATGGAAAATATAAAAGGAATTTTCTTGCTCTTCCAAAATAGAGCTCTCTAGCAGAAGTCAATACTATACTGTGAATAAGGATCTTCACCTCTCTTGACAGCACATAGAGAATACACAGACTATTGAGCTCACAAGGCAACAACACTGTCTAGAGACAAAAAGCCCTAGCCCTAGACCAGAGAAAACAAAAGCAAAAGCTGAAGAAGAAGAAGAACAACCATTCAATATCAAGAGTCTTCTTCTGTCTTCATCCAGGATTCTTCAAAGGACAACAAACAATCTATCTGTCAAGAAGTTCCTGCAGTTCAGTTGGTCAAAGAAAAAGCTGAAGACCTATCACCCTGCAGCAAAGCTTCACCTTCCTGAACCATTCAACATCTCAGGGGGAGCCTTAGCTAACATCTAAATCCACAAGAGTCTTCTCAGTTGTTTTGATAAAGAGAAGACATAATCACTCTCTCATCCCCCGCTGTATAAAGGGTTCTTAACTCCCTTCAAAAGTTATTCCTGGTTGCAAGTCACCTGACCAAAAGACTTGAGATTTGCTTTTTGAGCACCTGATCAAAAGCTCATTATTGGCAGTCACCTGATCAAAAAGTTGAGTGGATTCCTACCAGCACTACTAGAAAACAGACTTTTGGCGAGGGAAAATTTCGCTGACAAAAAGTCCAAAACCGTGGCTAAAAGGTTTTAGCCACGGTCTAGCCATGGGAAAATTCCATGGCTAAAGTTGGCGTGGCTAAAACGTTTAAGCCGCGAATTGGCCGTAGCAAATAGTATTAGCCATGGTAAAAATTGTTGTGGCAAATAAGCCTACTATTAGCCACGGTATGAAACCCTGGCCAAAAGTGAACTCATCATTTTTTAAAAAAACTATTTGACACAGTTACAAGCCGTGCCAAATACTAATTAATGTTTCTTAATGAAAACACATTCAAAATACTTTAGTACAGTTGCAAATTGTTACAACTGTAAATTAATGAGATACACGCTCAATCGTGTGAGACCCAAATCGAATGAATCAGATTCAATACCATATAAAAACACATTAATTGAGAGTGGAGGCTCAACTCTATTCTAAGATGAGTGGCTAAACTCTAAATATAAATGGACTCTCCAATGTGCTATTGGATGGACCCTCATTCAACTTATTTCAACAGTATTCTTAAATCCATGGTAATATAAAATTATTTGATTACTTATAATAATAAATAATAAAATTGGTATGTGACAATAATAAAAAAATAGCAGAAAATTAAATAAGAAAAATTTTTCTGTGGATATTTTATGGCTCCAGTTGTAACGCCCCGAAACTCAAAAGAGCGACGGGTGACGAATCTGTACCAAATTTGGAATTTGGTAGGGGTACACGGCCTGGGACACGGGCGTGTCCCAGGGCGTGTCAGGGTAGTTCAAAGATCTTGCAAAAATGATCAGGCAGTTTTCTAGGTTCGACGATCGGGTCGTGGGTTCGATTATCTGGCCATGCGTTCGACGATTTGGCCAGAGTTTTTCATTCGACGATCGGGCTATAGATCTCCGTTCGACGATCTGGCAGCGGTCGACGATCTTGGTTCGACGATCGTCAAGCGCGGGGCTGATGGTGGTGTGTTTGACTCTGTCGGCGTGGAGTGTCGACACACGGGTTTTGGCGGGAGTTGACTAATGTTCCTACACTGTTTTGATGAGGACGTGTCCTGCTCCTATTGGTGATCCTTGCGGTGTTTAGCCCCATTCGTCCAGGTCAAACCTGGATCGTATCCGTGCACCCATTTTTGTGGGATCTGACGGTTGTGGTTATTCCTGAAGAGGTTATACCCGAGAGAAGCGTTTCAAAACCATTATTTTCTGCAGTGGTTCTCTCTAAATCCTAGAGAGAGGGGAGAGCAAAGGAGGCTTGGTTCGACGATCATCGAGCGCGGGGCTGATGGTGGTGTGTTTGACTCTGTCGGCGTGGAGTGTCGACACACGGGTTTTGGAGGGAGTTGACTAATATTCCGACACTGTTTTTATGCGGACGTGTCCTGCTCCTATTGGTGATCCATGTGGTGTTTAGCCCCATTCGTCCAGGTCAGACCTGGATCGTATCCGTGCATCCCTTTTTGTGGGATCCGGCGGCTGTGGTTATTCCCGAAGAGGTTATATCCGAGAGAAGGGTTTCAAAACCATTATTTTCTGTCGTGGTTCTCTGTCTAAATCCTAGAGAGAGGGGAGAGCAAAGAAGGAAGAAGAGGCTTATATCCGGTCTTTGGAGGAGCTTCGGAACTCCAAATCGGGAGCCGACTTCGGATCTACAAAGGCAAGGAGATTGTGGTGCTTTTCATCCGCTTACATTTGCATGGCGCCAAGGAAGAACGCTAGTGTAGCGATTCTCTACTTGAGCATGTGAAGCTCTACTTCTTTTTCATAGGAAGCCAGCTCTCGCGAGTTTGCGGTGAGTTGGAGGCATTCCTTCGGGTAGATATGTAAAGTCCCCGTTGTGTAGAGTCCGTAATCGAGAACGGATATAGGCATGATGTGTGAAGCCTATCCAGACATGTTGGTCTGGATCGGTGATGTTGCATTGCATAATGGCCGGAGAAGACTCCGTGCGAATGTTTGTTTTTGGGTTTTTCTACGTGGTAGATTGCAACAGGGAGCCTTGGGGATTAACCCAAAGGTGCACCCAGAAAACTGGGCAGATGCGTGATTCTGCCAAACATGTGGGCCTGGGAGCCAACTTGAACATAACTGGGTTATGTTTTGTGTGTAAACGATTTGGGACTCGGGAAAGTTTGACCCGCACATATGTTTTAAATTAACGTTGCGGTGTGAGCAACGAGTCTGGCGGAACCGTACCCGCTCTATGTCGTTCGGTTAAAGAGACCTAAAGTTACTTGGCACTTACCGTTGGCATAGATTGAGGGTCTTAGGCAGTAGCCAGAAAGACCAAATTCTCACGAGAGATTGCCGTCCCGGGGTCGGTGGTGAGTCGGCGGACTTAGACCGTGATCACCGAGAATGTGCCCTGAGAGTACGGGGCGTGTGGCCGTGCGTGCCAACGCCTGTGATGCAATGTATTTAATTACTGCTTGGTTATGCTAATAAAATGAAGGGAAGGAGCATCGCCTCCCCGAGTTGGGGGCGGGATCGTTATAATTTGGTCAGCATTGTTGAATGTTGCTTTTGTTTGCCCCCATGCGGTGGATTGTGCTTGCAGGTGCTGCTAGACCAAGCGGTCAATAGCGGGCTAAAGCCCAAATTGCGAAGCCGGCCCTCGAAGGCCTAAATTGGAGTGTTTTACTTGCTTTTGTTCATGTATGACCGGCATGCATGTCGTAGTATGGAAAACATGTAATTTGAGTAAATCATTTGTAAGGCCTTAAGGCCAGTACTTGTGTATGTACTTCATTCCTTCTTGGGTTGTTACTGGACATTCATGCTTGTTGCTTGGTTCTTTTAATTGCAACTATTTAAACTGCTTCCACTAGAATGCTCTATGTAGGACATTATGATTGGTTGGATGATTTCCATTGAGTAACCACCCGGTCTGTCTGTGGTATATGGCGTCGGGCCCCGGCCGGACCTACTGTTATATGCTATGCGACGGATAGGGGGTGTTACACCAGTTTTGTACCCAAAACAACATAAAATCATAAAACATTGGGGAGTAATAAATATTGGAGTACTAAAGAGACTCGGCGAACTGATGGGCGTCCAGGTCAAGTTCCTGTGTCATGACGCAGTTCATAAACCAGTCGCTGGTAAATGTTTGCAGTCCCACCTTTGCCGCGAGCAGAGCCTCCTCCATGTCTTCCTCGCAAGCTATAAATATAGTATTTGCTGGCTCAACCATGCTCCGAAGGTCACGGATTGCCTGCAAAGTGCCTATTTTCAACATATTAGTATTATCATACAACTTCTCATCAGCTCATTAGAAATACATTTATTAGAATAAAGAAATACATTTACAGGTGCACCCCCCCCCCCCCCTGTTAAATTACAAAGACCTCCCCTAAAAGTTTACATTCCTTGCGCACTACTACTATCAATAAGATCAGGAATGCTCCACCAGTATGACCAGGAATGAACCTCTGAGGCACTACTACTATCAATAAGATCAAAAAAATTGTAAGGCGAAATAAAGAAGGATACAGTACTCAAAGAAGCGACGAATCTCTACAAGACGATGGGGAGAGAGTTCATTGATATCAGTGTAGTGACAGTATTCTGGATCATCGGCGCAAACTACAATAACCTTATCATATTTCTCTCCCTGTCAACGAACAAAAACAAAAAAAATAGCATGGAGATCTGCCAAAAATTATGAAGGAAACAACTCATCACAAGCAAGGAAAGTACCTGATCAATCATAGGCATGAGACCAATGGCTTTGGCTCGGAGAAAGCAGCCGGGAAGAACTAGTTCATGTTCCAGATAGTTTGTAAGATGATTGAAACGAATAATTGAATAATCAACGGCAGATTCCTATGACAAAGACAAAAGCATTTTACAAGGTCTATTCATTGGGATTAATTTAAAAAACCTGCATGAGGACAAGGACGTCCATGGGGTCATTGTCTTCGCAAAGGGTGCGAGGAATGAAGCCATAGTTATGAGGATAGACCACCGACAAGTATAAAATATGATCGACCTGGGGAATATAACCAAAAAAATATTAGAACAGTTGAAGAAGTATCTTCAAGCGTATAAAGAAATCATATATGAAACTTTTGCAATTAAATTTCCAAACAAATGAAACTGTCATAAGCTAAACCAAGTATCTTAGGCTTCGTTTGGGAGGACTTATTTTCACCGGTCAAGCGGTTCCGACTGCTTGACCGGTGAAAATAAGTCCTCCCAAACGGAGCCTTAATCTACCGCCGTTAACTGATTATATCTTTAAAATGAATCAATATCACATGGTAATTTTTGAGAATGGATCCACTAATGCGAAAATAAAAAAGAACAAATAGTTCAAAAGCAAAAAATTTAAAGTAAAAAATGGCATCAAAGAAGATCATACTGTACAAGGTACTTTCATGCTAGGGTCTAGTTTTAGATCAACACCCATAGATTTGTAGTGTTTCTCAATCACATCCAAGTTTGTAACACTTGTGCTGGTTGCGACTTCTCTGATACCCTGTAAAATAGTAGTAGCCTTTCCTCCATGCTTAATAAGAAATGCTTTATATGATGATGGCAGACTTTCTAGCTTCAAAATGTAAGAAGACCTGTAGAACAATTTCACAAATATATGCTAAAATGGCTCGCCAAGAAGTAAAAAGACCAGAATGAGATAATGTAGAGTTATCAAGTCAAACTATTATCTAAGCATATAATATTTTATTTACAGCAGTTAACTTACCAGACACTTTAAAATCACATCAATGAATACAAAACAAAATTCATCAAACAGAGTTTAATCCATAAATAAACCAAAGATGGCACTTTGAGACAAAATAAGGATAGATTATTGTGATTAGGTGTTGTATACAAAAAACTCATGTGCATAACAAGAAAGAAAAAAAACTAAACATATGGGGGAAAGTGCGTGGCTGAGATTTGCTAATTCTCATTTTACCATCCTCTCTTAATTTCCCTACTGGTTGTTTGGTTCATTGCCCTTCATATTTCAGTGTTATTAGTTGTCACTATTTCTTTACAAAAGTTGAGCTTGAGTAGATATTATTGTTTAAACACATCTAGAAAACCTAAGAACAATTTGTATCCAATTTATAAAATGGTGACATCTTAGCATGCTAGCGATATCTTCATGCCACAAAATGTTACTTAAAATGTCATCAAATCAAATAGCCAATATCTTTAGATTTATGACAAAAAATTATACTGTTTGTGAACCAAACAACAAGGAGTAACATTCATCTCGTATGGTACCTGAAGACCCACTACATCATCTGTCGTCAAGAGAGTAATGAAACCAAAATCAGAATGTGCCCCACATCAAAATATCCCCAGCGAAAGATTAGAAACTTTACCTGAATTGTTTAAAAAGAATCAAGCAAATGAATGAAGTGGAATACCAAAATAAATAACCATTTCTACCTTCATAGTGAAGCAGCCTCAATGTTGCAATGGGTTCACCAAAAATATCTGGTTTATCAAAGAATCAGGATCCAAGTCAAGTACACGAGCTATGATCTTACTCAATGATAGAGAAACTTTCCTATAAGCGTTCAGAAAAAATTAGCTGCAGTGGGTGGAATGGGAGAAGAGAGGATGGAAGATTATAGTTGCCGCTACAGGATCGATCAATGTTATGCTACATGATCGATCAATGGATTTAGTGTAAAATTTGTTTTATCGGAGGAATGGGGTGGAATGGGAGAAGAGAGGCATACCTGAAGGGTAGGGTGCGTAAAGTCCTTGAAGAAATGTATAGTAGAAGACAAAACAGACAGAAATCACGAAATTTCGATCGGGGGATGGCGTAGCCGCATGGAGGTGTGGAGGCGGTAGTGAGGCATCCTCTGGAAATGTCGATCGGGGAGCGGGAGAGAGTGACGGGAGGATGCCCTAGCCGTAGGACAAAAGTACTGTGGTCGTTTGTTGGATCTAGAGAAGGCGTAGCCGCTTGGAGGCGTGGAGGCGTGGAGGCAGTGGCGAGGCGTCCTCTTTAAATGTCGATCGGGGGAGCGGGAGAGAGTGGTGAGCGGATTCCTTCGTCCTAGGTCGAAAATGGCAAGAGTAATGTGTTTAATAGTTATAAACTATATATAATTTGTTTAGCCACGATTTTGTCAAGACCGTGGCTAATGGTTTAGTTTTTTGCCACGAATTTGTTACCCGTGGCTAATACTTAATTATTAGCCATGAAATATGATCCGTGGATAATACTTAACTATTAGCCACGAAATTTGACCCTGGCAAAAAACGTGTAGCTAATACTCATTTTTCTAGTAGTGCAGGGTGGTAGAAGAGTGGATGTACCCAGGTTGGGGAACCACTATAAAATTCTTGTGTTGTCTGTGTTGCTCTTTTCTTTTATTTCTTGTTGTGGCTGTGATACTTAGGTTGTTGTGTTTCATGCTAAGTTAGTTTATGTTTTGCTGAGCCTCTGATAGATCATATTATCTTAGGACTGATTATTTGTTGATTAGCAAAAAGTTTTATAAAACCTAAAGATACTTTATTCACCCCCCCCCCCCTCTAGAGTATACTAGATCTAACACCTAACTTTCACTCTAACCTAGCTGACAAGGCTAGATGTCACTCGATGGTGTCTACCCGGACCCTGAGCAGATCCCGCTGACAAGCTCTCACTTAGCTGGCAAGGCTGGATGTCACTCGATGGTGTCAACCCGGACCCTTAGCAGATCATGCTGTCAGGCTCTCACCTAGCTGGCAGGGCTGGATGTCACTCGTCTATGTCAACCCGGACCCCGAGCAGATCCCGCTACCAAGATCTCACCTAGCTTGTAGGGCTTGATGTCACTCGATGGTATCAACTCGGGCCCCGTGTAGACCCCGCTGCCAGTCTCTCACCTAGCTAGCAGGGCTGGATGTCACTCGATGGTGTCTACCCAGACCCCGAGCAGATACCGATGTCAAGCTCTCACCTAGCTAGCTGGGCTGGATGTCACTCGATTGTGTCAACCCGGACCCTGAGCAGATCCCGCTGTCAGGCTCTCACCTAGATGGCAGGGCTGTATGTCACTCGTGCATGTCAACCCAGACACCAACCAGATTATGCTGCCAGGCTCTAACCTAGTTGTCAGGGCTGGATGTCACTCGATAGTATCAACTCGGACCCCTAGCAGATCCCGCTGCAAGACTCTCACCTAGCTGGTAGGGCTGGATTCACTCGATGGTGTCAACCCGGACCCCGAGTAGATCCCGCTGCCAGGCTCTCACCTAGTTGGCAGTGCTGGATGTCACTCATTTGTGTCAGCTCGGACATCGAGCAGATCCCGCTTCCTCGCTCTCATCTAACTGGCAGGGTTGGATGTCACTCGATGACATTAACTCTGATCACAAGCAGATCCCTCTAGCAAACACTCACCTAGCTGGCAGGGATGGATGTCACTTGAGGGTGTCAACCCGAAGCCCAAGCTGATCCCGCTGCCAGGCTCTCACCTAGCTGGTAGGGCCGGATGTCACTCATAGGAGTCTACTCTGACCCCCGACTGGCCGGTAGGGCATGTCTTGATGAATAAAGCATGATAAAAGTTGGGGGCCTAGTGATTCGAATGTCCAAGGAAAGTCGCAGAATTAACAAAATGAGTTTAGCAAAATCGACCAGCACCCGAGATGACATCCAAGGCGGCGAAAACCCAGGTCGCGTCGCATGAGGGTCAACTCTCATGGAACTCGGCGGCAAGGGTGCGAGCCAAGCAAGCTCGCCACTTCTAGCGAGCAGGGGTAATGGAAGATCTGGCCTAAGGAGACGGGTCGCCACTCGCGGGTCAGTCAACTATTCCCCCTATGCTTCCTAAGCTAAGTCCTTGGGGGGAGTGTGAGATCTCGCTGACAAAACACGGATTGAGGAACTGCGAGCGGGAGAATAAAAACAAGCCATAAGTGCGAAAAAGGAAAACTCCACATTGCACAGGAACATCGCAAGCAGCGGTAACACATAAATATGAAAGAAGGGAGTAGAAAACGATCCACTTACGAACAAAAATACAAGTTCGGGACTCGGCCCGCGTTTACATTGCAACAAAAGAGACAAGTATATATACATTGGAGGCGAGGTGCAGGAATTCGGCGAGGCAAGCTCCCGTGCGACAAGCCCTAGAGAGGCTGATAGGACTTGTCTCCCGGCTTAGGTACCGATAGGAACAACGCCGGTACCACGTCACTCGCGTAAAGGCCCGCTCCCTCGCTCTTGATGAGATCGGCCCGTCGTAGGGTCTGGAGGGTATACTTTGTCGCGCACGCAGCGTTCTTCTGCATCAATTCCTCCAGCTCGTACTCGGTGTAGTTCATGAGCTGGTAGCCGCTGCTAGAGGGCGGCGGGAGGGATGTTGTGGCTTCCATCTCTTGCACCCGCGCCTATAGCGTTTCCTTCTATTCCTCCAAGACAGTGATGGCAGCATCGGCTGCATCCGGTCTCTCTCTCTCCCTGTCGCTCCGCCTCCTCCTGAGTGAGGTAGAGAGACTCTTCCTTCTCGTCCACTAGCCTCTTGAGCGAGATGGCGTTCTTCTAAATTTGTGTGCACCGCCGGCCGACCATGTGGGCTAGCTCCAAGCTGCGGAGCTGGGCCCGTGTGCTCTCTTGTACCAACACCCTCGTGGCCTCCCCGTCATAGATGGCAGCGTCCTCCCACGAGTAGAGGCCGTAGGAGAAGTTGTAGGCCTCCCCTCTAATGGTTTCCTCCTCCAGCCAGCTCAACAACAGGGTGGAGATGATCGTCCGGTTTGAATCCTAGTGCCATAGTAGGAGGGGAATGCGGAGCTCGTCTAGGCATCGCACGCCAAGGACAAAGTTGCGGTGCCCCATTGGCACCGGCTTTGGGGCGGGCATCACTTCACCCTGCGGCCTGGAGGTGCCAGCCGCCTTGCTAGGGGTACCGCTGGCTGGAGCAGTCGCGGGGGCGGGGTACTCAGTCAACTAGGCCGATGGGGCCTTACGCTTTCTTTGGACCACGAAAGATGCACCACCCGTAGCCTTCACCTTCTTAGGTGGAGGGGGTGGAGGTTGCTCGCGGCTGGGCCGCTTCTGGGGTGCATATGCTGGGGTCTCGCGGTGTGAAGCGGCTGCAGCTTCAGCATGGGCGAGATCGCCATGGATGACTTGCACGCTCTCATAAGGGGGTGCAGTGGAATGTCCCGCTCTCCTGTGAGAAAGGAAAAATTAATGTAGACGATTCATCAAAGTAGAAAGGAGAAGTGCGAGTATCTTACCTCCCCTGAGCGGGATGGGGGCGAGGTTGTCCAGATTCCGGAGCAGGAAGGCGACCTCAAAGTTCTTCTCGGCGAAGAACCTGCACAGCTCCACTTCATGGCCCCCCAGGCTAGGGGTGGTAGCTCGCCTCACTGTGTTGTATCGACGAGAGTGGGATGTTGCTGAAGTCCCCCCGGATGAACACAAATTTCTTGAGCCAATTATGGCTCTTATTGACAGTCTACCGCACCTTGACGTGGCCATTGGAGAATTAGGTGGTCTCGTCCTTGTTTGCGCAGAAAGAGAACAACTTGCGGAAGACTATAAGGCTAAACTCAACCCTCTCTTCCCGCAGGAAGCAGGAGAATCTGATAATGACAGTTATGGAATTCGGGGTCATCTGGCCTGGGACGACCCGGAAGTATTTCAGTATCTGGTGAACCTCCGGCCATAGGGGAAGAAGAAGGCCCACCTCAAAGTGCGCCAAGGGGATGGCGAGCTCCCCTCCAGAGAGGTCGTTTATCTTTTCCCCCTCCACGGGTCTCCTCGCCACAAAACCTGGCGGGACATAGTCGCCTATGGCGTCGAAGAGTTCGCTTTCCTAAACGGCGGCGGGGGGAATGTCATGCTCGAAAAAGGTCCAAGCATACTTACCCCGCCCATCCGCATCGCCGCTGACACCGCCCATTTCAAAGAGTTTGCTGAGCGAGGTGAAAACATTTTCGCAGAAGGCAGGCGAGTTGCGGGTCACAGAAATCAAGGGATAAGGAGATATTTTAAATGTGGTGGGTGAAAAAGAGCCGGTAGGGACTATTTATAGAAAGAAAAAGGGCGGGAAAACATTCTGCTGGCAGGAAAAGTGCGGATAGAAAAACTTCTCCTGATGTTTCGACTTCCCGGCTCGCAACTGCGCTACGAAGGCCGTTTGACAGCAGCTCTCGCCCGCCCTCGCCCGCATAAGAGGCAGGCGGGCTGCGGTTCGCACTCGCTTGAAGTAATAGGCGAATCGCGCGGGTTCGCGATCGGCGATCTCCCGACCCGCTCCTGGCGAGATCGAATTGGCAGATTATACGGGCCTACTGAATGACCTCGGACCTGCTTAAAAAAGCAAAAGGTAAGTAGGGGCGCCTCATTCACATTCAATCAGAAAAATAACGACAAACAAAATAAATGGAACGCGCAACAAGCGTCGAGACCATTGGCAGGCGAGAGTCAGGTTATTACAGACATTAAAAATGTTTAAGGATGAATAGCCCTCCTGAGCCACCCGGTTTAGAGTTCAAATGCGCTCTGACCCAGCAACCGACCGCGTGAAGGGGGCAGGCAGATCACTATTGGATCCACTTCCATCTGCCCCGTCTCCGCGTCCCAGATCGGGGGGTCACGCGAGGATAATGGTACTTGCGAACCTCCACCAGTTCCTACTGGGCCAAGCCGACTTGCTTCGTGGAGTGCCTGAGCCGCTCCTCGGCTCGCTTTATGTGTATCCCGGGAGTAGTAACCCCATCCCCGTCAGCTGGGCGCCTCGTTCCCTCCAGGATTACAAGATGCTGCTCTAGCTCGGCCTTATCCTTGTCGACCCTGTTGAAGACCTCCTACGATTGCAATGTGTGCTTCTGGAACAACCGCAACACTTTTTTCTTCATCCCTGTCGCATCCGCCGGATCGCCCAGATACTCGGAGATGTGATATGTGTCAGGGGGAGGCAAATACACCTCACTAATCTCGACTTCGGAGCAGGAAATCATGTTATAACCTGCGAAGGGATAGGTCAAAAAAAGCGGATAGTGACACTGGCTCGAGTATGAAATCACCGGGAGTCGGCACGTTGCCCGCACCAGCTGTTGGCCGAGAAGAACTCGGCCGGCCCTAGAAGAGTCCTTCCTTAAGAACCGCGAAAGATTTTCCCAACCCAGGAGCAATTAGCTTCCGGGAAGTCTCCGTAGAGGGATGTCCCAGTCCCAAGGGGCTGGCGACCTGCTCGGTTGAATGCGGGAGGGAATGATCCCCTTCCCCACCATCTCCATCTTCATGCGGCGGCACCTTCGGAAAGATAAGTCAGAAGCAAAGCGACGAATCAGATGGGAAGTGATAAGTGATTATTTATAGTCATTTATATATAGATTTTATTTAATAAATAATAATATTTTATTTAGTTAATTTTAATATTGTTATTAAAATCCTTTGTTTTCTTATTTCATGTCAATTTGGGTTGCTAATAGCAAATTGGAGCTTACAGGACTGGTCAGGAGATGAAACTGAAGATTGTTGGAAAAATCAACTTTACACGGCCCGGACACGGGCGTGACCCTCAGGTTACGGGCGTGACAGGTGGCCGTGACCCATAAAGGAGCTCAAGTGCAAATTCCACGTTGGATTAAAGTTACACGCCCAGGTCACGGGCGTGACCGTTGGGTCACGGGCGTGACTAGCAGGCCTGACATCTAGGCATGTCGTGTGTTATGAAGACAGTTTTGGTTCCAGGCTGTTTTCGAGTTACATGCCCCATGACACGGGCGTGACCTATTGGTCACGGGCGTACACCATAGGCGTGACTCCCCAGCATTACTTATTCATATATTAGCAATGACCGTCACAAAGCGTTCAAGCCTACATGCCCTAGGTCACGGGCGTGACCTAGGGGCATGACCTCTTCAACAACTGCCAAAGTAAATTCCTGCCGTTTCTCCTTCCCGCCGTTTCTAGTAACAGACTTGACATGCCATATGCCACGGGCGTGACCTAGGGGCATGAACCGCAGAACTATGACTTTTGGAGGTATTTCTCCCAACTTTTCGGGCATTCAAGACAGCAGTTTCCGAGCCTTACACACCCTAGGTCATGGGCATGACCTTCCAGAAATTTTACTATAAATTCCAGAGAAAGCCAGGAGCTAAAAAGCATCTAGGGAAACATCTAGGAGTAGTTCTTACCCAGTTTTAATAGCTTATTTTACTATTTTCATGCATTTTCCCTTATGTACTTTTAGTTAACCTTTATTTCTAGCCCTTTTATTTTAAGAATGTCGTTGTTTTTCTTTCCATGTATCCTTCTTTTATAATAATGAGTAGATAATTTTATTAGCACTTGATCTTGTCAAACTTTATAATAAATTAATCATCTTTTTTGTCAACTCTATTTTTATCGATTCAATCTATCTTTAATTTAAATGCTTTGATTTTGATTTTAGATCCGTATCCTAGATTTACCGAGATGTTGTGGATACGAGTTGATCACTCAACGGTAGAAGGAGTCGCATGCACTCCTCGATAAACGATGACACAGATCTTCTAGATTGCAGTCAAATCCAGTAGAGGGATTCACCGCATAAGGCAAACTTAGGGGTTTCGACTGGCCGAGAGGTCTTAATCGATCAACCCAAATTTAGTCGAGAGCGTATTCTCGAGTGAGGTGATTTTGTAATTTAGGAACCTCCACGGTCGAAGTAGGTAATTTAAAATTTAGCTTTTATGAAAGGTTTATTTTAAAGTGAATCTAGATCAAGTGATTTCTTTTAGTTTATTTTCTAGTTATAGTTTAAATTCACTATTTTTTATTTTTCCGATAAAATAATACTAATTTGCGTGAGTAGAAGTACTCAACAGTCCCCGAGTCTAATATGACAATTTCCTATACTATATTTTGATAGGTATGCTTGCCTATTTGGGATTATATTTTGGATATAATTTAAAACTATATAAATTCTCCATCAGGAAGTGTGCATACATACATGATGAACAACCTCGGTGCTAGCCGCCGAGCTGGAGCTCGGGTGGTCATTTGTTAGGGATTGCTTGACAATTTTTCCTTTTATCGGCCTGAAGAGGGGGCCGGGCGATCCACGTTCCAGCCATGAGGCAGCCACAAGAGCCTCCTCCCTAGTCTTTTCCCTTGCGACCGCTAGCCTGGCTCGCATCTCCTCAGACACAGGCATCGTGCAACTGCAGCTCACTGAGAAGGCTAAAGAAGGCAGGATTTTTCCTAGGGTCCAATAGCATATTTATAGTATGAGGGTGGGACCCAGCAAGAGATTCCTTGACAGCTCAGCGAAGCACTCACTGAACACGTGGGTTGGATGATTCTTTCCGAGCTTGGTCAAGCTCAAAAAGAGCGGGGATTGTGTACAACCTCGTGTTCGCAGAGTGGGTCCACCAGGCCACACGAGCGGACAAAGGCGGCCTGACCGCGCTAGAACATCATATGGGCGAACTCATAATGGCCAGCTCGCTCCCGTTAAAGCTAGGAGGGAGAGCTGCACGAGCCGGCCCAACTAGCCCGCATTCTCCTGCGGTTCATTGAACAAGATCTGGTTTTTGCCGGACTGAGCTCAGGCAGAGCTCGTCGTTCATCGAGCAGGGCTCGGGGCTCGTCGAACGGAGCTCTCCATTCATCGAGCAGGGCTCAACACTCGTCGAAAGGAGCTCGCTGTTTGTCGAGCAGTGCTCGGCGCTCCTCGAACAGAGCCCGTCGTTCGTCGAGTGGGGCCCGACATTCTTTGAGCTGACCTCATGAGTTAGAATCCTAGATTCATCAAACAAGGCCCGACAAGCTCAAGTCTTCTAGAATTCCTTCTGTAGAAATAATCCCAGACCGCCCCGGGCGAGTGAAGGTATCAGAGGGCTACTCGCATAGCTATCTTATGAGACTTCATCCAGACTTTTCCATCGCTGATGCCCTTCTGGCTTTGGCGTTGAGTGAAGTTGCTCCACTCAACGCTCTTGGCGCCCTTCTAGCTTTGGCATTGGGTGACATCGCTCCACTTAATGCTCTCGGCGCTCTTCTGTCTTTGACATTGAATGACGTTGCTCAACTCAACACTCTCGGCGCCCTTCAGGCTTTGGCGTTGAGTGACGTCGCTCCACACAATGATCTCGGGGCCTTTCTGGCTTTGGCATTGAGTGACGTCGCTCCACCCAACACTCTCGAAGCCCTTCTGGCTTTGGCATCGTGTGATGGTGCTCCACTCGCCTAGTCTCTTATGAGGTGTTTTTCTTTACCATTTTATCCTCTCCAGGGATGCGATTAGCTTAATAGAACTGCAGAGTTACGCTGTTAGCAGGCCCAGTTATGTTGTATATAGCAGTTCAAGACAGCGGAGGTTGGCTATTGACAGGTCATTTTCAGAAATCTATAAATAAGACCCAAGGGGCACCTTAGAAGGCACGCTTATCAATATTCAGATCTTCTTGCACTTTCGGAGGTAGCCTTAGCTCGGCCTTTGGCTAAGGAGGTGAAGCGCTGTAAGATCTTCCAGGTGTGTGGTGGGACCTCCACGCAGAGCCGTTGGGTTAGTTTCCATTTCTTTTTATTGTTTGGCTTGCGGGAGAGAAGTAGGTGCGCGATCACCCCTTCCTCGACGGTGAACTCCATGAGAAATTGAGTTTTCAGTTTCAACAATAACGATGGTGTGTAATGATCATTCAGAGTAGTATATTGAGTACTTAACTGCTTTGATTATAGTTTGTGACATTCGAGATCGAATTCGGGCAGAGCAAGAGAAGGATGCTACTCTGGACGTTGTGATTAAGGAAATTGAGGATGGATCTACTGAAGAGTATACTGTGAAGGATGGTCATGTCTATTTCCATGGTAGGCTCTACATTTCCAAGGGCGGAAAAATTCGGGATGATATCTTGAGCGAGGCACATTTCTCCAAGTTTCGGTGCCTCCCGGGGTTTCCAAGTTGTACAGTGACTTACAAAAGACCATGTTTTGGCCCGGGATGAAGAAGGATGCCACATACTATATAACACACTGTGAGGCTTGTCAGAAGGGGAAGGTGGAGTGCAAGAGTCTTGGAGGATTACTACAATCATTGCCCATTCCAGAGTGGAGATTTGAAGATATCTCCATGGATTTTGTCAACGGTCTTCCCGATCACGATCAAGGAATGACTCGGTTTGGGTGATTGTGGATCTCTTAACCAAGGTTGTCAGGTATCCCAATGAGGAAGGAGACACATGTAGACGTATTGTTATGACTCTTCGTGGAACAATTTGTACAGTACCATGGAGTGCCTAAGACGATACTCTTCGGCCATGATGTTTGCTTTACCTCCAAGGAGTGGAAGGCAGTTCAAGTGTATTTGGGTTCTTGCCTTACCTTTAGTACAACCTTTCATCCTCAGACGGACATCCAGTCTGAGAGAACCATCAGAACTATGGAAGATCTGTTGAGGTTGTGTGTATTGGATAGATGAGAGCTGTGGGAAAGGCTCTTTCCACTAGTGGAATTTTCATACAACAATAGTTGTGAAGCAAGCATCGGGATGGCACCCCACGAAGCGCTTTATGGAAGGAGGTGTAGAACACTTTTATCATGGGTGCAGGATGAAGACCCGAAGATTTTGGGAATTGAGTATTGAAAGTTCTTGTTTACAAGGTAGCTTCCAACCTAGAGGGGGGGTGAATAGGTTTTTATAGGTCTTTATTTATCACTTTTTATTTCTTCTTGAGTTTCTATGTGATTAGAGCTTTTTTATGTACCTGCAAACAAAAAGCACAAACAGAAAAGAACACAATTATTTTACAGTGGTTCCCCAAAATTATGGGTACATCCACTCACCTCCCACCTCGTAACTTCCTGTTAGTCAAGGCCCAAAACTCCTCCAAAATACTACATAGAGCTTATACCTCAGGCCATCAGGCTTACACTCAGGTTCTCTTCAGAACCCTACATCAAAACCATAAAGGTTCCTACCTCAGAGCCCTCCAGTGCTCCTACAGCTTAGTAGTCCTCAAACCACCTACCTCGGCCTTATCTCTAAGGCCTATAGCTAGGGATTTTCAGCCCTACAACTTCAGGCACAAGACCTTGCTCTCAGAGTGCTGCAACACTCCTACTGCTTAGTAACCTTCCAGGTACCTACCTCAGTGCCCTTTCAGGCACCTATAGCTCAGTAACACACTTGTCACCTACCTCAGGCTAAAAGGCCCTACAGCTCAGATCCAGAAGGATCCTATAATAAGAAATAATTTAAATAATATTTGACACAAAGAAATTTCTGTGTGTCAATAACTAGAGCTGAGAATCTCTGCTCTATCTATCCCTACAGTAGAGAAAACTTGTTGGAGGAACTCAGGAGCTTAATCCTGAACTTGCTGTAGAAGACTAAAGATCTGTTGATCTTCAATTTTCAAACAGCTAACTGAACCTGCCTCAGGCTGAAGGTTCTTCTTTCTTCAGAACTGAATCTGATCCTACTATGCCAGATGGAGACGACATAGCTATCTGAACTTTTCCTTCTAGAGTGCTTCAAGCTTTTTATATGCAATAATGGTGTGGAAGATGAAGTCCGGTGCTAACACTTTTTGTTGATGAAGCCCTAGAAAAGTTATCTTGTGTCTTGGCTCATCTCCTCCTTTTGAGTCTGCTGATCAGCGGCTTTTAGAGATCAGTGGGACCCATCTGTAGTGTCCAGCTGCATCATAAATTAACGCCTATCTGTCATACTGTAGACCTGCAGTGCCATTTGTAGTGTACTGTGACTTTGGCGCTAACAATTTGAATATTGTTGACCTTTTGACTTGCTGATATTGGCACCTGAGTACTTAGTCAAAATTCAAGCATCAGTAGTATAAGCGTTCAATGAATGAGCTTTACTCAATGTCAAATCACTTAGATTATAAATCTTGTTGGGTATTGTATCCACAATTACCTGTATTTGAGGAAGCCACCTGTCAAGCTAAGATGAATTCACAATGTATTTGATGAAATCTCTTAAGTTGTGCTTGCAGTTCTTCCACGCTAAGTGCACACCAATGTCAGGGTGCAGTAGGTCAATATACACGGGTCTGCACGACGTAATCCCTCGTTGAGCAGATCAGTGTGTTGGCCTACATGTACTCTCTCTATTGGAGTGCACTTACTTTCAAGTACAAGGCCGTGTTTATGCAAGAGAAGACAAGGAGCAAGGATGGGTCAAGGAGCAGCTCTTGGGTGGAAAGACGAAAATTCATCCAAGTATAATTCGACGAGAATCACTAGTGATTCTCGCCGAATCGTCGAGAATCACTAGTGATTCTCGCCGACTCTTTCCGGCTACCTCAAAACGATGCCAAGTAAGATTCAGCGAGAATCACTAATGATTCTCGCCGAACCCATCGCTGAGCAGATCATGAATACCAAGTAATATTCGTTGAGAATCACTAAGTGATTCGGCGAGAATCACTAAGTGATTCGGCGAGAATCACTAGTGATTCTCGACGAATCGTCGAGAATCACTAACTGATTCTCGCCGATTCGTCGAGAATCACCTGCGATTCTCGCCGATTTTTACTTGGCGTTTTCTCTGGAAGCTGCTGGACCGGATTCTGCCGCTGGACTATTTTGAACCGGTTTTCGGGTTTCTACGTGTGGGACCCACAACGGTCATATTGTAAGTGTCTACAGTGTATAAATACATGGGTATTTTTGAACAGTAAACGGGGGAAGAAGAGAAGAAATACGCGAGCACGGACGAACTCTAAAATCGCCGCTTCCGCTCCGTCACCGCCGCCGCCGCTCGCGACAAGTTGTTCGCCGGTTGATCGTGGTTTCTCCCAGATCCTCCTGCGATAGAAGCCTAGCTAAGCTTAGCGTCTCACGTGTCTAACCGGAGATCTCTTGTCTCTCGATTTGTAGATCGGGAAAGTCTTCCCCATCCGAATCGATCGAGATGATTGATCCTAGTGTGACCGTTGGTAGACCTAGCTAGCTTCGCTACGAAGTTTGGATCTCTAAAGAAGTGCAGCCGCACATCGTCGTCTCCGCCGATCCCGTGAACCTTGCCGCCTCCCATCTTGCCGCCGCCGGTTCCGGGGAGATCCTCTCCAAGAGAGATCTAAGGTTGTGGACTCCTTGTGGACGTCAAGAACACGTCGTCAACAAAGAGGGACATCTTAGTCTCCAAACGAAGTTTGTATCTCGTGTACATTCTAGTTTTACTTTTGTTGTAAAGGAACATTTGTTCCGTGTTGTAAGGGTTGGGTGCAACCCGGTTTGTGGGAGTGTTGACTCCTACGTGTGGAAGGGTTCCTTCCGATAGTGCAAGGATTAGATTTCAATCCTGTTGGAGAAGTGACCGAGTCGTCCCTTGTTGGGAGATAGGTCGAAGGCGGAAAGTGGATGTACCCAAGTCGGGGAACCACTATAAATTGCCTGTGTATTCTGTGTGCTGTGCTGTTTATTTTTATTGTGCAGGTACTTCGTAAATTCCGCAAAAACGCTGCACGTCACCTATTCCCCCCCCCCCCCATAGGTGAACATAGTTGACACTAGGTGGACTTTCAAGTGGTATCAAAGTCAGGTTACTCATCAAAAAGGTTAACACCTTGAGTAGTATACTGCCACCGGTGTCAGAATCATGGAGCTGGATTATGAGATATCGCTACTAAGACTTCCCGCATGTACAAAGGAGTATTATCCCATCTGGAGGATGAGGGTGTCATATCACTTGGAGGCCATCGATCCTCGAGCATCTTTCATCCTGGAAGAGGGTCCTTTTATTCCTATGAAGACCTCCAGCTCTGGAAAGAATATCGAAGTGCCCAAGTGCATTGCAGAGATGTCAGAGACGGAACTGTCACTATTTAACTTGGACAAGAGGATTCGTCAAATTATCTTGGATATCTGGTCTGGAGCTTCTCGCTCTAGATTAGAAAAATGTAGGACGGCTAAATCTATGTGGGTGATGATCTCAGAGTTGATGGGGGGGTCAGAGAAAGCTGGAATCTGCTGTCAACCAGAGGATGAAGCCTATGTGGGGGTCCTCACCTCTGAAGATGAAGGCATGGATCTCTCGGACAACATCAGAGCTCCAGTGTCCGTGTCAGAGACTGAAGAGGCCAGTGAGGAAAGCAGCTCTGATGAGGATGAGACAATGGTCACTGGCTCTACTGATAATAACACAGAAGAGCGGGTAACTTCTTCATCCTGCCCCATATCTCTTGAAGTTTCTGAAGACAGGAACTGCTTTCCTTCAGAAGATTCTGATTCCCTGAAGAGAGCCCTTCAGAAAAGCAACCTACTTGCTGAGGAGAAAGCTCAAGAGATTGCTCGACTGAAGATCTTGTTGGTTCTCCAATTGGCGTCCAACAAGGTCAAGAACTCTAAGATCTCAACTCTAGAGAGTAGTCTAGAGAATGAGAAAAGAATAGTATCAAACTTTTCCAAGGTTGATGCTATAAAGAGAAAGCAAGAAAACGGGTGGATCTCCCAGATTATCAATTCGTGGAGAAATGGGGAAACGGTATTCCGACCCCCCACTCCAAGCAGGAAGGCAACTCATCATGCCTTCAGGTATGACCACAGGAATAGTCGTGGTCACTGCAAGGGTGATCTGTCCCCATGTGGAGACACCCGTAGTGCAAGGGCCGTCGTGGCCACCCATGAGAGAATACCTAAGGCTCATTCTGAGCCCTTTGTATTCACTGCCACTGCCCCAACTCGGTGCGAATCTGCATGTCCCAGCTCACAGAAGACTTCTCACCACCCGAGGACACAGGATAGGGAGGTTAGAAGTCATGGTGTAAGTTTTCATGAGGCCTCAGGAAGGGGGATGCCTGAAAGGAAGGCACCACCTCCCCAGCCTCATGCCACTTGCAACATGCATTCCTTCCACCCTTCTACGTGTCACGGTGGAAGAGGAAATTTTGTTAGGAGATCATGCCCTATCCCGTTTAGACCTAGGACCGTGACTACCTCAGTCATTAGATCAGGTCAGAAACGGCGATACAACATTCACACGTGTTGGTGTTGTGGCAAAGTGGGACACTTTGCCATCGACTGTTGGCACAACCCCTCTGTGCCAAAGGCAAGGGCTTATCCGCATTCACGGGACAGAGGTAGTCTTCCTGACAGGTTTTCTGGGGAAGGCAGTCGAGTGCTTATGCTAACAGGAACCTAGGACCCAATATGATTTCGGTTCCTAAGGTGAGGTAATTCTTTCTTGCAGGGTGGTCTAGGTTCCCGTAAATATGATGGGAACTAGACAGTAGGTGTTCCAAGACTGAATTGGAACATGCATCTGGAATAACAGAAGTGATATCTATATAAGCATACTAACATCGAGCACCTGGTATGTTATAGTCAGAGAGACTAAATGTTAACTCTCATAATCCCAGGTACTTTTGATCAGTTCAAGGACTTGAGTCATATTGTATCCACATTTACATATATATCTATATATATGTATATTTATACTTATGCTTATACATATATGTGTGCACATCTAAGAATAGGTTAACTCGATACATACAAACCTTTTATACATCAATAAAGAGTTAACGAAGATATGTCATTGTGAATCTCGACAACTCACAATTGACATCAAGAAGTGTTTGGAAAAGCCCCGTTCAAACCCAAATAGATTGGCTTTAAGATATATATATATTTATAATTTTTAAATTGACTTGACATCAGAAGAATTCGAAAATGCTGCATTGCCTCTTAACTTGAAGATTCCTAGTAAAGAAACCTTTCGATTTCAACTTAGACAAAGAAACCCTTCGATTACAACTTAGACAAATTCCCACCGACTCTTAGCAAAGGGATCCCGTTATAACTTGTTAAACCCTTATTAAAACCTGTCGTTAACGCAAAGAAATCCCGCCGACTTTTCATTTCCATGGGAAACTTACCGCAGCATACTCGTCGAATGAGCAGAAATCCCGCCGACCCTTTATATATTTAGAATTCCGCCGACCCCTCACCTTCCATAGGAATCCCGCCGAAGGAGCAAACTCGTCGAATCCCGCCGAACTTCGCAGGAAACACGCCTAATCCCGCAAAGGTCTTCGCCGAGTCATCTTCCCGCAAGGTTCCCGCAAAGGTCTTCGCCGAGTCGTCTTCCCACAAGTGATTCTCGCTGAAGCCCGCAGGAAAACTCGCTGACTCTCTCCGCAGGGGAAACTCACCGGAAGGGAAGCTCGCCGAATCGGTCTCCATCGAAGGTCTCCCGCCGTATCCCGCTGGATACTCGTCAAATCGCGCCGGAAACTCGTCGACTGCCGCAAGATTAACCGAAGGACGCTCACTCTGTTCTTGGACGCTCTTCCGGTTTCGATTCTTACTTCCAGGAATTTCTCCGCGTGCACTCATCGGGTGTCCCTCGTCTTCATCGAACTAACTCACCGTCTACACCTTTAGGTAACCACCCCCTCACCCTTACTTGGACTTGATCACTAGTGTCGCTTCCTTTTTGATTTTTTGATTAAGCGTATAGTAGGGCTTCTCTCCTCAGATCTACAATGGCTCCAAGGACAACCGCTGGGTTGGTCACTGGTTGCGAGCTAGTTCGAACTGGGTTCTCTCATGCCTCTAACGAATTCAGAAACATCATTCTGATGCTGGAAGAGGCTGGGCTCTCATTCGTCCTGGAGCACCCGTGCAAAATCTTGTACAAAGAGGTGCTGGAGTTCTTCGCTACCGCAAAACTCCGGAGTGGCGACTCTCTAATCAAAAGCAAGGTGGTTGGGTCGAAGCTCAGGATGTCTGCCAGCAAGCTGACCCGCTTCCTGCAGCTCTCTAACTCGGAGCACGAGGACTATCTGGAGGACGAAGACAAGACCAGGACTCTCTTATTCTGCGGTCTCCCACGAGGAACTCGGTCGATCAAGCGCAAGGATATGAATGAATAAGGGAAGCTTCTATCTGACATAATTGGAAAGGTACTCATCTGCAAGCCAGGATCTCATGACCATATCTCTGCGGATATGTTCAAGATCCTGGTGGCTATTGTCTGCCGAAAAAGATTCAACTGGGGGTCATTGCTGTTTGAGAAAATAAAGGACACCCTGAGATCTCCGAGCTTTGGCCGAATCATAAGTCTGTATCTCAATCAGCTGAATGGAGACAAGTTTGACATGAGTACAGGTGTTCCTCTACACTACCTGAAGAAAATGGACGCAAGTGTTTTTGACAGATGGGAGAGGCGAATTGGGCAGGCTGCCATGGAAGAACAACAGGAAGTATCTCCAGCAGTAACCCCCAGTGAAATTCCTGATACTTTGACTGCAGGAATTGAGGGGGAGCCTCTACCCACTCATGCTGATGTAGTATCTGACATCTCCCAGCTGGCCAGAGATGCTGTGGCAGATCTACACGAATAAAGTGAACCTGAGCTGGAGCATGAGGAGGCCCTGAACAGGAACACTCATGGAGCCAAAGCTGCTGTACAGGAGACTACTGACAAAGAGTTGGAAGAGGATGCTGATGAAGATGATCTTATGGATGCTGAAGGTGAGGAAGATGAAAATATGGAACAGGACGCTGTGGAAACTCAGGATCTCATTGAACCTCCATCTGACAAGCACGCACCTGAAATCAACATTGGTGCACGAGTGGAGGGGGAGTCCGAGGAACCTACAGATGCTGCCAGCATTCCACCGTTAGAGACTGTGCTCCTGTCCAGCTCTACGGGTGCATCTGATGAAGTGCAAGGCCAAGCAGTGCCTCCGGATCTTCCATTACGAGATGAGCTATCCACTCACACCGTAAGTGTCATTCAAGGTATAGTGGATGAGCTTAAAGGCTCTTTTGAAAAAGCTCAAAATAAAATGCTGAAAAGGATTAAGAAGTCTGAAAATCTCATGCTCAAGAACATGGTGGAGATCAACCATAAACTTGACATGATGGACAAGAAATTTGAAGAAAAGTATAAAGCGACCGTCCAAGCTGTCACACTTCTTATGGCCGGATTGAAAAAGAACACCGATACTCTTGCAGTCGTGAATCAGAATGCTCATGTTGTAGCAAACAACATTCAAAAGTTTGATGGTAATATGGTAACTCTCAACGCAAATCAGCAGGCCTTGGTCACTGAATTCTCCCGGACTACCAAGCATATTGATGACTCACTGCACTCCTATGCAAACTCCATCGCAGTTGAAGCCAAAAAGGGGGAGAAGGAATACATAGCTAAGATGGCTGAGCTCCGAGAAGTCATGATCAAAAACTTCGAACAGTCAAACAAATACGTCTATGACAGCAGCTGGTGGATGCTCCACCAGGCGTTAGGCGTCGCCTTGCCTGAAAATCCTGCGGGTATTAATGCTCCTGAGACTTCTACGGCCGCTGATGGAGTAAGTGCTGCTGAGGGAATAAGTGCAAGTGCTGCAGATGTTCCCATAAGTGAAGCTGATGCTAGTGCTATTTCCAAAGCTAAACTGAGGAGCATGTTTGATCAAGAGGCCCTAGCAAAAGCCAGGGGCAAGAGAAAAGCTCAAGAAGGGACATCCAAGGAGTCATTAGCTGAGAAGAGAATCAGACTGAGTGAGGAGGAAGTACGAAACGAAAAGTGGAGTCCAGTTTCAAAGCATATCATCTTGGATACCTTCTGGCTACAAGAAAAAGGAGAACTCAATCGAAACGAAGTATACAGCCAGTATGAGTGGGAAATGCACAAGATGTATGAAGCGAAACGAAACCTCTTCTTCAGAAACAACACAGCAGCAGATAAAGTTCCTCCTCCCAGATATTATCCGAATCCTAAAGAGTATATGGAGAGGCAAAGGAAGAAGTATTTGGTGCAAAAACTCAAGGATGACTTAGCTAAGAAAAATAGTCAACAATTTTTAGCTTGTCATTCTCTCTTAAGAACATTTAATGCTTATTGTTATTATATGAACAATTCTGAGATTATATATATATATATATATATATATATATATATATATATATATATATATATATATATATATATATATATATATATATATATATATATATATATTTGTATATATATTTGAATTTGTGAATGACTCAAGTCTTGATCTGTTTGCTTATATTCTCTTGTGCTGCATGTTTAAATTATGAATGCTGTTTTTATTATTTGATTGTTGTTATTCATCTTAGCTAGTAGGGTTTTGGCTTCGTCAAATAGGGGGAGATTGTTGGGTATTGTATCCACAATTACCTGGATTTGAGGAAGCCACCTGTCAAGCTAAGATGAATTCACAATGTATTTCATGAAACCTCTTAAGTTGTGCTTGTAGTTCTTCCACGCTAAGTGCACACCAATGTCAGGGTGCAGTAGGTCAATATACACGGGTCTGCACGACGTAATCCCTCATTGAGCAGATCAGTGTGTTGGCCTACGTGTACTCTCTCTATTGGAGTGCACTTACTTTCAAGTACAGGGCTGTGTTTATCCAAGAGAATACAAGGAGCAAGGATGGGTCAAGGAGCAGCTCTTGGGTGGAAAGACGAAAATTCGTCCAAGTATAATTCGACGAGAATCACCAAGTGATTCTCGCCGATTCGGCGAGAATCACTAGTGATTCTCGCCAAATCGTCGAGAATCATTAGTGATTCTCGCCGACTCTTTTCGGCTACCTCAAAACGGTGTCAAGTAAGATTCGGCGAGAATCACTAATGATTCTCGCCGAACCCATCGCTGAGCAGATCATGAATACCAAGTAATATTCGTTGAGAATCACTAAGTGATTCGGCGAGAATCACTAGTGATTCTCGACGAATCGTCGAGAATCACTAACTGATTCTCGTCGATTCGTCGAGAATCACCTGCGATTCTCGCCGATTTTTACTTGGCGTTTTCTCTGGAAGCTGCTGGACCGGATTCTGCCGCTGGACTATTTTGAACCGGTTTTCGGGTTTCTACGTGTGGGACCCACAACGGTCATATTGTAAGTGTCTACAGTGTATAAATACATGGGTATTTTTGAACAGTAAACGGGGGAAGAAGAGAAGAAATACGCGAGCACGGACGAACCCTAAAATCGCCGCTTTCGCTCCGTCGCCGCCGCCGCCGCTCGCGACAAGTTGTTCGCCGGTTGATCGTGGTTTCTCCCAGATCCTCCTGCGACAGAAGCCTAGCTAAGCTCAGCGTCTCACGTGTCTAACCGGAGATCTCTTGTCTCTCGATTTGTAGATCGGGAAAGTCTTTCCCATCCGAATCGATCGAGACGATTGATCCTAGTGTGACCGTTGGTAGACCTAGCTAGCTTCGCTACGAAGTTTGGATCTCTAAAGAAGTGCAGCCGCACATCGTCGTCACCGCCGATCCCGTGAACCTTGCCGCCGCCCATCTTGCCGCCACCGGTTCCGGGGAGATCCTCTCCAAGAGAGATCTAAGGTTGTGGACTCCTTGTGGACGTCAAGAACACGTCGTCAACAAAGAGGGACATCTTAGTCTCCAAACGAAGTTTGTATCTCGTGTACATTCTAGTTTTACTTTTGTTGTAAAGGAACGTTTGTTTCGTATTGTAAGGGTTGGGTGCAACCCGGTTTGTGGGAGTGTTGACTCCTATGTGTGGAATGGTTTCTTTCGATAGTGCAAGGATTGGATTTCAATCCTGTTGGAGAAGTGACCGAGTCGTCCCTTGTTGGGAGATAGGTCGAAGGGGGAAAGTGGATGTACCCAAGTCGGGGAACCACTATAAATTACCTGTGTATTCTGTGTGCTGTGCTGTTTATTTTTATTGTGCAGGTACTTCGTAAATTCCGCAAAAATGATGCACGTCACCTATCCCCCCCCATAGGTGAACATAGTTGACACTAGGTGGACTTTCAAATCTTTTACTAGGCATTGAGTGAATCATCTTCACTCAACTCCATACTTTCTCACCTTTCTGCTGCTTTGCGTTAAGTGAGTGAGCATCACTCAATGCCAAAATACTTAAAAATCTTTCTTCACTAGGTGTTGATAGCATTGAGTGAGTAAATCAGACTCAACACTTTTTGTCTTAACCCTTTTCAGCAGACTCTTCTGCATGAATGGCGTTGAGAGCGTTAAGTGAACATTATTCACTTAACACCATCTGCCTTAGCCATTTCTGCTTCTTCAGCAAAATAAGTGTTGACTGCGTTGAGTGGTCATGTCACACTCAACACTTTTTGCTTTAACAAATTCTATGTCATGGCATTGATAGCGTTGAGTGACCATGCCTCACTCAACATTTTCTACCTTAGCCAATTTTTTGTATTCTATAAAAGTATTGGCTTTGATTGACTGAGTGTTACTCAACACTTAAGAGTTTATGGCGTATAGTGAATGAGCTTCACTTAATGCCTGTGGACTTAGCCACATTTCTGCCTCTTCAACCATAGGCGTTGACTATCTCAGCCAGCCATACACAACTTTAAACTGTGTAAAACGAATGCAAAACTTAGTTCGACGAACAGTGAGCTTAGCTCGACGAACTCTGAGCTCAGTGTGACGAATTTAGACTTGGCCAAATTTCTCAAACTCTGAGCTTAGTTAGCCGAACGATTTGCTCAGCTCGACAAACTCTGAACTTAGTTCGACAAATTTGGACTTAGTCAATTTTCTAAAACCCAATCTTAGGTAAGATTTTTCCTGACTTAGCTACATAGGCTATCAGTCTCATCACTGTCATCTACTAATATATGTATATCATTAACAAGATTGCTTCCTTAAATCTAGGACATTGTAGGCAATGGACCCAACAATCTCCCGCTATTTGAGAAAGTTAAACTCTTAACCAAGTGAATCAATGAAATACATTGAACCATATAACAATAAACATAAAAACTATGAAATTGAGAAGTGAACTATAGTTACCACACTTCCCAGCCTGCAGAGTTGAACATTAATACATTACTGCACCTGCTTCCCCTGAATTGTTGCTGCTAGCATTAATCAGAACATATTATCATCTTTTCCTCCTGCTTTTTCACTTCAGTAAATAACTGCTAGGATTCATTTGATCATCTTATCATCTTGTCCCCCCTCAATTAGACAGAAGAGAATTGTTGGAGTTGTGTTGGATATGGTCCTCCTCAATTAGAGAACCTTCATTTCTTTAAAGAACAACTCCATTTGCATAATACCAAATAGCTTGCAAACAGATTAGTAGAAACTGAAGCTATATTAAGTTTAACATACCCAACTCAAATTTGGGGTTAAACTTAGCTTCATCTAGTGGCTTAGTGAATATGTCAGCCACTTTTTTGTCTGTTGGAATAAACTCGAGGGTGATGTCTTCACATTCCACATGATCCCTAATGAAATGATATCTAATCTCTATGTGATTAGTACTGCTATGGGAGATAGGATTCCCTTAAATTGAGATTGCACTGGTAGAATCATAGAATAGAGGAGTTCTACTTATCTGGAAGTTGTAGTCTTGAAGCTGGTGCTGATTCTGCAACAACTGAACACAACTCTATCTGCTGAGATGTACTCTGACTCTGTAGTTGATATTGCAACACTGGTTTGTTTCTTGCAACTCCAAGATACCAGTCTCCCTCTAAAACATTAACAGGTTCCAGATGTACTCTTCATGTCTTTTTTGCAGCCTGCAAAATCTTCATCTGAATAGCCTGTTAGTTCAAACTCCTCATTCCTATAGTACCATAGCCAAGATATGGAGTGCCATTAAGATACCACAAGATTCTCATAACTACAAAGTAGTGAGATTCTTTAGGGCAAGCATGATGTCTGGCCTACTTGTAGTTAGATATATAAGGGTGCTAATTATCCCTCTATACAAAGTTTCATCAACAGGTTTCCCTGCCTCATCTTTGCATAAAGGCATACTTGACCACATGGGTATTCTCATTGTGGAGGAGTTCTCCATGCCAAATTTCTTTATCAACTCCATAGTGAACTTAGACTGGGATATGGACAAGCCATCATCAGTCTGTCTTACTTGGAGGCCCAAGAAGAACTTACGGTGTAGGGGAGACCGTGATACGTGCTCGACTACACAAACGAAAACAATCATCATAAAGCATAAAAGCAAGATAGGAGGGCTCCGACCAAAAGCGAACGAAAAGGGGGTCGGGTTGGCTCCCAAATCCGAATGATAAAATCAATATAGAAGATTCCAGCCGGACTCGATACAACATCCTCAAGACCTACCTCTCCAACAAGCACACAACTCACCGCACCTACACAAGAATCTATTGTACCAACTTGAGTCGTTTCAAACGCAGCAATAATTTATTTCGGAACAGCGGCAAACATCAAATGGCAGTCGAGTTCCCATTGAGATTAATTCCCTTGTTGACACAAAGTGTTCCAATCGTGGAGAGCAAGTCAAGGCTAGGCCAAGTCTCGCTCCCACAACGGATCTTCCCAATCCGGAATACAAGAGATTCAATAACAACGAAGCTGGATCAGATTTTGCAAGCGATGTATTTGAAAATCACGGAAAATACGGTTCGCAAAAGCCTCCACAAACTCAAAGCAAGAATCACTAAAGATGAAGAGATTACCCAACCAAGAACATCAATCACATAAGATAGGTGGGAGATTCACTCTCTCCACGGAACTACCAGCGTCACACCGAATGGGGCTGCAATCCTTCTTCCTCGGAGTCGCACTGAAGGAAGCCACGCCGGCGTCGCACCGAAGAGGGGAGGAAGGAAGCAAGGGAGGCGGCTTCACACCACAAGGCCGGCGGCTTGGAGTATCTCCTTGGCCGAATTTATCCTATGGAGTTTCTTTGGATTCAAATTCTTCTTCTTCTCTATTAATTCTCATAAAGAGGTCTCCTTATATGGGAGTTACAAACACATAAGAGTTACAACAAGCCCTTAACCATCCATGATGGAGATGTAATCTCATCCATCTGTATGGTTAAGTACACGCCACAAACTATGAAATGTCCAAAAATAAAAATTACATAACATTTATGAATATAAAATTATCATCCAAACAAGGAATAATTTTATATTCATCAATATAAAATAAAAGTGCATGAAATAACGTAATTAATTATTCACGGCGGATTTGGCACACCGCGGCTGGAGGTTGTAACGCGGTCTTCCTTCAGCATCATCACGACACCTAAGATCTTTGTGTCATTGTGCCTTGGCAACCGGGTCATCATCAAGTAGTGGCGGAGGGACCGCGACATCAATCCTCCCCCACTCAAAATCACGTATCTCTGATGCGTGGGCCGAGAGATAGCAGCGGAGATTCTCGGCATCCAAACGTTGAAGCTCTGTCGTGAGTACCCATGAGTCGTCTGAAGGGGGACGGTCACGCCAACGGATGAGGAAGCGGTAGGTAGCACAATCAGGAGTAGTAAGTGGCTCAGCAGCAAGTATCATATCTGGAGTGAGAAATGTCTTGGGAAACCCAGGAAACATGTCAGCAGTAGGAAAAAAAGAAGGCAACGTACCATCCGATGTTATACCTGCGGGGACCGAAAGAGAGAGATCATCCGAACTACCACTCCCCAACCCATTAGAAATTTTAGTGGAGGGAGAAGACGACAAAGAATTCAACTCAGAAGGAGGTGAAACAAACGACGTCAAATTCGAGACATTAAAAATAGGGGAGATACCCCAATCAGCTGGCAAATCCAACACGAAAGCGTTGTCACCTAGCTGCTTTATAATCCGAAAAGGGTCGGCGCGCTTTGGTGCTAACTTTTTAACGGTTCCAGATGGCAAGTGTTCAGGAACTAACCGGACTAGGACTAAATCGCCGACTTTGAAGTGTGACACCCTCCTATGTAGATTAGCGTGCGTCTGATAAGACTCGTATTGAGCAGTCAAGGTAGCTCGTATACGTGCATGTAGTTCACGAATATGTTCGGCGAAGGATTGTACAAACTGACTTGTCTTGTATGTTGGGGGCAACGAAACCAAGTCAAGAGGCACAGGGGCCTTGTACCCGTGGACAATCTCATTGGAGACAGACCGGTGGAACGATTTTTGGAATTATTATATGCCAACTGGGCGTGGGGAAGAAGAAGATCCCATGTACCTTTGTGATCGCTCACTAGGCATCTAAGAAGGATTCCAAAGCTCCAATTGATCACCTCCGTTTGCCCATCGGTCTGAGGGTGATAGGCGGAGGAAAACAATAACTTGGTACCCATTAAGACCCAAAGTGTTTTCCAAAAATAGCTCGTATACTTAACATCTCTATCCGAGACTATTGTCTTCGGCACTCCCCGGTGACTAACTACTTCTTTAAAATACAATTTTGCCATATGAGATGCGTCGTTGGTTCTAGCACATGGAATAAATTATGCCATTTTAGAGAACCTATCCACAAAGACAAGAATGGAGTCGTGATGACGCAAAGTAGTTGGTAGGCCTAAGACAAAGTCCATGCTCACGTCTTCCCATGACGTAGAAGGTATCGGAAAGGGAGTATATAATCCTACATTGGTTTTGGTGCCCTTGGATACCTGACAGGTACGACAACTACTAACTACCCTTCCCACCATTGCCTTAAGTTTTGGCCAATAGAATTTCTCCTCAACTAGCGTAATGGTCTTGCCCCTGCCGAAGTGGCCACTCAACCCTCCACTATGCAATTCCTAGATGATATGGAGGCGTAACGATGACTGCGGAATACACAACTTCCCATGTCTAAATAGATAGCCATCCTTAATGACGAACGCAGATATAACCGTGGGGGAGCAATCTTGGGCAAACAGATATGCGTCCTGAAAATCCGGGCATGTGGCGTACTCATCCTTGATTCGCTCGAATCCTATGACATTAACCTCCATAGTGGTGAGTAACGGGTTAGGCGACTAAGAGCATCTGCGACTCGATTTTCAGCTCCCTTAAGGTGTTTGAGACTAAAAGTGTAACCCTGTAGGAAAGATACCCACTTAGCGTGACGCGGGCTGATTTTATGCGGGCCATTGATGAACCGCAATGCTTCGTGATCGGAGAGGATCACAAACTCTTTAGAGAGGAGATAGTGCCTCCAATGGTGTAAACATCTAATGATGGCATAAAACTCCCTATCGTAATTTGAGTAATTCAATTTGGCGCCCGCTAACTTCTCACTAAAATAACTCACAGGGTGTCCTTCCTGACTCAAGACACCTCTTATTCCCACGCCAGAAGTGTCACACGTAAGCTCAAAGACCTTTGTGAAGTCAGGTAGACGTAAGACAGGTGCCTCCGTCATAAGCTCCTTAATGCGTTGGAAAGTGATAGTGGCGGACTTCGTCCAATTAAACTCACCTTTCTTCATGCAATCACTAATGTGGGACATAATGCTACTAAAGTCTCGAATGAAGCGGCGGTAGAAAATAGCTAACCCATGGAAACTCTGCACCTCTCGTAAAGTGGTCGGTTCAGGCCAATCCTTAATGACTTTAACCTTGTTAGGGTCAACTTTAATGCCTTCTCAACCGACTATGTAGCCTAAGAACTCCACTTCAGTGACATAGAATGTGCACTTCTTGAGATTAAGGAATATGGTTTCCTTCCGTGGGGTGGAAAGAACCGACCTCATGTGGGTGACGTGCTCAGTAGTGGTGGTACTAAAGACTAAGATGTCATCGAAATAGACGACCACAAACTTCCCCATGTAATGCTGAAAGACATGTGTCATCATCCGGGAGAAAGTACTGGGGCATTGGATAGCCCAAAGGGCATCACAAGCCACTCGTATAATCCATCCTTTGACTTGAACGTAGTATTCCATTCATCCCCCTCACGGATCCTGATCTGGTGATAGCCACTCCGCAAATCTAACTTTGAAAAAATGTTAGCGCCAGATAAGACATCTAGGATGTCATCTAATCGCAGTATAGGAAATCTATATTTGATGGTAATCTTGTTGATATCACGGCTATCAACACACATTCTCCATGTACCATCCTTCTTGGGAGCAAGAAGGGCAGGTACCGCACATGGACTCATAGTAGTCCTAATGAACCCCTTTTTCATCAAATCCTCGATCTGGGTCTGTAACTCTTTATGGGCGGCAGGATGAAGCCTATAGTGGTGTTGGTTCGGTAAAGAGGAACCAGGAATAAGGTCTATCGCATGATGTATATTCCTCAGCGGTGGTAACACCGAAGGCAGCTCATCCGGGTATACGTCCTTATATTCGTCCAACAATACCCGTAACTCTTTAGGCAAATCGACCAATGCTCTCGAGTCCCCTTTCGCACTCATAAGAACTAGTGCGTACATCATCCCGTCAAGAAAGGGATCCTTCACAAATTCTTTTCTACCCACTAGATTCAACGTCTTCCTCTCGACCAGAACAGTGGGGTCCTTAGCTAAAGCTACCGGCACCATCGGGACGGTCGGCCTCAACGTAATGACCTTACCATTAAATTTAAATTTGTACGTGTTGGATCTCCCAAAGTGTGTCACGTCACCGTCATAATGCCAAGGGCGGCCCAACAACACGTGGCAGGCGTCCATTGGAAGGACATCACACCACACCTCATCAGTGTACGATTTGATCGAGAGGGGTATAAGGCAACGCTTGGTGACTGGGACGGTAACCTTATTAATCCAAGCTACTTGGTAGGGAGTCGGGTGGGGCTGCGTAGTCAAGTGCATACGTGTAATGGCATTCTCAGAGATGACGTTCACACAACTGCCACTATCAATGCTCAACTTGCACAACTTCTCGCCACTCTTAAAGTTCAGGGAAAATATACTCGTCCTCTTCCAGTCATCTAACAGACGGGGAGTGGTCAAGATACAACGCATCACCAAAAGGGGGTGATCGTCCTCTAAATCACTTGGGACCTCTTCTGGGTCACTCTCCTCAACAGCCTCATATACGTAATCAGCAAGGTCGGTAGTCGACTCTAATAGGGTTATGGCTTTGGTCTTCGTTGGGCATACAAAGTTGTAGTGGCTTTGAATGCCGCAGGAGTAACATGTAGCGTTAGACTTGCTAACTTTCCCGATGGGGATATAGTCACTTGCAGGGTTCTTAGCGTTCCTAGCAGTGATCATGACAAACTTGGACTCGGTGGACCGAAACTTCCCTTTGTCCGTATATGTGGAGGAAGATGCTCCAGCTGTGGACTTTCCCTTCGCATGGGAATAACGGTAGTGAGCCTTAGAGGCTAAGTGCTTTTCGATGTCGAGGGCGGCATTGAACGTCGTGTTCAGATCCGTATGACCATATCGTAAGAGCTTCCTCTGAATATCGCGATGAAGCCCCTTACGAAATCTGGATAGGGTGACCTCGGGGATCTCCCTCAGATCACAACGCACCATACAGTCTTTCAGTTCTCCCATATACCCAGCTACCGAGTTTGAGCCTTGCCGCAGAGTGGCAAGCTCGTCGAACATCTGGGTCCGATGGTACGCGGGAACGTATTGATCGATCAATAGGTTCTTCATCACGACCCATCCAATAAGTCGGACCCTGTTCCCGGTTCTTAGCCTACGATATTCATTCAGCCAATAAGTTTTGGCGCATCCCGTTAGCTTCATCCTGGCAACTTGAACCTTTTGATGGTCCGTAAGGGTGTGCCAATCGAAGTAGCACTCCATATCAACCACCCAAGTAAGGAAGATCTGGGGATCTCCCATGACATCATAAGTGGGGGCGTCGATCTTAATGACCCTAGTAATATCGAAAGCACGATTGTGGCGGTGTTCTCGAGGGGGCACTCGGGGAGAGTCCTCATCGGAATCCGAATCAGGAGTTTGTTGGCGTCGGTTGGGCTGCTCAACATTAATGGGTGGCAGGGGTGGCCTTGCTTGATTTTGTAGGATCTGTGCTAACATGTTCCTAAGCTCCGTCATTTCATTACGTAGCACTGATATGGCCTCGGTGTTGGGATCCCCACGCTCACTCGCATCCATCCTAGACGTAGACGGTGTCGTGTATTCCGATACTAGCCTAGCGCGCATTCAGGTTTAGAAAAATCTTGGGAAGATGATTTTTCCTAGGGCTGAAGCTATATTGGAAATATGATACTTTTATAGATTCCCGATGTGAGGAACACGTGGATCGTTAAAATTTTTTTTTATTGAAAGTTTGCTGAAAAATAAAGATTTTAGCCCGCTATTGGTAGACCACCGAAAATAATTTTTTTGTTTTTCTAAAGATTAGATTGACCAACCAGGAATGCAACGAGGATGTTTGCAACGTGGGAGTTGAAACAACCGCCTCTGATACCAAATTGGTGTAGGGGGGACCGTGATACGTGCTCGACTACACTAACGAAAACTATCGCCACAAAGCATCAAAGCAAGATAGGAGGGCTCCGGCCAAAAGAGAACGAAAAGGGAGTCGGGTTGGCTCCCAAATCCGAATGATAAAATCAATATAGAAGATTCCAGCCGGACTCGATACAACGTCCTTAAGACCTACCTCTCCAACAAGCACACAACTCACCGCACCTACACAAGCATCTATTGTACCAACTTGAGCCATTTCAAACGCAGCAATAATTTATTTCGGAACAGCGACAAACTTCAAAAGGCGGTCAAGTTCCAATTGAGATTAATTCCCTTGTTGACACAAAGTGTTTTAATCTTGGAGATCAAGTCAAGGATAGGATAAGTCTCGCTCCCACAACGGATCTTCCCAATCCGGAATACAAGAGATTCAATAACAATGAAGCCGGATCAGATTTTGCAAGCAATGTATTTTAAAATAACGGAAAAGACGGTTCGCAAAAGCCTCCACAAACTGAAAGCAAGAATCACTAAAGATGAAGAGATTACCCAACCAAGAACATCAATCACACAAGATAGGTGGGAGATTCACCCTCTCCACGGAACCACCGACGTCACACCGAATGGCGCTGCAATCCTTCTTCCTCAGAGTCGCACCGAAGGAAGCCACGCCGGCGTCGCACCGAAGAGGGAAGGAAGGAAGCAAGGGGGCGGCTTCACACCACAAGGCCGACGGCTTCGAATCTCTCCTTGGCTGAATTTCTCCTAGGGAGTTTCTTTGGATTCAAATTCTTCTTCTTTTCTATTAATTCTCATAAAGAGGTCTCCTTATATAGGAGTTATAAACACATAGGAGTTACAACAAGCCCTTAACCATCCATGATGGAGATGTAATCTCATCCATCCGTATAGTTAAGTACACACCACAAACTATGAAATGTCCAAAAATAAAAATTACATAACATTTATGAATATAAAATTATCATCCAAACATGGAATAATTTTATATTCATCAATATAAAATAAAAATGCATGAAATAACGTAATTAATTATTCATGGCGGATTTGGCACGCCGCGGGCGGAGGTTGTAACGCGGTCTTCCATCAGCATCATCACGTCGCCTAAGATCTTTGTGTCATTGTGCCTCGGCAACCGGGTCATCATCAAGTAGTGGCGGAGGGGCCGCATCATCAACTTAAGTTCACCCATGCTGCTTATCTCAAACTTCCCCTGAATAACTTTAACAAACTTTTTATAGAGGATGTCATCAGTAGATCCAAAGATGATGTCATTTACATAGATCTGAACTAAGATGATCTTACCCTTAGAATCCCTTAGGAATATGGTCTTGTCTATCTTCACCCTAGAGAATTTGTTCTTAATGAGGAATCTAGACAAAGTTTCATACCATGCTCTAGGGGCTTGCTTCAGACCATATAGAGCTTTCCTAAGTCTATAAACATAATCAGGTGAATTAAAAACAAAAAAACTTGGAGGCTGCTCAACATAGACTTCCTCTTTTAAGTCACCATTCAGGAAGGCTGACTTCACATCCATCTGGAAGACCCTGAATCTCTTGTGTACAGCATATGCAAGGAACAGTCCGATAGCTTCCAATCTTGCTACAGGACCAAATGTTTGATCAAATTCAATGACTTCCTCTTTCATGTACCCCTTTGCCACCAGTCTGGCTTTTGTTCTTCATTATGCCATTTTCATCAACCATGTTTCTATAGATCAACTTGACTCCAATTACATTATGTCCTTGAGTTTTGGGAACTAGCTTCCAAACCTTACACCTATTGAAATGGATTAGTTCCTACTACATAGCTCCAATCCAATGCTGGTCTATGTTGGCATCTTCAAATTTCTTGGGCTCCACTTGGGATAAAATGCTTGAGTACATGGCAGTATTCTGACTTCTGCTCCTTGTTGTTACTCTTTGGCTTGCCTCACCAATTATCTATTGAGCTAGATGATCTCTTATGTTTCTGACTACAGGTGGCAGTCTTCTTTCAGCAACAGGTTCAGCTTCAGGTGCAGCCTCTTGTTGATCTTCATCCACTCCCAATGTATCTGGTAGATCTTTTGGAGTATCCACTTCATCTTGTATAATTGGAGATGCTTCCTTGATGGTCAATTTACCCATCATCTATTCTGTACCTGCAGTACTGTAAGAGGAGTTTGGAAGCTCCATGTTAATCATAGTAGACTCATCAAAGCTACATGAACTGATTCTTTTACAACTTGGCTGTTCAAGTTGTAGATCCTATAGGTTTTGCTATGATTTATGTACCCAACAAAAATTCCATCACAGGATTTGGTAGTAAACTTAGTGACATATGACTTTCCATTATGAAGTACATAACACTTACTACCAAAGAAATATAGATAGCTAAGGTTTGGTTTTCTGCCTTTCAAGATCTCATAGGGCGTCTTCTTATAGCTTTTGGTGATAGAGGCCATATTGAGGACAAGATATGCAGTATTTACTACCTTAGCCCAGAAATATTCTGGGAGAGATGTATCACTCAACAGTGTTCTACCTGCCTCTATGTGAGTCTTATTTTTCCTCTCAACAATCCTATTTTGCTGGGGTGTTTTAGGTGAAGAGAATTCTTGAAGAATACCATGTTCTTCACAGATTCTTGTCATGCTATCAGACTGGAATTTAGTGTCATGGTCGCATCTAATTTTGACCACAGAGCTGTTTAATTCATTCTGAATTTGCTTGACAAACTTAGTGAAGATATCAAGAGTTCCATTCTTTCTCTTTAGGAAGAATACCCCAGCAAACTTGGAAAAGTCATCAACCACCACAAGGGTGTAGACCTTACTACCAAGTCTATGAACTAGCATAGGACCAAACAAGTCCATATGCAGGAGGTATAGGCACCTTAAAGAATCTTTGTCCCCAACGCTCTTGAAGGATGCTTTAGTCTACTTGGCCTTTTGGCAAGCAGAGAAAATGCCCTATTTGGAGCACTTCATATTGGGACCATTCCAAAGTAGCTCTTGACTAAACAACTTAACATAGCCAAGATCAGAGAGCTGCCTTATGCTTATAAGATTGTGTTGCAACACTTCAACATAAGACACCTTGGTGATGGTGACTATATCATTGGTGATCTTACCATATCCCTCGGTTACACCTCTATCTGAACCACCAAAGATGACTTTGGGTCCATATTTTATTGGAGTAAATTCCTTTAAGTTGCTCCTTGTTTCAGTCATGTGCCGGGAACAACCACTGTCCAAGTACCATATAGGGGTATGACAACTTGGACTATCATACAATACACAATTTACTTTACCTTAGGAGCCTAATATCTATTGGGTGCTAGGTGCACATTAATTTCAAAATGAACATATCTACCAGTAGAATTTCTGACTGGTGGACTGACCTTAGCTATGGCCACATTGGGATTGTGCCAGCAGTCAATGGCAAAATGCCCAATCTTACCACAGTACTAACTGTCATGTATGTTATATCTTCTCTTCTGTATAGGCCCTGCAGCTTGGTTGGCAGTAGTCTTAACAGGAGAAAGATGTGTTGGAGCCCTTTTCTGATTTCTTTCAGCTAGAATTTGACTGAAGGTAAGTCTTCTAGCTTGCTTGTTTGGTCTGCTCTGAGTGCTATCTGCAGCAAGCTTCTTTTTAGAGAGCATGCATTTGATGGCATTTGAAATGCCCAAATCAGCCTGACTGTAAGACTTGCCCATAGTCTGACCCTTAGTTGTCAGATACACAGTCTTATTTGCAGCAACATTCTTTAGTGTTGGTGCTGAGGCACCAAAAACAAATGGTCCTGGTTGGGCCATTGGAAATTTCTCATGGGTTTCCGCAGAGGCACTAACCTGGCTAGAGCTTTCACCATGTCAGTGAACATCTTTTTCCACCTAGATGAACAACCCTTCTCCCAGTGACCACAGGAGCTTTCCTGGTCATACCTGTTATAAGGTAACAAAACTTTTCTAAAAAGAATGGGAGGCTTGGAAGCAATAGGCTGAGGTGGAGTTGGAGCTTTGCCCTTCCTTTTGGAAGGGGCAAGTCTTGTGCATCCCTTGAATCCCAACCCCGTCTTACAGTTTTTATATGAGAAGGTGTCTATCAAGGGTAGTATTGTACTTGGCTTAGAAAAGCTAGCCGCTATTCTTTTCTCCTTCTCAAGCTTATCTTCAAGCTCCCTGATGAGACAGTTTTTGCTCTTGATGGAGTCTATCTGGATGTCCAAGAGGGACTTCAGTTGACTTATTTCCCGAGATTTCTGGTTCAACAGATTAGTTGTTATAGTCTGTTGGGCAAATGCAAGCTTTTGAGATGAAATTTCTTTAGCTTGCTTGTTAGACAACTTCTTGACCTTCTTGAAGCCGTTCAAAAGTTCTCCATACTTATCAATCAGTTGATTGACATCTCCTTTAGATCCATAATCTTCTTCACCACTAGGTGAAGAGGCTTCTGAGCAAGGACTGGTCTCATACTCAAATAGAGAAGAAGAATTAGGTAATGAATGTACCTTGCTTTGACCAGGCTGATCCTAGCTACCCTCTTCATCTGTCATTGCCATCAGCCCTCTGTAGCTGTGGGTATCTTCATCCACCTCTGAGTCACTATCTGATAGTAATAGAGGGACCCTGATTCCTATCCTCACTGGAGGATTAACTTTTTGTTCTGCAACAGCTTTATCATTAGCAGCAACAAAAACTAGCCCAATATAGGCTTCCTCTTCTATAGACTCAGATGATGATGAGTCTGTCCAGTAATTTTCCTTCTTGGCAATGAAGGACTTCTCCTTCTTTCCTTTGTGCTGGTGCTGCTTCTTCTCCTTAGCTTCCTTCATCTTCTCTGGGCAGTCAGCAATCATATGCCCAGGCTTGTTGCAACAATAGCAAACTACTTTAGAAGAGTTATATTTATTAGGTTTGGAACCATAACTGTCAGTCTTGGACTGATTCTTCCTGTGATGAGTGGAGTTGAAAGACCCCTTCTTCAAATGCTTCTTCTTCATTAGCCTCTGGAGTTGTCTGGAGAATGCAGTAAAGTCTTTATCAGACATGTTGTTGTCTGATGCCTCTGAGTCTGAGCTATTTGACTCAGCTGGTTTTCTTGGTGGAGAAGGAATCCTCTCCTTGCCCTTCCTTATGCTTTCTGCTATGAAGGCCAAGGAATTTTCCATGGCCAGGGATTTGCTGGTGGCATTCTCCTCCTTCTTAGCAGCTAGCTGCATCTCATAGGAGAGCAGCTTTCTAAATAATATTTGGGGAGGAGTATCAGCAAGTTTAGCCACCTCTCATATGGTATAGATTTTTGTATCACGGTCTCTAGTGAGTGATCTGAGAAACTTGTCATTTATTTCATAGTTATTGAAGACCATCCCATAGGTCTTCAACTCATTTATGATACTGAAGAATCTCTCATAATAACCAGTTATGTTCTCCTTCAGATTTTTACTGAAAGCCTCATACTCTTGATTGAGCAGAGACTTCCTATCATCCCTTACTTCTTCAGTCCCCTCCATGTAGATAAAAAGTGTGTCCCACATCTCTTTGGAAGTCTTGCAGTGAACGAGATTCAGAAAGGTTGAGTCATCAACAACACTAGCAATAAAATTTTGAGCTCTCTTGTCCAGTCCAGCATGGATGATTTCATCCTTGGTCATCTCATAGTACATCTTAGGGGTCTAGTCATTAGCATTTAAAACAGAGACCTTCATCGGGATGAAAGTTCCCACCTTGACTATTACAAAAATCCTTGGATCATAGGCTTCCATGAATAGCCTCACCCTCTCTTTCCATAATACAAAATACTCCTTCCTGTAGATGCGAAGTTTCATGGAGCTCAGCTCTCTCTGGCTCTCTCTAGAGCCCATGATAACTTGACTGTAGCTACCTTTGGAGATCACTCAGATTGTTAGAACCTTTTTGAGCAACCCCACTCTGATACGAATTGAAAGTTCTTGTTTACAAGGTAGCTAGCAACCTAGAGGGGGGCTGAATAGGTTTGTCTAGGTCTTTAGTTATCACTTTTTATTTCTTCTTGAATTTCTATGTGATTAGGGCTTTTTATGTACCTGCAAACAGAAAACACACACAAAAAAGAACACAAGTATTTTATAGTGGTTCCCCAAAATTATGGGTACATCCACTGTCCTCCCACCTTGACAACTTCCTATTAGTCAAGGCAAAACACGTCCAAAATGCTCCTCAGAGCTTACACCTCGGGCCCTCAGCCTCACACTCGGGTTCTCTTCAGAACCCTACCTTAGAAACACAAAGGTTCCTACCTTAGAGCCCTGCAGTGCTCCTACAGCTCAGTGTACATCAAACCACCTACCTCAACCTTATCTCTAAGGACTATAACTCAGGTTTTTCAGCCCAACAACTTCAGACAAAAAGCCTTACTTTCAGAGTGCTGCAACACTCCTATATCTTAGTACCCTTGCAGGTACCTACATCATGCCCTTCCAGGCACCTACAGCTCAGTGACACACTTGTCACCTATCTCAGGCCAAAAGGCCCTACAGCTCAGATCCAGAAGGATCCTACAACAATAAATAATTTAAATAATCTTTGACACAAAGAAATGTCTATGTGTCAACCACTAGAGTTGAGAATCTCTGCTTTATCTCTCCCCACAGCAGAGAAAACATATTGGAGGAACTCATGAGCTTACTATTGAACTTGATATAGAATGATAAAGATGAAAGATATTGTACCTAAGCACCTAGAGGGGGGGGGGTGAATAGGTGACTTGAATCTTTTTAACTTTTTAGGCAGCAAACAGATAATATCACAGAATTATATCTAATTTATCACAACACTCATTCAGCAATCATAGCAATCCACAAACACACAATAGACACAGAGTTTTATAGTGGTTCCCCAAGCTTTGGGTACATCCACTTTCCCCCTTCGCCTATCTAGCAGTGTACTAGATTCGGCCAAACTTCTCCACTATCTCAGAACCCCAAACAGGTTCCTACACCTCAGGCCCAAGGCCCTACAACTCAGCTTCTTCACAAAGCATACACTCAGCCACAAAGGCCTACACTCAGCCACCAAGGCCTACACTCAGCCACCAAGACCTACACTCAGCCACCAAGGCCTATACTCAGAGAAAAAACTCTCCTACCCTCAGCCTTTATAATTACAGGCTTACAAGACTCAGATCCAAAGGATCCTACAAGATAAAAATGAATACAATAATGTTAACTCAACAACTCAAAGAATAGAGAGATGAGATGTGAGTTTCTTGATGAGTTCTTGGAAGAACTCAGCTGAAATCAATCTGACTTAGCTTTCTTCAAAGCTTCTTGAAAGTAGAACTCAATAAGATTGACTCCTTCTGCAGTTGATCCTTGATCTATGGTACTTAAGATTCAGAATAAATCTGAACCCTTCTTCTCAATCTGGTTCCAACAACTGATTTCTTGGATGGAGCTCTCTCTCTCCAACTTCTTAGATCTGCACTTGATAACACGATCTTCTTTGTTTAAACACTTGATCAATGATCTGAACCACAACTATCTGTAGACAGCACAAGCCTATTTATAGGCCTTCTTCATGGTAACCGGCTGGTCCGGTACATAACTGAATTCTGACAACTCTGACAGGTGCAGTAGACCGGCTGGAATGGCAGCTGTCAAGTCATCCAGTCAGTTCTTGAAAATTCTCTAACTGTCTGAAAGTGTCGAGACTTTCTGTCTTTAAGTGTCGACACTTATAGACCAAGTGTCGACACATGTTGTCGAAGTGTCGACACTAGTCTACAAGGTGTCGACACAACTCCTTGTGTTATAGATTTTATGTCTTGACACAGCTTCTTCTGCATGTGTCGACACTGATAATGTGTGTCGACACAAGTCCTTGTACTTTAGTATTTTGCTGAATTCTTCTAAGTGTCGACACAACATCTTTGTGTCGACACATCTTCATGTGTTGTACTTGATAAGTGTCGACACTGCTTCTTGGTGTCGACACATGTCTTCAGTGTTGATACTTGCTGAGTGTCGTCACAGCTCCTTGTGTCGACACATTCTACTTCTGTTGAGACTTCAGCTGTGTGTCGACACATCCCCTTAGTGCCGACACTTGTACTTAGAATAATTTGTTGAACTTGTTGATCTTTGCTAAGTGTCGACACAGCTCTAGGTGTCGACATTTTCTTCAAGTGTTGAGTCTTCAGCTGAGTGTCGACACATACTTTCTTGTGTCGACACTTTCTTCAAGTGTTGACTCTTTTGTTGTGTGTCGACACATTGTTCTGGGTGTCTACACTTTCTTTAAGTGTTGACTCTTCTGTTGAGTGTCGACACATTATTCTGGGTGTCGATACTTTCTTTAAGTGTTGACTCTTCTGTTGAGTGTCGACATATTGTTCTGGGTGTCGACACTTGCACTTAGTCTCTGTTAACTTTTGCTGAGTGTCGACACAGCTCCAAGTGTCGACACTTTCTGATGTAGACACAGCTTCACTGGGTGTCGACACAACTGTTAAGTGTCGACACTATTTCACTGCACTTTACTTCATTAAGTGTCGACACAGCTCCTTGTGTCGACACATTCTGTCTGGTGTCGACTCTGCATCCCAGGTGTCGACACAATGACTCCAAGTGTCGACACTGCTTGCCTGGGTGTCGACACAAGTCTTCTTAAGTGAAAGTCCACCTAGTGTCAGCTATGTGCACCTATGGGGGGGGGGAATAGGTGACGAGTAGCGCTTTTGCGGAATTTACGACGGTACCTGCACAATAAAGATAAAAGGCACAGCACACAGAATACACAGGAAATTTATAGTGGTTCCCCGACTTGGGTACATCCACTTTCCCCCTTCGACCTATCTCCCAACAAGGGACGACTCGGTCACTTCTCCAATGGGATTGAAATCCAATCCCTGCACTAACGGAAGGAGCCCTTCCACACGTGAGAGTCAACACTCACACAAAACGGGTTGCACCCAACCCTTACAACACGGAACAAAAGTTCCTTTACAACAAAATTAAATATAGAATGTACACGTGATACAAACTTCTTTTGGAGACTACGGTGTTCCTCTTCGTTCGACGACGTGTTCTTGAAGTCGATGAAGTGTCTACAACCTTGGTCTCTCTTGGAGAGGATCTCCCCGGAACCGGCGGCGGCAACACGAGCGGCGGCTAGCTTCGGGATCGGCGGCTACGATGATAAGCGGCTGCTGAACTTGGAGATCCAAACTTCGTAGCGAAGCAAACTAGGTCTACCAACGGTCACTCTAGGATCGGTCGTCTCGATCGATTCGGACGGGGGAGTTTTTCCCGGTCAACAAATCGAGAGACAAGGGATCTCTGGATAGACACGTGAGACTCAAGCTTTGCTAAGCTTCTGTCGCCGGAGATCACGAAGGAATCTCGATTGTTGACGGCGACCAACTAGCCCGAGCGCGACGGCGGCGGCTGAGAGGAATCGCGATATTAGGGTTTCGTCGAGGCTCGGTTTCTTTCTCTTTCTCCGTGATTTTACTGTTCAAAATACTGGAATATATATACTGTAGATAACTCCAATATGACCGTTTGTGGGACCCACACTAGAAATCCCTAAGTCCGGTTCAAACTAGTCTAGAGGCAGAATCCGGTCCAGCAGCAACCTGAGAAAACGCTAAGTGAAAATCGGCGAGAATCGCAGGCGATTCTCGACGAATCGGCGAGAATCACCAAGTGATTCTCGACGATTCGTCGAGAATCGTTAGTGATTCTCGCCGAATCACTTATTGATTCTCAACGAATTTCACTTTGTATACATGAGCTGCTTGGCCACTGGTTCGGCGAGAATCACTAGTGATTCTCGCCGAATCTTACTTGGCACCGTTTTGAGGTAGCCAGAAGGAGTCGGCGAGAATCACTAATGATTCTCGTCGATTCGGCGAGAATCACTAGTGATTCTCGTCGAATTTTCCTTGGACGAATTTTCGTCTTCCACCCAGGAGCTGCTCCTTGATCCATCCATGCTCCTTGTCTTCTCTTGCATATGAACGGCCCTGTACTTGAAAGTAAGTGCACTCCAATAGAGAGAGTACACGTAGGCCAACACACTGATCTGCTCAACGAGGGATTACGTCGTGCAGACCCGCGTATATTGACCTACTGCACCCTGACATTGGTGTGCACTTAGCGTGGAGGAGCTGCAAGTACAACTTAAGATGTTTCATCAAATACATTGTGAATTCATCTTAGCTTGACAGGTGGCTTCCTCAAATCTAGGTAATCGTGGATACAATACCCAACAATCTCCCCCTATTTGACGAATCCAAAACCCTACTAGCTAAGATGAATAACACATATCAAATAATAAACATAGCATTCAGAAATTAAACATGCAGCACAAGAGAATATATGCAATCAGATCAGGACTTGAGTCATTCACAAATTCAAATATATATACCAATATAAATATATACACATATAATCCAGAATTGTTTCTATGACAACAATAATCATTAAATGTTCTTAAGACCAAGTGACAAGCTATAAGTTTTTGACTATTTTTCCTTAGCTAAGTCACCCTTAGGATTTTGAGCCAAGTACTTCTTGCTTTGCCTCTCCATGTATTCTTTGGGCTTTGGGTAATACCTAGGAGGAGCAACTTTATCTGCATCCTTGTTGTTTCTAAAAAATATGTTGCGTTTCGCTTCAAACGTTTTGTGCGTTTCCCACTCATACTGGCTATATACTTCGTTTCGATTGATCTCTCCTCTTTATTGCAGCCAGAAGGTGTCTAAGATTATGTTCCTTGAAAGTGGACTCCACCTTTCATTTTGTACATCCTCCTCATTCATTCGAGTTCTCTTTGCAGCCTGTGTCTCCTTGGAGGTTCCTTCTTGAACTTTTCTCTTTCCCCTGGCTTTTGCTAAGGCCTCTTGGTCAAACATGCTCCTCAGTTTAGCTTTGGAGAGAGCCCTAGCATCAGCGTCATTTGTGGGAATATCTGCAGCACTTGCACTTACATCCTCAGCAACACTTACTTCCTCAGCGGCATTAGATGTCTCAAGGACATGAATACCGGCAGGATTGTCAGGCAGAACGACGCCTAACGTACCTAGCGCCTGTTGGAGCATCCACCAGCAGCTCTCATAGACATATTTGCTTGATTGGGCGAAGTGTGTGCTCATGCTTTCTTGAAGCTCGGCCAACTTAGCTATATACTCTTTCTCCCCCTTTTTGGCTTCGACAGCTATGCAGTTGGCATATGAGTGCAGGGAGTCATCAATATGCTTCGTGGTCTTGGAGAATTCAGTGATCAGGGCCTGCTGATTGGCATTTAAATTGACCATATTACCATCAAACTTATGAATGTTGTTGGCTACAACGTGTGCGTTCTGATTTACGACAGCCAGAGTATCAGTATTCTTTTTCAAGCCGGCCATTAAGAGTGTGATAGCTTCGCCGGCCGCGGTATACTTCTCTTCAAATTTCTTCTCCATCACGTCCAGCTTATGGTTGATTTCCACCATATTCTTGAGCATCAGATTTTCCGAAGTCTTAATCCTGTTCAGCAGTTTATTCTGGGCTTCATCAAATGAGACTTTAAGTTCATTCACAATGCCCTGAATGATATTGACAGTGTGAGTGGCTAGCTCATCTCGTAACGGAATAGCCGGAGGCACTTGTGGGCCTTGCATTTCAGCAGACGCATCTGTAGAGCTGGATACAATCACAGTCTCTAATGGAGGAATGCTGGCTGCCTCTGTAGATTTATCTAACTCCCCCTCCACTGGTGCAGACTTGTCAGATGGAGGTTCAACAGGATCCGGAGTCTCAAATGCTTCATGTCCCTCATTCTCATCTTCCTCTCCGTCCTCATCCAAGAATTCATCTATATCAGCAGCCTCTTCCAATTCTTGGTCAGCAGTCTCCAGTGCTTCAGCTTCGGTTCCTTGAGTGTTTCTGTTCAGGACCTCCTCATCCTCCAGCTCAGGTTCACTTACTTCATGAATTTCGGCCACCGCATCCCTGGCCACCTGGGCAATTTCAGAAACTACATCTGTATGAGGGGGTAGAGTCTCCCCCTCCATTCCTGCAGTCAGGGTATCAGGAATTTCACGGGGGGTGACTGCTGGAGATACTTCCTGTCGCTCTTCCACGGCAGGCTGCCCGATCCGCCTCTCCCATCGATCAAACACACTTGCATCCATCTTCTTCAAGTAGTGGAGAGGGACACCTTTGCTCATGTCGAACTTGTCTCCGTTTAGCTGGTTTAGATATAGACTTATGATGCGGCCGAAACTAGGAGTGCCCAGGGTGTCCTTGATCTTCTCGAACAGCAACTCCCCCCAGTTGAACCTCTTGCGGCAGACAACAGCTATGACGATCTTGAACATATCTCCTGAGATATGGTCATGCGAGCCCGGCTTGCAGATGAGCACTTTTCCAATAATGTCAGATAGGAGCTTCCCTTCTTCATTCATCTCCTTTCTCTTTATTGATCGAGTTCCTCGTGGAAGACTGCAGAATAAGAGAGTTCTGGTTTTGTCCTCGTCCTCCAGATAGTCCTCCTGCTCCGAACTAGAAAGCTGCAGGTAGCGAGTCAGCTTGCTGGCAGACATCTTTACTTTTGCCCCAGCCACCTTGCTCTTGATTATGGAGTCTCCATCTCGGAGTCTTGCGGTAGCGAAGAACTCCAGCACCTCTTTGTCCAGGATTTTGCAAGGGTGCTCCAGGACGAAGGTTAGCCCAGCCTCTTCCAGCATTAGAATGATGTTGCGGAATTCGTCCGAGGCGTGAGAAAACCCAGTTCGAACCAGCTCACAGTCAGAGACCAACCCTGCAGTTGTCCTTGGAGCCATTGTAGATCTAGAGAGAGAAGCCCTACTCTAAGCATTAATGAACATTCAAAAAGAAGGCATCACTAGTGAGAGCGTCCAAGTACGGGTGAGGAAGAGGTTACCTAAGGACTTATATGGAAGTGAGTTGAGGAGCGTCGGGAAGACCTTCGGTGGATGGAAGGGTTTCCTGTGGGGTTCGGCCTTGCTAGAACGTTGCGAGAACCTTCTCGATTTGACGATGGACCTTGCGAGAACCTTGCGGTCACAGGGACACTTCACGATTCGACGAGAGCTTACGGGAAGAAGATGGACACCCAGCAGTTGTCCTTAGAGCAGGATGTATAGCGATTCGGCGAGTCGGAGGGAGAGCTCCTGCGGGTTTCGGCGAATCGGCGCAAGAACTCTTTCGGCGGGACAAACTTCTGCGACGTGAGGCTGGATTCGTGAAGAAGGCGAATCGGCGGAAGAACTCTTTCGGCGGGATTTGTCTAATTCGTCGGGATTCGGGGTGAATGCGAAGTGTCGGCGGGATTTGTCTGTCAGGAGATTTGGTTAATTCGGTTTCTGATACCAGTTGTCTAATTCGAAATTGAGAGGTCACTTGACTAGGAATTTTCACGTTTGAGAAGCTTGCAACATTTTTGAAATATTCAGATGTCAAGTCAATATACACATGATAAATACATGTGTATTCTAAAGTCAACCTATTTGGATTTTAATGAGGCTTTTCCAAAGACTTCTTGATGTCAATTGTGAGTTGTCGAGATTCACGATGACATTTCTTCGTTAACCCTTTATTGATGTGTGAAGGTTTGCATGCATTGAGTGAACCTATCCTTAGAGGTGCACACTTACATGTATAGGCAGAAGTATAAATATACACATGGATAGAAATATATATATATATATATATATTTTAAATGAGGATGCAGTATGACGCAAGTCCTTGAACTGATCAAAATTACCTGGGATTTTGAAAGTCATCGTCTTAGTCCCACAGGTAGAACACATTAGAGGCTCAAAGTGAGTATGCTCAAATAGACATCACATCTGTTATTGCAGACGCTTGTTCTAACTTAGCCTTGAGCCACCTACTGTCTAGTTCCCATCATATTCACGGGGACCTAGACTACCCTGCAAGAAAGAATTACTTTACCTTAGGAACCCAAATCATATTGGGTCCTAGGTTCCTGTTAGCATAAGCACTCAACTGCCTTCCTTCAGAAAACCTGTCTGGAAGACTCCTCTGTCCCGAGAATGTGGATAAGCCCTTGCCGTAGGCATAGAGGGGTTGTGCCAACAGTCGATGGCAAAGTGCCCCACTTTGCCACAGCACCAACATGGGTGAATGTTGTATCGCCGTTTCCGACCTGATCTCGTGACTGATGCAGTCACGGTCCTAGGTCTAAACAGGATAGGGCATGATCTTGTCACAAAAATTCCTCTTCCATCGTGACACGTGGAAGGGTGGAAAGAATGCATGTTGTGAGCGTTATGAGGCCGGGAAGGTGGTGCCATTCTTTCAGGCATCTCCCTTACAGGGGCCCCATGGAACCTGACATCATGACTTTTATCCTCTCTATCCCGTGTCCTCGAGTGGTGAGAAGTCTTCTGTGAGCTGGGACATGCAGATCCACACTGTGTTGAGGCAGTGGCAGTGAATACGAAGGGCTCAGAATGAGCCTTAGGTATTTCCTCATGGGTGGCCATGACGCCCCTTGCACTATGGACGTTTCCACATGGGGACAAATCACCCTTGCAGTGACCACGACCATTCCTGTGGTCATACCTGAAGGCATGATGAGTTGCCTTCCTGCCTGGAGTGGGGGGTCGGAATACCGTTTCCCCATTTCTCCACGAATTGACAATCTGGGAGATCCACCCGTTTTCTTGCTTTCTCTTAATGGCATCAACCTTGGAGAAGTTTGATACTATTCTTTTCTCATTCTCCAGACTACTCTCTAGAACTGAGATCTTAGAGACCTTGGCCTTGTTGGATGCCAATTGGAGAACCAACAAGATCTTCAGTCGAGCAATCTCTCGAGCTTGCTCCTCAGCAAGTAGGTTGCTTTCCTGACGGGCTCTCTTCAAGGAATCAGAATTTTCTGGAGGAGAGCAGTTTCTGTCTTCAGAAAGGTCAAAAGATATGGGGCAGGATGAAGATGTTATCTGCTTATCTGTGTTATTGTCATTAGAATCAGTGACCATTGTTTCATCCTCGTCCGAGCTGTTTTCGTCACTGGTCTCGTCAGTCTCTGATACGGACACTGGAGCTCTGATGTTGTCCGAGTGATGCTTGTCTTCATCTTCAGAGGTGAGGACCCCCACATAGGCTTCCTCGTCTGGTTGACAACATATTCCAGCTTTCTCTGACTCCCCCATCAGCTCTAAGATCGTCATCCACAGAGATTTAGCCGTCCTACATTTTTCCAATCTAGAGCGAGAGGCTCCAAACCAGATATCCATAATGATTTGACGAATCCTCTCATCCAAGTGAAATAGTGATAGTTCCGTCTCTGACATCTCAGCAATGCCCATGGGCACTTGGATCCCAGAGTCGGAGGTCTTCATGGGAATAAACGGACCCTCTTCCTGGATGAAGGATGCTCGAGGATCGATAGCATCAAGGTGAGATGACACCCTCATTCTCCAGATGGGATAATAATCCTTTGTGCATGCGGGGAGTTTGAGTAGCGGTATTTCATAATCCAGATCCATGCTTCTGACACTGGTGGCAGGATTCTACTCAAGGTGTTAACCTTTTTGATGAGTAACCTCGTTTTGATACCACTTGAAAGTCCACCTAGTGTCAGCTATGTGCACCTATGGGGGGGGGGGGGGGAATAGGTGACGAGTAGCGCTTTTGCGGAATTTACGACGGTACCTGCACAATAAAGATAAAAGGCACAGCACACAGAATACACAGGAAATTTATAGTGGTTCCCCGACTTGGGTACATCCACTTTCCCCCTTCGACCTATCTCCCAACAAGGGACGACTCGGTCACTTCTCCAACGGGATTGAAATCCAATCCCTGCACTAACGGAAGGAGCCCTTCCACACGTGAGAGTCAACACTCCCACAAAACGGGTTGCACCCAACCCTTACAACACGGAATAAAAGTTCCTTTACAACAAAATTAAATATAGAATGTACACGTGATACAAACTTCTTTTGGAGACTACGGTGTTCCTCTTCGTTCGACGACGTGTTCTTGAAGTCGATGAAGTGTCTACAACCTTGGTCTCTCTTGGAGAGGATCTCCCCGGAACCGACGGCGGCAACACGAGCGGCGGCTAGCTTCGGGATCGGCGGCTACGATGATAAGCGGCTGCTGAACTTGGAGATCCAAACTTCGTAACGAAGCAAACTAGGTCTACCAACGGTCACTCTAGGATCGGTCGTCTCGATCGATTCGGACGGGGGAGTTTTTCCCGGTCAACAAATCGAGAGACAAGGGATCTCTGGATAGACACGTGAGACTCAAGCTTTGCTAAGCTTCTGTCGCCGGAGATCACGAAGGAATCTCGATTGTTGACGGCGACCAACTAGCCCGAGCGCGACGGCGGCGGCTGAGAGGAATCGCGATATTAGGGTTTCGTCGAGGATCGGTTTCTTTCTCTTTCTTCGTGATTTTACTGTTCAAAATACTGGAATATATATACTGTAGATAACTCCAATATGACCGTTTTTGGGACCCACACTAGAAATCCCTAAGTCCGGTTCAAACTAGTCTAGAGGCAGAATCCGGTCCAGCAGCAACCTGAGAAAACGCTAAGTGAAAATCGGCGAGAATCGCAGGCGATTCTCGACGAATCGGCGAGAATCACCAAGTGATTCTCGACGATTCGTCGAGAATCATTAGTGATTCTCGCCGAATCACTTATTGATTCTCAATGAATTTTACTTTGTATACATGAGCTGCTTGGCCACTGGTTCGGCGAGAATCACTAGTGATTCTCGCCGAATCTTACTTGGCACCGTTTTGAGGTAGCCCGAAGGAGTCGGCGAGAATCACTAATGATTCTCGTCGATTCGGCGAGAATCACTAGTGATTCACGCCGAATCGGCGAGAATCACTTGGTGATTCTCGTCGAATTTTCCTTGGACGAATTTTCGTCTTCCACCCAGGAGCTGCTCCTTGATCCATCCATGCTCCTTGTCTTCTCTTGCATATGAACGGCCCTGTACTTGAAAGTAAGTGCACTCCAATAGAGAGAGTACACGTAGGCCAATACACTGATCTGCTCAACGAGGGATTACGTCGTGCAGACCCGCGTATATTGACCTACTGCACCCTGACATTGGTGTGCACTTAGCGTGGAGGAGCTGCAAGTACAACTTAAGATGTTTCATCAAATACATTGTGAATTCATCTTAGCTTGACAGGTGGCTTCCTCAAATCTAGGTAATCGTGGATACAATACCCAACATTAAGTGTCGATACTTTCCCTCTGGGTGTCGACACATGGACTTAGAAACTTTTACTTCTTTCCTGTAAATACTTAACCTGCACAAGTAAACTCAAAACACATCAAATACATTTTGATGTATATCATTGAGTTGGGTGAGGCTTCTTCAAATCAGGTACATTTGAACCAATATACCCAACAATCTCCCCCTATTTGGAGAAGTCATAACCCTTAGTCAATGATATACACCATTCATAATAAAAATACAAAATGATGTAAAACAGGATTATGTAAACAGGAAAGTACATCACATGTATTAAATAAACATGCATATACAGATAACATCTCAGAATAATTATGCAATAAATTTAACACACAGCAAAATTTATCACACAATACATTGTTCCAATACTTTGTCATATTCATATTTCAAAAGTTTACAGATTGTTTATCATCAAAAGATTACATAGTAAACTTAAGAAAATTCTAATTCTATTCTTGATCAGCATATTTGATCACTATCCCTTTTCCAGATTTTATCCTTGCTTGCACAGGGGCTTCGGCATCTTCTGTTTCAGCAGGCTTCTTACCTTTCAGGTCTTTTTTCTTTTGCTCTTCTGCTTTGATCTTTTGCCTCTCAAAGTAGTGATAAGGCTTGGGAAAGTACTTGCTAGGCTCCTGGGCAGTAGGAGGTAGCTTTCCCATCTTGGCCTTTCTTCTATATTGGACTATAGCCTCCTGCCTAGTCTCATGTTTTCTCCATTCAGCCTCAGAAAACCATTTGTTCCTGTCATTCACATTATCTTTTGCAGCTTTCCAGGCAGTCAAAATAATGTTTCTTGAGGTAGGGCTCCACTGCTCAAAGTCTAGTCTTTGTTCAGCTTGTTCCCTAAACCTCTTCTTAGACAATCTAGTCTCTTCTTCTTTCTGCAGTGCTTCTTACATGGCTTCAGATATTGGCTGAACAACTTTCTCAAGAATGACATTGTCCTTACCCCCAGGTGGGCTATACATGGACTGTATGTCAGCATGAACCATATCAAAATCTGGAGGAGGGTAGATGACTTGAGCCACTTCAGGTTGCTCCCCTCCTAGATATGCAGGATGAATTCCAGATTCAGCAACATTGTCATCATCACAAAGAGGAGGAAAACCCAGTGTAGCTCTGATAGAATTAGATATCCACTTGGCATGATCAGAGCTAGCTTTGACTAATACTCTCTCCCCCTTTATGACTTCTCTGGCTATGTGATCTCGGACATCATCTTTTTGAAATCTAACCTGGTTATCCAAATAATTAACTCCATCTTTAAAGAAAGGTTTTAACCTTTGGAGTTTGTCAGTTATGATCTTTTGAGATTCTTGAATGGCAGTCTTAATAACAGTGATTTCTTCTTGGAATACTTTGTCAAATTCTGCTTTAGTAGTAGCAGTAGAAGTAGAAGGTCCAGCACCTATGTTCTTTAATTCTGTGACAATTACATTATGAGATGCTGTCAGATTGTCATTCATCCTTATTTGGTTTTCTAGAACATACCCCTGCTTCAGTGCTATGTCATCTACTTGAGCCTTTATTTTCTCTTGATGAGTTGTCAAGTACACTACTGCATTCTCACCCTTGTGGAAGCAGTCAGTCATTTCCTTCATGTTAAGATTCATTTCAAATCTTATTGACTTTATATCCTGGGCCAGATCAAACTGCAATGATTTCTGCCCTTCATCCACATACTTCTCATTGGCTTTCATGTGTTCATCTAGTTTAATCTGCATAGCAACCATCAGAGAACTATAATCTATTGATGATGCTGATCCCAGCTGAACTGTGGGCTGTGGTGATATGGTTTGTAAGGCCTTCTTGTAACTTTGGCTCCTTCTTCTGAATACCTGAAATTTCTTCTTCTTAGCCCTTGCAGCATCCTCATCTTCAGAAGCTGGGGAGCTGGCTATATCTACCCTTTCCTTTGGTAGTTCTTCAACAGCTTGGGGCTTGTCAGTCTCATGCCTTGCAGGCTCTTCAACAAATAATACTTGCTCCCCCTGAAAGTCCACCTAGTGTCAACTATCTTCACCTATGGGGGGGGGGAATAGGTGACGTGCAGCGTTTTTGCGGAATTTAAAATTATACCTGCACAATAAAAATAAACAGCATAGCACACAGAATACACAAGCTATTTATAGTGGTTCCCCGATTTGGGTACATCCACTTTCCCCCTTCGACCTATCTCCCAACAAGGGACGACTCGGTCTCTTCACCAACAGGATTGAAATCCAATCCTTGCACTATCGGAAGGAACCCTTCCACACGTAGGAGTCAACACTCCCACAACACGGGTTGCACCCAACCCTTACAAATAGGAACCAACGTTCCTTTACAACAAAAGTAAAACTAGAATGTACAAGAGATACAAACTACGTTTGGAGACTAAGGTGTCCCTCTTCGTTGACGACGTGTTCTTGAAGTCCACGAAGAGTCCACAACCCTAGATCTCTCTTGGAGAGAATCTCCCCGGAACCGGCGGCGGCAAGATGGGCGGCGGCTAGGTTCACGGGATCGGCGGCGACAACGATGTGCGGCTGCTGTTCTTTGGAGATCCAAACTTCGTAGCAAAGCTAGCTAGGTCTACCAACGGTCACACTAGGATCATTCGTCTCGATCAATTTGGACGGGGAAGATTTTCCCGATCAACAAATCAAGAGACAAGAGATCTCCGGTTAGACACGTGAGACACTAAGCTTGGCTAAGCTTCTATCGACCGGAGATCTGGAAGAAACCATGATCAGGACCGGCGATCAACACTCTCGAGCGGCGACGGCGGCGGCGGCGGAAATCGCGATCTAGGTTACGTCGCGGCTCCGCTTCGTGTATCTTTTCCGTCTCTCTTTCTGTTCAAAAATACACCTGTATTTATACTGTAGATAACTTCAAGATGACCGTTGTGGGTCCCACAAGAAGAAAACCCTAGTTCCGGTTCAACATAGTGCCAGTGGCAGAATCCGGTCCAGCTATTTCCAGAAAAATCGCCAAGTCAAAATCGGCGAGAATCGAAGGTGATTCTCGACGAATCGGCGAGAATCAGTTAGTGATTCTCGACGATTCGTCGAGAATCACTAGTGATTCTCGCCGAATCACTTGATGATTCTCGCCGAATCACTTGTTGATTCTCGACGAATATTACTTGGCCATGATCTGCTCAACGGTGGGTTCGGCGAGAATCATTAGTGATTCTCGCCGAATCTTACTTGGCACCATTTTGAGGTAGCCGGAAAGAGTCGGTGAGAATCACTAATGATTCTCGACGATTCGGCGAGAATCACTAGTGATTCTCGCCGAATTATACTTAGACGATTTTTCGTCTTTCCACCCAAGAGCTGGTCCTTGACCCATCCTTGCTTCTTGTCCGCTCTTGCCTTAACACAGCCCTGTACTTGAAAGTAAGTGCACTCCAATAGAGAGAGTACACGTAGGACAACACACTGATCTGCTCAACGAGGGATTACGTCGTGCAGATCCATGTATATTGACCTACTACACCCTGACATTGGTGTGCACTTAGCATGGAATAACTGCAAGCACAACTTAAGAGGTCTCATCAAATACATTGTGAATTCATCTTAGCTTGACAGGTGGCTTTCTCAAATCCAGGTAATTGTGGATACAATACCCAACAATCTCCCCCTATTTGACGAAGCCAAAACCCTACTAGCTAAGATGAATAACACCAACCAGATAATATAAACAACATTCAGAATTTAAATATGCAGCACAAGAGAATATAGGAAAACAGATCAAGACTTGAGTCATTCATAAATTCAAATACATATATATATATATAATCTCAAGAATGTTCATGTACTAACAATAAATGTTAATTGTTCTTAAGAGAGAATGACAGGCTATAATTTTTTGACTATTTTTCTTTGGCTAAGTCATCCTTGAGTTTTTGAGCCAAAAACTTCTTTCTTTGCCTCTCCATATACTCTTTGGGCTTCAGATAATATCTGGGATGAGGAGCTTTATCTGCCGCAGTATTGGTCCTGAAGAAGATGTTTCGTTTCGCTTCATACGTCTTGTGAATCTCCCACTCATACTGGCTGTATACATCGTTTCGATTGATTTCCCCTTGTTCCTGTAGCCAGAATGTGTCCAATATGATACTCTTGGAAACTGGACTCCACTTTTCGTTTCTTACTTCCTCCTCCTTCAGTCTGATTCTCTTTTCAGTTTGTGTTTCCTTTGATGTCCCTTCTTGAGACTTTCTCTTGTCCCTGGCTTTTGCTAGGGCCTCTTGGTCAAACATGGCCATACGTTTTACTTTGGAAATAGCTCTAGCATCAGCTTCACTCATGGGAACTTCTGCAGCACTTACTCCCTCAGCAGCCGTAGTAGTCTCAGGAGCATGAATACCCGCAGGATTCAAATCGACGCCTAACGCATGTTGGAGCATCCACCAGCAACTGTCAAAGACATATTTGTTTGACTGTTCGAAGTTGTTGATCATGACTTCCCGAAGCTCAGCCATCTTAGATATATATTCCTTCTCCCCCTTTTTGGCTTCGACTGCGATGGAGTTTGCATAGGAGTGCAATGAGTCATCAATATGCTTTGTAGTCCTGGAGAATTCAGTGACCAAGGCTTGTTGATTGGCGTTGAGAGTTACCATATTGCCATCAAACTTTTGAATGTTGTTTGCTACAACATGCGCATTCTGATTCACTACGGCAAGAGTATCGGTGTTCTTTTTCAAGCCGTCCATAAGAAGAGTGACAGCTTGACCGGCCGCAGTATACTTATCTTCAAACTTCTTTTCCATCACGTCCAGCTTGTGATTTATCTCCACCATGTTCTTGAGCATGAGATTTTCAGATTTCTTAATCCTTTTCAACATTTTATCCTGAGCTTTCTCAAAAGAGGCTTTAAGCTCATCCACTATACCATGAATGACATTCACGGTGTGAGTGGCTAGATTATCTCATAGTAGAAGATCCTGAGGTACTTCTTGGCCTTGCACTTCATCAGATGCACCTGTAGAGCTGGACAGGAGCACAGCCTCTAAGGGAGGAATACTTGCAGCATATGTAGATTTCTCGGACTCCCCCTCCACTTGTGCACCAATGTTCTCAGGAACGATCTCAGGTGCGTGCTTGTCAGATGGAGCTTCAATGATATCCTGTGTCTCCAATACTTCCTGTCCCTCATTGCCTTCTTCTTCACCTTCATCATCCATGAGATCATTTTCCTCAGCATCATCTTCCAACTCTTCGTCAGCAGTCTCCTGTACAGCAGCTTCGGCTCCTTGATCGTTCAGGTTCAGGGCCTCCTCATTCTCCAGCACAGTTTCACTTTCTTCTTGTATATCTACCACAGCATCTCTGGCCATCTAGGATATGTCAGATACGATATCAGCATGAGTGGGTAGAGGCTCCCCCTCAATTCCTGCAGTCAAAACGTCAGGAATTTCACTAGGGATTACTACGGAATCAGCCACAGTGACGTCCTCGGCTGGAGATGCTTCTTGGCGTTCTACTACGGCAGCCTGCCCAATGTGCCTCTCCCATCTGTCAAACACACTCGAGTTCATTTTCTTTAAGTAATGTATAGGAACACCTTTACTCATGTCATATTTATCTCCATTCAGCTGATTGAGATACAGACTGATGATTCGGCCAAAGCTCGGAGATCTAAGGGTGTCCTTTATCTTCTCAAACAGCAATGCCCCCCAGTTGAATCTTTTCCTGCAGACAATTGCCACCAGGATCTTGAACATGTCCGCAGAGATGTGGTCATGAGATCCCGGCTTGCATATGAGAACTTTTCCAACGATGTCTGACAGAAGTTTCCCTTCTTCATTCATATCCTTTCGCTTTATCGACCGAGTTCCTCGAGCGAGACCACAGAATAATAGAGTCCTGGTTTTGTCTTATTCCTCAAGATAGTCCTCGTGCTCCGAGCTAGAGAGCTGCAGGAAGTGGGTCAGCTTGCTGGCAGACATCTTGATCTTTGACCCAACAACCTTGCTCTTGATGAGAGAGTCGTCATTCCGGAGTTTTGCGGTTGCAAAGAACTCCAGCACCTCCTTGTCCAGGATTTTACAGGGATGCTCTAGTACGAATGAGAGTCCAGCCTCCTCTAGCATAAGGATGATGTTCCTGAATTCATCTGAGGCATGAGAGAACCCTGTGCAAACCAGCTCACATCTAGTGACTAGCCCAGCGGTTGTCCTTGGAGCCATTGCAAATCTAGGGAGAGAAGCCCTACTCTATGCTTAATCAAAAATCAAAAAGGAAGCGACACTAGTGATCAAGTCCAAGAAAGGGTGAGGATGTGGTTACCTAAGGGCGTAGACGGTGAGTTAGTTCGATGAGGATGATGGACACCGGATGAGTGCACGCGGAGAAATTCCTAGAAGGAAGAATCGAAACCGGGAGAGATCGTCGGTGAGCTTCCTGCGTGAGATCTTCGGTGAGCGTCCTGCGGGATGTCGACGGAAGCCTTCACGATTCGGCGAGATACCTTCGGGAAGACCTTCGGTGGAATCTTGCGAAAGGGAAAGAATCGGGGAATCTTGCGGAAGGGGAAGATGAAGACGATGGAGACCTTCGGTGAGAAACTTGCGGGAAACCTTCGGTTAATCGGCGAGAATCTTGCGGGATTCGGTGAGTTTCCTGCGGAGAAGGTCCTTCGGCGGGATTCCTACAGAAGGTGAAGGGTCGGCGGGAATTCTAAATATATAAAGGACCGTGAGTTCGGGTTGAGCGGGTTTCGAGTTTGTTCTAGGTCGATTTGAAAATCTTCTAAATATATAAATACTCCTTAAAGCCAAGCTATTAGGGTTTGAACCGGCTTTTCCATACATTTATTGATGGCAAGGTTTCCAATGACGTGTTTTCGTTGTCGAGATTTCCAAAGACGTATCTTCATTAGTTTTCAGTGAGCTAATTTACGCCTGTAGATGTTAGTTCTCGAATCTACCAGTGGAATTTCTGATAACTCTTTAATGATGTGTCTAAGCTTTATATTCACCGTGTTAACCTATCCTTAAATGTGCACACATATATGTATATATATATATATATATATAAGTAAATGTGGATACAATATGACTCAAGTCCTGGAACTGATCAAAGGTACCTGGGATTATGAGAGTGATCATTTAGTCCCTCAGGTAAAACATATTAGGAGCTCAATGTGAGTATGCCCATGTAGATATCACATCTGTTATTCCAGACGCTTGTTCCAATATAGTCTTTGGCCATCTACTGTCTAGTTCCCATCATATTTACGGGAACCTAGACTACCCTGCAAGAAAGAGTTACTTTACCTTAGGAACCCAATACATATTGGGTCCTAGGTTCCTGTTAGCATAAGCACTCGACTGCCTTCCTTCAGAAAACCTGTCAGGAAGACTACCTCTGCCCAGAAAATGTGGATAGGCCCTTGCCCTTGACACAGATGGGTTGTGCCAACAATCTATGGCAAAGTGTCCCACTTTGCCACAGCACCAACACGGGTGAATGTTGTATCGCCGTTTCTGACCTGATCTAGTGACTGAGGTAGTCACAGTCCTAGGTCTAAACGGGATAGGGCATGATCTCCTCACAAAATTTCCTCTTCCACCGTGACACGTGGAAGGGTGGAAGGAATGCATGTTGCGAGCGTCATGAGGCCGGGGAGGTGGTGCCTTCCTTTCAGGCATCCCCCTTCCAGAGGCCTCATGAAAACTTACACCATGACTTCTAACCTCCCTGTCCTGTGTCCTCGGGTGGTGAGAAGTGTTCTGAGAGCTGGTACATGCATATTCACAACGAGTTGAGGCAGTGGCAGTGAATACAAAGGGCTAAGAATGAGCCTTAGGTATTCTCTCATGGGTGGCCACGACGGCCCTTGCACTACGGGTGTCTCCACATGAGGACAGATCACCCTTGCAGTGACCATGATTATTCCTGTGGTCATACGTGAAGGCATGATGAGTTGCCTTCCTGCTTGGAGTGGGGGGCGGAATACCGTTTCCCCATTTCTCCACGAATTGATAATCCGGGAGATCCACCCATTTTCTTGCTTTCTCTTTATAGCATCTGAAAGATATGGTACCTAAACACCTAGAGGGGGGGTGAATAGGTGACTTAATCCTTTTTAACTTTGTTGGCAGCAAACAGTTATATCACAGATTTCTAAGTAGTCTATTACAGCAATCAACAATAATCAAACATACACAGCACATTCACAGCACAGCACACAGTGATTTATAGTGGTTCCCCAATCTTTGGGTACATCCACTTTCCCCCTTCGCCTATCTAGCAGTGTACTAGATTCGGCCAAACTTCTCCACTGTCTCAGAACCCAAATAGGTTCCTACACCTCAGGCCCAAAGCCTTACACCTCAGCTTTCTCCAAAGCCTACACTCAGCCACAAAGGCCTACACTCAGCCACCCAGGCCTACACTCAGCCAATCAAGGCCTACACTCAGAGTTCTTCAACTCCTACACTCAGGCTATCAAGCCCTACCCTCAGCCTTTATAAATTTAGGCTTACAATGCACTCAGATCCAAAGATCCTACAAGTTAAAATAGTATTACAACAAATAACTCAACAACTCAGAAAATAAGAGAGGAGTTGAGAGTTTCTTGCTGAGTTCTTGGAAGAACTCAGATAGATCCAAACTGACTTAGCTTCCTTCAAAGCTTCTTGAGTAGAACTGAATAAGTCTGAATCCTCTGCAGTTGTTCCTTGACCTCTGCTTCTTAAGATCCAGATGCTTCTGAATCCTTCTTCTCAGCCTAGTTCCAAAGACTGAATTCTTGATTGGAGCTCTCTCTCTCCAATTTCTTAGATCTGCCGTTGGACAGCACGATCTTCTTGATTTGTATCACTTGGATAACTTGATCAGCAACCACTTGAACAAATCTCTTAGATTAATCTGAACTCAATCAGAACTTAATCTTCTTATGTTAACTCTTCACAACAACATCAACTCTTGTTTCTGTAAACAGTCTGTGCCTATTTATAGGCCTTCTTCATGGTAACCGGCTGGTCCGGTTCATAACTGACTTCTGACATCTCTGATAAGTGCTGTTGACCGGCTGAAATGGCAGCTGTCACGTCATCCAGTCAATTCTTGAAATTCTCTAACTGTCAGATAGTGTCGAGACTTTCTGTTCTTAAGTGTCGACACTTATAGTCCAAGTGTCGACACATGTTGTGCAAGTGTCGACACAAGTCTACAAGATGTCGACACATTTCCTTGTATGTCTCGACACAGATTCTTCTGCATGTGTCGACACTGAAATTGAGTGTCGACACAAGTACTTGATCTTCTATCTTCAACTGTATTCTTCTAAGTGTCGATACATCTCCTTTGTGTCGACACAACTTCTTGTGTTGAATCTGTCAAGTGTCGACACTGCTTCTAGATGTCGACACATAGTCTTTTATGTTGATTCTTGCTGAGTGTCAACACAGCTCCTTGTGTCGACACATCTTCTTCTTGTTGAGACTTCAGCTGAGTGTCGACACATTCCCTTAGTGTCGACACTTGTACTTAGAATAATTTGCTGTTCTTTGCTAAGTGTCGACACAGCTCCTTGTGTCGACACTTTCTTTGAGTCTTCAACTAAGTGTCGACACATTGTGCTGGGTGTCGACACTTTCTTCAAGTGTTGACTCTTCTGGTTGTGTGTCGACACATTGTGTTGAGTGTCGACACATACTTAATATGTTGACTCTTCTGGTTAAGTGTCGACACATTGTGTTAGGTGTCGACACTTGCACTTAGTCTCTACAGAATTTTGCTGAGTGTCGACACAACTCCAAGTGTCGACACTTTCTGGTGTAGACACAGCTCTTCTAGGTGTCGACACTTCTGCTAAGTGTCGACACTGCTTCTCTGCATTCTTCTTCACTGAGTGTCGACACAGCTCCTTGTGTCGACACTTTATGTCTGGTGTCGACTCTGCATCCCAGGTGTCGACACAATGACTCCAAGTGTCGACACTGCTTGTCTGGGTGTCGACACAAGCTTTCTCAAGTGTCGACACTTTCCCTCTGGGTGTCGGCACATGGACTTAGAAAGTTTTAGCTTCAGTGCAGTGAATACCTAACCTTCACAAGTAACTCAAACATACATCAAATACATTATGATGTATATCATTGAATTGGGTGAGGCTTCTTCAAATCAGGTACATTTGACCAATGTACCCAACAATCTCCCCCTATTTGGAGAAGTCATAACCCTTAGTCAATGATATACACCACTCATAATTAAAAATTATAAAATGATGTAAAGCAGGATTATGTCAACAGGGTAAACTTAAACATGTAATAATGCACACATGTATACACATTCATCATTGCAGAACAAACAAGAAATAGACACATTTCAGAACAATCATACTATATTTATCATATATTGTTCCAATATTGTTCCTTATACATTTTCAATGGTGTACAACAATGTTTTTCACTTAAAAGATTACAATAAGCATCAAGTTTAATTCCTAATCTAATTCTAATCAGGTTCTTTAATAACAATTCCTTTGCCAGATTTGACTTGAGCTTTGACAGCAGCAGCAGCAGGCTCAGTATCAGCAGGCTTCTTTCCTTTGAGATCTTTCTTCTTGAGTTCTTCAGCCTTGATTTTCTGCCTCTCAAAATAATGATAGGGCTTAGGAAAGTACTTGCTAGGCTCCACTGCAGTAGGAGGTAGCTTTCCTAACTTAGCCTTTCTTCTGTACTGGACAATGGCTTCCTGCCTGATCTCATGTTTCCTCCATTCTACTTCTGAGAACCACTTGTTCCTGTCATTCATGTTGTCTTTGGCAGCTTTCCAGGCAGTTAGAATTATATTCCTAGAGGTAGGGCTCCATTGTTCAAAATCTGGCTTTAGTTCAGCTTGTTCCCTAAACCTCTTCTTTGACAACCTTGCCTCTTCTTCTTCGTCCAAAGCCTCTTGCATAGCTGCAGTAATAGGTTGAACAACCTTTTCCAGAACAACATTAGACTTGCCCTCAGTTGGGCTGTACATTGTCTGCACTTCTGCATGAATCATTTCAAAATTTGGAGGTGGATAAATGACTTGAGCTACTTCTTGTGGCTCACCTCCAAAATATGCAGGGTTCAGTCCAGATTCAGCAACTTCATTGTCATCACACAGGGGAGGATATCCAAGTGTAGCCCTGATTGAATTTGATATCCATTTTGCATGCTCAGAACTTGCCTTGACTAACACTCTCTCCCCCTTTATGACTTCTTGAGCAACATGATCTCTTACATCATCCTTCTGGAATCGGATTTGACCATCCAAGTACCTGATTCCATCTTTAAAGTAAGGTCTAAGCTTTGTAAGTTGTTCAGAGATTGCTTTCTGGGAATCTTGTATAGCAGTTTTGACAGCAGTAATCTCAGCTTGAAAGATTTTATCAAAATCAGCCTTTGTAGCATCAGCAGATGTAGATGGTTCAGCAGACTTATTCTTTAATTCAGTGACTATAGCATTGTGGGAGGCAGTTAAATTATCATTCATTCTTAACTGATTTTCCAGCACATACCCTTGCTTTAATGCTATATCATCTACCTGAGTCTTGATCTTCTCCTGGTGAGTAGCCAAATAGACTACTGCATTCCCACCCTTGTGGAAGCAGTCAGTCATTTCTTTCTTGTTGAGATTCATCTCAAACCTTATAGATTTTATATCTTGCGCAAGATCAAACTGTAATGATCTGTGCCCTGCATCAACATAAGCCTCTATGGCTTTCCTTTGTTCTTCCATTTTGATCTGTAGTGCAATCAGTAAAGCACTATAGTCAGCAGTTGGAGCTTGCTGAACTATAGGCTGTGGGGCAATGGATTGTAGGGTTTTCTTGTAGCTCTGACTTCTTCTCTTGAATACAAAGAGTTTCTTCTTTTTAGCCCTAGCACTCTCCTCATCTTCAGAGGCAGAGGTGCTTGCAATATCAACTCTATTCTTAGGGCTCTCTGGTTTTTCAGCTTGCACATCAAGTACTTTCTCAGTTTCCAGCCTAATAGGCTCTTCTAGAATTTCCATGTGCTCCCCCTCAGCAGCAGCAGTCTTATCTTCAGCAGCAGCAACCTTGTCCATATCAAAGTCCTCTTGATCTAGATTTAAGAATAAATCCTCCATTGTATATTCAGGTTGAGATGGAGCTGGAGAAGTTCTTGGTTCTTCATCAGGAACTACTTCCAGTACAGCAGATGTGTCTTGGATAACAACATCTGGTTCTTGACTGTTTTGCTGAGTTTGCTGATATACATCAGACAAATCAGAATCTACTATAGAAAATTTCAATGTATTTAGATCAATGAGTACCTCTTGGATGATGGTAGTGGCTTGCTCACTGTCCAGAGTAGATGGTTCTTATACTACTGGAAGCTCCCCCTGGCTGTGATCCCTATGGATGGGGCTAGCATGAGGCAGCTCCCCCTAGATCTCAGCAGTCTCTTGAGGAGCAGGGGTCTTGACTACTGTCTCCTCTTCTTGCTCATCAGGTGTGAACACCACCTGTTCTTCACTTTCAGAACTGCTTGAGGACTCTTGTGCCACAACAGCAGTTTTTCTCTTCTTCCTGGGAGGTGTGATTTTCTCAGTAACTTGCTTCTCAGGGGTAGGCATATCCTTTGACAGCACCCTTTCCCACCTAGAAAAGATCCTCATATCCATCTTTCTCATGTGGTTGATTTTGCTACCTGCAGCAGTGCTCATTACCTTTGGTATTGTACCAGCCAGGTAGAGACTAAGTATTCTGCCCAGATTGGGCTTCTTCAAACTTTTCTTTATCTTCTCATAGATAACCATTGACCAATCTGTTTTTAGGTTGAAGATAATTCTGGTCATGACATTGAACATGGAGGCTGACACCCTGTCATGCCCTCCAGTCTTACTGAGAATGACCTTGCCCACTATCTCTGACAGAAATTTTCCTTGACTGTTCATGCCTTTTCTGTTAAAGACAGAACCTATCTTCATCTTAGAATCAAGACCACACCAGTCCAAAGCTTCCCTGGTCTTGGATGTAGAAACTTCTTCTTCTTCTTGAGTCTTAGGTAGCTGAAGTACCTTTCTCAGACTTTTGGGTGATACCTTGACCTTGGTTCCATGCACTCTGGATTTGATTCTGTATCCAGAGTCATCCACAGTTGCTCCAGTAAGGAATTCAAGCACTTCCTTCTTCCATATCTTGGTTGGTTCTGAAACCAAGTATTCTTGTCCTGAATCGCTGACTAGGGTAACCACTGACTTGATATCTTGATCGCCATCGTTGAATGCGCCGCGCACAAGTTCGTAGCCTACGTTGATGTTTTCCTCGAGCTTGGGAGCCATTAGGGTTTGAGAATTTGTCTGTAGAAAAGAGAAATGTCGACACAGCAGTTTTGGTCTCGAAACTCTGAAAGCGTGTCGACAAACAAAGACAAAACCCTATTTATACCTTTCTGATTTGAAGACGAACAGGCGGGATGGATAACTAAAAATGTGTCGACACTGTCAATAAGTGTCGACACTGACTTATAATGTCTCGACACACATGTGTCGACACAAGTTTAGTCAACAGATATTATGTGTCGACACATGTTTATGTGTCGACACCACTCTTCTCGACGAATAGTCGAGACTTTACTAAGAAAATTCTGAGTAAAACTTAAGTGTCGACACCACATTGGATGTGTCGACACCTACTCGACATGTGTCGACACTAACATTCTGAAGTGTCGACACCAACATCCTAGATGTGTCGACACCTTTTTCCTGAAGTGTCGACACTTTTATTCTGTGTCGACATAGACTTGTCTATGTGTCGACACCTTTTTACTTAGCCAATTTTCTATTCTGTAAACTTAGTCTAAGTTTATCATACCTAGTTCAATTTTGAATCTATTGAACTTAGCTTCTTCTAAGGGCTTAGTAAACATGTCAGCTATCTGATTATTAGTTTTAACATATTCAAGTGCAATATCATTTCTTTCTACATGCTCCCTAAGAAAGTGATATTTAATCTCAATATGTTTTGTTCTACTATGAGATACAGGGTTATTAGCTATTGAAATAGCACTTGTAGAATCACAGTAAAGTGGAGTTCTACTTACCTGAAATCCATAGTCCTCTAGCTGATGTTGAATCCACAGAAGTTGATCACAGCAACTTCCTGCAGCTACATATTCTGACTCAGCTGTGGAGATAGCCACACTAGTCTGCTTTTTGCTGCTCCATGAAATTATTCTTCCACCTAGGAATTGACATGTTCCAGTTGTGCTCTTTCTATCCTCTTTGCATCCTGCAAAGTCTGCATCTGTATAACCTGTTAGATCAAAATCTCCATTCCTAGGGTACCAGAGGCCTAGATAGGGAGTGCCCTTTAGATATCTCAAAATTCTCTTGACTGCATTCAAGTGAGACTCTTTAGGGCAGGCTTGATACCTGACACAAACACATGTAGCATACATAATGTCAGGCCTACTTGCAGTCAAGTATAGTAAGGAGCCAACTATCCCTCTATACAAGGTTTCATCTATAGGTTTCCCTGCATCATCCTTGCTAAGAGACATACTTGACCCCATAGGAGTCTTCATGGTACTGGATGAATCCATACCATATTTCTTTATGAGTTCTAGGGTGAACTTGGACTGACATATTAACAAGCCACTTTCAGTCTGTTTAACTTGGAGACCCAAGAAAAACTTTAGCTCTCCCATACTACTCATCTCAAATTGACTTTGCATAAGCTTTGCAAACTTTTTGCAAAGGCTACTTTCAGTAGACCCAAATATAATGTCATCTACATATATTTGGACAAGTATGACTTTGCCTCTAGATTCCCTAAGGAATAGAGTCTTATCTATTTTCCCCCTTGAGAACTTGTTCTCAATGAGGAAACTAGATAGGGTTTCATACCAAGCTCTAGGGGCTTGCTTTAACCCATATAATGCTTTCCTAAGTCTATAGACATAATGAGGTTGAGTTGGATCAACAAAACCTGAAGGCTGCTCCACATAGACTTCTTCCTTAAGATTACCATTTAAGAATGCTGACTTGACATCCATGTGGTAAACCTTGAATCCTTGATAGGTTGCATAGGCCAAGAACATTCTTATGGCTTCCAGTCTGGCTACTGGAGCAAAGGTTTGATCAAAATCAATACCTTCTTCTTGCCTATATCCTTTAGCAACCAGTCTTGCTTTATTCTTAATGATGACCCCTTGTTCATCTAACTTATTTCTGTAGATCCACTTAGTTCCTATAATATTGTGGTCTTTAGGTTTAGGAACCAGTTCCCAAACCTTGCACCTTTTGAACTGATTAAGTTCTTCTTGCATAGCTTCAGTCCACTGTGGATCTTGTATAGCTTCTTCAAATTTCTTAGGTTCTATTTGAGACAGAAAACTAGAATATACTGCAGCATTCTTATTTCTGCTCCTTGTCTGAACTCCTTGTCTTGGATCTCCAATAATCAGCTCTACTGGATGATCTCTTAGATGCTTGTTGGCTGGTGGCATCCTAACTTCAGGTTGAACTTCTTCAGCATCTGCATCATGCTGTACTTCTTGTATTTCTTCAGCTATTGGTACATGTAGTTCTCCCCCTGGACAACTGCTATTGCCTTCTACCTACTGTCTTGCAGCAGGCATCTCTTCTATAGTAAGCTTGTCCAATCTCTTTGTCAAACCTGTGGGGCTGCATACATTGCTAGACAACTCATTGTTAATAAGTTTAGTCTCATCAAAAACTACATGCACAGTCTCCTCTACAACTTGTGTAGTCAAGTTGTATACTCTATAAGCCTTACTATTGTTGCTGTACCCAACAAAAATTCCCTCTTGGGACTTGGCAGCAAACTTTGTTAAGTAAGACTTCCCATTGTTAAGTATGAAGCATTTACAACCAAAGATCCTAAAATAGGATAGGTTTGGTTTCCTGCCTTTCACAACTTCATAGGGGGTCTTGTTTAGCCTTTTAGTGATGGTAGCCCTATTTATAACATGGCATGCAGTGTTAACTGCTTCAGCCCAGAAATACTCTGGCAGTGATGTATCACTTAGTAGGGTCCTACCAGCCTCTATCAAGGTCCTATTTTTCCTCTCAGCAATGCCATTTTGCTGAGGTGTTCTAGGTGAAGAGAATTCTTGAAATATCCCAAAGTCTTCACACAGTTTTGTCATGCTTTCAGACTGAAACTCAGTACCATGGTCACTTCTAATTTTGACCACTGTACAGTTCAATTCATTCTGAATTTGCTTAACAAAGCTATAGAAGACACTAGGTGTTTCAGATTTCTGCCTTAAGAAGAACACCCAGGAAAACCTTGAGTAGTCATCAACAACTACAAAGGTATAGACCTTCCTACCTAAGTTGTGAACTGGCATTGGACCAAATAGATCCATATGCAAGAGGTATAAACACCTCACAGCATCTTTGTTATCTATGCTTCTAAAGGTGGATTTAGTCTGCTTGCCCTTTTGACAAGCTGAGCAAATACCATCTTTAACACACTTAACTTGAGGACCATTCCTCACTAACTCTTTGCTAAAGAGTTTGTTAATAGTCTTGTAGTTAAGATGAGCTAGCCTCTTATGCCACTTGACACATTGAGAGACTGTCTCATCAGCTACAAGACAAACAGGAGAACCATTGTTCTCAATCATAATGTATAGACAGTAGACATTCCTCTTTCTATATCCTGTCAAAATGATCTCTTGATCACTTGACCTCTTGATATGACAACCATTTTTAACAAATGAGATGTCATACCCTACATCACATAACTGACTTATACTTATAAGGTTGTGTTTGAACCCTTTAACATAAGCCACTTGAGTAATGGTAACAAGGTTTGAAGAAATGTTACCAAACCCTTTGATGATTCCTTTTTCAGAACCACCAAAGGTCACTTTAGGACCATTTTTGATTGGAATATAGTCCTTCAGTAGTCCCCTTGTTCCAGTCATATGTCTGGAACATCCACTATCCAAGTACCATGTTGGGGTATGGCCACTTGGATCCACCTGCAAAACAAATTAATGAACCTTAGAACCCAAAGTAAACTTGGGTCCTTGGTGATTGTTAGTTTGCAACATGACACAGCTACCTACTGGCTTTCCACCAGGTAGCTTGCTACTCCCTTTGGCACTTGCATTGTGCCAACAATCCAAGGCAAAGTGGATAACCTTACCACAACACCAACATTCAAACTTATTGTACCTTTGCTTAGGTACAGACTTTGCTGTCTTAACTGCAGTTGACTTATTGAATGTTGGGGCCTTGCCCTTGGGCTTGGACTGATCCTGAACAGTCCTGGCAGGTTTAACAAAACCCAGTCCAGCCTTACCTTTGTGATGAGTAAAATCATCAATCAAAGGTAGAACTGATTTAGGCTTTGAAAACTTTGCAACCAGTTCTCTCTCTTTCTGAAGATTTGTCTCCAGTTTCTTAATTTGATCATTCTTAAATATGATAGTACCCATCTGAATCACTGTAATGTGTTTCAGCCTAGCTACCTCATTCAGTTTTTGATCAAATTGCTTCTCAAATTCTGTTGCAGCAGCCTTGAGATCAGCAATCTCCTTTGCCTGACTTTTGGCAAGAGACTTACTTTTCTTATAAGCCTGTAACAGCACCTTATATTCATCTATGAGCTGATGAATATCTTCTTCAGACTCAAAAACACTTCCATCATTTGATGAAGATGAATCTGATTCTGAACTAGAACAAGAAACTGAACTTAGAGTTGGACTTTGTACCTGACTAGGTCCTGGCTGTTCCAGGATTTTGGTACTCTCAGTCAATGCCATCAGTCCTTGGCACTGGCAGTCTTCTTGTTCATAAATTGACTCCAAGATCTGCATAAATTCTTCTTCTTCTTCTTCAGCAAATAGCCCTATGTAGGCTTCAGCATCAGTATCAGTGTCTGAAGAAGAAATATCTGAAAGAGTCTTCTCATTCTTGACAACAAAAGACTTCTCTTTCTTCCCTTTGAGGTGAGTCTTTTTCCTGTCACTGGATTCTTTTCTTTTCTCAGGACAATCAGCAATGACATGACCCTGTCTATTGCAGCAGTAGCACACAATCTTTGATCCAGTTGCCTTGCTTGTCTTTGTCTTCTTCCTGTCCTTCTTAGAAGGCTTTTTCTCCTGATACAAGACTTCTTTTCCCTTGTAAGTAGATGGTCTGGACCTCCACTGTTTCTTTTTCAGGAATTTCTGAAAGTGTCTAGTGAAGGCAGCAAAGTCTTCATCACTTTCACTGCTTGTAGACTTTGTACTGACAGACCCTTCTGACTCAGATTCAACTACCTTTGGAGGTGGAGTTGATGACTTAGTTCTGTATTTTCTGGGAACTTCTGTCTTGAAGGCAATAGTCCTTTCCTTGTGCTCAGTCCTTGTTGATTTCTCCTCCTCTTTCCTCACTGTCAGCTGCATCTCATATGACAACAACTTGCCAAATAGTGTAGGAGGAGGAATTTCTCCCAACTTTGTCATTTCTCTTATGGCACAGATCTTGGTGTCCCAATCTTTAGTTAGGGACCTTAGAAATTTGTCATTTAGTTCATAGTTGCTGAACTCTCTTCCATAAGACATGAGTTCATTAACTATTCTATAGAACTTCTTGTAGCATTCAGTGATGCTATCTCCCTTGCCTTGCCTAAAGCTCTCATACTCTTGATTAAGCAAGGACTTCCTATCTTGCCTAACTTCTTCAGAACCTTCCATATAGACAATGAGGGTATCCCACATTTCTTTTGCTGTTTTACAGTGAATTAAGTTCTGAAAAGTTGCATCATCAATGGCACTTACTATTACGTTTTGTGCCCTCTTGTCCATAGTGGCTAGGACAATTTCATCCTTGGTCATCTCAGAGAAATCCTTTGGAGTCCTCTGATTTGCATCCAAAACTGAAATCTTCATTGGCACATAAGGCCCTTCCTTAACTGTAATGTAGATTCTTGGGTCTGAGGCCTCCATAAATAGCCTTACCCTTTCTTTCCAGATCCCAAAAATTTCCTTTGTGCAAATAGGTAATTTCATGGAACCCAATTCTTTATGATTTTCAAAAGAACCCATGGTTCTTGATTTTCTTGAAGCTGTTTTCTGACTTAGACTGTTTCTGCCAAACAGGATCTCCTTAGACTGTTAGTCCTTGTTTTGAGGAACCTCGCTCTGATACCACTTGAAAGATATGGTACCTAAACACCTAGAGGGGGGGGGTGAATAGGTGACCTAATCCTTTTTAACTTTGTTGGCAGCAAACAGTTATATCACAGATTTCTAAGTAGTCTATTACAGCAATCAGCAATAATCAAACATACACAGCACATTCACAGCACAGCACACAGTGATTTATAGTGGTTCCCCAATCTTTGGGTACATCCACTTTCCCCCTTCGCCTATCTAGCAGTGTACTAGATTCGGCCAAACTTCTCCACTGTCTTAGAACCCAAATAGGTTCCTACACCTCAGGCCCAAAGCCTTACACCTCAGCTTTCTCCAAAGCCTACACTCAGCCACAAAGGCCTACACTCAGCCACCCAGGCCTACACTCAGCCAATCAAGGCCTACACTCAGAGTTCTTCAACTCCTACACTCAGGCTATCAAGCCCTACCCTCAGCCTTTATAAATTTAGGCTTACAATGCACTCAGATCCAAAGATCCTACAAGTTAAAATAGTATTACAACAAATAACTCAACAACTCAGAAAATAAGAGAGGAGTTGAGAGTTTCTTGCTGAGTTCTTGGAAGAACTCAGATAGATCCAAACTGACTTAGCTTCCTTCAAAGCTTCTTGAGTAGAACTGAATAAGTCTGAATCCTCTGCAGTTGTTCCTTGACCTCTGCTTCTTAAGATCCAGATGCTTCTGAATCCTTCTTCTCAGCCTAGTTCCAAAGACTGAATTCTTGATTGGAGCTCTCTCTCTCCAATTTCTTAGATCTGCCGTTGGACAGCACGATCTTCTTGATTTGTATCACTTAGATAACTTGATCAGCAACCACTTGAACAAATCTCTTAGATTAATCTGAACTCAATCAGAACTTAATCTTCTTCTGTTAACTCTTCACAACAACATCAACTCTTGTTTCTGTAAACAGTCTGTGCCTATTTATAGGCCTTCTTCATGGTAACCGGCTGGTCCGGTTCATAACTGACTTCTGATATCTCTGATAAGTGCTGTTGACCGGCTGAAATGGCAGCTGTCACGTCATCCAGTCAATTCTTGAAATTCTCTAACTGTTAGATAGTGTCGAGACTTTCTGTTCTTAAGTGTCGACACTTATAGTCCAAGTGTCGACACATGTTGTGTAAGTGTCGACACAAGTCTACAAGATGTCGACACATTTCCTTGTATGTCTCGACACAGATTCTTCTGCATGTGTCGACACTGAAATTGAGTGTCGACACAAGTACTTGATCTTCTATCTTCAACTGTATTCTTCTAAGTGTCGATACATCTCCTTTGTGTCGACACAACTTCTTGTGTTGAATCTGTCAAGTGTCGACACTGCTTCTAGGTGTCGACACATAGTCTTTTATGTTGATTCTTGCTGAGTGTCGACACAGCTCCTTGTGTCGACACATCTTCTTCTTGTTGAGACTTCAGCTGAGTGTCGACACATTCCCTTAGTGTTGACACTTTTACTTAGAATAATTTGTTGTTCTTTGCTAAGTGTCGACACAGCTCCTTGTGTCGACACTTTCTTTGAGTCTTCAACTGAGTGTCGACACATTGTGCTGGGTGTCGACACTTTCTTCAAGTGTTGACTCTTCTGGTTGTGTGTCGACACATTATGTTGAGTGTCGACACATACTTAATATGTTGACTCTTCTGGTTAAGTGTCGACACATTGTGCTAGGTGTAGACACTTGCACTTAGTCTCTGCAGAATTTTGCTGAGTGTCGACACAACTTCAAGTGTCGACACTTTCTGGTGTAGACACAGCTCTTCTAGGTGTCGACACTTCTGCTAAGTGTCGACACTGCTTCTCTGCATTCTTCTTCACTGAGTGTCGACACAGCTCCTTGTGTCGACACTTTATGTCTTGTGTCGACTCTGCATCCCAGGTGTCGACACAATGACTCCAAGTGTCGACACTGCTTGTCTGGGTGTCGACACAAGCTTTCTCAAGTGTCGACACTTTCCCTCTGGGTGTCGGCACATGGACTTAGAAAGTTTTAGCTTCAGTCCAGTGAATACCTAACCTGCACAAGTAACTCAAACATACATCAAATACATTATGATGTATATCATTGAATTGGGTGAGGCTTCTTCAAATAAGGTACATTTGACCAATGTACCCAACAGCATCAACCTTGGAAAAGTTTGATACTATTCTTTTCTCATTCTCTAGACTACTCTCTAGAGCTGAGATTTTAGAGTCCTTGACCTTGTTGGATGGCAATTGGAGAACCAACACGATCTTCAGTCGAGCAATCTCTTGAGCTTGCTCCTCAGCAAGTAGAATGCTTGTCTGAAGGGCTCTCTTCAGAGAATCAGAATTTTTTGAAGGAAAGCAGTTCCTGTCTTCAGAAATTTCAAGAGAAACGGGGCAGGATGAAGAAGTTACCTGCTCTTCAGTGTTATTGTCATTAGAGCCAGTGACCGTTGTGTCATCCTCATCAGAGCTGCTTTCCTCACTGGCCTCTTCAATCTCTGACACGGACACTGGAGCTCTGATGCTATCAGATAGATCCTTGCCTTCATCTTCAGAGGCGAGGACCCCCACATAGGCTTCATCCTCTGATTGACAGTAGATTCCAGCTTTCTCTGACCCCCCCCATCAGCTCTGAGATCATCACCCACATAGATTTAGCCGACCCACATTTTTCCAATCTAGAGCGAGAAGCTCCAGACCAGATATCCATGATAATTTGACGAATCCTCTTGTCCAAATTAAATAATGAAAGTTCCGTCTCCGACATCTCAGCAATGCACTTGGGCACTTGGATTCCAGAGTCGGAGGTCTTCATAGGAATAAAAGGACACTCTTCCAGGATGAAAGATGCTCGAGGATCGATAGCATCCAAGTGATATGACACTCTCATCCTCCAGACGGGATAAAACTCCTTTATGCATGTGGGGAGTCTTAGTGGCGATATCTCATGATCCAGCTCCATGCTTCTGGCACTGGTGGTAGGATTCTACTCAAGGTGTAAACCTTTTTGATGAGCAACCTCCCTCTGATACCACTTGAAAGTCCACCTAGTGTCAACTATCTTCACCTATGGGGGGGGGGGGAATAGGTGACGTGCAGCGTTTTTGCGGAATTTAAAATTGTACCTGCACAATAAAAATAAACAGCACAGCACACAGAATACACAAGCTATTTATAGTGGCTCCTCGATTTGGGTACATCCACTTTCCCCCTTCGACCTATCTCCCAACAAGGGACGACACGGTCTCTTCACCAACAGGATTGAAATCCAATCCTTGCACTATCGGAAGGAACCCTTCCACATGTAGGAGTCAACACTCCCACAACACGGGTTGCACCCAACCCTTACAAATAGGAACCAACGTTCCTTTACAAAAAAAGTAAAACTAGAATGTACAAGAGATACAAACTACGTTTGGAGATTAAGGTGTCCCTCTTCGTTGACGACGTGTTCTTGAAGTCCATGAAGAGTCCACAACCCTAGATCTCTCTTGGAGAGAATCTCCCCGGAACCAGCGGCGGCAAGATGGGTGGCGGCTAGGTTCACGGGATCGGCGGCGACAACGATGTGCGGCTGCTGTTCTTTGGAGATCCAAACTTCGTAGCAAAGCTAGCTAGGTCTACCAACGGTCACACTAGGATCAGTCGTCTCGATCGATTCGGACGGGGAAGATTTTCCCGATCAACAAATCAAGAGACAAGAGATCTCCGGTTAGACACGTGAGACGCTAAGCTTGGCTAAGCTTCTATCGACCGGAGATCTGGAAGAAACCACGATCAGGACCGGATATCAACACACTCGAGCGGCGACGGCAGCGGCGGCGGAAATCGCGATCTAGGTTACATCGTGGCTCCGCTTCGTGTATCTTTTCCGTCTCTCTTTCTGTTCAAAAATACACCTGTATTTATACTGTAGATAACTTCAAGATGACCGTTGTGGGTCCCACAAGAAGAAAACCCTAGTTCCGGTTCAACACAGTGCCAGCGGTAGAATCCGGTCCAGCTATTTCCAGAAAAATCGCCAAGTCAAAATCGGCGAGAATCGAAGGTGATTCTCGACGAATCGGCGAGAATCAGTTAGTGATTCTCGACGATTCGTCGAGAATCACTAGTGATTCTCGCCGAATCACTTGATGATTCTCGCCGAATCACTTGTTGATTCTCGACGAATATTACTTGGCCAAGATCTGCTCAACGATGGGTTCAGCGAGAATCATTAGTGATTCTCGCCGAATCTTACTTGGCACCATTTTGAGGTAGCCGGAAAGAGTCGGCGAGAATCACTAATGATTCTCGACGATTCGGCGAGAATCTCTAGTGATTCTCGCCGAATCGGCGAGAATCACTTGGTGATTCTCGCCGAATTATACTTAGACGATTTTTCGTCTTTCCACCCAAGAGCTGCTCCTTGACCCATCCTTGCTACTTGTCTGCTCTTGCCTTAACACAGCCCTGTACATGAAACTAAGTGCACTCCAATAGAGAGAGTACACGTAGGCCAACACACTGATCTGCTCAACGAGGGATTACGTCGTGCAGATCCGTGTATATTGACCTACTGCACCCTGACATTGGTGTGCACTTAGCGTGGAATAATTGCAAGCACAACTTAAGAGGTCTCATCAAATACATTGTGAATTCATCTTAGCTTGACAGGTGGCTTCCTCAAATCCAGGTAATTGTGGATATAATACCCAACACCCCCTCAAGTGGAGCATTCTCCCCCTCAATAGCTGCATCTTTGGTATTCTCTAGGTCTGCCTGATCTAGATTTAGAAATAAATCTTCCATAGTAAACTCTTGTGGAGAATGAGCTGGAGAAACTCTGGGCTCTTCAACCATGGATCAGATACAACTTCTACTACAACAGATGTGTCTTCTATGACAGCATCTGGGACTTGGCTATTCAGCTGAGTTTGCTGATGAACATCAGACAAATCAGTATCCTCTATAGGAAAATCTAAAGCATTTAGTTCAGCGATTACCTCTAGTATTGTGGTTGTAGCTTGCTCACTCTCTAGAGTAGTTGGCTCATCTACAGCTAGAGGCTCCCCTGGATTTCAGGAACATCTTGAGGAGCTGGAGACTTTACAGCAGTGCCTGTGACTTCATCCTCATCAGGTGTGAAGACCACATGCTCTTCACTGCCAGAGCTGCTAGTTGACTCTTGAGCCACTGGGGCAATTTTCCTCTTCTTCTTTGGAGGTGATACTTTTTCAGAAATTATCTTTTCAGGGGTTGGCATCTCCTTAGTCAACACCCTGTCCCATCTGGAAAATATCCTTAAATCCATCTTCCTCATATGATTGATTTTTGTTCCAGCAGCTTGGTGCATAACCTCTGGAATACTTCCAGCAAGGTATAGACTTATAATCCTGCCCAAGTTGGGCTTCTTCAAGCTTTCCTTTATCTTCTCAAGAACTATCACAGACCAATCTGTTTGTAAAGTGAAGATGATCCTTGTCATAATACTGAACATAGAGGCAGATACCCTATCATGCCCTCCTGGCTTACTGAGAATTACTTTGCCAACAATCTCAGACAGAAATTTCCCTTGGCTGTTCATGCCCTTTCTATTAAAAATAGAGCCAATTTTCATCTTAGAATCTAGACCACACCATGTTAGAGCTTCCCTGGTCTTTGAAGCAGTAACCTCATCTTCTTCTTTTGTTCTTGGTAACTGTAATACTTTCCTCAGACTTTTAGGTGAAACCTTCACCTTCTCACCATGAACCCTGGATTTGATCTTGAATCCAGTTTCGTCTACCTTAGCTCCATTGAGGAATTCCAAGACTTCCTTCTTCCAGATCTTTGTAGGCTCTGAAACAAGATATTTTAATCCCGAGTCTGCAACTAGGGTTATAACGTTCTTGATCTCCGGGTCTGCATCAACAAATGCGTCGCGCACCAGTTCATAACCCTCATTGACGTTCTCCTCAAGCTTTGGCGCCATTAGGGTTTGAAGAATTTGTCTTGAGAGAAGAGAGGTGTCGACACAGTAGTTTGGTCTCGAAACTTTTGAAAGCGTGTCGACAGACAAAGGCAAAATCCTATTTATACCTTTCTAGGTTTGAAGATAAAAAGGCGGGCAGCTAACTTAAATTGTGTCGATACTGGCGATAAGTGTCGACACTGACTTAGAATGTCTCGACACATATGTGTCGACACAACACAACTTAACTCGACACATAGTCGAGACTTTACTTAGAGAATTCTGAGTAAAAACTAAGTGTCGACACCACTTTGGATGTGTCGACACCTACTTGTCATGTGTCGACACTAATATTCTGAAGTGTCGACACTAACTTCCTAGATGTGTCGACAACTTTTCCCTGAAGTGTCGACACCACTATACTGTCTCGACACAGACAACTCTGTGTGTCGACACTATTTTACTTAGCCAATACTATAAACTTATTCTAAGTTTATCATTCCTAGTTCAATTTTAAACCTATTGAACTTAGCTTCTTCTAGGGGCTTAGTATACCTATCAGCTAGTTGATTATCTGTTCTAACATATTCAAGTAAAATATCTTCTCTTTCTACATGCTCCCTAAGAAAATGATATTCAATTTCAATATGTTTTGTTCTACTATGAGATATAGGATTATTGGCTATTGAAATAGCACTAGTAGAATCACAAAAGAGTGGAGTTCTACTTACCTGAATTCCATAGTCCTCAAGCTGATGCTGTATCCATAGAAGTTGAGCACAACAACTTCCAGCAGCCACATATTCTGACTCTGCAGTGGAGATAGCCACACTTGTTTGCTTTTTGCTACTCCATGAAATTAGTCTTCCTCCTAGGAATTGACAGGTTCCAGTAGTGCTTTTTCTATCTTCTTTGCATCCTACAAAGTCTGCATCTGAATAACCTGTTATTTCAAAATCCTCATTCCTAGGGTACCAGAGGCCTAGATAGAGAGTGCCCTTTAGAAATCTCAATATCCTTTTGACTGCTGTCAAATGAGACTCTTTAGGGCAGGCTTGATACCTTGCACAAACACATGTAGCATACATGATATCTGGTCTACTTACAGTCAAATATAATAGGGAGTCAACTATCCCTCTATACAAGGTTTCATCTACAGGTTTCCCTGCATCATCCTTGCTAAGAGACATACTTGACCCCATAGGAGTCTTCATGGTACTGGATGAATCCATACCATACTTCCTTATGAGTTCTAGGGTGAACTTGGACTGGCATATGGATAAACCATTTTCAGTCTGTCTAACTTGGAGTCCCAAGAAAAACTTAAGTTCTCCCATACTACTCATCTCAAATTGTCCTTGCATAAGTTTTGCAAACTTTTTGCAAAGACTACTTTCAGTAGACCCAAATATAATGTCATCTACATATATTTGGACTAGTATTACTTTGCCTCTACATTCCCTAAGGAATAGAGTCTTGTCTATTTTCCCCCTTGTGAACTTGTTCTCAATGAGGAAACTAGACAGGGTTTCATACCAAGCCCTAGGGGCTTGCTTTAACCCATATAAAGCTTTCCTAAGTCTATAGACATGATTAGGTAGAGTTGAATCAACAAAACGTGATGGCTGTTCCACATAGACTTCCTCTTTAAGATTACCATTCAGAAATGCTGACTTGACATCCATTTGGTAAACTTTAAATCCTTGAAAAGTTGCATAGGCCAGGAACATCCTTATGGCTTCCAGTCTGGCTACTGGAGCAAAGGTTTGATCAAAGTCAATACCTTCTTCCTGTCTATATCCTTTAGCAACCAATCTTGCTTTATTCTTAATGATGACTCCTTGTTGATCCATCTTATTCCTGTAGATCCACTTGGTTCCTATTATATTGTGGTCTTTAGGTTTAGGAACAAGTTCCCAGACCTTGCACCTCTTGAACTGATTCAGCTCTTCTTGCATTGCTTCAGTCCATTGTGGATCTAGAATGGCTTCTTCAAACTTCTTTGGTTCAACTTGAGATAGAAAACTGGAGTAGATTGCCGCATTCAGATTTCTGCTCCTTGTTTGTAGTCCTTGTCTTGGATCTCCAATAATCTGCTCTACTGGTGCCTATTGGCTGGAGGCATCCTGACTTCTGGTTGAACCTCTTCAGTTCCTTCATCTTGCTGCACTCCTTGTACTTCTTCTGCACTAGGTACATGTAGTACTCCCCCTGGACAGCAACCACTATCTTCTACTTGCTGTCTTGCAGCAGGTTCTTCTTCTATAGTAAGCTTGTCCAACTTCTTTGTTATACCTGTGGAGCTGCATATGCTACTAGACAACTCATTGTTAATAAGTTTAGTCTCATCAAATACTACATGTACAGATTCTTCTACAACTTGTGTAGACAAGTTGTAGACTCTATAAGCCTTACTGTTGTTGCTGTACCCAACAAAAATTCCCTCTTGGGACTTGACAGCAAACTTGGTCAAGTAAGACTTACCATTGTTAAGTATGAAGCACTTACAACCAAAGATCCTGAAGTAGGATAGGTTTGGTTTCCTGCCTTTCACAACCTCATAGGGGGTCTTATTGAGGCCTTTAGTAATGGTAGCCCTATTAATAACATGGCATGCAGTATTAACTGCTTTAGCCCAGAAATATTCTGGTAGTGATGTATCACTTAATAGGGTCCTACCAGCCTCAATCAAGGTTCTATTCTTCCTCTCAGCAATGCCATTTTGCTGAGGTGTTCTAGGTGAAGAAAATTCTTGAAATATCCCAAAGTCTTCACATAGTTTTGCCATACTCTCAGACTGAAATTCAGTACCATGTTCACTTCTAATCTTGACCACTGTACTGTCTAGTTCATTCTAAATTTGCTTGACAAAGTTATAGAAGACACTAGGTGTTTCAGATTTCTTTCTTAAGAAAAACACCCAGGAAAACCTTGAGTAGTCATCTACAACTACAAAAGTATAGACCTTTCTACCTAGGCTGTGAACTGGCATTGGACCAAAGAGATCCATATGCAAGAGGTATAAACACCTCACAGCATCTTTGTTTTCTATGCTTCTAAAGATGGATCTAGTCTGCTTGCCCTTTTGACAAGCTGAGCAAATACCATCTTTAACACACTTAACTTGAGGACCATTCCTCACTAACTCTTTGCTAAAGAGTTTGTCAATTATCTTGTAGTTAAGATGGGTAAGCCTCTTGTGCCATTTGACACAATGAGAGACTGTCTCATCAGCTACAAGACACACTGGAGAACCATTGTTCTCAACCATAATGTCTAAGCAATAGACATTCCTTTTCCTATAACCAGTCAAAATGATCTCTTGATCAGTTGACCTCCTGATATGACAACCATCTTTAACAAATGAGATGTCATACCCTACATCACTTAATTGACTTATACTTATTAGGTTGTGTTTCAACCCTTTAACATAAGCCACTTAAGTAATGGTAACCAAGTTGCTAGAAATGTTACCAAATCCTTTGATGATTCCTTTTTCAGAACCACCAAAGGTGACTTTTGGACCATCTTTGATTGGAATGTAGTACTTTAGTAAACCCCTTGTTCCAGTCATATGTCTGGAACATCCACTGTCCAAGTACCATATTAGGGCATGGCAACTTGGATTCACCTGCAAAACAGATTAGTGAACTTTAGAACCCAAAGAATTCTTGGGTCCTTGGTACTTGTTAGTTTGCATCCTGACAAAGTTACCTACTGGTTTTCCAATAGGCAGTTTGCTACTCACTTTGGCACTAGCATTGTGCCAACAGTCAATTGCAAAGTGGCATATCTTGCCACAACACCAACACTCAAACTTATTATACCTTTGCTTAGGTACAGTCTTAGCTATTTTATTCACAGCTGGCTTGTTGAGTGTTGGGGCTTTGCCCTTGGACTTGGACTGGACAGTCCTTGCAGGTTTAATAAAACCCAGTCCAGCCTTGCCTTTGTGATGAACAAATTCATCAATTAAAGGTAGAACTGACTTAGGTTTAGAAAACCTAGCAACTAGATCTTTCTCCTTCTGAAGATTAATCTCCAGACTCTTGATTTGATCATTCTTATATGTGATAGTCCCCATCTGAATCACAGTTATGTGCTTCAGTCTGGCTATCTCATTTAGCTTTTGATCAAACAATTTCTCAGAATCAGTTGCCATAGCTTTGAGATTAGCAATTTCCTTTGCCTGACTTTTGGCTAGGGACTTGCTCTTCTTATAAGCTTGCAACAGAACTTTATATTCATCTATCAACTGATGAATATCTTCTTCAGACTCAGATACACTCTCATCACTTGATAAAGATGAATCTGATTCTGTACTGGCACAAGAAACTGAACTGCAAGAACAATGTTGTACCTTACTAGGTCCTGGCTGCTCCAGGATTTTGTCACTTTCTGTCAATGCCATTAGCCCTTGGCATTGACTGCCTTCTTGTTCATATATAGAATTCATAATCTGCATGAACTCTTCTTCTTCTTCTTCAGCAAACAGCCCTATATATGCCTCAGCATCTGACTCAGTTTCTGATGAAGAGATATCTGACAGGGTCTTCTCCTTTTTGGCAACAAATGACTTTTCTTTCTTGACTTTGAAATGAGTCTTCTTCTTATCACTAGACTCCTTTCTTTTTTCTGGACAATCAGCAACAACATGACCTTGTCTATTATAGCAATAGCAAACTATTTTTGAAAGAGTTACCTTGCTAGACTTAGTCTTTTTCCTGTCCTTATTTGAAGCCTTTTTATTCTGATAAAAGTCTTCTTTTCCCTGTGAAGTAGAAGGCCTTGTCCTCCACTGTTTCTTCTTCAAGAACTTCTGAAAATGTCTAGTGAAGGCAGCAAAGTCCTCATCACTTTCACTGCTTTCAGACTTTGTACTTGCTGACTCATCTGACTCAGTTTCAGCAACCTTTGGAGGTGGAGTTGGTGACTTACCTCTGTACCTTCTGGGGGCTTCTGTTTTGAAGGCCACTGTCCTTTCCTTATGTTCACTTCTTGTTGATTTCTCCTCTTCTTTCCTCACTGTCAACTACATTTTATAAGACAACATTTTGCCAAATAGTGTAGGTGGAGGAATTTCTGCCAACTTAGCCATTTTTCTAATGGCACAGATCTTGGTGTCCCAATATTTTGTTAGGGACCTTAGAAACTTGTCATTGAGTTCATAATTACTGAACTCTCTGCCATAGGACATGAGTTCATTCACAATCCTGTAGAACTTCTTATAGCACTCAGTTATGCTATCAGCTTTTCCTTGTCTAAAACTTTCATATTCTTGATTTAGCAAGGATTCTCTGTCTTGCCTTACTTCTTCAGAACCCTCCATGTACACAATAAGAGTTTCCCACATCTCTTTAGCTGTCTTACAGTGTATCAGATTCTGAAAAGTTACATCATCTATGGCACTCACTATTATGTTCTGAGCCCTCTTATCCATAGCGGCTAGAACAATTTCATCCTTTGTCATTTCAGAGAAATCCTTAGGTGTTCTCTGATTGACATCCAAGACTGAAACCTTCATGGGCACATATGACCCTTCTTTTACTGTGATATAAATCCTAAGGTCTGAGGCTTCCATAAAAAGTCTCACCCTTTCCTTCCATATCCCAAAGATCTCTTTCCTACATATGGGTAACTTCATGAATCCCAATTCCTTGTGATTCTCAGTGGAACCCATGATTCTTGATTTTCTTAAATCTGTAATTTGACTTAGACTGAATCTGCCAACAGGATCTCCTCAGACTGTTAGTCCTTTTTGAGCAACCTCCCTCTGATACCACTTGAAAGATATTGTACCTAAGCACCTAGAGGGGGGGGTGAATAGGTGACTTGAATCTTTTTAACTTTTTAGGCAGCAAACAGATAATATCATAGAATTATATCTAATTTATCACAGCACTCATTCAGCAATCACAGCAATCCACAAACACACAGTAGACACAGAGTTTTATAGTGGTTCCCCAAGCTTTGGGTACATCCACTTTCCACCTTCGCCTATCTAGCAGTGTACTAGATTCGGCCAAACTTCTCCACTATCTCAGAACCCCAAACAGGTTCCTACACCTCAGGCCCAAGGCCCTACAACTCAGCTTCTTCACAAAGCCTACACTCAGCCACAAAGACCTACACTCACCCACCAAGGCCTACACTCAGCCACCAAGGCCTACACTCAGCCACCAAGGCCTACACTTAGAGATAAAACTCTCCTACCCTCAGCCTTTATAATTACAGGCTTACAAGACTCAGATCCAAAAGATACTACAAGATAAAAATGAATACAATAATGTTAACTCAACAACTCAGAGAATAGAGAGATGAGATGTGAGTTTCTTGATGAGTTCTTGGAAGAACTCAGCTGAAATCAATCTGACTTAGCTTTCTTCAAAGCTTCTTGAAAGTAGAACTCAATAAGATTGACTCCTTCTGCAGTTGATCCTTGATCTCTGCTACTTAAGATTCAGAATAAATCTGAACCCTTCTTCTCAGTCTGGTTCTAACAATTGATTTCTTGGATGGAGCTCTCTCTCTCCAACTTCTTAGATCTGCACTTGATAGCACGATCTTCTTTATTTAAACACTTGATCAATGATCTGAACCACAACTATCTGTAGACAGCACAAGCCTATTTATAGGCCTTCTTCATGGTAACCGGCTGGTCTGCTCCATAACTGAATTCTGACAACTCTGACAGTTGCAGTAGACCGGCTGGAATGGCAGCTGTCAAGTCATCCAGTCAGTTCTTGAAAATTCTCTAACTGTCTGAAAGTGTCGAGACTTTCTGTCTTTAAGTGTCGACACTTATAGACCAAGTGTCGACACATGTTGTCGAAGTGTCGACACTAGTCTACAAGGTGTCGACACAACTTCTTGTGTTTTAGATTTTATGTCTCGACACAGCTTCTTCTGCATGTGTCGACACTGATAATGTGTGTCGACACAAGTCCTTGTACTTCAGTATTTTGCTGAATTCTTCTAAGTGTCGACACAACATCTTTGTGTCGACACATCTTCATGTGTTGTACTTGATAAGTGTCGACACTGCTTCTTGGTGTCGACACATGTCTTCAGTGTTGATACTTGCTGAGTGTTGACACAGCTCCTTGTGTCGACACATTCTACTTCTGTTAAGACTTCAGCTGTGTGTCGACACATCCCCTTAGTGCCGACACTTGTACTTAGAATAATTTGTTGAACTTGCTGATCTTTGCTAAGTGTCGACACAGCTCTAGGTGTCGACTTTTTCTTCAAGTGTTGAGTCTTCAGCTGAGTGTCGATACATACTTTCTTGTGTCGACACTTTCTTCAAGTGTTGACTCTTTTGTTGTGTGTCGACACATTGTTCTGGGTGTCTACACTTTCTTTAAGTGTTGACACTTCTGTTGAGTGTCGACACATTGTTCTGAGTGTCGATACTTTCTTTAAGTGTTGACTCTTCTGTTGAGTGTCGACACATTGTTCTGGGTGTCGACACTTACACTTAGTCTCTGCTAACTTTTGCTGAGTGTCGACACAGCTCCAAGTGTCGACACTTTCTGATGTAGACACAGCTTTACTGGGTGTCGACACAACTATTAAGTGTCGACACTGTTTCACTGCACTTTACTTCATTAAGTGTCGACACAGCTCCTTTTGTCGACACATTCTGTCTGGTGTCGACTCTGCATCCCAGGTGTCGACACAATGACTCCAAGTGTCGACACTGCTTGCCTGGGTGTCGACACAAGTCTTCTTAAGTGTCGACACTTTCCCTCTGGGTGTCGACACATGGACTTAGAAACTTTTACTTCTTTCCTGTAAACACTTAACCTGCAAAAGTAAACTCAAAACACATCAAATACATTTTGATGTATATCATTGAGTTGGGTGAGGCTTTTTCAAATCTGGTACATTTGAACCAATGTACCCAACAAAAGATTTGTTGGTCTTCAGTTTTCAAACAGCTAACTGAACCTACCTCAGGATGAAGGTTCCTCTATCTTCAAAACTTAATCTGATCCTGCTGTGCCAGATGGAGACGACACAGCTATCTGAAATTTTCCTTCTGGAGTGCTTCAAGCTTTTTACATGAAACAATGGCGAAGAAGATGAAGTCGGCTGCTAACTCTTTTTGTTGATGAAGCCCTAAAAAAGTTATCTTGTGTCTTGGCTTATCTCCTATTTTTGTAGTCCGTTGATCAGCGACTCTTAGAGATCAGTGGGCCCCACCTACAGTGTACAGCTGCATCATGCTTTAACACCTATTGTCGTACTGTAGACCTGCGATGTCATTTGTCGTGTACTATGACTTTGTCGCTAACAATTTGAATATTGTTGACCTTTTAACTTGCTGACATCAGCACCTTAGGACTTGGTCAAACTTCAAGCATCAGTAGTATAGTCGTTGAATGAATGAGCTTTACTAAACGCCAAATCACTTAGATTAATAATCTGTTACTAGGCGTTAAGTGAATCAGCTTCACTCAATGCCAACATACTTTCTCAGCTTTCAGCTTCTTGGCGTTGAGTGAGTGAGCATCACACAATGATAAACTACTTAGATAGAATTCTGTCTTCACTAGGCGTTGATAGTGTTGAGTGAGTAAAGCACACTCAACGCTTTTTGCCTTAACCCCTTTAGAAGATTTTTCTGCATGCATGACATTGAGAGTGTTGAGTGAACATTCTTCACTCAACGCCATCTGCCTTAGCCATTTTTGCTTCTTCAGCAACATAAGCGTTGACAGCGTTGAGTGGGCATGCCACACTCAACACATTTTACTTTAACAAATTCTGCGTCATGGCGTTGAGAGCTTTGAGTGACCACGCCTCACTCAATGCTTTCTCCCTTAGCCAAATTTTTGTATTATATAAAAGTACTGGCTTTGACTGACTGAGTGTTACTCAACACTTAAGAGGCTATGGCGTAGAGTGAATGACCTTCACTCAACACCTGTGGACTTAGCCACATTTCTACCTCTTCAACCACAGGCATAGACTGTCTCACCCAGCGTTACACAACTTTGAACTGAGTTCGACGAATGCAAAACTGAGTTCAACGAACAGTGAGCTCAGCTCGACGAACTTAGTGAAGATATCAAGAGTTTCATTCTTTCTCTTTAGGAAGAATACCCCAGCAAACTTGGAAAAGTCATCAACCACCTCAAGGGTGTAGACCTTACTACCAAGTCTATGAACTAGCATAGGACCAAACAAGTCCATATGCAGGAGGTATATGCACCTTACAGAATCTTTGTCCCCAACGCTCTTGAAGGATGCTTATAAGGTTGTGTTGCAACACTTCAACAAAAGACACCTTAGTGATGGTGACTATATCATTGGTGATCTTACCATATCCCTCGGTTACACCTCTATCTGAACCACCAAAGATGACTTTGAGTCCATATTTTATTGGAGTAAATTCCTTTAAGTTTCTCCTTGTTCCAGTCATGTGCCGGGAACAACCACTGTCCAAGTACCATATAGGTGTATGACAACTTGGACTATCATACAATACACAATTTACTTTACCTTAGGAGCCTAATATCAATTGGGTGCTAGGTGCACATTAATTTCAAAATGAACATATCTACCAGTATAATTTCTGACTGGTGGACTGACCTTAGCTATGGCCACATTGGGATTGTGCCAGCAGTCAATGGCAAAATGCCCAATCTTACCACAATACTAACTGTCATGTATGTTATATCTTCTCTTCTGTATAGGCCCTGCAGCTTGGTTGGCAGTAGTCCTAACAGGAGAAAGATGTGTTGGAGCCATTTTCTGATTTCTTTCAGCTAGAATTTGACTGAAGATAAGTCTTCTAGCTTGCTTGTTTGGTCTGCTCTGAGTGCTATCTGCAGCAAGCTTCTTTTTAGAGAGCATGCATTTGATGGCATTTGAAATGCCCAAATCAGCCTGACTGTAAGACTTGCCCATAGTCTGACCCTTAGTTGTCAGATACACAGTCTTATTTACAGCAATATTCTTTAGTGTTGGTGCTGAGGCACCAAAAATAAATGGTCCTGGTTGGGCCATTGGAAATTTCTCATGGGTTTCCGTAGAGGCACTAACCTGGCTAGAGCTTTCACCATGTCAGTGAACATCTTTTTCCCCCTAGATGAACAACCCTTCTCCCAGTGACCACAGGAGCTTTCCTGGTCATACCTGTTATAAGGTAACAAAACTTTTCTAAAAAGAATGGGAGGCTTGGAAACAATAGGCTGAGGTGGAGTTGGAGCTTTGCCCTTCCTTTTGGAAGGGGCAAGTCTTGTGCATCCCTTGAATCCCAACCCCGTCTTACAGTTTTTATAGGAGGTGTCTATCAAGGGTAGTATTGTACTTGGCATAGAAAAGCTAGCCGCTATTCTTTTCTCCTTCTCAAGCTTATCTTCAAGCTCCCTGATGAGACAGTTTTTGCTCTTGATGGAGGCTATCTGGATGTCCAAGAGGGACTTCAGTTGACTTATTTCCCGAGATTTCTGGTTCAACAGATTAGTTGTTATAGTCTGTTGGGCAAATGCAAGCTTATGAGATGAAATTTCTTTAGCTTGCTTGTTAGAAAACTTCTTGACCTTCTTCAAGCCGTTCAAAAGTTCTCCATACTTATCAATCAGTTGATTGACATCTCCTTTAGATCCATAATCTTCTTCACCAATAGGTGAAGAGGCTTCTGAGCAAGTACTGGTCTCATACTCAAACAGAGAAGAAGAATTAGGTAATGAATGTACCTTGCTTTGACCAGGCTGATCCTGGCTACCCTCTTCATCTGTCATTGCCATCAGCCCTCTGTAGCTGTGGGTATCTTCATCCACCTCTGAGTCACTATCTGATAGTAACAGAGGGACCCTGATTCCTATCCTCACTGGAGGATTAACTTTTTTGTTCTGCAACAGCTTTATCATTAGCAGCAACAAAAACTAGCCCAATATAGGCTTCCTCTTCTATAGACTCAGATGATGATGAGTCTGTCCAGCAATTTTCCTTCTTGGCAATGAAGGACTTCTCCTTCTTTCTTTTGTGCTGGTGCTGCTTCTTCTCCTCAGCTTCCTTCATCTTCTCTGGGCAGTCAACAATCATATGCCCAGGCTTATTGCAACAATAGCAAACTACTTTAGAAGAGTTATATTTATTAGGTTTGGAACCATAACTGTCAGTCTTGGACTGATTCTTCCTGTGATGAGTGGAGTTGAAAGACCTCTTCTTCAAATGCTTCTTCTTCATTAGCCTCTGGAGTTGTCTGGAGAATGCAGCAAAGTCTTTATCAGACATGTTGTTGTCTGATGCCTCTGAGTCTGAGCTATTTGACTCAGCTGGTTTCTGGGTGGAGAAGGAATCCTCTCCTTGCCCTTCCTTATGCTTTCTGCTATGAAGGACAAGGAATTTTCCATGGCCAGGGATTTGCTGGTGACATTCTCCTCCTTCTTAGCAGCTAGCTGCATCTCATAGGAGAGCAGCTTTCTAAATAATATTTGGGGAGGAGTATCAGCAAGTTTAGCCACCTCTCATATGGTATAGATCTTGGTATCACGGTCTCTAGTGAGAGATCTGAGAAACTTGTCATTTATTTCATAGTTATTGAAGACCATCCCATAGGTCTTCAACTCATTTATGATACTGAAGAATCTTTCATAATAACCAGTTATGTTCTCCTTCAGATTTTTACTGAAAGCCTCATACTCTTGATTGAGCAGAGACTTCCTATCATCCCTTACTTCTTCAGTCCACTCCATGTAGATAAAAAGTGTGTCCCACATCTCTTTGTAGGTCTTGCAGTGAACGAGATTCAGAAAGGTTGAGTCATCAACAACACTAGCAAAAAACTTTTGAGCTCTCTTGTCCAGTCCAGCAAGGATGATTTCATCCTTGGTCATCTCATAGTACATCTTAGGGGTCTAGTCATTAGCATTTAGAGCAGAGACCTTCATAGGGATGAAAGTTCCCACCTTGACTATTACAAAAATCCTTGGATCATAGGATTCCATGAATAGCCTCACCCTCTCTTTCCATAATACAAAATACTCCTTCCTGTAGATGGGAAGTTTCATGGAGCTCAGCTCTCTCTGGCTCTCTCCAGAGCCCATGATAACTTGACTGTAGCTACCTTTGGAGATCACTCAGATTGTTAGAACCTTTTTGTGCAACCTCACTCTAATACGAATTGAAAGTTCTTGTTTACAAGGTAGCTTGCAACCTAGAGGGGGGCTGAATAGGTTTGTCTAGGTCTTTAGTTATCACTTTTTATTTCTTCTTGAATTTCTATGTGATTAGGGGTTTTTATGTACCTGCAAATAGAAAACACACACAGAAAAGCACACAAGTATTTTATAGTGGTTTCCCAAAATTATGGGTACATCCACTGTCCTCCCACCTTGACAACTTCCTATTAGTCAAGGCAAAACACGTCCAAAATGCTCCTCAGAGCTTACACCTCGGGCCCTCAGCCTCACACTCGGGTTCTCTTCAGAACCCTACCTCAGAAACACAAAGGTTCCTACCTTAGAGCCCTGCAGTGCTCCTACAGCTCAGTGTACATCAAACCACCTACCTCAGCCTTATCTCTAAGGACTATAACTCAGGTTTTTCAGCCTAACAACTTCAGACAAAAAGCCTTACTTTCAGAGTGCTGCAACACTCCTATATCTTAGTACCCTTGCAGGTACCTACATCATGCCCTTCCAGGCACCTACAGCTCAGTGACACACTTGTCACCTATCTCAAGCCAAAAGGCCCTACAGCTCAGATCCAGAAGGATCCTACAACAAGAAATAATTTAAATAATCTTTGACACAAAGAAATGTCTATGTGTCAACCACTAGAGTTGAGAATCTTTGCTTTATCTCTCCCCACAGCAGAGAAAACATGTTGGAGGAACTCATGAGCTTACTACTGAACTTTATGTAGAATGCTAAAGATTTGTTGGTCTTCAGTTTTCAAACAGTTAACTGAACCTACCTCAGGCTGAAGGTTCCTCTATCTTCAAAACTTAATCTGATCCTGCTGTGCCAGATGCAGACGACACAGCTATCTGAAATTTTCCTTCTGGAGTGCTTCAAGCTTTTTACATGAAACAATGGCGAAGAAGATGAAGTCGGCTGCTAACTCTTTTTGTTGATGAAGCCCTAAAAAAGTTATCTTGTGTCTTGGCTTATCTCCTATTTTTGTAGTCTATTGATCAGCGACTCTTAGAGATCAGTGGGCCCCACCTACAGTGTACAGCTGCATCATGCTTTAACACCTATTGTCGTACTGTAGACCTGCGACGCCATTTGTCGTGTACTATGACTTTGCCACTAACAATTTGAATATTGTTGACCTTTTAACTTGCTGACATCAGCACCTTAGGACTTGGTCAAACTTCAAGCATCAGTAGTATTGTCGTTGAATGAATGAGCTTTACTAAACGCCAAATCACTTAGATTAATAATCTGTTACTAGGCGTTAAGTGAATCAGCTTCACTCAATGCCAACATACTTTCTCAGCTTTCAGCTTCTTGGCGTTGAGTGAGTGAGCATCACTCAATGATAAACTACTTAGATAGAATTCTGTCTTCACTAGGCGTTGATAGTGTTGAGTGAGTAAAGCACACTCAACGCTTTTTGCCTTAACCCTTTTAGAAGATTTTTCTGCATGCATGACATTGAGAGTGTTGAGTGAACATTCTTCACTCAACGCCATCTGCCTTAGCCATTTTTGCTTCTTCAGCAACATAAGCGTTGACAGCGTTGAGTGGGCATGCCACACTCAACACATTTTACTTTAACAAATTCTGCGTCATGGCGTTGAGAGCTTTGAGTGACCACGCCTCACTCAATGCTTTCTCCCTTAGCCAAATTTTTGTATTATATAAAATTACTGGCTTTGACTGACTGAGTGTTACTCAACACTTAAGAGGCTATGGCGTAGAGTGAATGACCTTCACTCAACACCTGTGGACTTAGCCACATTTCTACCTCTTCAACCACAGGCATAGACTGTCTCAGCCAGCCTTACACAACTTTGAACTGAGTTCGACGAATGCAAAACTGAGTTCAACGAACAGTGAGCTCAGCTCGACGAACTTAGTGAAGATATCAAGAGTTTCATTCTTTCTCTTTAGGAAGAATACCCCAGCAACTTGGAAAAGTCATCAACCACCACAAGGGTGTAGACCTTACTGCCAAGTCTATGAACTAGCATAGGACCAAACAAGTCCATATGCAGGAGGTATAGGCACCTTACAGAATCTTTGTCCCAAACGCTCTTGAAGGATGCTTTAGTCTACTTGGCCTTTTGGCAAGCAGAGCAAATGCCCTCTTTGGAGCACTTCATATTGGTACCATTCCAAAGTAGCTCTTGACTAAACAACTTAACATAGCCAAGATCAGAGAGCTATCTTATGCTTATAAGGTTGTGTTGCAACACTTCAACATAAGACACCTTGGTGATGGTGACTATATCATTGGTGATCTTACCATATCCCTCGGTTACACCTCTATCTAAACCACCAAAGATGACTTTGGGTCCATATTTTATTGGAGTAAATTCCTTTAAGTTGCTCCTTGTTCCAGTCATGTGCCGGGAACAACCATTGTCCAAGTACCATATAGGGGTATGACAACTTGGACTATCATACAATACACAATTTACTTTACCTTAGGAGCCTAATATCTATTGGGTGCTAGGTGCACATTAATTTCAAAATGAACATATCTACCAGTAGAATTTCTGACTAGTGGACTGACCTTAGCTATGGCCTCATTGGGATTGTGCCAGCAGTCAATGGCAAAATGCCCAATCTTACCACAATACTAACTGTCATGTATGTTATATCTTCTCTTCTGTATAGGCCCTGCAGCTTGGTTGGCAATAGTCCTAACAGGAGAAAGATGTGTTGGAGCCCTTTTCTGATTTCTTTCAGCTAGAATTTGACTGAAGGTAAGTCTTCTAGCTTGCTTGTTTGGTCTGCTCTGTGTGCTATCTGCAGCAAGCTTCTTTTTAGAGAGCATGCATTTGATGGTATTTGAAATGCCCAAATCAGCTTGACTGTAAGACTTGCCCATAGTCTGACCCTTAGTTGTCAGATACACAGTCTTATTTGCAGCAACATTCTTTAGTGTTGGTGCTGAGGCACCAAAAACAAATGGTCCTGGTTGGGCCATTGGAAATTTCTCATGGGTTTCCGCAGAGGCACTAACCTGGCTAGAGCTTTCACCATGTCAGTGAACATCTTTTTCCCCCTAGATGAACAACCCTTCTCCCAGTGACCACAGGAGCTTTCCTGGTCATACCTGTTATAAGGTAACAAAACTTTTCTAAAAAGAATGGGAGGCTTGGAAGCAATAGGCTGAGGTGGAGTTGGAGCTTTGCCCTTACTTTTGGAAGGGGCAAGTCTTGTGCATCCCTTGAATCCCAACCCCGTCTTACAGTTTTTATAGGAGAAGGTGTCTATCAAGGGTAGTATTGTACTTGGCTTAGAAAAGCTAGCCGCTATTCTTTTCTCCTTCTCAAGCTTATCTTCAAGCTCCCTGATGAGACAGTTTTTGCTCTTGATGGAGGCTATCTAGATGTCCAAGAGGGACTTCAGTTGACTTATTTCCCGAGATTTCTGGTTCAACAGATTAGTTGTTATAGTCTGTTGGGCAAATGCAAGCTTATGAGATGAAATTTCTTTAGCTTGCTTGTTAGACAACTTCTTGACCTTCTTGAAGCCGTTCAAAAGTTCTCATACTTATCAATCAGTTGATTGACATCTCCTTTAGATCCATAATCTTCTTCACCACTAGGTGAAGAGGCTTCTGAGTAAGGACTGGTCTCATACTCAAACAGAGAAGAAGAATTAGGTAATGAATGTACCTTGCTTTGACCAGGCTGATCCTGGCTACCCTCTTCATCTGTCATTGCCATCAGCCCTCTGTAGCTGTGGGTATCTTCATCCACCTCTGAGTCACTATCTGATAGTAACAGAGGGACCCTGATTCCTATCCTCACTAGAGTATTAACTTTTTGTTCTGCGACAGCTTTATCATTAGCAGCAACAAAAACTATCCCAATATAGGCTTCCTCTTCTATAGACTCAGATAATGATGAGTCTGTCCAGCAATTTTCCTTCTTGTCAATGAAGGACTTCTCCTTCTTTCCTTTGTGCTGGTGCAGCTTCTTTTCCTCAGCTTCCTTCATCTTCTCTGGGCAGTCAGCAATCATATGCCCAGGCTTATTGCAACAATAGCAAACTACTTTAGAAGAATTATATTTATTAGGTTTGGAACCATAACTGTCAGTCTTGGACTGATTCTTCCTGTGATGAGTGGAGTTGAAAGACCTCTTCTTCAAATGCTTCTTCTTCATTAGCCTCTGGAGTTGTCTGGAGAATGCAGCAAAGTCTTTATCAGACATGTTATTGTCTGATGCCTCTGAGTCTGAGCTATTTGACTCAGCTGGTTTTCTTGGTGGAGAAGGAATTCTCTCCTTGCCCTTCCTTATGCTTTCTGCTATGAAGGCCAAGGAATTTTCCATGGCCAGGGATTTGCTGGTGGCATTCTCCTCCTTCTTAGCAGCGAGCTGCATCTCATAGGAGAGCAGCTTTCTAAATAATATTTGGGGAGGAGTATCAGCAAGTTTAGCCACCTCTCATATGGTATAGATCTTGGTATCACAGTCTCTAGTGAGAGATCTGAGAAACTTGTCATTTATTTCATAGTTATTGAAGACCATCCCATAGGTCTTCAACTTATTTATGATACTGAAGAATCTTTCATAATAACCAGTTATGTTCTCCTTCAGATTTTTACTGAAAGCCTCATACTCTTGATTGAGCAGAGACTTCCTATCATCCCTTACTTCTTCAGTCCCCTCCATGTAGATAAAAAGTGTTTCCCACATCTCTTTGGAGGTCTTGCAGTGAGTGAGATTCAGAAAGGTTGAGTCATCAACAACACTAGCAATAAAATTTTGAGCTCTCTTGTCCAGTCCAGCAAAGATGATTTCATCCTTGGTCATCTCATAGTACATCTTAGGGGTCTAGTCATTAGCATTTAGAACAGAGACCTTCATAGGGATGAAAGTTCCCACCTTGACTATTACAAAAATCCTTGGATCATAGGCTTCCATGAATAGCCTCACCCTCTCTTTCCATAATACCAAATACTCCTTCCTGTAGATGGGAAGTTTCATGGAGCTCAGCTCTCTCTGGCTCTCTCTAGATCCCATGATAACTTGACTGTAGATACCTTTGGAGATCACTCAGATTGTTAGAACCTTTTTGAGCAACCTCACTCTGATACGAATTGAAAGTTCTTGTTTACAAGGTAGCTAGCAACCTAGAGGGGGGCTGAATAGGTTTGTCTAGGTCTTTAGTTATCACTTTTTATTTCTTCTTGAATTTCTATGTGATTAGGGCTTTTTATGTACCTGCAAACAGAAAACACACACAGAAGAGCACACAAGTATTTTATAGTGGTTCCCCAAAATTATGGGTACATCCACTGTCCTCCCACCTTGACAACTTCCTATTAGTCAAGGCAAAACACGTCCAAAATGCTCCTCAGAGCTTACACCTCGGGCCCTCAGCCCCACACTCGGGTTCTCTTCAGAACCCTACCTCAGAAACACAAAGGTTCCTACCTTAGAGCCCTACAGTGCTCCTACAGCTCAGTGTACATCAAACCACCTACCTCAGCCTTATCTCTAAGGACTATAACTCAGGTTTTTCAGCCCAACAACTTCAGACAAAAAGCCTTACTTTCAGAGTCCTGCAACACTCCTATATCTTAGTACCCTTGCAGGTACCTACATCATGCCCTTCCAGGCACCTACAGCTCAGTGACACACTTGTCACCTATCTCAGGCCAAAAGGCCCTACAGCTCAGATCCAGAAGGATCCTACAACAAGAAATAATTTAAATAATCTTTGACACAAAGAAATGTCTATGTGTCAACCACTAGAGTTGAGAATATCTGCTTTATCTCTCCCCACAGCAGAGAAAACATGTTGGAGGAACTCATGAGCTTACTACTGAACTTGATGTAGAATGCTAAAGATTTGTTGGTCTTCAGTTTTCAAACAGCTAATTGAACCTACCCAGGCTGAAGGTTCCTCTATCTTCAAAACTTAATCTGATCCTCCTGTGCCAGATGGAGACAACACAACTATCTGAAATTTTCCTTCTGGAGTGCTTCAAGCTTTTTACATGAAACAATGGCGAAGAAGATGAAGTCGGCTGCTAAATATTTTTGTTGATGAAGCCCTAAAAAAGTTATCTTGTGTCTTGGCTTATCTCCTATTTTTATAGTCCGTTGATCAGCGACTCTTAGAGATCAGTGGGCCCCACCTACAGTGTACAGCTGCATCATACTTTAACACCTATTGTCGTACTATAGACCTGCGACGCCATTTGTCGTGTACTATGACTTTGCCTCTAACAATTTGAATATTGTTGACCTTTTAACTTGCTGACATCAGCACCTTAGGACTTGGTCAAACTTCAAGCATCAGTAGTATAGTCGTTGAATGAATGAGCTTTACTAAACGCCAAATCACTTAGATTAATAATCTGTTACTAGGCATTAAGTGAATCAGCTAAACTCAATGCCAACATACTTTCTCAGCTTTCAGCTTCTTGGCGTTGAGTGAGTGAGCATCACTCAATGATAAACTACTTAGATAGAATTCTGTCTTCACTAGACGTTGATAGTGTTGAGTGAGTAAAGCACACTCAACGCTTTTTGCCTTAACCCTTTTAGAAGATTTTTCTGCATGCATGACATTGAGAGTGTTGAGTGAACATTCTTCACTCAACACCATCTGCCTTAGCCATTTCTGCTTCTTCAGCAACATAAGCGTTGACAGCGTTGAGTGGGAATGCCACACTCAACCCATTTTACTTTAACAAATTCTGCGTCATGGCGTTGAGAGCTTTGAGTGACCACGCCTCACTCAATGCTTTCTCCCTTAGCCAAATTTTTGTATTATATAAAATTACTGGCTTTGACTGACTGAGTGTTACTCAACACTTAAGAGGCTATGGCGTAGAGTGAATGACCTTCACTCAACACCTGTGGACTTAGCCACATTTCTACCTCTTCAACCACAGGCATAGACTGTCTCAGCCAGCCTTACACAACTTTGAACTGAGTTCGACGAATGCAAAACTGAGTTCAACGAACAGTGAGCTCAGCTCGACGAACTCTGAGCTAAGTTCGACGAATTTAGACTTGGCCAAATTTCTAAAACTCTGAGCTTTGTTCGACGAATGATTTGCTCAGCTTGACAAACTTTGAATTTACTTCGACGAAATTTGACTTAGTCAATTTTCTCAAAATAAATCTTAGGTAAGAGTTTTCCTGACTTAGCCACATAGGCTATCAGTCACATCACTATCATCTACTGATATATATATCATTGAAAAAATTAACTTCCACAAATCTAGGACATTGTGTGCAATGGACCCAACAAGTATATTAATGACGATGATGCTATGGTTAAATTGATACGAGATCGCATGCTTGAGGCTCAGATTTGGCAGGAAAAGTATTATAATGTGAAATATAGGATGCTGGAATTTCAAGTGGGTGACAAGGTGTTCTTAAAGATCCGGCTGATGCATGTAGTGTCAAGTGTGCATGGTAGGAGGAATAAGCACAGCCCGAGATATGTGGGGCCTTATGTTATATTGGAAAGATTTGGCCCTTTTGCCTATCGGCTAGAGCTACCACCGGAGCTGGAAAATTTGCACGTCGTCTTCCATGTGTTGTCACTTCGGAAAGAATTTCTACGACCCGATCACCATGTCCTCTCTACAAATAGAACAGTGGCAACTGATTGGTCTGTTTGATTAGAGCCGGTATGGATAGTGGACACCAAGGTAAGGAACTTGCGTCGAAAAAGCATTCCTTTGGTGAATGTTCTATGGTCTAATCATGGGAAAGATGATTACACTTGGTAGCCGGTGGATTTGATGCGGAAGTGCTACCCAGAGCTGATTCCCCAAGGTAAACTTAAAATCATATATTTGTATTCTTCATTCTTTACTTTCCCCCATATCCTTACCCTGATTTCAGGGATGAAATATTTTATTTTGTTTATAGGATTCGTAATATCCCGATTCGTGCTAGACACCTCACACATGTTTTAAGTCAGGAAATTTGACCCAGGCTCGAGGTGTACTGGTATCAGGCGTTTAATGATACTCAATGCACAAGAAGAAATGGACTTAGAATTTTTCTGGTTTCAGTAGGCGTCAGGTGCGTTGTGTGGTCTCAACGACCTTCGAAGAGGTGTTGAGTGATACTCAACTCATAAGAAGAAAAGTACTTCGAATTATACTGGTTGTAGTAGGTGTCAAGTGCGCTGAGTGGTCTCAACGCTATTCGACGAGGCGTTGTATGATACTCAACGCCTAAAAGGAAATTGAGTTAGAATAATTCTGGATTCGGGAAGCATTGAGTGCGCTGAGTGAACTCGACGCCACTCGATTAAGAGTCGAGTGATACTCGACAAACTCAATGCTTTGACTTAGAAAAAATACTGGACTCAATGAGGCATTGAGTGATCACGGCGCTTTCAATACAACATAGAGTGATACTCGACGATCCCGATGCTCTAACGTAGAGAAATACTAGACTCAATGAGGTGTTGAGTGATCAGGATGCTTTTGACGAAGCGTTGAGTGAAACTTGATGATCTCAATGCTTTGACTTAGAAAATTATGGGACTCAATGAGGAGCTGATTGATCACGATGAATTTCGTCAATTCATCGAGTATATATGACTATTTTAACTTAGAGTATTTTCAGCCCAGACTGTGTTTGCTGGTTCATATTTACGGCCGAAACCGGGTTTCGTTATAAGCGTTGGTGGCTCATTTGGACCTGGTCTTCTCAAACAAGACCTATTTAAAGTAATGATGGGTGGTCCAATGTTAGGATGACACGTGGAGTCATGTCTCAAACCCTAATATTTCGTATAAAAAGAGAACAGATAGGAAACCATAGCTGTCACTTCTTTTTCTTGCCAATCCATTATCTGTGTTGAACCCGACGGAAGAAGAGATGTCGCAGGTGTCAGATTTCCTTGAGGCCAAACTTCCTTTCGAGAATACTAACACGGAAGAACAATGTCACAAAGAAGGATTACAAGATCCATGGTAAGAAATGAGGTGAGCTTACTACCCCCTCCCTTGGTGCTAGATCATTAATTATGAAATAGGAGAGATGTTGCCTCAAAGGAGTTGGACTTGTGTGAGATAAAGATCTCCTTGGAAGAGACCATGCTAGGACCTTATCCTAGGGATTTGTTTCTTCAACCTCTCCTCTCTTCATTATGAATGTGATGGACTTGGTTTCGTGAAGTGAAATGGTCTATTGAGGGTGAATAAGGAAGGAGTAAAATCCATTTGTAGTTTTGAACATATGGCTGGAAGATGAAGATGAACCGATGTCGTTCATTTTGCTTTAAGATGTGCGCAAAAATCTTGTTTTTGTGCACAGCGGACTCTGTTGTAGTTTTCGAGTATGATACAGTCGGATTTAGGTCTTGGGATGAACATGAAAGTTGTATTCCTCGGAAGTTCCTTTCAAACCAATGGTTACATGATTTCATTGGATCCTTGTAGCTCCGGCAATGTCCAATCAAAATTGTTGCACTTTAACATCTTTGGTGCATTTCGCTTTCGGGTTAGTGTCTAACTGATTTGGGACTAGGAAGACGAAACGTAGCAAGATGAAGTTGAGGTTTGGATGAACCTAGTTATATGTAGCAGAGATAAACAAATGGTTTGGAGGAACTTAATTAAACGAATAGTTTGGGGAGTGAACAAATGATTTGATAAGATTTGGTTGTAGAAATGGCTACTTGTGAAATCCGGTAAGGATGCACGTGATTGTAATCTGATGAATGATATAAGTTTGAAAGAGGATGTGGTGCTCGATGATGGAATGTGTAATCTATACATATGTTATCGTGCTTGATGAATACGTAAAGGGTTAATATTTTGTGGTGATGAGCATATGAAAGATTAATTGTTTGTGAATGCTTGATTATAAGGAAAGAATCGGAGGAGATAAATCTCTTTGCCATGAAAACGTGAATCATGATCTCAAGTATTGGATGGGATAACTAGTATAGTCCACTGTTTAGAGTCTGTCTCCCTACGGGTAGTAGTGTGAGATTGGTATGTTGTTCACGGTGGCTTGCCACCTGTGTTGATGTTGAACCCTTGAGTATTTAGGAGCACGAAAATGTGAAAAGGGCTAAGTGCATCAGTATTTGACCACACGGGATTGGTAAAGATGATAAGGGACTCAGTGTGGATCCCTTGAGTGTTGTTGAGCACTGGATTTGTAATGATGAAAAGGGAGTCGACAAGAGCCCTTCGATGGTTGATGGCAAGGCCATGTGAATTTGCATGCGGTGTGAGTTGACATGTTGTGTCATAATCCTAGGTTAAGGATAGTGTGGCAGGTCTACAGGCTCCATAGTACTCACACCGATGGGAGTTGATAGATAGACTCTGGACGATTGGGCTTGGTCCTCGGTGCTCATTCTCGGGGCTCCTTCCATGCCATGTGGACGGTTGGGCTTGGTACTGTGGTGATAAACTCTCATAGTCTCCTTCTGTGCCACACAATAGGCTAGTTTGGGCTGTGTTTTTGGTGCACATCAACCAAATACCCCTCTGAGCAGTAGTACGCTTGGAGCTCCATTATTGTGTTCTTAGCGTTGAGGCTTACGGAGGCCAAGGCCATGTAGTGTGGAGACCAGCCTAGTAGTTGAAAGCCCGATTCATTGTCACCGTCTGGACATAATGGATGGCGCTTGAGAGGTTAGCTACTTATTCGAAAAGTGGGAACTACAAGTTTGTGTCGGCATAGAGAGTGTGTGTGAGCATGGGTCAGTCATCATATTGCATTCATATCATTGCATTTCACCACATAGATCCTTATCATATAAGTTGGTATGGGCACTCTTATATGACGAGTTACTTTACTGTTAAGCTGATCATTAACTTCTAAATCTGTATGGGCATTTTTATAAGTTTAGCTTCTTTTTTGTTGTAGAATTATATGTTGGTGGTTTGTTGTGATTTGAGTAGAACTGCAAGAATAGAAAGTTGAAAATAATGTTATACATTGCTGCTATTACTACTCATAATATATAGATTCTTCACATGCTTGTTACTACTGCTTACTTATATATATTGTACCCTCTTCTTTTCTCTGCCTGGTGGCTAAGAGTCATCGGGGTAGAGGATGTGATAGCCTGTTAGTCTTTATGACTAACAGTTGCTACGTCTTCCTTTTTAGGAGGAAATCCCGCAGATAGAGCTACAACAGGTTGTGCAGGAGGGCAGCTAGGCCAGGGTGATAGGGCCAGATACGATGTTAACATGCTGATATTAGTTACGGATGTGAGTTTTGAGCGACTCATGATTGTAGCCCGTTGGGCAATTTTGGTGTACTCTTATATTAAAGATGTGTTGTAGCTTCTTATTTCTGTTGTACTTTGTTTGGACTATATAATTGTGTGTATTTTGACTTCTGTTTACTCGTTATGTTGGGTTGGCATGGATGATATTGGTTTTAGCCGGCAGGATATGCGTCTTGCAGTATCGGTCGACCATTGTGTTTGTGTTATCGCAAGATGATTGTTCTGGGCATAAGACTCCCCTCGACTGAATCTTGTGTTCCGGGAGGGGGGTTTTACATCTCCTATAGTAGTGCCCTGAACCTCTTTTTTCACTGCAAGAGAAGCTTGTTCGTCTTCAATAGGAGTGTGGGGAATCTGCCAAACATGCTCAGTAGGAATCTGGGGCATTCTACTTTCTAGATTTTATAGGATGGAGTCAAGGTTGTCCTGAATATCAGACTGAACTTCTCCCCATCAACTGGAGCAACTTCCCTGATAATTTCACCCTCAATATTGCTACAGATATTTTCTACTGGCTGGCCAAACAGTAAATCCATGGATTCAGCTTGGATTTCTTTAGACTGTTTTCCAGCCATTTGGCTCCTTGCTGCTGGTTCAGAAGAGATTGATACCTGAGCACTCATGTCCTTTTTTTTCTCTTCAATAGACTCAGACAACTGGAGATCATAAGGCTCTTTCTCACTTTTCTCAGAAGAGTTATTGTTTGTGCTGTGTTCAGTAGCTTGGACTGCTTTCTTTTTCTTCTTTTCAATAATTCGTTGATGTGGTAATAGAACTCTATCCCACCTATCAAGCATCTTTGAGTCCATCCTCCTCATGTGATAGATTTTTGTTCCTAGCCATATATTTAAGATCCCTAAAATAGTGTTGTGTAGATATAGAGACAGAATCCTTCCTAGGTTTGGCTCTGTAATATCCATCAAATAACTAGACCCCTAAGATGGTTTTGTCATGACTAGGTCATGAAAAAACCCTAAGAAGCCAAAGAAGACCAAGTGAATCTAGTAATGAAGGAGAGATCACCATGGTCTACAAATAATATATTCCAATTACCTAACCTAGGGTTTGACTTTAGGGCCTCACCTTGACTCTTTGACCCCACCATAACATCCCTAGCCATTTGAAAGGTTCATTGGGTCACAAAGGACCCACTTGAGTCAACCAAAGTGGTCAAGTTGACCAAAGTCAACCCTAACCCTAAAATGGTCAAAGTGGTCTATCTAGGGCCAATGGACCTCCAACTTATCAAAATGACCCCATCTAAACCTTCCTAACCCTTTAAGAGGTACATTGGGTCACTAGGGACCCATTTGGGTCAACCCAAGTGGTCAAGTTGACCAAACTCCACTTAAACCATAAAATGGTCAACGTGCCCTAATTAAGGGCCAAGTGACCTACAAGGTGTCAAACAAACACTAACCAACGCTTCCTAGATCTTAGGGGAGGCCAATGGGTCATTAAGGACTCTTTGGGGTCAACCCAAAAGGTCAAATTGACCAAAGTCAACTCCACCTCAATTTTAGGTCAAAATGACATATTTTGACCTAACCTAGCCCAACCCACTTGTGCTAAGCCCAATTTGAGTGGCCCACTAGCTTAGGAGGCTGATAATTACATAATTAGCCATCAATTTTCTAAAGATGGTGACTAGGAGAGAGAAATGAGAGTTTCCTCTGGTTGGAGGAGAGAGAGAAGAGAGAGAAAATGGCCATTCTTGTTATTTGAATTCCCTTGACCCCTCATCTCTCCCAATTGATAGAGATTCATCTCCCCCACAAGTTAGAGGACACCAAGAGCTTTCCCCAGCCACATAGGGCTGAATGAAGTGAATTCCACCATGGGCGAATTTTCTCCATTAATGGCCATTAATGGCTTTGAAGCCATGGCCCCTCCCCTCCCCCATTTGATTGCTTTAAAAGCTTCCCCAAGGTTAGAGAAGTTGTTTCCCCCATTCACCTGAAGAAACCGAGGAGTTTGGCAGTACAGTTGCAGAGCACCGAATAGCTCCACCGTCGGCCATGGCGCACCACCACCAAACACGTCGCCAAGCCCAATGGAAGCTCTGCTTCTCCTCCTCTCCCCCTTGTGCTAGAAGCCTGGATCAATAGGATTTGAAATAAAGCCCAATTCGGCATATTTCCATTTTTGGATTCCATGAATTTTTATGGTTTCTATTCCTTGTGAGTTCGCCAGAAACCACCCCTCCGTCGATCGTACCGCCCTCCGTCGATAGCCACCACCTCAACGGAGGTGGTGGTGGTGGTGGCCGACTAGGGAAGGGACTGGATCGCCGACAAAAGGCTTGGAAAACACCTCCAGGTCGAGCTGATCACGTACATTGGCTGGAGGAAGAAGATGATGTTCTGGCCATCAGATTTAATATTATTAGATTTTTAAATGTGTATTTTTAACCCTTTACTGTGCACTCTTTAAATTAAATAAATAAGGCACTTAGGTGCAGAACCTTGAAAAGTGCCAACATGAAAATTGTAGCTCTTGAAGTCTAGGTTATTTTAAAATTCGTTTTAACCTATTTGGGTCAGTGGTCTGACCACAACACTCAAAATGGTGCAGTCTATACATAGGGCTAGTCGGAGACTAAATTCAGTGCACCCATCAATCCTTCATCCAAATCACTTGAGATTTGTACTGGGGGTCACTCTTAACTATAGTTTTGACATATCCAAAAAATGGAATTTCTGGAAAAATTTTATATAGCTTTTGTAGAAATTTAACAATACATGTATGATTTAATTTTAGGGTCTAATGACCTCATAATTCACCAAAATTTTGGTGGATGGTCAATAGGGTCATTATACATCAATGATAAAAATCGCAGACCATTTGGGGTTAATTCGAATAGGTATTAGTGTGACCAAAGTTTGGTCCCTTAAGGGTAAATTAGGGCAAAAGGGTGCTTGGGGCATGGAGGGGCCAATTCTCACCCAAAGGGGATGGGACTTTGGCCAGAGCTTCAAGGTCAGTTAAAACACCCTCACTTGTAGTTTGGGGAGGATTAGAGTGGATTTGCCTTAGGAACCTAGTTCAAACCCAAAGGTTGAACTTTGGGGGTTTATGAAGGACATAGGGTGATATGTCCTTGTATGAACTTGGAGTTTAGTCCATGTGATATTAGGGTGGGGAATAGAACATGGAAAAAATTTGATGACATTTAGACACATGCACACAACTTTAATCAATTGAAAATTACTTAGGACCAATTAGTGTACTTTTGATCATGATTTTATTACCTAATCATATGACCATAAATGATCTCGAAAGTTTGGCTCTGATCATATATTGTTGCTAACAAGCTTTGAAAATTTTAGTGTAACTTTTGGGTTAGTATTTATGGTACTTCCTTCACAAACCTAATAGTTGCCCTAATCACTTATGAAAATATTATGAGCTGTTTATTCATTTTAAAATCATGAAAACATGTCCAGAGAACCTTTTAGGACATATTAAAGCTTCGAAAATTATTTCATATTGTTTGGAAAAGATTACAAGTATGTTTATTCACAAACTGCCCTATTATGGATACATTTGAAGTATTTTTCTAAATAGCTTACTTATCTTGGAATTGTATGAAACTTAGTCAGTAATGTTTTATGATCATATTAAAGCTTTGGTAATTTTTGTGTAATTTTAGATAATGTTTGGTGATACTTCAATCTTTACCTCTATTTATTATAATTATTTTCAATTAATTAATTAGGGGCGGATACATACATAAAAATTTGTGAAACTTGGAATTCTCTGATATTTTGATATCATATAGTGTTCATAATTTTTGGGTGCCATAACTTACGGAATTCTAGTACTTCACGTTCAAAACCACTCATGGTCTAATTTTGGGGAAAATTTAATAAATGCCAAGTTAATTTGGAAAATTACAAGTTTCTGGATTTACTCTAAATATGTCATCATAGACTCCCAATAATAAATCTAGGGCATTTGGTTGAATATTGGAAAGGGTCACCACTCATGCTCATCATATACCTTAGGTTGATATGCACATCGTAAAACCACAGAATTGTGATAGCTTGTAGGATGGACATAAGAAGTCGGGGTTAATAGTATACTGATTTGGTATGGTGAAAATGAGTTCATCATTAGGATTCATGATGGGGAGGGTGTTGGCTTGACTATTGTTAAGTGGTGCTCGGGATCGACGAGACGTCGTCTTTCCTGTGGAGAGAGTCAAAATACACTAGGGTTAGATTTAGTATAATATTAAATAGGATTGGTTATGGGTAGATACCAACAATAATAAGTACCTTGTGAAAGGGAGCTTTGGGCTTCAGCCCATCATAGTTCCTAGTACCCCCAAGAGACCTTCACAGGGAATGCCCTGTGCAGTCCAAGGTTAATCATAAACTGTAAGACAAAAATGAATACTAGTGTAATTATCAATATACTAGGCCTTCACTTTCATTCGCCCCGATGACACAGGAGGTTAGTTCAGTTTAGAAACTCGAGCGGTTGGCTCGGTGGTTGTGGAAATGGGCAAGTTAGCACGCTGAGACGAAGGCTCGGAAGGAGTTGTAACTGACAGGTTAGTCTGGGGAGCCGACAGCTCGGAGTTTTGAATCTATCATAATTGCATGTGCATAAAGGTGGTGGGTCTTCAGTTTCAGATGGCCGTTTGCACCGACGTTGATGCATTGACTCAGTGGGTGTGGTTTACACTTAGCTAAGGAAAAGACTGGCGGTGGGTCAACATAGTATGCGGATACCCTGGTGTATTATCCTTCAGGGGTATACGTAAGGGATAGGCCTGGTAGTGTTTATACCCACCTAGGAGTGGGGTGGCCCGACCCACTGTCTCCTTTGGCCGCGACAGAGGCTCCTGGGAGTGATGCTAGCTTCCAAATATGGGGAACTAAAGGTCTGTGCGCATAGAGTCACGTGTGTGCGTTGCATTTGCATGAATCATGGCATAATATACCACTACACTCACACGTGAATTAAACCTGACACCTCATAGTGTAAATTGGTATGAAACTTTTTATACGATGGGAGCCATGCAAAAAATACTTTAACTTATAAATTTGTATGGGTATTCATATAAGTTAAGGTTACTTATTTCTTAGTTTACTCTTCATACACTTACTGCATTACTCTACTTGTTTGCATTAATTCTTTCTTATTATAAAACTGCTAGCTTGCTTTTTTTCTTTTATAATTCTTCGTACATACACCTGTTAGGGTAGTTGTCACCTGCTTATTCCACTCTACTTTGTGTCATTCGCTTTCATCCTCCCTGCACGATGCCTAGGAGTCGCGGGGGTGAGGCGAAGACGATAGTGGCTTAGTATTTTGACTAACGGTCGGTGGACCATATTATTTTAGGGGACCGAGCAGCATGAGCATCAACACTTGCAGAAAATGAGGAGCAGTTGTTGTGCACTACCACTACTACACGACGACAGGTCGAGGATGGAGTTCAGTTTGCTTCCGCTTAGATGTGTGAGTGTTGAGAGAGAGATTATTTGTATTAGACATGTACTGGGCTTAAGCCCATTTTTTTTCTACTCTCTTTCATACTTTGTACTCATTATACACTATAGCACTATCTCTTTCATATATATATATATATATATATATATATATATATATATATATATATATATATATATATATATATATATATATATACATATCTATATATATCTATACCATATTATAAAGAAATATTGAGGTCTGCAAATAGCATGAGTTCGAAATTGGAAAAAATTAGGTGACCGTCGAATTTCAAAGTTTTGATCATGAACCGTTGGATCAAAACAACCCTCTCTCTTCACATTTTACTAGGGGTCCTAAACCTACTACTAGGGGATCTTAAAGTTAGGTAGATAACATAAAAAAAGCCCGCTAAAAGCTCATATTTAAAACCAGACCGCAAACCCGCCTGTTCATAAAATTAAAGATAAGCCTGGCAGTCCGCTAGCCCACAAGCCCGCTTAATTTCAAAGATTTATTATGGAATTCTATATTTAAAAACAAAAGCTTCAAACCTAGCGGCAGTGTGGGACTAAACCAAGCATAAATTTAAAAACAAATAGGGGGCGAGACTTTTTGGGGGTCAAAATGGTCTCAAAATGAAAAGTGATCAACAAGAAAGTTGTAGATCTCGGCGAGATGAACAACTATCATGTTGATCACGTTTTAATTTGGAGCCGTCTTGACTTCCGATTTGGGCCTCGAAATCGGGGGCGGCGAAAGTGCTACAGTACAGCCTCTCGCAGCCCCCAATTTCGAGGCCCAAATCGGAAGACAAGACGGCTCCAAATCAAAAAGTGATCAGCATGAAAGTTGTTTGTCTCACCGACATCTTCAACTTTCATGTTGATCAATGTTTGATTTGGAGCCGCCTTGGCTTCCGATTTGGGCCTCGAAATTGGGGGCGGCGAGAGTGCTACAGTACAGCCTCTCCCCACCCCCGATTTCGAGGCCCAAATCGGAAGCAAAGATGCCTCCAAATCAAAAAGTGATCAAAATGAACATTGTTCGTCTCACCGAGATCTTCAACTTTCATGTTGATCACTTTTCATTTTGAGACCATCTTGACCCCCAAAAAGGATGGGTTGGGGCAGGCTTCGAGCGGGTGGGCGGGTGAAGCCCGTCGTCGTCGGCCGGGTACTGTAGCGCATGTCCATCGGGCCGGAGGCCCGTGCCTGTCCCTCGTATATATATATATATATATATGTGTATGTGTGGTGATTTTCTGTGGACATGACTATATTATACTTCTCCATATTCGATGAACATCAATGCCGACAGAATTGCTGTTTTGTAGTGGCGACCCTCCCGAGTGTCGGTGTCACTGCAAAACGGTGGTTCTGAGCGTAAGACCTGGTAGCGTAGCAAAAAAAGAGGGTCTTACAGGCTCTGGAATGCATTCTACTATCCTTTCAAAAAGTACCTTACCCTAGTCTGTTTTCCTAGAAAGAATTATTCTTGTGTCGGTGTCTCCTCTCTGGTCACCTCACGCGAGCATTAGTTTGGGGACAAACTAAGAAGCGAAAGTTGTGTCGTTCCCATGTGTAAAAATCAAAATATATAGTCCATTAATCAAAGAGGCCAACCAAACTAGGAAACATGACTTACCAAGACAATTTTTAGCGTATCCTGGTCAAATGTGACTTTAGGTATAATTCAGTTAAGGTACGGGGATACCTGAAATGAGTAGAGGAAGTGTCTAACGTGAGAGTAGCTACTTAAGGCTTAAACTCTGATGTCCCTTTTAAGACCCTCTTTTTTTATTAGACTACCGGGTCTTACGCCCAGAACCGCCGCTTTGCGGTGACACCGACACACAGGAAGGTCGCCACTATAAAATGTTGATTCTGCTAGAAACGAAGATCATCAGGAAGTAGAAGTGCAACCAGATTAAGTAGAGTCCACAATCACATAAAACATACGATAAAAGTCACAGTAATGTCCACAAGATAATAGAGGTACGGAATATAAACGGGCTTATGCCCGGTACAACAAATCCTCACTACAACCCTCTTGCGGAAGCTAAGGAAAAACTATCACTCAAGAAGCCATAGACAGATTCTCCCGTACTAGACTGGCCAACCTCCATGTGCACCGTGCTCCGCTGGTGCTGCATCTCCTGTTGCTGATCCCTATCTCCCATCCAGAGCCCTGAAATGTTTGGTCCACCGACTGTTAGTCAAAAGACTAAGCCTGATTTCCCCCACCCTCCCCCAATGGCTCCTAGGCATCGTGCGAGAGGAATGATAGGAAAGCTATAAAGGTGGAGAGTGGTCAAAAGCATATGATGGTGGACCTATTCTAGCAGGCATATAGTGAATCTATAGAGCTGTCAAAATAAAGCAAGCTAATAGTTCTATACTAAGACAAATAATAGAGTAATCAAGTAAAACAGATTAGTAAGTATATGAAGATTAAGCTAAGAAATAAGTAACCTTAACTTATATGAGTGTCCATACAAACATATAAGTTAAGGGGTCTTTTGCAAGGCTCCCATCGTATAAAATGTCTCATACCAATTTATACGTTGGGGTGTTAGGTTGTATGAAAATATGAGTGAAGTGAAATGTTATGCCACTATTCATACAAATAAAACACACACACACACAACTCTATGCACACAGACCTTTTGTTCCCCCTATTTGGAAGCTAGCATCACTCCTAGGAGCCTTCGCCACGGAAAACAGAGACAGTGGGTCAGACCACCCCACTCCTAGATGGGTATTCACACTACCAGGCCTAGCCCTTATGTACACCCCTGAAGGACACAACGAGTGTATCCACGTACTTGCAGACCCACCGCCAGACTTTCCCTTGGCTAAGTGTCCACCACACCCGCCGAGTCAGCATACTAACGTCGGTGTGAATGACCGTCAAATATCGAAGACCCACCACTTTTATGCACATGCAACCATGAGTTTCCGAGCCATCAGCTCCCCGTACTAACCTGTCAGTATCCACAACCACCAAGCCTACCGCTCGGCCAACCTAACCAAACTAACCTCCTGAAGCACCGGGGTGACTGGAGTCTTAGATTATTGCTAATTACTCTTGTCTTCATCTTAGTCTTATGGTTTAGATTAACCTCGAACTACCCAGGGCATTCTCTGTGAAGTTCTCTCGGGGGCACTAGTAACTACGATGGGTTGAATCCCAAAGCTCCCTTTCGCAATGAACTTACTATTATTGGTGTCTACCTAAACCAATCCCACTTAGTGTTATACTGAATCTAACCCTAATGTATTTTACGTTTTCTCTCTCTCTCTTCCTTAGGGAAGACGGTCTTTCGTCGATCCCGAGCACCACTTAACACAATTCTGCATTTTTAGTATATGTAGACGGACCTAAGCTATTTGATGAGCATGAGAGGTGACCCCTTCCAATATTCTTCCAAGAGCCCTAGAATCAATACTGTGGGTCTATCATGACATAATTGGACAAAATACAGAAACTTGTAATTTTCCTAATTAATTTAATATTTATGAACTTTTCTGCAAAATCAGGCCAAGAAAGCTTTTGAACAATAAGTACACTTTACTCTCTACATATGGCCTTAGAAAAATTATGTCATGTGCAGGTCATCAAAATAACATTAAGTACTGAGATTCATAATTTTCCAAAGTGGTTTTAACCCCAAAACAAAACATTGATCAATTATCCACATTTGTAGTGTAAAGAAGGAAGTACCAAAATTATTCATCCAAAAATCATGATAAAATTACCAGAACTTTAAAATTACAATAAAAGATTTCTGACCAAAAATAACAATTTCCTAAGATCATTTGTTCATATAAATAAATCATTTAAAACCAATCATTAATTAATGACTTGTAAAGTAACCACTAAGAACATTTTCCTAAAAATTCTTTCAAAATTCTCAGATCCTAAGGATGTAAGACCCCTCTCCCGGAACACAAAACACGGCACAAGTGGAATCGTATGCCCAGAACAGCCGACTTGCTGTAGCGTTAGCATACGGGCTAACCAGAACTACAAGACGCCTATCCTGCCGGCTATAATCAATATCATTCATTACCAACCCAACCAATAATATAAAATAGAAGTCAAATCCACACATAAGTAAAATAGTCCAAAGAAAGTACATCAATTTAAAAAGCATCAACAAGCTTCTATCACATCAGAGTACATGTACAAAATGTGTCTCTCTACAAAACACTCACATCTATCACTAACGGTAACGACGGTACCGTCACTTCAGGCCCTGTTGCCATGGCCTAGTTGTCCTCCTGTGCAACCTGCTGCTGCTCTATCTGCGAGGTTCCCTCCTAAAAAGGAAGACATATCAACCGTTAATCATAAAGACTAAGTGGCTTCACATCCGCTCCCCCGACGACTCCTAGGCACAGGGCAGAGAAAAGGACAAGGTATAATATATATATATATATAAGAACAATAGTACAAACATGTGGAATTAGAGAGAACAATATCATAGCATATCAGTAATACAACAAGTGAGAAAACAAACTACTCTAGCAGTACTACCATCTACAATAGTATAAGGTATAGAACAACAACAGAAAGTAACTCAACTTATATGAATGCACATACATACATATAAGTTGAGGATCGGCACAATAGTAAAGTAACTCATCGTATAAGAGTACCCATATAATGTTATACGATAAGGATCTTGTTTATGCAATGTAATGTAGTGACATGAATGCAATGCAATGACTCACCCATGATCACGCACATGCAACTGCTATCTACACAGACTTGTGGTTCCCCCTTTTCGAGCAGGTGGATAACCTCTCAGGCGTCAACCGTTGTGGTCAGGTGGTGATAGTGGAGCGGGCTTCTCTACTACTATGCGGGCATCCACACTACCAAGCCTAGGCCTCCATACGCCTCAATGGTAAGAACACAACAACGGAGCTCACATGCGTACTATGGCTTAGAAGGGGTCTCGGGTAGATGTGCACTGAGAGCCTAGCCCAATTAGCCTATCTTCGTGGCACGGAAGGTTACCCTGTGAACAAACAAACAAAGGACAATGGCCAACCGTCCACTAGCAAGGACGGTGCCACGGGAAGTAAGTACCAAGGACCAAGGCCCAACCGTGCAAGTCTATCAGTCAACTTCCATCAGTGTGATGACTGGCGAGCCCATAGACCTGCCACACTATCCTTTACCCAGGATTATGACACCACGTGTCAACTAAAACCGCATGAAATTTCACATGTAAAGGCTCCACTTCGAGTCCTTTTTATTTAATCACATCCCGTGCTCAACAACACGCAAGAGTTCCACACTGAGTCCATTATCAGCATGTCATTTTATTATGGCAACATCCTCGCACTTCCATCCCTTTCACATGTCCTTCACATCAACATAATGGTACTTCACATAGTAATCAACCATTTGATTATCATAATTATATATAAACTATGGTCTCATACCTTTAACATCAACTTTATACAATCTTTTTACCAAGTTCAAAACCATTCGTGCACACATGGATCTATAAACTAAATGCCAACAACCATTTGTTCGTAGCAATCACTAACAACTATGTCCAACAAACTTCAACCCAACCTCAACATTAATCAACGTATTACCATTGTCAAGTACGTCCCTATTTGTTCAAATATTTAAAACATTCCTACCATCCCAACTCGTCAACCCATTCGTTCACTAACCTCCACCAAATCGTCTCGTTCAAGAACACTTCACTACACCATTTGTTCGTTAAGGATCTTTCCAACAAATGTCATTAATAATATTTTATCACAATTACTTATACACTAAATTTACCAAAATGTTAACGTTATTGTGCTACAGTCTCTCCCTATCAAATCCAATGCCGATTCAACACAAACCCGAGAATTATATGTGCAGGAAATATTATTGTATAGTAAATTCGATCGGAGATTCCTGAGGCTACATGAATCCAGTAAAGGCGTGTAACCCCCCGTTTGGAAGGTATTTCCAAGAGCTACGACTTTCGTGTTTAGTCGAAAGCCCATATCTGGCCATACCGTCTCCGAAAATGGCCACGAAGATAGCTGCGCGCAGAAAATAGATTTAAGTGCGCATCTTAAAGAGAGATGGACGGCATCGGTTCGTCTTCCTCCTCCAAGCAGAATTCCCAAATCACATCCAAAATTCCTCCTCTCTTATTCACCCTCAAAATGGTCAACTTTCTTCACAAAACCAAGTCCTCATCTTCGCATAGAAGGGAGGAGTGGTCGAAGACATCTTATCTCTAGGACACAAACCCTAGCGTGGCCTTCTCCTAGGAAGCTTCTTCTCAGTAATCAAGACTCCTTTTAATCGATATATGTCCTAGGGATAACTATAGATCTAGCACCAAGGGAGAGGGTAGGAAGTTCACCTCGTTTCTGGCAGTTTCGGCCATGAATCTCGTCACTCTTCTTTGTGGCATCTTCTTCTCTTTCGTTGGTGTTCATTCTTCATGGGAAAGAGAAAGGAAAGACTTCCTCCAAAAAATCCTACTACGGCAATCTTCTCGTCCCTTCCACTTACATCATGGTTGTACAGTAACGACTCTTCAAAATGGTGAAGTGGCGAGTAGGAATTTTCGCAAATGTCCTTTTATAAGAGGAATTAGGGTTAAACCTCTTTGCCACGTGTCACTGTGTTACTGGACCGCCTGTTATTATATCAATTATGTCCTTTTGAAAAAACATGTCTAATTTAAGTCCTCTGGAATCAATTCCAAAAATTGTTGTTCAGTCCATTGATATGAACCAGCAAACATGGCCAAAAATTTGCCTAAGGAAAAAAGTGTTGAGTCCAGTCAAAGCTCTCAATGCCTACAGATGCCAGATCAACTTAAAGGTAAAAGAGTTAAGTGCGTTGAGTGCACTCAACGCCGTGTTGAGTGCACTCAACGCACTCAACGTCTAACCCGCCAAGATAATTGTTTATGTAAAAAAGCGTTGAGTGTGTTGAGTGCACACAACGCCACGTTGAGTGCACTCAACGCCTAACCCGCTAGAATAATTTTTTGATTTATATGGTGTTCGATGAATTTATCCTAGTTCGATGAATTTACCTGAGTTCGATGAATCAGCACTCGATGAATTTGGAATTCGGCGAATTTACCTAAGTTTGACAAATCAGCGCTCGACGAATTTGGCATTCAACGAATTTACCTGAGGTCGATGAATCAGCGTTCTACGAATATACCTGATTTCGATGAATCAGTGCTCGACGAATTACCTGAGTTTGACAAATAAGTGCTCGACGAATTTCGGCGTTCGATGAATTACCCTTAGCCTATAGTGTTGAGTGGTGTTGAGTCTACTCAACGCACGCAACACCATGAGCCAGAATATTTCTCTAAGTAAAATGGCATTGAGTGCACTCAACACACCAATGCCAACCGGTCCATGGCGTTGAGTACACTCAACGCACTAAATGACAATCGATCCATGGAGTTGAGTGCACTCAATGCACTCAATGCCACGAGCCACAAATCTGCCGAAGTATATTGGTATTGAGTGCACTCAGCGCACTCAACACCAATCAGTACATGGTGTTGAGTGCACTCGACACACTCAACGCCCGAGCCCAAATATTTTCTAAGTAAATTCCTGATCTAATCATCGAGTAAGGTCGACTCACTCAATGCTTCCCGAACCTGAGCCTTGGATCAAAACATGTGCGAGGGGCCTAGCATGAAATGGGATGTTACATATCCTATAAACAAAATAAAAGATTTCATCCCTGAAATCAGGCAAAGGTTGTGGGGGGAAATAAAGCAAAAAAATATATTATGCTTTTAAATTATCTTGGGGAAACAACTCCGGGTAGCGCTTTTGCATCAAGTCCAACAGTTCCCATGTATACTCCTTCCCATGATTGGACCACAAAACGTTTATTAACGGGATACTTTTCCACCGCAAGCTCCTTCTATCAGTGTCCACAATCCACAAAGGCTCTAGTCGAACAGATCTATCATTTGCCTCCACTCCATCTGTTGTGAGGACATGTTGCTCGGGTCGCAACAACGCCTTCCGAAGTGACGACACATGGAATACGTCATGAAGTTTCTCCAGCTCTGGCAGGTAACTCCAACTGATAGGCCAAAGGGCCAATCCTTTCCAATAGAGCTTAAGGCCCAACATATCTTAGGCTAAGCTTCTTCGCACCACGTACCCATGACACTACATGCATCGGCCGGATCTTTAGGAACACTTTGTCACCCACTTGAAATTCTACCATCTGGTGCTTTGTATTATAATATTTAGCCTGCCGACTTTGAGCCTCAAGCATGCGGTCCCGTATTAGTCTAACAACAACATCAGTATCATCAATATACTCAATTCCCAAAACCTTCGGGTCTTCATCTTGCACCCATGACATGGGGGTTCTACACCTTCTTCCCTAAAGGGCTTCATGGGGTTTCATCCCGATACTGTCCTGGTGACTGTTGTTATATGAGAATTCTACTGGGGGTAAGAGCCTTTTCTGTAACATCCCTCAAACAATTACACCCCTAAGATTTTGTTTTTTCATGACTAGGTCATGACAAAACCATCAGAAGCTCAAAGTACCAAGTGAACAAAGGCCAAGCTGAAAATCACCTAGGTCTGTCTATAGCTCGTCGTCAACATTTAGACCCAAGATTTGACTTTAAGGCTACTCCTTGATCCCATGACCCTACCACAACACCCGTAACATGTTGGGTAGTACATAGGGCCACTAAGGACCCACTGTAGGCAGTCAAAGTGGTTAAGTTGACCTAAGTCAACCCTAATCCTAAATAGGTCAAACTAGCCTACTTAGGGTCAATTGACCTTCCCCTAGCCAAGTGGACCCCACCCATTCCATCCTAACCATAAAATGAGGTCAATGGGCCACCAAGGACCCATTAGGGTCAACCAAAGAGTTTAGGTTGACCAAAGTCAACCCTAGATCTAATTTGGTCAAAGTACCCTTCCTAAGGGCAGGTGACCTCCAAAGTGCCAAGTCAACCCTACCCAACCCTACCTAGATATTCAGGGAGTCCAATGGGTCACGAAGGACCCATTGATGGCAAATCAAAAGGTCAAATTTACCTAGGTCAATCCTAGTCGAGGTTAGGTCAAACTCAACCCAAATGGGCAAACCCAAGCTCAAGCCCCCTTTCGTTTGGGCTATCCAACTCTTAATCTTATGATGATATGAACTAGTGGACTGCAAATAGCCTAAAGGGGGTTGACCAAGTCAGCCTTGAGGACTAGGAGAGAGGAAACTCCATTTTCTCCCTTTAATGGAGGAGAGAGAAAATGAAGTGAGGGGCCATTCATGGCTAGGGAGGCCAAGAGCCCTCTCCTCTTGCTGGAACCATCTCCCATAGTCAATTAAGAGGAGGCCAAGGGTTTTCGCGGCCATGACAGAGGCTAGGGGAGGAGAACCACCATGGTCGAGCCAAGCTTTCAATGGCCATTAATGGCCATTGATGACTTGGCCTCTCCCCTCCCTAACTGAGGCTTTAAACACCATCAGTGGGCAGAGAGGAGTTTTCCCCACTGTTTACCTGAAGAGTTCGTGCCCTTCCACTGTATAGTTGCAGATACCCGAGCGGCGCCACCACCACCAATGGTTTCCCGGCAATCGACGCGCCTCTATGCCGCAAGCAAGGTCCTCCCCTCCTCCTCTCTCTATGGGTGGATCATAGCAATCATTAGGTTTAAGAATCGGGCTCAATTGAGCCCGATCGGGAAGGGAGTTTTCCTGTTTTTTTCGCAAAAATGAACCCGTCGGGATCACTGGAATCCGCCCCTCCGACGGCTGTGCCGCCGCTTGGCGATAGCCACCACCTCAACGGAGGTGGTCGTGGCGGTGGCCGACCAGGGAGGTGGCCGGGTGGCCGGTAGTGGCGGCTGGAACTAGCTCCAGGATGGGTCAATCTTAACCGTCTCCTGGAGAAAGAAGATGAGCCAGATCCCTTGGATCCGCTTTAAGATTAGTGCTGGACATGGATTTAAACTATAGGATATGATTTCATTTTATTTCATTTTTGTCACAGAAATTGTATTTAATGTTTTCAATTATTAAAAATACCTAGAGGTTAAGTCAGAGAAAATGGTCAACATATAATTTGTATCCATATGGGCCTACTTTAATTTAAAATTGGTTTGAACCAATTTGGATGCTGGTTTAACCAGGGCACCCATTTTGGTGGGGTCTATACCTAGAGCTTTGCATAGATTAAAATGAGTGCCCACACTTCATCTCTTGTCCAAATAACTTGAAATTTGGAGAGGGAGTCACCCTAGTCTATACCTAGGCCTGCCCAAAAATTATAATTTTTTGGGATAATATTTCTATAGTTTTTGAAATTATTAAATTACTCTAGGGTAAATTATTTAAGGGACCAAATGACCTCCAAAAACTTTCAAATTTTGCTGAGTGGTCCTTAGGGTCATCATAAGACTCTGGATAAAATTTCATCTCATTTGGAGATGATTTGGGTTGAATCCTTGCAAACCCTAGCCTTGCCCTAATAAGGGGTATTTAGGTCAAAAGTGCACTTTGAGGTTTAAGTGGTCAGATCACCTCAACAGAGGCTGAGACTTTGTCCACTGGTTTGTCATGACTTTTTACACCCTCATATGGGTTATGGGGTGGTTTGGGGTAGGTTTGCCCTAGACCCAAGTTCAAACCCTATGATAGGACTTTGGGGGTTGGAGATGGGCATGAGGTCAAATGACCTTGTATGGACTTAAAATTTTGCAGAGAGGATATTAGAGTAGCTAAGGTCCTCTCATAAAAATCTCAGAGGATTTGGAGATGGTTAAACCCATCAAAACCCTAACCCTAGTTTAGGGCACATCACTCAAACATGCAAGATAAGCCACCAAAACATAATGAAAAGTTATGAAACTTGATAGGTATGGTCATAGGGTTAATTATAGCCTCTGGTAATTTTATAAGTAACTTAGGAACATTTCACTTAGTACCTCCCTTATAGTACATGAAATTTCTCTTGTAATCTTTTAATTATTATGATCACACTCTTTAGTAGGAGGTTATGGAATTTGGGCAGAGAATGTTTCAGGTCAATTTACTCATACTTAAATTTTATTATAATTTTTGGATATATATTCCCAGTACTTACTTCACAAATATATAAACACAAGAATATGATCAATAATAGATTTAGAGATCCCTTTTTATTAGAAAATTATGAAACTTGATCAGTAGTGTTTTCAGGTTAATATATTCATATGAGAATTTTATTGCAATTTTTAGGTGAATAATTGTTGTACTTAGTTCATTAATCTATTACTTGGAATATTATGTGAAAATCAATTAGAGAGTTCATTATTCACTAATAAATTGTGAAACTTGACCTGAAGTGTTTGTATATATTTATATTCATCCTTGAGTTTTCTTAAAATATTTAGAAGAATATTGACAGTACTTACCACTTTAATTTGGTTAATGTAGGTTATGTTCAAAAATTTTATAGAGATTTAAGTCTTACTGAAAAATTTGGAGACCTTCAATTTACTTTTATATAGTTGTCTTGTATTTATCATAATTTTGTGGAACATTTTTCATGCATGAAAATAGTACTTCATGTTCAAAATAAGGCATTTGGATCACTTTGGAAATTAAATAAATTATCAAATAAATTAGGAAAATTATAAACTTCTGGATTTAGGCCAATCTTGTCATGATAGACCTCTAATAAATATTATGGGGATTGTGGATGATAAATTAGAGTACCTCCCATTGTACACATCATATAGTTTAGGATGGTCTGCGTTTAGTAAAAACTGCAGAAATCAAAATATGGTGCAAAATGAACTTTGGGAGATGGGATATTAGTGTGTTGGTCTGGTAAGTGAAATGAGACTATCAACGGGAGTCGTGATGAGGAGTGAGAAGTTGGACTGATGTTAAGAGATTCTCGGGGTCGATGAAACATCGTCTTCCCCGTAGAGAGAGAAAAAGTCAAAATACACCAGGGTTAGATCTAGTACAACATTAATGGGATTGGGTGTTGGGTAACAACCAATAATAATAAGTTCCTTGCGAGAGAAAACGATGGCTTCAACTACCATCATATTTCTGAGTGCCCTCGAGAGCCCTTCACGGGGAATACCTTGGGCAGTCCTGGGCTAACCTAAACAGTAGAAATAATAAATTAAAAGAGCAACTAGTATAACTAGGGTTTCACATTCACACACACCGGTACCTTGGGAGGTTGTTTAGGTTGTTTGAATTGTCATTCGAACGGTATGTTCGGAAGGTAGATGCACGGACGGGATAGTCCGGGGAGCTTTGGCCCGGTAGGTATTTGTGACGGACGGGTTAGTCCAGGGAGCTTTAGCTCGGTGGTGATACATCAAGATCGCATGTGCACTATATGGTGGTGGGTCATCGGTGTTGGAGGGTCGATGCACAGACGCCAATACTTTGACTCGGCAAGTGTGATTTAGCACTTTGCCAATTTAAGTCCGTTGGACCAGCGGGAAAAGAGTAAGCAGGAGCTCCGCTTAGTGCACTAGCGTTGAGGAATATGATAGATCTAACTGGTAGTGCTATTAATGATTTAGAGGTGGGCGAGGCGCAACCCACCGCTTTCATTTTCCACTACGGAGGTATCCTGGGAGATTTTGGCTCCAGAAAGGGGGAACAAAAGGTCTGTGCGCATAGAGTCGTGTGCATGAGTTGCACTTTCATGAATCATTGCATTGCATATCACTACACTCATACTTGCATACAACTGACACCCCAACGTATAAATTGGTATAGAACTTTTTATACGATGAGAGCCTTGCAGAAGACCCCTTAACTTATAAGTTTGTATGGTCACTCATATAAGTTAAGGTTACTTATTTCTTACTTATCCCGCTTATTCTACTTTTTTACTTTACTGCTTACTATTGTAGATCTGCTAGTTTGTACCTTTTCTTCCTTAGTTATTTATATATTATAAGTTAACTGCTAGATTAGTTCCACTATCACCTGTCATTTTGTACTCTCCACCTTTGTAGCTTCCCTTTCCTCCTCCCCGCTTGGTGTCTAGGAGCCATGGCGGGAGGGGTAGACGATGATAGGGCTTAGTCTTTATGACTAATCTTTTTCGGACCACAACATTACAGGGGCTCCAGATGGGATACAGGGACCAGCACCAGCGGAGTACGGTGCGTATGGAGGTGGGCCAGTATAGTACCGAAGCACCAGTGGCTAGCTCCGTGAGTGATAGTCTTCCTATAGCTTCCGCGAGAGTTTGTAGTGAGGATCTGATGTACCGGGCTTAAGCCCATTTATATTTCATTTGTACTGTTCTTTGTAGTACTCTCTCTTCTTTATTAATGGACTTGTGTGGTTTCTCCTTATATATGATATTTGTGGACTCAATTCTATTTCATTCATGATTACTGCTATATTTATAATGATCGATAATGCCAGCAAAATCGGTGTTTTGTAGTGGCGTTTTTCCCGAGTGTCGGGGACACTACAAAATGGAGGTTCTGGGTAAAAGACCCCGGGTTTGAAAAAAAAGGGGGTCTTACAAGTGGTATCAAAGCAGGCCTCGATCGAAAGAGAAGTACTCCACAAAAAGCTGGGCAACCCACGCGCGAACTTAGTTTGCGGACAAACTAGCAGTGGAAGCAGTGGTGTGCCCATAAGGGAAATCACATGTAAAAGTCCATTCTTCTTCTTCTTTTACTCCATTCGTATGCTATCTAACTATTGGAATTTTCCTTGTAGCCTGTGACAAACCCTACTCCACAGCAGGGGACACCTCAGGCTCCGAATATAGTTTCACCTTCGTCGGCTCTGATTCCATTTCAACAGACGGAGATGGGGCAAACACTGACGGCCATTCTGGAGGCCTTCAGAGCTCAGCAAGCCCCGACTCCATAGACAAATTCCTGGGCCAACTAGATCAGTGCCTTCCGAGCACTTTCCCCTCCATCCTACCAGGGGACGGAGTCGGCAGTTCGCACGGAGGAATGGTTAGATATCGTTTATGAGATGCTTGTGGGGATTCGATGCCCCACCGAGGAGGCAGTTGCTTTGGCAGTCTACTGCCTAGAGTCACACGGAAAGAGGTGGTGGAAGTTACAGCTAGACACCACCTTTGCGGATATGGATTGCGTAGATATCTCTTGGGGAGAGTTCAGAGCGGCACTTCTGGGACATTTCGTACCTCAGTCGGCAAGGGACGAGTTGGAGGATAGGTTCCTGCGGTTGAAGCAGGGCAACCAGACAGTGCTGGAGTATTACCAGGAGTTTACTCACTTAGCCCGCTATGCGGACTCTTATTAGTTGGACGAAGCTAGCTACGACAGGAGGTTCTACAAGGAGCTGCACGATGACATGAGGCAGGCCCGCCTCTTCGTCTTCGAAGGAAATTTGGCCAGGATTCTGAAAATGGCCAAGAAAAGGGAAGCAGATCAGCTTACAGTCAAGAGCCGGAAGAGATCGGCTGACGATGAAGTGATTGGAGGTCGTAGAGACCGCCCTCGAGGCCAGGTCATTGGGGAAAGAAGGAACGAGGATCAACGCCATCAGGAGATTGGACATGAGCAGAGGAACCTGGGGTATTGGCCCCCCAGCCCTTACAGATGCTGGAGATACTGAGGACAGCAGAGCAAGTAATGGTATTCTTCCAGTGCAAGCAGCCTGGACATTTCAAGAGTAATTGTCCCATGAGGCGGGCACCCCCACCAGCACTTCAGGGTTCCCCACCTCCTCGGTAGTTTGGCAACCGGGGATGGTTATATCAGGGCAGAGGCCACAGGCCAGAGAGGGAGTAGGTGTACGCTCTAGATTTGGCACAACCCCGAAACCCGGAGCAGCTTATAACAGGTACGCCAGTACCTTTCAATTTTTTCCTTCCTAAGAAATAGTTTTCGTAAACATAGACTAGTTAGAAATTAAGAAAAGAAACACTATAACTAGAATACTAAGACACTTAATTACCTCAGGCGTGGTTTTCATCAGCGGCAAGCCCGCTCACAAAGTCTTCGACACCGTTGCTTCACACTCGTTTATGTCAGAAGATTTCATGAAAGGACTGGCAGACGTGGAGCAATTCATAGGAAGGATGATGAGGGTGTGTCTACTTGATGGATCAGAGCTAATGACCTCTTCTCATTGTAACCTGGAGGTGGAAATCGGCGGGAAGGTGTTTGAGGCACCAGCGACGATCCTGAGGATTCCATGGTATGATTTGATCCTGGGCATGACATGGCTGCACTGGAACCTTTCCCAGATTGACTGCTCGGCGAAGAGGATCATCGTGAGGCACGGGGACTCCCATATTGTTATCGAATGTATTATACCAGCCCCCCCCCCCCCCCCCCCCCCCCCCCCCCCGCATTATTATCGTATGTGGAGGCCGTCAAGGCCCACCTATAGGGAGACAAAGTTTATCAGGTTCTCTTCGAGATGTCCGCGGCCAAGGATTCTATTTCAGATATTCCAGTGGTGCGGGACTTTGCCGATGTATTTCTGGATAAGCTGCCAGGGCTACCCCCGCAACGGGAGAAGGAATTCCAGATTCAGCTTGTGCCGGGGGCTAAGCCGGTATCCAGAGCTCCTTACCGAATGGCCCCAAAGGAGTTGGTGGATTTTCGAAGCTAGTTTCAAGAGTTAGTGGAAGCCGTGTTCGTCCGGCCTAGCTCTTCACCATGGGGAGCTTCGGTATTATTCGTCAAAAAGAAGGAAGGGACACTTCGGCTGTGTATTGATTACCGGGCCCTGAACAGTCTGACGGTCCAGAATACGTATCCCTTATAACGGATGGATGAGTTATTTGACCAGCTGGAGGGAGCGCATTGGTTCTCAAAGATGGACCTGAGATCGCGGTACTACGAGCTACGCATTCAGGAGGACGACATCCCGAAGACGGCCTTCAGCAATAGATATGGACTGTACGAGTTTACCGTGATGCCCTTCGGGCTTACAAATGCACCCTCCGTGTTCATGGCCTTGATGAACCGGGTGTTCGAAGAGTATCTGGATGTCTTCGTCATCATATTCATTGACGACATCTTTATTTATTCGAGGACTGAAGAGGAGCACACGAGGCATCTGGCTTTGACTTTGGAGAAGCTCCGCGAGCATAAGATTTATGCTAAGTTCAGCAAGTGCCAATTCTGGCTAAAAGAGGGGGCCTTTTTGGGCCATGTCATCAGCGGAGCAGGTTTGGCAGTAGATCCGGCGAAGGTCCAGGTAGTACGAGATTGGCCACCACTGAAAACGGCCACGGATGTTCGGAGTTTCTTAGGACTTGTCGGTTATTATCGGAAGTTCATAGAGGGGTTCTCTCAGATTGCTCTCCCTCTTACGACCCTGATGAAGAAGGAGTCTGCTTTCATTTGGACGCCACAATGCGAGTCTGCCTTTCTGGAGATGAAGGGTCGGCTTACCTCGGCCCCTATCCTTGCTCTTCCATCAAGGAAGTAAGGATTCCAGGTGTGCACGGATGCTACCTATCAGGGGCTGGGTGCCGTTCTGATACAGAACGGGCACGTGATAGCCTACACCTCCCGTCAGCTGAAGAAACATGAGCAGAATTACCCGATACACGACTTGGAGATGGGGGCCGTTATATTTGCTCTAAATATCTGGTGACACTACCTCTACGGGGTCCACTACGATATATTCTCAGACCACAAGAACTTGAAGTACGTAGACACAAAGAAGGAGTTGAACATCTAGTAGAGACGCAGGGTGGTGTTTCTGTCGGACTACCAGTACACCATGCACTACCATACCGGGAAGGCAAACGTGGTGATAGACGCTCTGAGCCGGAGAGCGAGTACTTCAGGAGTGGGCACGCGGCTGATGGCCTTGGAATTGGCTGAGTCGTTTAAGAAGATGCAGATATCACTAGTGTCCGAGGATGATCCGGAGTTATATACGGAGTACCTGGCATCGATGACTGCCACCGATGACATTCAGGACCACATTAGAGACGGGCAGAGGATCGATGCGATGGTAGAGCCAATATTCAGAGCATTGGAGGAAGGCACGGCAGGGGATTACTTCTTGAGGGATGTGCTCCTCTGCTTCATAGGCAGGGTCTACATACAGGCAGGGGGCCAGATCCGGGAGGACATCATGACGAAGGCACACTGTAGTAGATACTCAGTGCGCATGGGGATCATTAAGATGGCAACGGACCTGAAAAAGATGATTTATTGGCCAGGTATGAAGAAGGACATTACGTATTTTATGACGTATTGCGAGGCTTGCCAACTCGTAAAGGCAGTGTGCAAGAATCCGGCCGGTCTAATACAACCACTTCCAGTGCCAGAGTGGAATTTTGAGGATATAGCCATGGATTTCATACATGGGCTACCCCGGTCTCGTGCGGGGAATGACTCGATCTGGGTGATAGTGGACAAACTATCGAAGGTGGCCAGATTTGTTCCAGTGGTAAAGGACTCTCCGGTTAGGGTATTAGTACAGAGATTCATCGAGTAGTTTGTGTGCTATCATGGAGTACCCAGGACTATCGTTTCAGATCGGGATGGCCGGTTTACATCCAAGGAGTGGAGGTCAGTTCAGGCCCATCTGGGCTCTCGATTGAGATTCAGAATGGCCTTTCACCCTCAGACTGATGGACAGACGGAGCGCACCAACTGTACATTGGAATATCTTCTGTGCCTATGTATTTTTTACCGCGACGAGCCTTGGGAGAGATTGTTGTGACTGATCGAGTTTTCGTACAACAACAAACATCAATCCAGTATATGCATGGCCCCTTACGATGCATTATATGGATGGTAGTGCATGACCCCACTATCATGGATTCATGATGAAGATCCGTGTAACGCCCCGAAACTCAAAGGAGCGAAGGGGGACGTTTTGGGCCAGTTTGGGTTCTGGCAGCAGGCACACGTCCTGGGACACGGGCGTGTCCCAGGGCATGTCAAGCCTGTGTCAACACTAAGACAGGGTATCGACACTTTGGTCTCGAAAGTGTGTCGAGACTGGGCACACGGCCTGCGACACGGGCGTGTCGCAGGGCGTGTCAACCCGTGTCGACACTTAGCCGCGGAGTCGTCGAGATTTACTCGACGATTCGTCGAGAATGGGCACACGGCCCGCGACACGGGCGTGTCGCAGGGCATGTCGACCCGTGTCGACGATCGTCCCGGGGAGTCGTCGAGATTCACTCGACGATCGTCGAGACAAGGCACACGGCCTAGGATACGGGCGTGTCCAAGGTCGTGTCATCAAGTCGTCGATCTTCACGCGACGAAATGTCGAGACAGTGTACACGGCCTGGGGCCCAGGCGTGTCAAGGTGACACGGGCAAGGACACGGGCGTGTCCTCGAACCCGTGCAGTGCTCGGGTTGATTTTGGGGGAAAATCATGGGGTAAACGGCCGGTCACACGGCCGTGTCAGGTGGAACACGGGCGTGTAAGCTCGAACACGAGCATGTTCGATACCCGTGTGGGGTTCCAAGTGATTCAATTTTGACGGCGAATGCGGCACACGGCCCTGGACACGGGCGTGTGCCAGGCCGTGTTCGGTCCAGATTGGGCATTTCAGCCCCGAATCAAAGCCGTTCGTTTCCTTGTTTTGAGATCCAATGGCTGGGGGATGTTCCTGAAGGGATATACCCGTGAATGGACTTGGAAAACCCTCATTTTTCTTAAGTGTTCTCTTTCTAAATCCTTGGAGAGAGAGGAGAGCTAAGGGAAGAAGAAGGAGCTAGATCCGCCATTGGAGGAGCTTCGGAGCTCCGAATCGCGAGCCAACTCCGGATCCATGGAGGCAACGCTAGTGCGGTTGTTTTCATCCGATTACTTTTCAATGGCGCCAAAGAGGAACGCAAGGGTAACGATCCTCATCTTGAGCATGAATAGCTCTCTTTCTTAGCATAGGAAGCCCGCTCTCGCGAGTTTGCGGGGAGTTGGAGGCGTTCCTTCGGGTAGATATGTGAAGTCCCCGTTGTTTAGAGTCCGTATGTGAGAACGGACATAGGCATGATGTGTGAAGCCTACCCGGACATGTTGGTCCGGATCGGTGATGTTGCATTGCATAAGGCCGGAGAAGACTCTGTGCTATTGGTTGTTTTTCGGGTTTTCTACGCGGTAGATTGCAGCAGGGAGCCTTGGGGACTAACCCAAAGGTGCACCCGGAAAACTGGGCGGATACGAGATCTTGCCAACTTGGTGGCCTGAGAGCCAACTTGAACATAACCGGGTTATGTGACTTGTGATGGAAATGGGACTCGGTGGAAGTTTGACCCGCATAAATGGCTTAAATTGCCGTTGCGACGTGAGCACAGGTTAGATGGAACCGTACCCGTTCTATGTCGTTCGGTTAAAGAGACCTAAAGGCACGTTGCACTTACCGTTGGCATATATTAGGGTCTTCGGCGGTCAATGGCTTAAATTGACGTGACCCGTGCCGGGAAGACAAATTGCTCATAGGTTTGGCCGTCTAAGTGGCGGTGGTGAGTCCAGAATGTTAATGGCTTTAATTGACGTGACATCGACCGGTTCACCGAGAATGTGCCCTGAGTGCACGGGGCGTGTGGCCGAGTGAGCCAACGTCTGTGATGAAATGGCTATGGTTATAAATTGCTCGCTTATGCTAATGAAATGCAGGGAAGGAGCATCGCCGCCCCGAGTTGGGGGCGGGATCGTTATAATTTGGTCAGCATTCCTGACCGTTGCCTTGTTTTGTCACCGTGCGGTGGTTTGTTGCTTGCAGGTGCAGCTGGACCAAGCGGTCAATAGCGGGCTAAAGCCCTTTTTGCGAAGCCGGCCCTTGAAGGCCCAAATGGAAGTGTTTACTGTTTTATTCATGTATGACCGGTCTGCGTGCCGTGGTTTGTAAAACATGTAATATTCAAGTGAAACATTTTGTAAGGCCTTAAGGCTTGTTTTGGGTATTTTGTATAACATTCCTATTCTATATTAGTGGACATTCATGCTTGTATGCTGGGTTCTTTGTTACAACCTTTATAAACTGCTTCCGCTAGAATGCTCTGTGTAGGATGTTGAGATTGGTTGGATGGTTTCCATAAGTAACCACCTGATCTGTCTGTGGTATATGGCGTCGGGCCCCGGCCGGACCTACTGCTATATTCAATGCGACGGATATGGGGTGTTACAATTTGGTATCAGACTACTGGTTTTGGTCGGGCTTAGAGTGAATTCGTGGGCGAATTCTTTTTAAGGGGTGGTGAGCACGTTGTGTGCGTCATCGTAATAACAGTACAAAGAACCCATGAATGTCCACTTAGGAATGAAAATACTCGTGTTTGAGGAACCTGCGTGTTCCTATAATTGTTGTTTGCAATTTATTTGGTCGCTTAACGGTGTTTTATACCACTATAGGTGACCCGAAGTGGTGTTGGGCCGTCAGAACGCCGAGTTTCTGAGGCTAGTAGTGCACCGGATGTTGCTCCTGCAATACCTCTGTCGGCTGAAAATATACGATTGGTGGCTGAAGTGGTGTTGGCCGTGATAAATGCGCAGCCTGCAAGGCAAACGCAGCAGCCCGCTCCTGTGATGGAGCAAGTACCTCTTCAAGAGGCTGAGCCGAGGAGAGTGGAGCAAGTGGTTGTGGAACCAATTGTGCCAAGGAGGGCGACTGAGAGGCAGCTTAAGCATGTAATGAGCTTTAACCCTCCGTTATTCTCGGGGTTGGGAACCCCATCTCAGGCTGAAGACTGGCTCTCCAGGGTGAAGAGAGTCATGACAGCGACGTAGACGGAGGAGTGGCAAATGACCACCATTGCTACGTTCCTTCTGGACGGGGAAGCGAGGATGTGGTGGGAAGGATTGGAGTTGTATCATTTGAGAGGTAGACAACTGATATACGTTCCAATGGAAGAATTCTCGGGATTGTTCTTAGCAAGATACCTCCCTTCTACTCAGAGGATTTCGATGGAGAACGAATTTATGAAGTTGGTTCAGGGTGAGAAGAGCATGGATGAATATCTCCACGAGTTTACTCGTCTAAGTCGTTATGCTAGCTCCACCATCATGGACGAGGAGCGCAAGACTAATCGATTCTACGAAGGCTTGAGGGATGAGTTGAGACTACTACTGTCGGGGCCGATGACGCAGGGTTTCTTAACCTTGGTCAATACTGCCCGGTCCTTGGAAAAGGACATGAAGAATGTGCAAGCGAAGAAAGGCTTGGTTGATAGAAAATCTGAATTTAAAGTGCCGACTACTTCAAAGTCCGGCTATCGGAGGGCTTTCAAGAAGCATAGGACTTCGGGTCCAGCTCCTTCTGGCGCTTCTGGGGCGACTACGAGTCGGACCCCGGGCGCGTGTTTTACATGTGGAAAGACGGGGCATTTCGCCCGTGATTGTTGGAGCGGACGTCCTAAGTCCGAGAGAAGGCCAGGAGCTACATATGAAGAGAAGGGAAAGGCGGTGGAGTCGACCGCGTCCCACTATGCTCCGGCCCAACCAAGGGTCTACAATCTTGGCCAACAGGAGGCCATCAAACAAGCTGATGTGGTGACAGTTACGGTTTAATTTATAGCAAGTCAATTCCATAAATACTTGTTATGCACATGTTACCTTACCACTACTTGTTTAGGATTTGTATTGATTTGTGAAAATCCGGCACGAGCACTCTTCGATATGGGAGCATCACACTCCTTCTTGTCCGAAGGATTTATATCACGCATCGGAGTCCCTTCTTCGATGGCGAAGGATAAGTTGGATGTGTTGTTGCCCAATGGGTGTTCGATGCGAGCGGATATGATCTGCGGTGTTAAGATTCGTATTGGGGAGCAGGAGTTCGACCTGCGGGCGTCTTTACTTCCGTTAGTGGAGTTCGACGTCATATTTGGCATGGACTGGCTCTCGGAGCAGCAGGCCCATATAGATTGCAGTAGCAAGGAAGTCAAGCTGGGAGCAAGTCGTGAAACGACTTTTATGGGCTTAAAGGGGTCGATCAAGACATTGATGTCTGCACTTCAGGTGGTGAAGGCGGTTCGTGCTGGTGCAGAACTGTTCTTTACACTAGTGGAGGTTGCAAAGCCGAAGCCCGCGTTGGATTGTATTTCAGTGGTATCGGAATACCCTGATGTGTTCCCCGCGGACCTTCCTGGAGCCCCGCCTCAGCGGGAGATAGATTTTACGATCGAGCTAGTGCCAGGTGCAAAGCCTGTGTCACGATCTCCGTATCGGCTAGCGCCTAACGAAATGGCGGAGCTGAAAGTTCAACTGCAAGAGTTGTTGGAGCGAGGGTATGTGCGCCCGAGTTCTTCGCCTTGGAGCGCACCGGTCCTCTTTGTTAAGAAGAAGGATGGAGGCTTGAGGCTATGTATTGATTATCGGGAGCTAAACAAGCTGACGGAGAAGAACAAGTACCCGATCCCCCGGATTGATGATCTCTTTGATCAGATAGTCGGGTCGACTGTGTACTCGAAGTTGGATCTCAAGGCTGGGTACTATCAGCTGCGAATAAGGGAGAGTGATATCCCGAAGACAGCGTTTAGTACGAGATACGGGCATTATGAGTTTACGGTCATGCCGTTTGGGCTGACTAATGCGTTGTCAGTGTTCATGGATTTGATGAACAGGACTTTCAGGGAGTACTTGGACCATTTCGTGATCGTCTTCATCGACGATATTTTGGTGTAATCGCAAAGTGAGGAAGATCACTTCAAGCATCTTCATTTGGTGTTGGAGACGCTAACGAGAAATCAGTTGTATGCTAAGTTCTCGAAGTGCGAGTTTTGGCTATCCTCAGTAGCGTTCCTCGGGCATATAATGAGTGGAGAGGGTATTGATGTGGATCCGGCGAAGATTGTTGCGATACGGGAGTGGCCTGAGCTTGCTACGGTAGCAGAAGTCCGGAGCTTTTTGGAGCTTGCCGACTATTATAGGCGCTTCGTAGAGAACTTCTCGCGGATAGCGTTACCTCTCACTACTTTGACGAGGAAGGAGCATAAGTTCGTTTGGACGTCGGAGTGCGCGCGAGCTTTTGAGGAATTGAAGTGTCGGTTGACCACGGCGCCGGTGCTGAGTTCGCTGGTTGGGACCGAATGCTATGAGATATATAGCGATGCTTCGGGTAGCGGTTTGGGTTGCGTGCTACTGCAACACGGAAGCGTGATAGCTTATGGCTCGAGATAGCTAAAAGTGCACGAGAGGAATTATCCGGTCCATGACTTAGAGTTAGCGGCCGTGATTTTTGCCTTGAAGCTGTGGAGACACTATTTGTACGGTGTGAAGATTGATATCTACACCGATCATAAGAGCCTGAAATATTTGATAGATCAGAAAGATCTGAATATGCGGCAGCGTAGATGGATGGAGTTCTTGGGGGACTATACATTCAAGATCCACTACGTGCCTGGCAAAGGGAATACGGTTGCGGACGCGTTGAGTCGCCGAGCCCCAGCTCAAGCCAATTGGCTATCGGTGCATGATGAGCGGTTGGTGCAGGAGTTGGAGGCGTTGGAGATTGTGTGTGTGGATAGACAATCAAGTGCTGAAGCAGTTCTGAATTGGACTGAAGTCCAATTTGACCTGGCTGATCGGATTCGGCAGGCTTTGGATATGGATGCTCATATGAAGCAGTTCATGATAGAGGCTCTGGATGGGTCAAATTCCCAATTCGTCGTGGAGGACGGATTGCTTTGGAAAGACGGTCGTCTGTGCGTCCCAAGTGTGGGCAATTTACGGGTGGATTTGTTGTACGAGGCGCACCATACCAAGTACTCGATTCACCTGGGGAGCACGAAGATGTACCGCGATGTAAAGAAACTATTTTGGTGGCCGGGTTTAAAGAAGGATGTGGCGCTATACGTAGCGAAGTGCCAAACCTACGCCTTGGTAAAGGCGGAGTGCCAAAAGCCGGGAGGATTTCTTAAGTCCTTGCCTATTCCGGAGTGGAAATTTGACGACATCTCTATGGACTTTGTGCACGGTTTGCCAAGGTCGCAAAAGGGGAACGACGCCATTTGGGTGGTCGTGGATCGATTAACGAAGGTGTCGCATTTTATTCCGCATAGGAAGGATGATCCGGTGGAGAAGCTGGCAAAGCTTTATGTGGATAACATAGTACGGCTTCATGGTGTGCCCCGCAGCATCGTGAGTGACCGAGATGGGCGGTTCACGTCCAATGATTGGAGGCTGGTGCAGCAAATTTTGGGAACAAAGCTGAAATTCAGCACAGCATTCCACCCACAAACGGATGGGCAGACCGAGAGGGTCAATAGAACCATGGAGGACATGCTTCGCATGTGTGTCTTGGATTTTGGAAAGCAATGGGAAGACCACCTATATTTGGTGGAGTTCGCATACAACAACAGCTACCAAGCGAGTATTCTGATGGCGCCTTTCGAGGCCCTATATGGTAGGAAATGTCGCACGCCGTTGTCATGGTTAGAAACGGGTGAGTCAAAGTTGTATAAGCGATCGGAAGTGGAGGATGCTACTTCTTTGGTGAGAACCATTCGGGAGAGGTTGCTTATCGCTCAGGACCGGCAAGTAAAGTACTATAATGCCAAGCACAGGAACGTGGAGTTCGCTGTGGGCGATTATGTATACTTAAAGATCAAGCCGTTCAAGGGTGTCTCGTGGGTGCGACGATTGAAAAAGCTAAGCCCGAGGTACCTTGGATCGTTTGAGGTTCTGGAGCGAGTTGGTGAAGCGGCCTATAGGTTGAAGCTTTCAGTGGAGCTAAGTGGTTTACATGATGTATTCCATATTTCGGTGCTTCGGAAGGCGGTGCAAGAGCCTACGCAGGTGATCGCGGTTGATCAAGTGCCGGTGGATAGTGGGCTAACGACAAAGGTCAAGCCCGTGCGGATCGAGGACTCGGAAGTCAAGTGGCTACGCAATAAAGAGATCAGAATGGTCAAGGTCCGGTGGGACAATTGCGGGCGTGAGGAGCTCTCTTGGGAGCGAGAGCAGACTATGCTTGACGAGTATCCGGAGTTGTTCCGCTCAGGTACAAATTTTGGTTTTGTACATGTCTTTCCTTTATGTAATTTCGTGGGCGAAATTCTTTTAAGAGGGGGAGAGTTGTAACGCCCCGAAACTCAAAGGAGCGAAGGGGGACGTTTTGGGCCAGTTTGGGTTCTGGCAGCAGGCACACGGCCTGGGACACGGGCATGTCCCAGGGCATGTCAAGCCTGTGTCGACACTAAGACGGGGTATCGACACTTTGGTCTCGAAAGTGTGTCGAGACTGGGCAGACGGCCTGCGACACGGGCGTGTCGCAAGGCGTGTCGACCCGTGTCGACACTTAGACGCGGAGTCGTCGAGATTTACTCGACGATTCGTCGAGAATGGGCACACGGCCCGCGACACGGGCGTGTCGCAGGGCGTGTCGACCCGTGTCGACGATCGTCCAGGGGAGTCGTCGAGATTCACTCGACGATCGTCGAGACAAGGCACACGGCCTAGGACACGGGCGTGTCCAAGGCCTTGTCATCAAGTCGTCGATCTTCACGCGACGAAATGTCGAGACCGTGTACACGGCCTGTGGCCCAAGCGTGTCAAGGTGACACGGGCAAGGACACGGGCATGTCCTCGAACCCGTGCAGTGCTCGGGTTGATTTTGGGGGAAAAATCATGGGGTACACGGCCGGTCACACGGCCGTGTCAGGTGGAACACAGGCGTGTCAGCTCGAACACGGGCATGTTCGATACCCGTGTGAGGTTCCAGGTGATTCGATTTTGACGGTGAATGCGGCACACGGCCCTGGACACGGGCGTGTGCCAGGCCGTGTTCGGTCCAGATTGGGCATTTCAGCCCCGAATCAAATCCGTTTGTTTCCTTGTTTTGAGATCCAACGGCTGGGGGATGTTCCTGAAGGGATATACCCGTGAATGGACTTGGAAAACCCTCATTTTTCTTAAGTGTTCTCTTTCTAAATCCTTGGAGAGAGAGGAGAGCTAAGGGAAGAAGAAGGAGCTAGATCCGCCATTGGAGGAGCTTCGGAGCTCCGAATCGCGAGCCGACTCCGGATCCACGGAGGCAACGCTAGTGCGGTTGTTTTCATCTGATTACTTTTCAATGGCGCTAAAGAGGAACGCAAGGGTAACGATCCTCATCTTGAGCATGAATAGCTCTCTTTCTTAGCATAGGAAGCCCGCTCTCGCGAGTTTGCGGAGAGTTGGAGGCGTTCCTTCAGGTAGATATGTGAAGTCCCCGTTGTTTAGAGTCCGTATGCGAGAACGGACATAAGCATGATGTGTGAAGCCTACCCGGACATGTTGGTCTGGATCGGTGATGTTGCATTGCATAAGGCCGGAGAAGACTCCGTGCTATTGGTTGTTTTTCGGGTTTTCTACGCGGTAGATTGCAGCAGGGAGCCTTGGGGACTAACCCAAAGGTGCACCCGGAAAACTAGGCGGATACGAGATCTTGCCAACTTGGTGGCCTGAGAGCCAACTTGAACATAACCGGGTTATGTGACTTGTGATGGAAATGGGACTCGGTGGAAGTTTGACCCGCGCAAATGGCTTAAATTGCCGTTGCGACGTGAGCACGGGTTAGATGGAACCGTACCCGTTCTATGTCGTTCGGTTAAAGAGACCTAAAGGCACGTGGCACTTACCGTTGGCATAGATTAGGGTCTTCGGCGGTCAATGGCTTAAATTGACGTGACCCATGTCGGGAAGACAAATTGCTCATAGGTTTGGCCGTCTAAGTGGCGGTGGTGAGTCCGGAATGTTAATGGCTTTAATTGACGTGACATCGACCGGTTCACCGAGAATGTGCCATGAGTGCACGGGGCGTGTGGCCGAGCGAGCCAACGTCTGTGATGAAATGGCTATGGTTATAAATTGCTCGCTTATGCTAATGAAATGCAGGGAAGGAGCATCGCCGCCCCGAGTTGGGGGCGGGATCGTTATAATTTGGTCAGCATTGCTGACCGTTGCCTTGTTTTGCCACCGTGCGGTGGTTTGTTGCTTGCAGGTGCAGCTGGACCAAGCGGTCAATAGCGGGCTAAAGCCCTTTTTGCGAAGCCGGCCCTTGAAGGCCCAAATGGAAGTGTTTACTGTTTTATTCATGTATGAACGGCCTGCGTGCCGTGGTTTGTAAAACATGTAATATTCAAGTGAAACATTTTGTAAGGCCTTAAGGCTTGTTTTGGGTATTTTGTATAACATTCCTATTCTATATTAGTGGACATTCATGCTTGTATGTTGGGTTCTTTGTTACAACCTTTATAAACTGCTTCCGCTAGAATGCTCTGTGTAGGATGTTGAGATTGGTTGGATGGTTTCCATAAGTAACCACACGGTCTGTCTGTGGTATATGGCGTCGGGCCCCGGCCGAACCTACTGTTATATGCTATGCGACGAATAGGGGGTGTTACAATCCGCAGGACTCAGCTCGGAGTTTGTGGAGGATACTGATGCTCAGGTTAGATTGATCCGGGACAGGATGCTGGAAGCCCAGAGCAGGCAGGCAAAGTATTACGATGCGATGCATCGTCAGCTGGAGTTCCAGGTGGGAGACCAGGTCTTCTTGAAGATATTGTCGATGCATGGAGTCACGTGGGTTCGCGGGCAGAAGAATCTCAGTCCGAGATATATGGGGCCCTACAGGATCCTGGAGCGGATCGGCCCCTTGGCTTATAGACTGGAGCTACCGCAGGAGTTAGCGGGATTACATGATGTCTTCCATGTCTCCTTACTATGGAGGTCTCTACTACGCCCTTAGCAACTGATTTCCACAGCCGACGGTCCGGTGGCCTCAGATCGATCAGTCAGCTTGGAGCCGATCAGGATCGACGACACGGCAGTGCTGGCCTTGCGACGCAAGAAGGTTCCTCTAGTCAAGGTTCTGTGGATAAACCATGGGCACGAGGAGCATACATGTAGCGACAGGACTTGATGCAGCAAAAGTACCCGGAGCTCTTCGAGTCAGGTATACCTTAAACCTTAGTGATGTTACAAGTTTTATTTATTTCAGTAGAAACCCCCATAAGCTTAACCTTAATTTCGGGGACAAAATTTTTTTATATATATATTGGCATTTGTAACATCCCTCAAACAACTAGACCCCTAGGATTTTGTTTTGTCATGACTAGGTCATGACAAAACCATCAAAAGCTCAAAGGACTAAGTGAACAAAGGCCAAGGTGAAAATCACCTTGGTCTGCCTATAGCTCGTCCTCAATATTTAGACATAAGGTTTGACTTTAAGGCTATACCTTGAACCCATGACCCTTCCACAACACCCCTAACACCTTCGGTATTCCATAGGGCTACTAAGGACCCACTGTAGGCAGTCAAAGTGGTTAAGTTGACCTAAGTTAACCGTAACCCTAAATGGGTCAAACTAGCCTACTTAGGGGCAATTGACCTTCCCCTAGCCAAGTGGACCCCAACCATGCCCTCCTAACCCTAAAGTGAGGTCAATGGGCCACCAAGGACCCATTAGGGTCAACCAAAGAGTTTAGGTTGACCAAAGTCAACCCTAACCCTAATTTGGTCAAAGTACCCTTCCTAAGGGCAGGTGACCACCAAAGTGCCAAGTCAACCATACCCAACTCTACCTAGACCTTAGGGGAGTCCAATGGGTCACCAAGGACCCATTGATGGTAACTCAAAAGGTCAAATTGACCTAGGTCAATCCTAGTCGAGGCTAGGTCAAACTCAACCCAAATGGGCTAACCCAAGCTCAAGCCCCCATTCATTTGCGCTAACCAACTCTTAATCTTATGATGATATGAATTAGTGGACTGCAAATAGCCTAAAGGGGGTTGACCAAGTCAGCCTTGATGTCTAGGAGTGAGGAAACTTCATTTTATCCCTTTAATGGAGGAGAGAGAAAATGATGGGAGGGGGCCATTCATGGCTAGGGAGGCCAAGAGCCCTCTCCTCTTGCTGGAACCATCTCCCCTAGTTAGTTAAGAGGAGGCCAGGGGTTTTCCCGGTCATGGTAGAGACTAGGGGAGGAGAACCACCATGGCCGAGCCAAGCTTTCAATGGCCATTAATGGCCATTGATGACTTGGCCTCTCCCCTCCATAACTGAGGCTTTAAACACCATCAGTGGACAAAGAGGAGTTTTCCCCACCGTTTACCTGAAGAGTTCAAGCCCTTCCACTGTATAGTTGCAGATACCCGAGCGGCACCACCACCACAAATGGCTTCCCGGCGATCGACGCAACTCTAGGCCTCAAGCAAGGTCCTCCCCTCCTCCTCTCTCTATGGGTAGATCGTAGCAATCATTAGGGTTAAGAATCGGGCTCAATTGAGTCTAATCGGGAAGGGAGTTTTATTGGTTTTTTTGGCAAAAATGAAACCATCGGGATCGCCAGAATACGCCCCTCTGGCGGCTGTGCCGCCGCCTGGCGATAGCCACCACCTCAACAGAGGTCGTGGTGGCGGTGGCCGGCCAGGGAGGTGGCCAGATCGCCGGCAGTGGCAGTTGGAAGTATCTCCAGGACGGCTCAATCTTAACCGTCGCCTGGAGGAAGAAGATGAGCCAAAACCCTTAGATCCGCTTTAAGATTGGTGTTGGACATGGATTTTAACAATAGGACATGATTTCATTTTATTTCATTTTTGTCACAGAAATTGTATTTAATGTTTTTAATTATTAAAAATACCTAGAGGCTAAGTTAGGGAAAATGGTCATCATATAATTTGTAGACCTATGGGCCTACTTTAATTTAAAATTGGTTTGAACCAATTTGGGTGCTGGTTTGACCAGGGCACCCATTTTTGTGGGGTCTATACCTAGAGCTAGGCATAGATTAAAATGTGTTCCCACACTTCATCTCTTTTCCAAATGACTTGAAATTTGGAGAGGTACTCACCCTAGTCTATACCTAGGCCTGCCCAAAAATTAGAATTTTGGGGGATAATATTTCTATAGTTTTTGAAATTATTTAATTACTCTAGGGTAAATTTATTAAGTGACCAAATGACCTCCAAACACTCCCAAATTTTGTTTAGTGGTCCTTGGGGTCATCATAAGACTCCGAATAAAATTTCATCACATTTGGAGATAATTTGGATTGAATTCTTGCAAACCCTAGACTTGCACTAATAAGGGGTATTTAGGTCAAAAGTGCACTTTGAGGTTTAATTGGTCAGATCACCTCAACAGAGGCCGAGACTTTATCCACTAATTTGTCATGACTTTTTAGACCCTCATATGGGTTATGGGGCGGTTTAGGGTCAGTTTTCCCTAGGACCCAAGTTCAAACCCTATGATAGGACTTTCGGGGTTTGAGAAAGGCATGGGGTCAAATGACCTTGTATGGACTTGAAATTTTGCAGAGAGGATACTAGGGTAGCTAAGGTCCTCTGATAAAAATCTCAGAGGATTTGGACATGGATAAACCCCTCAAAACCCTAACCCTAGTTCACGACACATCACTCATACATGCAAGATAAGCAACCAAAACTTAATAAAAAGTTATGAAACTTGGTAGGTATGGTAATATGGTTAATTATAAACTCTGGTGATTTTATAAGTAATTTAGGAACTTTTCACTTAGTACCACCCTTATAATATATGAAATTGCCTTTGTAATCTTTTAATTATTATGATCACACTGTTTAGTAGGAAGTTATGTAATTTGGGCAGAGAACGTTTCAGGTCAATTAACTCTTATTTAAATTTTATTACAATTTTGGATGTGTATTCCCAGTACTTACTTCACAAATGTATAAACACGGGAATATGATCAATAATAGATTTAGAGCTCCCTTTTTATTAGAAAATTATGAAACTTGATCAGTAGTGTTTCTAGTTTAATATGTTCATATGAGAATTTTTTTGCAATTTTTAGATGAATAATTGTTGTACTTAGTTCATTAACCTCTTACTTGGAATATTATGAGAAAATCAATTAGAGAGTTCATTATTAACTGATAAATTGTGAAACTTGACCTGGAGTGTTTTTATGTCTATATATTCATCCTTCAATTTTCTCAGAATAATTAGAAGAATATTGACAGTACTTGCCTCTTTAATTTGGTTAATGTTGGTTATGTTCAAAAATTGTATTTAGAGGTTTAAGTCTTACTGAAAAATTTGGATACCTTGGCTTTACTGATAAATAGTTGTCTTTTATTTATCATAATTTTGTGGAGCATTTTGCATACCTAAAAATAGTACTTCATATTCAAACTAAGGCATTTGGATCACTTTGGAAATTAAATAAATTATCAAATAAATTAGGAAAATTATAAAATTCTGGATTTAGGCCAACAATATAATGATAGACCTCCAATAAATATTATATGGATTTTGGATGATACATTGGAGTACCTCCCATTGTATACATCATATAGCTTAAGATGGTCTGCGTTTAGTAAAAACTGCAGAAATCAAAATATTGTGCAAAATGAAGTTAGGGAGTTGGGATATTAGTGTGTTGGTCTGTTAACTTAAATGATACTATAAATGGGAGTCATGATGAGGAACGAGAAGTTGTACTAATGTTAAGAGATTCTCGGGATCGACGAAACATCGTTTTCCACGTAGAGAGAGAAAGAGACAAAATACACCAGGGTTAGATCCAGTACAACATTAAAGGGATAAGGAGTTGGGTAACAACCAATAATCGTAAGTGCCTTAAAAAAGGAAACGATGGGCTTCAGCTACCATCATAGTTCCTAGTGCCCCCGAGAGCCCTTCACGGGGAATACCTTAGGCAGTCCTGGGCTAACCTACACAGTAGGAATAATAAATTACAAGAGCAACTAGTATAACTAGGGTTTCACATTCACACACCTCGGTACCTCGGGAGGTTGTTTAGGTTGTTTGAATTTCCATTCAGACTGTAGGTTCGGAAGGTAGATTCACAGACGGGATAGTACGAGGAGCTTTGGCTCGGTAGGTATTTGTGTCAGATGGGTTAGTCGGGGAGCTTTAGCTCAGTGGTGATACATCAAGATTGCATGTGCACTATAAGGTGGTGGGTCATCGGTGTTAGAGGGTCGATGCACCGACGCCAATACGTTTAGTCGGTAAGTATGGTTTAGCACTTTGCCAATTTAAGACCGGTGGACCAGCCAGCAAAGAGTACGCAGGAGCTCCGCTTAGTGCACCATTGTCGAGGTGTATGATAGGTCTGACTTGTTGTGTTATTTCCGGTTTAGAGGTTGGCGAGGCCCAACCCACCGCTTCCGTTTGCTACTACGGAGGTATCCTGGGAGGTTTTTGCTCCAGAAAGGGGGAACTAAAGGTCTGTGCGCATAGAGTCGTGTGCGTGAGTTGTCCTTGCAGGAATCATGACATGGCATATCACAACACTCATACTTGCATACAACCGACACCCCAACGTATAAATTGGTATGGGACTTTTTATATAATGGGAGCCCTACATAAGACCCCTTAACTTATAAGTTTGTATGGGCATTCATATAAGTTAAGGTTACTTATTTCTTACTTATTCTGCTTATTCTACTTATTTACTTTACTGCTTATTATTGTAGATCTGCTAGTTTGTACCTTTTTTCATGAGTTATTTATACATTATAAGTTAACTGCTAGATTAGTTCCACTGTCACCTGTCATTTTGTACCCTCCACCTTTGTAGATCTTTCCAAGTTCTGATGGTCCTCTCAGACTGTCCGTCCGTCTGAGGATGAAAGGTTGTGCTGAAGGTAAGGCGTGAATCCAAATATGCATGTATGGCCTTCAATTCTTTAGAGGTAGAACGACCATCCCGGTCAGAAATAATTGTCTTTGGCATGCCATGGTACCGTACAAACTGCTCCACAAAGAGTCATACCAAAATGTCCACATGAGCCTCTTTCTTCATAAGAATAAACCTGGCTACCTTTGTTAGGCGATCAACGATTACCCAAAACAAATCGTTCCCTGATCATGAGTGAGGAAAACCGTGAATGAAGTCCATGGAGACATCCTCAAACTTCCGTTCGGGGATGGGCAACGACTGTAACAATCCTCCAGGGCTCTTGCATTCTGCCTTCACCCTTTGATAGGCCATACAGTGCGTAACAAAATATCTGATGTCTCTCTTCATTCCTGGCCAACACATGGTCTTTCGCAAATTATCGTATATTTTGACAATCCCGGAATGTACTGAATACTAAGAGCAATGTAGCTCTCTCAAGATATATTTCCAAACTTTACCGCCTTCGGGAATGTAAACCCGGCCACGGAAATGAACAAAGCTGTCTTTTAGGGAATACTCGTCAGTGTACCCATCTTCAATTGACTTGAACACTAGGTGTAGAGCAACATCATTTCCTTGCTCTGCCCAAATTCGGTCCCGAATATCACAATCTATGCTCATCATGGTTAGGTACTCCGCATACCCTTCCAAATGGTCTTTATATACCAGGGTAATCTCCATCTCTTCAAGCATCCGAGCTAATTTCATACTCATCAATCGGGACTCAGGACTCGACTCTGATACTTTCCTGCTCAATGCATCAGCCACGGAGTTTGCTTTCCCAAAGTGGTAGTTCAAGGTAAACTCATAATCATACAAAAATTCCAACCACCGTCGCTGCCTCAAATTCAGTTCCTTCTGGGTATGAACGTACTTTAAATTCTTGTGGTCTAAAAATATCCTGCAGTGGATGCCATATAGATAGTGTCTCCAAACCTTCAAGACGAACACCACTGCTCCTGATTCTAAATCATGTACTAGATAGTTGACTTCATGCTTCTTCAGCTGCCTCGAAGCATAAGCAATCACATGCCTGTGCTGCATCAATACTGCTCCCATCCCTTGATACGATGGTCAGTGTAGACTTGAAATCCTTTCTTCCTAGATTGAAGGGCTATCATGGGTGCGGTAGTAAGTTTGTCCTTCAGGTCTTGGAATGTAGCCTCATACTGGGGTGTCCACTCGTATGGCACACCTTTCTTTGTCAGAGTAGTAAGAAGAAGGGATGTCTTTGAGAATCCTTTCACAAACTTGCGATAATACCCGACAATCCCAAGGAAACTCTGTACATCTTCCGCTGACTTCGAGGGTGACCATTCCTTTACGTCACGCACTTTGGCCGGATCCAAAGCTAGTCTAGCCCCACTGATCACATGGCTCGAGAAGGCAACTTCTTAGGGCCAGAATTCGCACTTGATGAACTTAGCAAACAAGGAATGCTCCTATAGCTTCTTCAGCACCAAGGTCAGATTTTCAACATTCTCCTCCACTCTCTATGAGTTGACCAAAATATCATGATGTTTGGATTGGCTCAAACACTTTGTTCATCAGACACATGAAAGCTGAAGGGGCATTTGTGAGCCCAAACGGCATCACAGTGAACTCGTACAAGCCATACCTTGAGCTAAAAACTATTTTCTGAATGTCCTCCTCTTGTATCCTCAAGTGGTAATACCTCGAGTGCAATTCCAAATTGGAGAACCAATGTGCACCTACCAATTGATCAAACAACTCATTGATCCGGTGTAGCGGATAGGTGTTCCGCACTGTCAGTCTATTGAGCTACTGATAATCGATACACAATCGTAACCTTCCATCCTTCTTTTTGATAAATAGGACAGGGGCTCCCCAAGGTGATGAGCTGGGGCGAAAAAACCCTGACTTTACAAACTCTTACAATTGAACTCTAAACTCGGCGAGTTCCTTTTGGGCCATTCTATATGGGGTCCGAGAGATGGGCTTTGCACCAGGTACTAACTTAATTTGAAAATCCACCTCTCTATGTGGGGGTAATCCTTTCAATTTCTCAGGAAATACCTTTGAAAAATCTCGCAACACTAGCACATCCTTGATATCCATCGTCATCTTTTTCAGTTCAAAACAAATCATATAAACTTCATCCCCTTCCATGTGGGCTTTTAAGGCCTGTATCGAAGACAATAACATGCGGGGTATGAACTTAATACCTTGGAAAAAAAATTTTAAGTCTCCATATCTCAAAATGATTCGCTTTGTCGTGCAATCAATCTTGGCGTGGTGCCAATCCAGCCATATCATGCCCATAATGAGGTCGAATTCTGCCATTCTCAACACTATTGTCGGGGTATTAAAGAATATTCATCCAAGGAGTACCTCCAACTCACACTTTACGGACGCAGTCATTTCTGAGCCATCCGGGAGGTGTACCCTCCGGGTGGTACCGGTGAAGTGTTGTACCCCTTGTAAATCTTTAACAAAATCAACCGACAGAAACGAGTGTGTGGCTCCGGCATCAAATAGTGTGTAAGTCGGTTTCCCACCAACCATCACAGTGCCTAAGTACCAATAGCAAATACTCAAAACTATATTTCTAGTATATCTTAGGAAACTTGAGGTGAATACTGAAAATGTGTTAATTAACTGTAACATACCTGCGATCACCTTCGAAGGGTTCCGCTCCAATGACATGTCTAGCGCGAACACCTGATCCCGAGCAGGTTTGGGGTTTCCTCCTCGTGGTCCTCATCCTCGACCACACATATGTCCCCGCGCTCGTGGAGCTGCCGAAAGGAGAGCAAGAGGAGCATTCTCACCTAGCTGCGGGCAGTGATGTCGGATGTGGCCCGGTTGGTTGCATTGGAAGCAGACTCGCTCATACCGCCCTTCGGGTTGTTAGAACTGTTGAAATTACGGAGGTGGGGGAAATGCTGGCGGTTGTGGGACTGAGCGCTCCATTCTAAAATTCTGGTGGAAACGCCCGCCACCTCTATGATATCCTCTTCCACTTATGTTGTCATGCCTTCTTCTGTTACTCAGGCCAGCTTCCATCACACCCTCGGCAGGTCTCTTAGCACTTCCCAAGTGGTCGGTATCCAGCCTCTTTGCCATGTCAATTATCTCTGCTAAGCTGGAGTCTGCTATAAACAAAAGGGCTTCCCTCAGTGGTTCACACAAGCCTTTGTAGAACCGTTTGGCGTATCCTCTGTCGTCCAACTCATAGGAGTCAGCCAATCTAGCCAGATGCTGTAACTCTCGCTAGTACTTTGTCACTAACTTAGATCCCTAGTTCAGGTGTAAGATTCTTTCTTCAAGTTCATCTCGAACTGACGAAGGGATAAAGTGCTCTAAGAAATCTCCAGAAAACTCGCTCCAACTAATATCCGTGTAGACTCTTCCTTGGAAGGTGGAGCCCTTGAGAGACTTCCACCACCTTTTTGCATGCAGTTCCTGATGTGACAGTACCCGGGTCACAGCCATATTATTTGGACAAATAATTCCTGCCATCAAATCTTGCACGGTATCGAGCCATTCCTCCGTACACACTGCTGACTCTGTCCTATGGTATGTAGGAGGGGAGAGAGCTCGGAAAGTGCTCAACCAATTTGAACCCTGCGTTTGTTGTTGTACAGTGGCTTGTTGGGACCTAAAGGCATCCAATATAGCTATGAGCATCTGCCCTAGCTCCGATTTTTGAAACTGTGTGGATACGGATGGGGCGGGAGTGTCCCCCACTGGCTCAACGTGTACTGGGATCTACACGTAAGGTACGAGTCTAAGGTCAGCTTGGCTAATCATATTGTCAAAATTGGACATACATAGTGAGAATTACATATGGGCACACCACTGCTTCCCCTAATCCAGTTTGTCCCCAAACTGACTAATCGAATGGCGGTGTGCCCATTGCTGAATAACTTCCTTAGTTTAGGATTGTATCAAGCTGATACCATTCATAAGACCCCCTCCCGGAACACAACAACTGCACGAGGGGAGTCTTATGCCCAGAACAGTCGCCTTGCGGTAGCGTTAGCACATGGGCTAACCTGTACTACAAGACGCATATCCTGCCAGTTATAATCAATATCATTCATTGCCAACCCAACCAAGAATATAAAACTGAAGTCAAATCCACACATAAGTAAAATTGTCCAAAGAAAGTACATCAAATAAAGGAAGCATCAACAAGCTTCTATCACATCAGAGTTTATGTACAAAATGTGTCTCTCTACAAAACACTCATATCTATCACTAACGGCAACGACGGTACCATCACATCAGGCCATGTCGCCTTGGCCTGACTGTCCTCCTGCGCAACTTGTTGCTACTCTATCCGCAGGGTTCTCTCCTAAAAGGGAAAACATAACAACCGTTAGTCATAAAGACTAAGTGTCTTCACATCCGCTCCTTCGGCGACTCCTCGGCACCGGTTGGAGAAAAGTACAAGGTACAATATATATATATATATATAGCAGTAGTACAAACAGGTAGTATAAGAGAGAACAATATCAGAGCATGTCAGTAAAACAACAAATGAGAAAATAAACTACTCTAGCAATACTACCATCTACAACAGTATAAGGTATAGAACTACAACAGAAAGTAACTCAACTTATATGAATGCCCATACAGACATATGAGTTGAGGATCGGCTCAGCAGTAAAGTAACTCATCATATTAGAGTGCCTATACAAACATATACGTTAAGGATCTTGTGTATGCAATATAATGTTGAAAGATAATAGTTGTCAACCTAAATCACCTAGAGGGGGTGAATAGGTGAGTTATGCGTCTTTTGCGGAATAAAAAATCTCAGAACAAAGCACAGATCTATCTACCAATTATCACAAACGAGACAAGATTTATAGTGGTTCCCCGATTTTGGATACATCCACTTTCTCTCACCGATCTAGCAATATACTAGACTCGGCTACTCCACTATCTCAGATTGAAAATAAATCCTACCATCAGAACAAAGTTCCTATAATCTCAATCCAACCAACTGGATCTACAACTCGGAAGGCAAAACTTCCTACAAACTCGGAGTTGAGGACTCCTACACTCGGAGAAAACTTCTCCTACAAGAATGAAAAATTGTTTAAGAAAATACAAACAATGATTTTTTGTCAGATCTGCAAACAGGCAACCAGGATCTTCTTCTTGTAAGCTTTGCGGCACTTTCAGAAAAGATGAAGAAAATCTCGGCAACAGATCTGGAATCTTCCTTTGTCTTACACGATCGGGAAAAGGATGAGCAGTTGAGAAACGATCTCGATCTATAAAACTTCTTGAGTCTATTTCCTCTGAAAATCGAAGCACTTGCCGGAGAAGAACAGTGGCGGCGGCGGCTTTCGTTCCGTGACGAGAGAGAGAGAGGAAACAACAACTTAGAGAGAGAGAGAGACGGCTACAGAAATTTCTCAATAATAATTTTTTTCTTGAAAGCTTGTTATTCTTCTTATTAGGGTTTGTCGATTAGACAGACCTTTATATAAGAATACTAATAACGGTCATAATTGGTTTTAATGACGTACACGTGGACCAATCATGTCACGGAATTTGAAAATCTGTCAAACCTGGACTTAGAAGAAATTTCAGAGAAAAGGAAGAGATATACACGAGTGGGTATATAACTACTCGAGTAGGTAGAGGACTACTCGAGTAAGGAAAGAAATGTTACTCGGGTATATAATTCAGGACTACTCGAGTAGCTAGAAAACAACTACTCGAGTACATATAATCAACTTACTCGAGAAGATCTACTCGAGTATACAGAAAGGTTTCACGGGAAGTGGAGTTTAACTACTCGAGTACAAGTTGTACTACTCGAGTAGGTGAGAAAAACTACTCGAGTGGTTTGACGAACTACTCGAGTCATAGGATTTAAAAAAATTTCTGAACACTGAAAAATGAGATACTCGAGTAATCAGACTGATCTACTTGAGAGAATATAGTATACTCGAGTATATGAAAAGACTTACTCGAGTAAATGACTTGGAATATATTTAGGAGAGGAGAAATTTAGTTAACTCGAGTATGAAGCTTGAACTACTCGAGTAGTTAGTGAACTACTCGAGTAAATAACTTATACTACTCGGGTATGGAAAATTTACTCTTGAGATAGAAAACAGTTACACGAGTCAGAAACTATAACCACTCGAGTATATATATACTTGACAGAAATAGTGCCTAACCACCTAGATGGGGGGTGAATAGGTGTACTTTTCTTTCTTAATTTTAAGGCAGAAATTCTGTATAGCAAATGCAATTCTACAACAATCACAACACAGCAACCACAGGAACAAACATACACAGAGTGCACACAGTATTTATAGTGGTTCCCCAATGTCTGGGTACATCCACTTTCTCCCTTCGCCTATCTAGTAGAGTACTAGATTCGGCCTAACTTCAGCACTTCTCCTCAGATCCTCAGATCTTACAGCTCAGAACCCCAAATAGGTTCCTACAACTCAGAGTGTCCCCACTCCTACAACTCAGGCACAAAGCCCTACCACTCAGTGTTCAACAAGACCTACACTCAGAGAACAAAGTCTCTTACAACTCAGGCACAAGGCCCTACCTAAGTCTTTAACAAGACTTACACTCAGAGCACACAGTCTCCTACACTCAGCCTTTATAAAATAGGCTTACAGCTCAGATCTATACAAGATCCTATAGATATTTTGATTATACAAAGTAATTTAACCACAACTCTAAAAGAGAGAGATGAGTTGACTGACTTCTTGAAGAGTTCTTGGAAGAACTTGGCAGAGATCAACCTCCCTTGGCTTTATTCAAAGCTTCTTGAATTAGAACACAGTAGGGTTGAATCTCCTGTGAAGATGATCTTCAATCAACTTCTGTCTTGAGATTCAGATCTCATTCTGAATCTTACTTAGCAGCCCGGTTCATCAGCTGCTCTTCTTAGAAGGATCTCTCTCTCTCTCTCTCCTACTTCTTAGATCTTCTATTGAAGGTCTTATTCTTTTATGTTGTTACATCTCTTGATTGATTGTTGTCAATCTGTAATCACCTTCTCTGTTGAAGGAGAAAGGTCTTTAAATAGTCTTCCTCCAAGGTAACCGGCTGATCCGGTTTCTAACAACCTTCCGACGACTCTGACAGTTGCACTTGACCAGTTGAAATGGCAGCTGTCAAGTCATCCAGTCACTTCTTGAAATCACTGTCACTGTCTGAAAGTATCGAGACAGATAGTCATTATGTGTCGACACAAATAGACTAAGTGTCGACACAAGTAGACTAAGTGTCGACACTAGCCTTGATGGTGTCGACATAACTCCTTGTGTTGTTGTAACAGTTTCTCGAACTGCTTCTTCAGAATATGTCGACACTGATCCTGTGTGTTGACACAAGCCTTCTATTGAATGTGTCGACACTGGTTGAGTGTGTCGACACAAATACTTCATCTTTAATACTTAGTTGAATTCTGCTGTGTGTTGACACAACTCCTTTGTGTCGACACATGCCTTCTTGTGTTGAAACTTGCTGAGTGTCGACACATCTCCTTTGTGTCGACACATGCCTTCATGTTTTGAAACTTGCTGAGTGTCGACACATCTCCTTTGTGTCGACATATACCTTCATGTGTTGAAACTTGCTGAGTGTCGACACATCTCCTTTGTGTCGACACAAGTACTTTAACTTTGTTGAAGTTTGCTGAGTGTCAACACAGCCTCCTGGTGCCGACACTTTTGATGTCGACAAAGTTTCTCTGGGTGTCGACACTGCCTCTACGTGTCGACACAGATTATGTTGACAATTCTTCACTGTGTGTCGACACTGCCTGTATGTGTCGACACTTTTCTTCTGGTGTCGACTCTACCTTTCCTGGTGTTGACACAATTACTCCAAGTGTCGACACAGCTTCTCTGGGTGTCGACACTAGCCTTCATAAGTGTCGACACTTCACCTCTAGGTATCAATACATGGACTTAGAAACTTTTATGCTTTTCTTGCAATTACTTAACCTGAATATATAAACTCAAAGCACATCAAATACACCTTGATGTATATCATTGAGTTGGGTGAGGTTTCTTCAAATCAGGTACATATATTCCAATGTACCCAACAATCTCCCCCTATTTGGAGAAGTCATAACCCTTAGTCAATGATATACACCATACATAACAAATTCTCAGTATGATGTAAAACAGTATTATATGACAGAGTAAATATTAAACATGTATAAACAAAACATGTATAAACAATTATCTCATAATAACAATGTAATAGATTGAACATTAAACATTGTTTTTACAACTTCCAAAAGTTTTATTAATCAAAAGTTTACATGAAGTTTAATGCAAATGATTACAAGGTTGTAAACTCAAGAAAATTCTATCCTATGGCTGCTCTGGCTCCTTGATAACAATGCCCTTTCCAGATTGAATCTTTGCTTGAACTGGAGCATCATTGTCATCAGCAGGCTTCTTTGCCTTAAGATCTTTCTTTTTCTATTCTTCAGCCCTTATCTTCTATCTCTCAAAATAATGATAAGGCTTAGGGAAATACTTGCTAGGCTTCTGTGTATTAGGAGGTAGCTTCCCTAATTTAGCCTTCCTTCTGTATTGAACAATGGCCTCTTGCCTAGCTTTATGTTTTTCCACTCTTGGTCAGAATACCATTTGCCCCTCTCTAGGAAATTATCCTTTGCAGCCTTCCAAGCAGTAAATATGATATTCCTAGAGGTTGGGCTCCATTGCTCAAAGTCTGGCCTTAATTCAGCTTGTTCTCTGAACCTCTTCTTAAATAATTGGGCTTCTTGCTCCTTTAATAATGCCTCTTGCTCTTTTAATATTGCCTCTAGCACAGGCTATACTACTTTATCAAGAATAACATTCTGATTACCCTTAGGAGGACTATACATAGACTGTACCTCCCGATGTATCATGTCAAAATCTGTAGGAGGTTAGATCACCTGAGCTACTTCAGCTTGCTCTCCTCCAAAATATGCAGGATTGATTCCATACTCTGCTACATTATCATCATCACATAAAGGTGGATATCCAAGGGTAGCTCTGATGATGTTTGAAATCCATTTAGCATGGTCAGAGCCTACTTTGACTAATACCCTCTCCCCCTTTATGACTTCTCTTTATATATGATCCCTAAGATCATCCTTTTGGAATCTGATTTGAGCATTCAAATAGTTAACTCCATCTTTATAAAAAGGTTTTAACCTTTGGAGCTTTTCAGTGATAGCCTTTTATGAATCTTCAATGACAGTTTTAACAGCGGTGAGGCTTACTTGTAATTGCTTATCAAAGGCTTCTTAGGTAGTAGAACTTACAGCAGTCTGGCAGTAGCTATATTTTTCATTTCACTTACAATGGCATTATGAGAAGCAGTCAGATTGTCATTCATCCTAATCTGATTTTCCAGGACATATCCTTGTTTTACTTCCATGTCATCAACCTGTTTCTTTATGTTCTCTTGATGAGTAGCCAGATAGACTACTGCATTTCCTCCTTTATGGAAACAATCAGTCATTTCCTTCTTGTGTTGATTCACTTCAAATCTTATGGACTTTATGTCTTGAGCTAAGGAAAATTGTAGCTCCTTATGGTGCTCATCCATATAAGTTTCCATTGCCTTTCTTTGCTCATCCAGCTTGATTTGCAAAGCCACCAACAAAGAACTATGGTCAGCAGTTGGGGCTTGTTGAGGAACTATGGTTTGCAGTGCTTTCTTGTAGGTCTGGCTTCTTCTCTTGAAGACCTGGAACTTTCTTTTCTTGGCACTAGCAGCCTCTTCATCCTCTGAAGCAGATGTACTGGCAATGTCTACCATGTCCTTAGGGCTAGGAGGTAAATCCTTCTCAGTTCTTGGTAGCTCCTCAGCATTCCTTTGCTCCTCAGTCTTATTTCTGGCAGTTTCCTCTACTTGCTCCCCCTCAATATTAGCTGGCTCCCCCTCAACAGCAGCTTTCTCTCTCTCAAAATCAGTCTGTAGAAGATCAGGGAACAGCTCTTCTAGTGTAAACTCATGTTGAGGTTGTACAGGAGAATCTCTTATCTCAGGAGCATTTTCTATAACTGATGTGTCTTCCATGACCACATCCTGTGGTTGACTATGTATCTGAGTTGGCTGATCAACATCAAGTAATGAGTCAGTCAAAACTTCATCCTCTATATTTAAAATAGTTTGATTAACTTCATTGATTACCTCAAGAATTGTTTGGGTAGCCCTTTCACTATCTAATTGAGTTGGCTCATCCATATGTAGAGGCTCCCCCTGGAGTGGATCCAGGTGAATAGGGCTAGCTGATGGTAGCTCCCCCTACCTCTGGGCATCTTCTTGTCTTGCTGGTGACTGTCCAGCATTGCCATCCTCTCCATTATCAGAGCTAAAAACCACCTGCTCCTCTGAGCTACTTGAGGATTCTGGAGCCACAATGGCTTTCTTCTTCTTCTTCTTCTAAGGTGTTTCCTTTTCTGGAGTTGGCATTTCCTTTGTCAACACTCTATCCCACCTGGAGATAATCCTAACGTCCATTCTCCTCATATGATTTATCTTAGAACCAGCAGCTTGGTTCATGACTTCAGGGATACTTCGAGCTAAGTATAAGTTCAGAATCCTACCCAGATTTGGCTTCTTCAGACTTTCCTTTATCTTATCAAACATTACTACTGACCAATCAGTTTTAAGTTGGAAAATTATCCTGGTCATCAAACTGAACATGTGAGCTGATATTCTATTATGCCCACCAGGCTTGCTCAGAATTACCTTGCCAACTATTTCAGATAAGAACTTGCCCTGCATGTTCATGCCTTTCCTGTTGAAAACTGATTCAATCTTCAGGCTTGAATCAAGTCCACACCATGCCAGTGCCTCCCTTATTTTTGAAGCAGGTACATCTTCCCCTTCTTTATTTCTAGGGAGATGTAGAACTTTTCGTAGACTTTTCTGGGTGATCTTGACTTTTGCCCCATGAACCTTGGACTTAATCTTGAGTCCAGTTTCATCAAGTGTAGCTCCAGTAAAGAATTTGAGGACCTCCTTCTTCCAAATCTTGATTGGTTCGGAAACAAGATATTCTAACCCAGTCTCTGCAACTAGGGTTACCACACCTTGGATTTCTGGTTCCGCGTCATCAAAGGCGTGTCGCACGAGCTCATAACCTTCATTGATGTTCTCTTCTAGCTTGGGCGCCATTAGGGTTTGAAGAAATTTTGAATTTAGAGAAGAGAAATGTCGACACACAAGTTTGGTCTCGAAACTATGGTGAGCGTGTCGACAAACAATGGTGAAGACCTATTTATACCTTTCTAAAATCGAAGGTGAAAAGGCGCGTCAAAATACTTGAAATGTGTCGACACTGTTGAAAAGTGTCGACACTTACTTCTAATGTCTCGACAACTATGTGTCGACACAAATATAGTCGACAGAATATATATGTCGACACTTATACATCTCAGCTCGACGATTAGTCGAGACTCTACTCGATGAATTCTGTGTAGATCCTAAGTGTCGAGAACACCCTGGATGTGTCGACATCACTCTGCATGTGTCGACACTACTTCTATGAAGTGTCAACACTGACTTTCTAGATGTGTCGACACCATTTCTCTGAAATGTCGACACCACTTCTATTTGTATACACAGACAACTCTGTGTGTCGACACTATTTTACTTGGCCAATTTTTAAACTATTCTAAGTTTATCATTCCTAATTCAATTTTAAACTTATTGAATTTGGTTTTATCTAGGGGCTTAGTAAATATATCAGCTAACTGATTATCTGTCTTAACATACTCTAGGGAAATGTCTTCTTTTTCTACATGTTCTCTTAAAAAATGGTATTTAATTTCTATGTGCTTAGTCCTACTATGTGAAACAGGATTATTTGCAATAGAAATAGCACTTGTAGAATCACAAAGTAAAGATGTTCTACTTACTTGAATACCATAATCTTCTAGCTGGTGTTGAATACATAAGAGTTGTGCACATCAACTTCCTGCAGCAACATATTCTGACTCAGCTATGGAGATAGCCATACTGGTCTGCTTCTTGCTACTCCATGACACCACCCTTCCACCTAGAAATTGACAGGTTCCTGTAGTACTCTTCCTATCTTCCTTGCAGCCTGCAAAATCTGCATCTGAATAACCTGTCAGTACAAAATCTCCATTCCTAGGGTACCAAAGGCCTAGATAAGGTGTGCCCTTAAGATATCTCAAAATCCTTTTGACTGTTGTAAGATGAGATTCTTTAGGGCAAGCTTGGTAACTAGCACAGACACATGTAGCATACATGATATCTGGTCTACTAGCAGTCAAATACAGTAGGGAGCCAACTATCCCTTTATACAAAGTTTCATCTACAGGTTTCCCTGCATCATCTTTGCTTAGAGACATACTTGACCCCATATGAGTTTTCATGGTAGTGGATGATTTCATACCATACTTCCTTATCAACTCTAGGGTGAACTTAGACTGACATATGGATAATCCATCTTCAGTCTGTCTAACTTGGAGACCCAAGAAGAACTTAAGTTCCCCCATACTGCTCATTTCAAATTGTCCTTGCATAAGTTTTGCAAACTTTCTGCAAAGACTACTTTCTGTAGAACCAAATATTATATCATCTACAGATATTTGGACTAAGATAATCTTGCCTCTGGATTCCCTAAGGAATAGAGTCTTGTCTATTTTCCCCCTTGAGAATTTGTTCTCAATAAGGAAACTAGACAGGGTTTCATACAAAGCCCTTGGGGCTTGTTTTAACCCATACAAAGCCTTCCTAAGTCTATATACATAATCAGGTTTAAGAGAATCAACAAAACCTGATGGCTGCTCTACATAGACTTCTTCCTTCATATTTCCATTCAGAAAAGCTGACTTAACATCTATTTGATATACCTTAAATCCTTGATATGTTGAATAGGCAAGGAACATCCTTATTGCTTCCAGTCTTGCTACTGGAGTAAAGGTTTGATAAAAATCAATACCTTCTTCCTGCCTATATCCCTTTGCAATAAGTCTAACTTTATTCTTTATGATGATTGCATTCTCATCCAAATTGTTCCTAAAGATCCACTTAGTTCCAATAATGTTGTGATCCTTGGGGTTAGGAACTAGGTCCCAGACCTTGCATCTTTTGAATTGATTTAGCTCCTCTTGCATGGCCTCAATCCAATGAGGGTCTAGGATTGCTTCTTCAAACTTCTTTGGCTCTACTTGGGATAGAAAACTGGAGTAAAGAACTGTACTTAGATTCCTGCTCCTTGTTTGCACCCCTTGTCTGGGATCTCCAATTATTTGATTTGCTGGATGATCCTTTAAGTGCTTATTTGCTGGAGGCAGCCTGTCTTCAGGTTGTACACCTTCAGTCTCTTCATTTAGCTGCACCTCTTGGTCTTCTTCAGTATCAGGAGTATCTTGTACTCCCCCTGGACAACAGCCACATCTTCCACTTGCTGACTTGCAGAAGAACCTTCTGTTAAGGTAAGCTTGTCCATTCTTTCAGTTACACCTATGGAGCTGCAAACACTTCTTGGCAATTCATTGTTAATGAGTCTAGCTTCATCAAAAACTACATGAACAGAATCTTCTACAACTTGAGTAATCAAGTTGTAGACCCTATAAGCCTTACTATTATTGTTGTACCCAACAAAGATCCCTCTTGGGATTTGGCAGCAAACTTGGTTAGATAAGACTTACCATTGTTAAGGATATAGCACTTGCAACCAAAGATCCTGAAATATGATAAATTTGGTTTTCTGCCCTTCACAATCTCATAGGGGGTCTTCTTGTGGCTCTTGGTGATAGTAGCCCTATTGATCACATGACAAGCAGTGTTTACTGCCTCAGCCCAGAAATATTCTGGGAGAGATGTGTCACTCAATAGGGTTCTACCAGCCTCTATCAAGGTTCTATTTTTCCTTTCAGCAATACCATTTTGCTGAGGTGTTCTTGGTGAAGAAAATTCCTGAAAAATCTCAAACTCTTCACACAGTTTTGTCATACTTTCAGACTGAAATTCAGTGTCATGGTCACTTCTGATTTTGACCACTGTACTGTCCAATTCATTCTGAATTTGTTTAACAAAACTATATAAGATACTTGGGATTTCAGATTTTTGTCTAAGGAAGAACACCCAGGAATACCTTGAATAGTCATCTACAACCACAAATGTGTAGACCTTCCTACCTAGGCTGTGAACTGGCATAGGACCAAAAAGATCCATATACAAGAGGTATAGACACCTCACAGAATCCTTGTTCTCAAGGCTATGAAAGGTGGATTTGGTCAGCCTGCCTTTTTGACAAGCTGAGCATATCCCATCCTTTATACACTTAACCTGAGGACCATTCCTCACTAACTCTTTGCGAAAGAGTTGGTCAATTGTCTTATAGTTAAGATGAGCCAGCCTCTTGTGCCATTTAACACAATGTGAGACTTTCTCATCAGCTACAAGACAAATTGGAGATACATTGTTCTCACATACAAAGTCAAGACAATAGACATTTCTCTTCCTATATCCTGTCAGAATGATCTTTTGATCATTTGACCTTTTGATATGACAACCATCCTTGACAAATGAGATGTCATATCCTAAATCACTCAGCTGACTTATGCTAATGAGGTTATGTTTCAAACCCTTTACAGGATAGTCAGCCACTACATGTCCCTGTCTATTGCAGCAATAGCACACAATCTTTGAAGATGTAGCTTTTCTTGGCGTGGATCTGCTTCTGTCATTCCTTGATGACTTTATTTTCTGATAATAGTCATCTTTTGGCTGAGAAGTGGAAGGCTTAGACCTCCACTGCTTCTTCTTCAAAAACTTTTGAAAATGCCTAGTGAAAGCTGCAAAGTCATCATCACTTTCACTGCTATCTGAATTCTTGCTTTCTGAATTATCTGTCACAGCCTCAGCAACTATTTGAGGTGGAGATGGAGACTTGCTTCTATACTTCCTAGTGGCTTCAGTCTTGAAGGCCACAGATCTTTCCTTGTGCTCCACTCTAGTAGTCTTCTCTTCCTCCTTTATAACTAATAATTGCATCTCATAAGATAACAGTTTTCCAAACAAAGTTGGAGGAGGTATATCAGCTAATTTGGCCATTTCCCTAATGGCACAAATCTTGGTATCTCAGTCCTTAGTTAGGGATCTTAAGAACTTGTCATTCAGCTCATAGTTGCTGAATTCTCTTCCATAGAACATCAATTCATTTACGATCCTATAGAACTTCTTGTAGCATTCAGTAATGCTATCAGACTTTCCTTGTCTGAAGCTTTCATATTCCTGATTTAACAAAGACTTCCTGTCTTGTCTTACTTCTTCTGATCCCTCCATATAGACTATTAATGTGTCCCACATTTCTTTAGAAGTTTTACAATGAATTAAGTTCTGAAATGTTGCATCATCAATTGCAATAACAATAATATTCTAGGCCCTCTTATCCATAGTGGCTAGAATGATTTCATCTTTGGTCATTTCTGAATAGTCCTTAGGAGTTTTCTGATTTGCATCTAGAATGGATATCTTCATTGGCACATATGGCCCTTCTTTGACTGTAATGTATATTCTTGGGTCAGATGCTTCCATAAAGAGTCTAACCCTCTCTTTCCATATGTCAAAAATCTCTTTTCTACAGATTGGCAATTTCATGGACCCCAGCTCTTTGTGATTCTCACTAGAACCCATTTTCTTGATTCTTGTTTATTCTGATTCTGCCTACAGGATCTTACTCAGACTGTTATGTCCCTTTGGAGCAACCTGGCTCTGATACCAGTTGAAAGAAATGGTGCCTAACCACCTAGAGGGGGCGGGGTGAATAGGTGTACTTTTCTTTCTTAATTTTAAGGCAGAAATTCTGTACAGTAAATGCAATTCTACAACAATCACAACACAGCAACCACAGAAACAAACTTACACAGAGTGCACACAATATTTATAGTGGTTCCCTAAGGTCTGGGTACATCCACTTTCCTCCTTCACCTATCTAGTAGAGTACTAGATTCACCCTAACTTCAGCACTTCTCCTCAGATCCTCAGATCTTATAGCTCAGAACCCCAAACAGGTTCCTACAACTCAGAGTGTCCCCACTCCTACGACTCAGGCACAAAGCCCTATCACTCAGTCTTCAACAAGACCTACACTCAGAGAACAAAGTCTCTTACAACTCAGGCACAAGGTCCTACCTCAGTCTTTAACAAGACCTACACTCAGCCTTTATAAAATAGGCTTACAGCTCTGATCTATACAAGATCCTACAGATATTTTGATTATACAAAGTAATTTAACCACAGCTCTGAAAGAGAGAGATGAGTTGACCGGCTTCTTGAAGAGTTCTTGGAAGAACTTGGCAGAGATCAACCTCTCTTGGCTTTCTTCAAAACTTCTTGAATTAGAACACAGTAGGGTTGAATCTCCTGTAAAGATGATCTTCAATCAACTTCTGTCTTGAGATTCAGATCTCAATCTGAATCTTACTTAGCAGCCCGGTTCAGCAGCCGCTCTTCTTAGAAGGAGCTCTCTCTCCTACTTCTTAGATCTTCTGTTGAAGGTCTTCTTCTTTTGTGTTGTTAGATCTCTTTATTGATTGTTGTCAATCTGTAATCACCTTCTCTGTTGAAGGAGAAAGGTCTTTAAATAGTCTTCCTCCAAGGTAACCGGCTGATCCGGTTTCTAACAACCTTCTGACGACTCTAACAGTTGTAGTTGACCGGTTGAAATGGCAGCTGTCAAGTCATCCAGTCACTTCTTGAAATCACTGTCACTATCTGAAAGTGTCGAGACAGATAGTCATTATGTGTCGACACAAATAGACTAAGTGTCGACACAAGTAGACTAAGTGTCGACACTAGCCTTGATGGTGTCGACAAAACTCCTTGTGTTGTTGTAACAGCTTCTCGACACTGCTTCTTCAGAATGTGTCGACACTGATCCTGTGTGTCGACACAAGCCTTCTATTGAATGTGTCGACACTGGTTGAGTGTGTCGACACAAATAATTCTTATTTATTACTTAGTTGAATTCTGCTGTATGTCGACACAACTCCTTTGTTTCGACACATGCCTTCTTGTGTCGAAACTTGCTGAGTGTCGACACATCTCCTTTGTGTTGACACATGCCTTCATGTGTTGAAACTTGCTGAGTGTCGACACATCTCCTTTGTGTCGACACATGCCTTCATGTGTTGAAACTTGTTGAGTGTCGACACATCTCCTTTGTGTCGGCACAAGTACTTTAACTTTTTTGAAGTTTGCTGAGTGTCGACACATCCTCCTGGTGTCGACACTTTTGATGTCGACAAAATTTCTCTGGGTGTCGACACTGCCTCTAAGTGTCGACACAGATTATGTTGATAATTCTTCACTGTGTGTCGACACTTTTCTTCTTGTGTCGACTCTGCCTTTCCTGGTGTTGACATAATTACTCCAAGTGTCGACACAGCTTATCTGGGTGTCAACACTAGCCTTCATAAGTGTCGACACTTCACCTCTAGGTGTCGACACATGGACTTAGAAACTTTTATGCTTTTCCTACAATTACTTAACCTGTACATATAAACTCAAAGCACATTAAATACACCTTGATGTATATCATTAAGTAGGGTGAGCTTCTTCAAATCAGGTACATATATTCCAATGTACCCAACAATACTTACTCGAGTGTTTTACTTAGAAAAACTTGGAGAGCGAAATTTGTGCAACTCGAGTAAGAAGAAGTATCTACTCACGTGGTCAAGTGGGCTACTCGAGTAAGTGACAGTTTACTCGAGTGTGAAGCAAGTATTTCACTCGAGTAGTTAATGACCTACACAAGTAGAATACTTAGAAAAATTTTCAAGGTGGAAATTCTTTCTTCTTTGATGAAATCAGCATCCAACTCTATTCACATAGTCCAAGTGCTTGAATATGAAGTGTACCCCAATAGAGAGGCTACACATGAGTCAACACCTTAGGTTATACAATGAGGGATTACATTGTATGGTCCTGTGTTTGGTGACCCATTGTAGACTGACATTGGTCTACACTTCCCATTGGAATCCTGCAACCACATAACTCAAACAAAGAATCAAATACAACATAATTCATCTTAGTTCCAGGATGACTTCATCAAATCTGGGTTAATGTGGACATAGGTCCTAACAATCTCCCCCTATTTGTTGAAGTCAGAACCCTTTACACTAAGGTGAATTAAAGACATAAAAAGAAGCTAAGTAGAAAAATTAGTGCAAGCAAGCAATAGACTATGAGAAAAGATAATAAGAGCAAAAACTTAGAATTATATAAATAAGAATATCCAAAATTATCAATTCTACAGTCAATCATTTCACACTCTCAAATATCCTTGAAAATTAGCCTTGATGTTGTTGTCTATCCAATTTCTCTTGTTGTCTCCTCTGGTAACAAAAAGGTTTTGGATAATACTTGGGAGGTCTAGGAGGGGCTGCAGGGTTGTTCCTCCCATATTCTCTGTCATAGATTCTCCTTTTGGTCATGGTTTTTTCATAAAGTTCCCATTCATATGAGCTGTAATGAATATTCCTGCTCTCATGGAATTCCATAACTAATCTAAGAGTTTCCAGAATCAGGGATTTGAAGGTTGGAGACCAAACTTCAGCATGTTCAGGAGCTTTAGCAGGAACAGTCTTGCTAGCAGAAGGACCTTCACCATATTTCCTTTTCTTCTTGGAGGTTTTGATCTCTGGAGGAGCATGAAGGAAAATGTCAGCAGGAACATCTTCCCAGCCTTAAACATAGGTGTCTGGAGGAGCAACTGAGTCTCCAGGCCTGGGAGAGAAGGTAGGTTGCAGAGGAGCAGCTGGGGCAGAGGCATCTGTAGCTAGAGGATTTAAATGATGGGGAATAATGTTGGGGTCAGCAGCAAACTCTGGGAGAATCTGGTTATGCATCCATACAGCAGTGTCATAGGTATGAAATTTGACACTCTGTATCTGGGCTAGCACATCATCATGAATTGTCTTCACATGAGTTTCTCATAAATCTGACTTCAGAGCAGCTGAGTTTACTAAGTGTTCTTTGACCAAGCTCTCCCCCTTTCTGATTTCAACAGATAACCTTCCTATAGCATCTTTTTTAAAAAGGCCAACTTCTTCACAGATTTTCACTTTGTTGGCTTCATTTATTTTGTCCAGTTCTATTTGATTATTGGCAAGGGTTACACCCTGTTCCATAACTTCTCCAACACTTATTATAGTGTGGTCGAGGGCTTTTCCACCAGGTTGATATAAGTACTTGAGCTTGTCAGTGTTGTGCTGGATTTTAGCAAACCCTCTGCTCATCTCAGTCTCGAGAGCATTTACCTTGTCAGTTACAGTCTTTAGACAAGTATCAAAATAAGTCCTCTGGTCTTGAAGAAGGAGTGAAATCTGTTTCACCAAATCTGAGGAGGAAGAGTCTGTAGCAGGAGCAGTTGAAGGAGCAGCAGATGAAGGAAGAGCAGAATGAAGAGGAGGAGCTACCCATGGAGCTATTTCTCCAATAATCACAGAGCTTGCAGCTCTTGTTGTATGAATGATAGCATCCCTTTCTTCTATAATATGAGGGATAGAGAAATCTAGATTTCTGAGAGGAGCCTCAGCTGGCTCAGGGGAAGGCTCATCAGAAAGGAGAATTGTGTCTTGCTGGTTTTTGAGGGCAGCAGGAGATTGTGCTGGAGTCCTGGCTGGAGAGTTGTCTGGAGAGTGTCCAAGAGTGGAGTCTTTGTGAATTTCAGAGGATGGAGCTGGAGGAGATAGAGGAGGAGGAGGAATAGGCAGCACTTCTTCAGTGAGTTCTACAATCATTGCATCTATAGCAGCAGCTATTGAGAGAAGAGATTCTTGAGGTATCTGATCTGAAGGAGTTGCTGGAGTTTGTGGTGTATGAGGTAGGGAAGACGTTGCTGGCTGAGGAGATGAGGTAGTGTTTGTTGGAGAGGGCTTCCTGACTGAGATAGAAGGAACAGGCTCCCCCTCACTTGGTGCACCAGAGGAGCTGGCCACATGATGAGGGGAGGGAGATGGAGTCCTGTCCTCGAAGGCTGGAACTTCTAAAATCTTAGCAGCTTGGGCAGTATTTTTAAGTTTGAGCTCCCATCTCTGAATAGAAGAAATGGAGACCTTCTTCATATGGTGAAGAGGCGTCCTTTGGAGAAGTTGAATAACTGAGGATTTGTTTCATGGAGCAGTAGAGAGATTATTCTGGCGAAGTTGGGGGATTTTAAGCTGTCCTTGATTTTGTCCAGAATCAGCATGCCAAACTGGAATTTCTTGTGGCAGACAATGACTTGCATTATGTCGAAGAAATACAGTGGAATGTCTCTTATGGAGTTGGTCTTGCACAGCAAAATCTTTCCAATAACATCAACCAGAAACATTCCTTCTACGTTCAAGTCTGATCGTTTGATATACTGAGCGTCAGCCGAAATACCACAGAATAAGCTTGTTCTGTCAGAATCTTCGTCATCTAGGTCATCTTCTTCGTCCACTATCGGTAATCGGAGAAGGTGAGAGACAATGGTCTTGGTGAGTTTGATTTTCATACCTCTTACTTTGGATTCCAGAACTTGTCCTTGTCGTTTGACCTTCAGATTGGTGAAGAATTCTGCGACCTCGGAGAAGAGGATCCGGCAGGGTTCTTGCAGGATGAAGGAGAGCCCTGCGGTGTCTAGAAGAATCAGCAAGTTGTGGAAATCATCTGAAAGCTCGGCAATCCCTGCGGTAACAAGTTCCGAGCCGACACCAATCTTACAGACGGCAGCCATGATCCAGGAACTGAGAAAATCTCTATCGGGGGGAAGAGGAAATGTCGCGGCTCTGCAACTTCTCGAAGGAAGACGAAGCGGTAGACAGGTACTCGAGAGATTGGAAATGATTTCGTGTACTGGGCCATTAGTTCTGACTCATCTTCGGAGGAGCTATCCTCACAATCATGTTCAGTGACTTCAGAATTTGAAAGTGGGGTATGAGTGTTTACCTTCCCAGTGAACTGGGGCTCTTGATCATCATCTGTTTGAGCCATAAGCCCAAAATAAGCTTCTTCTTCTTCACTTGACTCAGATGAGTCGGAGTCACTAAGAGTCTTGCTCTTCTTGGCTATCAGGCTCTTCTCTTTCTTCTTTTTATTGTACGAGGATTTTTTTTCTTCTCTTCTACCACCCTCCTTCTTCTTGTGAGGGCAGTCGGCGATGACATGACCTGGCTGATTACAACAATAGCAAATGATGTCAGTCGAAACATATTTGTTCTGTTTAGAGGAATACCTGTCGTGGTTACTTGAGCCTTTTCTTTGCCGATCACCATCGTATCGTGATCTTCTATAGGAGGCATTCTTGTCTTTCCATTGCTTCTTCTTGTTTAAGAATTTCTTGAACTGACGTGTGAGCAGTGAGAACTCTCCTTTTGATAGCTCAGAGCCTGAGGTACTAGGCTCAGAATTTTCTTCTTCTTCACTAATTTCTGGAACTGAAGCAGGGGAGGCAACCTTTGTCTTTCTAGAAGTGTCTGCCTTAAGAGCAACAGACTTTTCTTTGAGAGCAGACCTGCTCTTCTCTTCTTCAGCTTTCCTGGTGTTGTGTTGAAGCTCATATGACATAAGCTTCCCGAAGAGATTTTGTGGGTTTGTCTCAGCCAACTTCCCAAACTCCCTGATCGCATAGATCTTGTTGTCCCATTCTTTGGTTAGGGATCTCAGGAACTTGTCATTCAGTTCTCCATTAGTGAATACTCAGCCATAGACTCTTAGGCCATTCACTATCTTGAAAAAGTTCTCAAATGTATCAGCAATGGTCTCTTTGCTTCCCTGTCAGAAGGCTTCATACTTCTGATTGAGGAGGGATCTCCGATCATCCCTCACTTCTTCTGTACCTTCCATCAAGGTAACCAATGACTGCCACATCTCCTTTGCAGATTGGCAGTGGATTAAGTTCTGCAGCATTGAGTCATCAACTGCACTTGCTATAATGTTTTTAGCTTTCTTGTCTAGTGAGATAAGTGCAATCTCGTCCTTGTCTAAATCCATCAGCTTCTTTGGAACCTTCTTGGTAGGATCGATAGTGAAGACAGTCATAGGGATATAAGGACCTTCTTCAACTATCATTTAAATCCTCGGATCCACAGCTTCCATAAAGAATTTGATCCTTTCTTTCCACATGGGAAAGTTGTTCATGTTGCATAGGGGAAGCTTGGCAAAATCCTTTGCCTTGTCCATGATAGGTAGATCTCAAATGACAACTATGGCAGGAACTGATCAAGGTGTTAACCTTCTAACGATCAACCTGGCTTTGATACCAATTGAAAGATAATAATTGTTAACCTAAATCACCTAGAGGGGGGTGAATAGGTGAGTTGTGTGTCTTTTGCGGAATAAAAAATCTTAGAACAAAGCACAGATCTATCTACCAAATTATCACAAACGAGACAAGATTTATAGTGGTTCTCCGATCTTGGGTACAACTTTCCCTCACCGATCTAGAAATATACTAGACTCGGCTACTCCACTATCTCGGATTGAAAATCAATCCTACCCTCGGAACAAAGTTCTTATAATCTCAATCCAACCAACTGGATCTACAACTCGGAATGCAAAACTTCCTACAAACTCGGAGTTGAGGACTCCTACACTCGCAGAAAACTTCTCCTACAAAAATGAAAAATTGTTTAAGAAAATAGAAACAATGATTTTTCTGTCAGATCTGCAAACAGGCAACCAGGATCTTCTTCTTGTAATCTTTGCGGTACTTTCAGAAAAGATGAAGAAAATCTCGGCAACAGATCTGGAATCTTCCTTTGTCTTACACGATCGGGAAAAGGATGAGCAGTTGAGAAACGATCTCGATCTGTAAAACTTCTTGAGTCTATTTCCTCTGAAAATCGAAGCCCTTGCCGGAGAAGAACAGCGGCGACGGCGGCTTTCGTTCCGTGAAGAGAGAGAGAGAGGAAACAACGACTTAGAGAGAGAGAGAGACGGTTGCAGAAGTTTCTCAATAATAATTTTTTTTCTTGAAAGCTTGTTATTCTTATTATTAGGGTTTGTCGATTAGACAGGCCTTTATATAAGAATACTAATAACGGTCATAATTGGTTTTAATGACGTACACGTGGACCAATCATGTCACGGAATTTGAAAATCTGTCAAATCTGGACTTAGAAGAAATTTCAGAGAAAAGGAAGAGATATACACAAGTGGGTATATAACTACTCGAGTAGGTAGAGGACTACTCGAGTAAGGAAAGAAATGTTACTCGGGTATATAATTCAGGACTACTCGAGTAGCTAGAAAACAATTACACGAGTATATATAATTAACTTACTCAAGAAGATCTACTTGAGTATACAGAAAGGTTTCACGGGAAGTGGAGTTGAACTACTCGAGTACAAGTTGTACGACTCGAGTAGGTGAGAAAAACTACTCGAGTGGTTTGACGAACTACTCGAGTGATAGGACTTAGAAAAATTTTTGAACACTGGAAAATGACCTACTCAAGTAATCAGACTGAACTACTTGAGAGAATATAGTCTACTCGAGTATATGAAAAGACTTACTTGAGTAAATGACTTGGAATATATTTAGGAGAGGAGAAATTTAGTTAACTCGAGTATGAAGCTTGAACTACTCGAGTAGTAAGTGAACTACCCGAGTAAATAACTTATACTACTCGGGTATGGAAAATTTACTCTTGAGATAGAAAACAGTTACACGAGTCAGAAACTATAACCACTCGAGTATATATATACTTACTCGAGTGTTTTACTTAGAAAACGTTGGAGAGCGAAATTTGTGCAACTCGAGTAAGAATAAGTATCTACTCGAGTAGTCAAGTGGGCTACTCGAGTAAGTGACATGCTACTCGAATATGAAGAAAGTATTTCACTCGAGTAGTTAATGACCTACACGAGCAGAATACTTAGAAAAATTTTCAAGGTGGAAATTCTTTCTTGTTTGATGAAATCAGCATCCAACTCTATTCACATAGTCCAAGTACTTGAATATGAAATATATCACAATAGAGAGGCTACACATGAGTCAACACCTTGGGTCATACAATGAGGGATTACATTGTATGGTCCTGTGTTTGGTGACCCATTGTAGACTGACATTGGTCTACACTTCCCATTGGAATCCTGCAATCACACAACTCAAAGAAAGCATCAAATACAACCTAATTCATCTTAGTTCCAGGATGACTTCATCAAATCTGGGTTAATGTGGACATAGGTCCCAACAAATGTAGTGACATGAATGCAATGCAATGACTCACCCATGATCACGCACATGCAACTGCTATGTCGACATAGACTTGTAGTTTCCCATTTTCGAGCAGGTAGCTAACCTCTCAGCCGTAAACCGTCGTGGGTAGGCGGTGACATTGGAGCGGGCTTCTCCACTACTAGGCGGGCATCCACACTACCAAGCCTAGGCCTCCGTAAGCCTCAACGCTAAGAACACAACAACGGAGCTCAAATTTGTACTACGGCTCGGAAGGGGTCTCGGGTAGATGTGCACCGAGAGCCCAGCCCAACTAGCATATCTTCGTGGCACGAAAGGTGCCTTTGCTAACGAATCACCAAAGGACCAAGGCTAACCATCCACTAGCACGGAGGGTGCCTCGGGAAGTAAGAACCGAGGACAAAGGCCCAACCGTGCAAGTCTATCAGTCAACTCCCGTCGGTGTGACAACTGGCGAGCTCGTAGACCTGCCACACTATCCTTAACCGAGGATTATGACACCGCGTGTCAACTCACACCGCATGCAATTTCACATATAAGGGCTCCACTTCGAGTCCTTTTTATTTAATCACATCCAAAAGCATGCACGGGCTCCACACCGAGTCCCTTATCAACATGTCATTTTAGTGCGGCAACACCCACGCACAACCATCCCTTCCACATGTCCTTCACATCAACAAAATGGTACTTCACATATTAATCAACCATTTGGTTATCATAATTACATATAGACTATGGTCATATAACTTTAACATCAACTGGATACAATCCTTTTACAAAGTTCAAACCATTCGTGCACACATGGATCTATCAACTAAATTCCAATAACCATTTGTTCATAGCAATCACTACCAACTATGTACAACAAACTTCAAGCCAACCTCGACATTAATCAATGTAATACCATTGTCAAGTACGTCCCTATTGGTTCACATATTTAAACCATTCCTACCATCCCAACTCGTGAACCCATTCGTTCAATAACCTCCACCAAATCGTCTCATTCAGGTACACTTGACTACACCATTTGTTCGTTAAGGATCTAACCAACAAATACTATTAACAATATTTTATCACAATTACTTATAGACTAAATTTACCAAAATGTTAACGTTATTGTACTACAGTCTCTCCCTATCAAATCCAAAGCCGATTCAATACAAACCCGATAATTATATGTCTAGGAAGGATTACTGTGCAGCAAATTCGATCGGGGATTACTGAGGCTACATGAATCTGGTGAAGGCGTGTAACCACTCATTGGAAAGGTATTTCCAAGGGCTACGACTTTCATGTTTAGTCTAAAGCTCAGATCTGGCCACACCATGTCCAAAAACGGCCACAAAATCGTTGCACGCAGAAAATAGATTTCTAAGCACATCTTAAAGTGAGACGGAAGTCATCAGTTCATCTTCCTCCTCCAACCAGAATTCCCAAATCACATCCAGAATTCCTCCTACCTTATTCACCCTCAAAAAGGAAAACTTTCTTCACGAAACCAAGTCCACATCTTTGAACAGAAGGGAGTAGTGGTCGAAGACATCTTATCTCTAGGACACAAGTCCTAGCATGGCCTTCTCCTGGGAAGCTTCTACTCACAAATCAAGACTCCTTTGAGTCAATATCTCTCCTAGGGTTAACTATAGATCTAGCACCAAGGGAGAGGATAGGATGCTCACCTTGTTTTTGGCGATTCCGGCCATATATCTCGTCACTCTTCTTTGCGACATCTTCTTATCTTTCGTTGGTGTTCGTTCGTCACGGGAAAGAGAAAGGAAAGACTTCCTCCAGAAATTCATACTCTGGCGATCTTGTCGTTCTTTCCGCTTCTGTCAGTGTTGCACAGTAACTGCTCGGCAAAATGGTGAAGTGGCTGCTAGGGTTTTCCGTAAATGTCCTTTTATAAGATGAAGTAGGGTTGAACCGCTTTGCCAATTATCACTGTGTTACTTAACCGCCTATTATTATATCAATTAAGTTATTTGGAAAAGACACGTCTGATGAGTTGTAAATATACGTATTTGTATGTACACTAATTAAGTCGTTTTCATTTATTTTCTTTATTTTTACTTGATTTTCTTCAATAAAATCTCCTATTTTCTAAATATTATTCTAACTTAGGTTTATTTTTTGTTTTCTAAAATTTTATAGATTTTTCCAAAAAAGTGCATTGTACACGCCCGTGTACTTTTGGTCATGCCCATAACCTGGGCGTGACACTTCAATTCCCGTGAAATCAGATGTTTTTTGAAGAAAAAAATGTGACACGCCCAATGACACGCTCGTGTCATTTGACACGCCCCGTGACCTTGGCCCGTGTCAGTCCAGCTCGAAGATTTTCCACTCAACGTTCGTCGACCCAACCCGACACGCCCGTGTCAAGATGCCACACGGGCGTGACTCCTCTACCTAGCCTGATAAGAGGCGCGGAGACTTTTTGACGCGACCCGCACCCAGATCGACCTCCCCGACATGCCCATGACCGAGGGCGTAACCGCCACGTGTACATCCAGAAGTCAAATTTGTCGTCGCATTGCTGGATCACATCATGCACAGTATTGACACGCCCACCTACACGCCCGTGTCAGGGGGGGCGTGTACTTTGAATTTTTTGCCTATAAATTGTAGTTCTCAGTTTGAGCTATTGTTCTCTTTTTCGACCATTTTGTCTAGGGGTTATGCTGCTCTAATGCATTCCAAAGTCTATGTAAGGGATATTTCTCCCCTCTCCTTAGCTTTTATTTTAGTTTCTTTATAATCTGTGTTTTTACTTAATAAAATATGTCTTTTTTTCTTTTTATATGATTTTGGAATACATCTGAATGCCATTCCCTAAGCAATCTTCTTTTTCTTTTGTTTTTCTTGTTTTATTTTTCTATGGGTGCGTGTGTGTATGAGTATAGTTTGGTAAAATTGTGTTTTTCTCCCTTCATTTTACTTATCTCCTTAGAATTTATGCTTATTTTATAGCTTTCATTTCATCCTTATAAATCCGTAAAACATTTTCAAAGTTGTTTTCATTTTTTCTAACTTAAATTTTCGTGTTTAGGATGTAAAACTTTTTCATTCTTTTTACTTTATTTTCACTTTTTAACCACTTTTATGGAGTTATAGGAATGAATATATAGTTGTTTTAATTTTTCGAGGACTTTGATTTTCGCTCAAAACCGTTTTGCTTATTTAATTTTTTTGACTTCATTTTATTCATTTCTACCGCATTCTAGTGGTGGAAATGTATTTGTTTAAATTTTTCGGGAACTTTCATTTTGCATTTATTTGCAAACCTTTTTGCTCGTTTAGTTTTTATTTCTGCTTTTTACGCATTTCTACCGCATTATAGCGGAAGAAATGCAATTGTTTTAATTTTTCAGTAACTTTATTTTTTGTCTTTTTTATTGTGTGACTGCGTTTTACTTCCTGTAGTGTGCGTGCGTTTTCAATTCAAGTAGATTATGTAGAGTATTTTCATTTATGTTGTGTGAGTGCATTTTACTTCCTGCAGTGTGTGTGCGTTTTCAATTCAAGTAGAGTGTGTGTAGTATTTTCATTTCTGTTGTGTGAGTGCATTTTACTTCCTGCAGTGTGTGTTTGTTTTCAATTCAGTAGAGTGAGTGGCTATTTTCATTTACAGTCGAGCGTGTGCGTGCATTTTAATTTCTACAGAGTGAGTGTGTTTTAATTTACTGTCGAGTGCATTTATTTTCTCCTACTCGTTTGAGTAGGTCACGCTTTAATTTTCCACCTACTCATTTGAGTAGGACTTGTGTGTGAGAGTTTTTACTTTATGTCGAGTGTGTGTGTGCGTATTTCATTTTTGTAGAGTTCGTGCGTGTGTGCATTTATTTTCTCCTACACGTTTGAGAAGGACTCGCTTTAATTTTAGTATTACTCGTTTGAGTAGGACTTGTCTTTTACTGCTTTTATTTCAGTGTTACTCGTTTGAGTAGGACTCGCACTTTCCCGCTTTCTTTTATCGCTTTCATTTTCTGCTTTAATTTTATTGCTTTTTCCCGCAGGTCGTCCGCATTCCGATGAGTGGCTAACCGCTCTTAGCCCTCAGTATCGAAGAGCATTGGGATAGATAAAATAACTTTAAATAATTAAATTTCCTATTTTTCTAATTAATTAAATTACTTAAGGTTTTCCTAGGGTTTACGACGCGTAGAACCACATAATCGACGTGTGGTCTCTATTTTCGGAGTCCATACGCTAGATAGCCGAGAGGACGTGCGTATGGACCGATCGCCCCTTGATAAATTGAGTTCCGCACTAACCCTCAAGAGAGGAGGCGCGCAAACTCTACCGGATTGGGTTCCCCACCCAATAGTGGGGTTCTTAGCGTAATGCAGGCATTAAGAGGAATCCTTCGTCGAACGAGAGCCCGGTCGAATAGTCTTAATGTTCAGGTGAGCGATAGTCCTAGAGATAAGTGAGCTCTTTTTAGTGGAACCTCCATGGACAAGTCACCGCCTTAATTAATTTGAAACTTAGGATCTCTTTTTATTAAAAGTATATTTTAGTTCAAATTTTATTCGATGCGGTTACGCTAAGCTCTTCATCGGATCCATTTTTTAATGCTTTTATTTTATGTCTTTTTTATATATATAAAAATATCCTGACAAGATAAAATTATCGGTAGAATAATAGTCCCCTCCAGGGAAGAGTAGAAATAATCAATCTGACCCCGAGAATAATACGACCTCGATATTCGACACCGGAATATCCTGTACCACACACGATATGTGCACTTGCTTCCTTTCGTTAAAACTCGATTTCATTTGTTTTATATCCAAATAATAAATCTGCGCGCCCCGCCTTCCTAAATAAAACCAAATCTGCTTTCTCTAAATAAATCGCCCGAGGCGCCGCATGACCTAAATAATTTTTTGGAGTTTTAACGTGCATCAAGTTTTTGGCGATATTGCCGGGGAAATTTCGAGTCATTATTTTGAACTCTGGAGCTCTATTACTTTTACCTATATATATAAATAAAATTGGCCAATAAAATACGAATAATACTAATACTACTATTAAAACTACATAAAAAAACAAAACAAAAAAAACTAAAAAAATTATTATTATATTATTATCAAAAACTAAAAAAAAAACTAAAAACTAAAAATCCTAAAAACAAAAAATTTTAAAAACTAAAAAAATATAAACCTCTAAAAATTTAAAAAAAATCTATAAAACTTTAAAAAAAACAAACAAAAAAAAACTTAAAATACCAAACAAAACTCTAAAAACTAAAAAACACAAAAAAGAGTATATATATACTAATTTGTTATTTTAACATCTATATATCTATTGACAAAAAAAATCCACTCCTAAAAATAAAAAATTTTCGTATATATATTTTGTTTAAACTTGTTTTATTTCTTTTCAAAAATCCAAAAACATTTCCCAAAAAATAATAAACACTATAAAATAAATAAAATTTTCTATTATTAAAACATAGATATCTATTTTTTCTCGCTTCAGCGCACTTCACTGTTGTGCGCGTTGGGGGATGCATATCTGTCACGCTCCTAAAGCTAAGTCGTTAGCCTCCGAGTCACCTCCACTTGCCGCCCTCTACCTCCCACAACCTTTAGGCCGAATTTATCGTTTTTGTTTTTTTCTGTTATAGTTTTGTTTTTTTAAATAATGCAGGGTTTCAACCCGGGCCTCCCCGAACTCGTCTTAGGGAAGCTTCTACCATTTTCTTTTATTTTTGTGCATATTTTATCTTGTATATTATCGTTCCGCATACTTAGATTGCAACTGTACAACCTTGGGCTCGCGAGAGGAGATCTAGCAAGCGATAAAGGGGGACTGGCGAGATGAGAGGATGCCCTCCTGCGAGAGGCGAGAGGTGGACAGCCCTCTGAAGTAGGCGAGACCTCTTAGTAGGCGAGACCTCCTAGGGGGCGAGATGGCCCACAGGGCGAGAGGCCAGCGAGACAGACAGGGCGGTCGTCTCGCCCGTCAGTTCCTTCCGACTCGCCACATGTGAGAAGAGATGTCTTTACCTTTTTTACCCTCAAGGGGGATTTTACTTTTGTGCCCCAGGTAGTTTTCCATTTCTACCCCTGAGGGTCTTCGTATAGCTCTCCCGAACAGTGGAGTTTGGCTGTTGGCAGACCCAGCTTAGGGAGTTTTGGTCATTTCAGGTTAGTTCGGAAGTGATATTTGCAGATCAGATTCAGAGGCCTATAAATAGACCGACAAGGTGCCTAGGATGGTTGTTGAACCTTTCCACTATCTCCTCACAGGCACCTAGCTCAGCATTGGCTAGGGAGGGGAAGATCTTCAGTTCTTCCGGGAAAGAGGTGGGACCTCCGAGCTGAGCCCCCTCGGTCTGCTTTCAGGTCTCTGACTCTCGTCAGGAGGGTAGCGCAGGGAGAGTACGTGTGCGCTGCATCCTGTTTCGAACTTTAGGAGTGACCGGAAAGCTGGTTCCAACATTTTTGGTGCGGTGAGCGTGGAGCACAGCCCTCAGAGAAGTACCTTGAGCAACCACATGGTGGGAGGTCAGGGAGAAGGGGAAGGAGAGGGGTCGGGCAACCCGAGAGGATTTGTCGGAAGAGAAGAGTTCATGTCTTCAATCAAGGGGATCATGGATTTGCTGCAAGGGATCCCGCGACAGGGAGATTGTTCAACCCCATTGCCTCAAGTGCCGGCTCTCGCAACACAAGAAGAACTTGTCTCGGCGTGAGTGGGAGAAGACGCCCCAGGGAGGAGACCGGGGAAGGAAGTGATGGTGGAAGGGAGCGGTAGAGACATGGCAGGAAGGGAGCTGTTCCCAAGTCCAGCGAGTACCATCTCGCGAGGAGAGGTCATCGCGCGAGTAGGGGCGGCGAGACCGGCGTCGAGAGGTTCCCCTTTTTGCGAGCTAATCCTGTCAGCTCCCATCCCGGAAGCTTTACGAGAACCCGAGATGAACTACTATGTGGGGAAGGATGATCCCCTCCATCACTTGCAGTGGTTCGAGGACGCAGTTTCGATCAGGCCCATGACGGACGCGTTCAAATGTCGTCTTTTTGCCATCACTCTAAAGGACAAAGCTAGAGACTGGTTCCATCAGATCCCGACAGGCTCGATATACCGCTTCGAGGACCTAAGTAGGAGTTTCCAGTTGCGGTTCTCCGCATTTAAGAAGAGAAAGAGGAACCCGGAGTCGATCTTTTTGATTAAGCAGAAGGCGGATGAGTCGCTGGCTCAGTACGTGGATAGGTTCCAAGAAGAGATCTTGGATATACAGGAGGTGTCAGGGTTTGCACTCCAGATGGCCTTTACTGTGGGACTACGGGAAGGTTTCTTCAAAATAAGCCTCACCCGGAAGGTGCCGCTGTCTTTTGAGGGCTTGATGGAGAAGGCGGCGAAGGAAATAGCGATGGAGGCAGCGAACCCTGCTTTTGCAAAGAAATTGGCAAGGCTTACTGAGGTGGAGTCGAGGGAGTCAGGTGGGAGACAATAGGAGGCAAGGAAAAGAGAGGAGCCGAGGGCGCCGGTGTATCAAGAGCTGGGGAGGAGGCAACAGGGAGGCCCTGCCCCAGGACAAAGTAGAGGATTTCGCCACGGGGGGAGGAACCAACAAGGAGGACCGGGAATATTTCACTAGCAAGGGTGGGGGTATGGTCATAGACCACCCCTGCCCCCTCCGTAGCAGGCTATGGCCATCGGCCGAGGCAGATGAAGAGGCCGGGAGAGAGGAAGAGGAGCAGGAGCAGGGAGAAGAAGAAACCCTTAGGAAGGAAGGCAAGGGGGGGAGGTGGCGTTGCCATATTGTGACTTCCACGAGGAGGAAGGTCACGCAACGGCTACCTGCCCAGATTTATTGAAAATGAGGAGAACTCGAGGAGTAGGAGAACCACAAAGACCGGTACGGATAGAGGAAGTAACAGCTACAGGTGAAGAGGATCGATGTGTGGATCGAACGGATGAAGGAGATCGCGGAGGAATTGGAGTAATCCATGGAGGGGTGGGGATAGAGGCGGCCCCAAAGGCGAGCCTTCACACTATGTACCGCCGAAGCGTAGCCTCGACGTCAAAATCACCTCCCCAGGATGAAAAGATCACATTTTCAAGAAAAGACATGCCAGATCATGAAGCCCCTTTTTGTGACACGCTGGTGATACGAACCGCCATCGAGAACTTTTCAGTGTCACGGATCCTGGTAGACAATGGGAGTTAGGTGAACGTGATTTTCAAAAAGGCATTCAATGCGATGAGGGTGGAGGCCCGGAGGGTGCTGGCGGAGGATGGACCATTGTTTGGGTTCTCAGGAGAGAGGAAAGAAGTCGAGGTGGGAGTGGGACTTCAGGTAACCCTGGGAGGGCTATCCCGAAATTGCCGCTTTGTCATAGTGGATGCCCCCAGCAGTTACAACGCTATCTTTGGGCGCCCCTTGATCAGCGCCTTCAGATGCGTTCCGTCGTCGTTTCACCGGTGCTTGAAAATGAACTTAGGAGGTACCCAAATCAGGGTACGGGGGGATCCAAAGGTCGTAAGGGAATGCTACGTGACGGCAGTGAACGTCATCTCCTAGCAGGGAGACGCCGAGGAGATGGGAAGGAGGATGGAGCAATTGCAACAGGAACTGGAGGGCAAAGCGGAAGAAAGAGAGGAGGAGGATGCTGGAGGAGAAGGAGAAGTAGTGGTGGTTGGAGGCATTGTGGGGGAGCCAGAAATGGCGGGAGAGGAGTTCGGGGAGACGGGGATGGTAGAAGAGAGAGGAGAGGAAGGTGCTGGAGGAGAGGGAGAAGTAGTGGTGGACGGGGACAGGGCGGAGAAACTAGAAATGGCTGGAAAGGAGGGAGAAGAGACGGAGGTGGCAGGGGAAAAGGTGCCGAAAGAAAAGGAAGGGAGAAAAGAGAAGAGGAAGATGGAAGAAGCGGGAGAGTCACCCGGGAAGGGGGGCCGACCAGAATAAAGAAGGGCCTCGCGGCAGGAAGTGGAGGACGCAAGCAAGTGGGAGATGGAAAAGCTGGGGGAAGAGATGATGATGGCCATCGTGGAAGACGAAGCCAAGGGGCAGGACGCGCAGGCAGAGCAGGAAGGGGAGGAAGAGCCATCGAGGCTGAAAGCAACTGTGGAGGTCCTCGAGGTAGAGATCCATACCAAGGAAGGCAGAGAGGTGAAGATAAAGATCAGCGGCGAACTCAGCCCGGAAGACCGTGAGAAGATCAAGGCCTGCGTGCAGAACAATATTGACGTCTTCGCATGGAGCGCGCGGACATGGCCGGGGTCGATGCATACGTCGCTTGTCACCGCCTCAATCTCGATCCCAACACTCGCCCCATACAGCAGAAGAAGAGGGCCATCGCCTCCAAGATGGTCGGACCTATTAGAGAGGAAGTAGAGAAATTACTTAAGGCGGGGTTTGTATCCGCCTGTAAGTATCCGGGGTGGGTGAGTAATGTTGTAATGGTTAAAAAAGGTGAGGGTAGGTGGAGAATGTGTGTGGATTTTTCTCTTTTAAATAAAGCATGCCCCAAGGATTGCTACTCGCAGCCCCGAATCGACGCGCTGGTTGACTCAGCCATCGGTTTCCCTTTTATGAGTTTCTTGGATGCGTTTTCCGGATATCATCAAATACGCATGCATCCTCCGGACGTTAAGGACGTCACATTCGTCACGGAGGATGGATGCTTCTGTTTTAATATGATGTCTTTCAGTTTGAAAAATGCGGGAGCAACGTATCAAGGAATAATGGATCGGATCTTCCGAGAACAGAGAGGGAGGAACCTCGAGGTGTACGTGGATGACTTGATGATCAAAATCAAGAACCTCGAAGCTCATGTCCTAGATCTGGAGGAGACCTTTGAGACCCTAAGGAAGTATAAAATGAGACTCAACCCCCTGAAATGTGTTTTTGGAGCCAATAGGGGAAGTTTCCTAGGACATCTTCTCACTCCATCTGGAGTGGAACCCAACCCAGAAAAAGTGAGAGCAATCCTGGAGTTGGAGTCCCCTAGGAATGCTAAGGAAGTTCATTGTCTTACAGGCAAGTTGGCGGGGCTAAGCAGGTTTCTCTCTCGAGCCGGAGTGAGATGCTCGCCCTTCTTTCGGACACTGCGGGGAGGCAAGAGGTTCGTGTGGACCTGGAATGTGAGAAGGCCTTCCAGGCTATAAAACAACAGCTCACCCAGACGCCCTTACTCCAGGGGCAGTGAGCTCGGTTCTTGTGCGAGAAGAAGGGAAGAAACAATTTTCGATCTATTACGTGAGCAGGTTCCTGAAGAAAGCGGAGCTTAGATACCCCATTCTTGAGAAGTTAGCATTTGCCCTCATCGTCTCGGCCCGAACGCTCAGGCCGTATTTTCAGGCTCATTCAGTTCAGGTGGTAACAGATCACCCCCTCCATCGCATCTTGTAGGGGGTAGAACATTCCGGGAGGCTAGCTAAATGGTCAATAGAGCTCAGTGAATTCGACCTCGACTTCGTTCCTCGGCTTGCCATTAAGGCACAGGCGGTAGCCGATTTCCTGGTGGACTATGTAGTTGAGGTCCAGGAGACGGAAGTGTCCCCTTGAGCAACCTGGAAGATGTTAGTGGATGGAGCGTCGGGAATAAATTCCTTTGGAGGAGGAATGGTCTTGATCAGTCCGGAGGGGACCCGAATCGAATAGGCCTTGAAGATTCATTTCACAATTACCAACAACCAAGCGGAATATGAGGCGATCATTACGGGACTAAGGTTAGCCCGGGAGTTGGGCATACAAGACATTAAAGCCTCGACAGTCTCCATGGTGGTGGCAGGCTAGATCAAAGGGGAGTTCGAGGCAAGGGAGCCCACCCTCCAGTTGTATCTAGGAAAGGTCAAGGGCATCATAGGATAGTTCTGAAGCTTTTCAATTCAACACATCCCGAGGGAGGAGATCACTCAGGCTGACCAACTCGCCAAGCATGGCCCTCGAGCCGGGGGAACAATGACGGCGCTCTTCAGACCGTCTATATAAGAAGGGGAACTCATGGAAGTATGCCAGTAGAGGTCTTGGATGGACCACTTCATCAACTTTTTGGCGTCGGGACAGTTACCCGCGTAGGAACTCGACAAGAAGCATACCAGATACAAATCGTCGTACTACCTACTGAAGGATGGGGTTTTATATCGCAAGACCCTGTCAAGTTTGCTGGCCAGATGTGTGTCAGAGGAGGAGGTTCCCAAGGTTCTGCAGGAGATTCACTCGGGAGAATGTGGGAGTCACTCGGGGAGCTGGACATTAGAAGGGAGGGTGCTGAGACAGGGGTACTTCTGGCCTACCCTCAGGAAAGATGCGGAGGAATTCGCGAAAAAGTGTCAAAATGCCAGGAGTCCCCCCCCTCCAGCTCCTTCCGGCCCAGAGGTTACAAACAATCACGGCCCCCTGGCCTTTCGCTATATGGGGGCTGGATCTGGTGGGCCCTTTTCCTCAAGCGAGTGGCCAGAGGAAATTCCTACTAGTCATGGTGGACTACTTTTCGAAATGGCTGGAGGTGAAGGCGTTGGCCAAGGTAACATCGCAGGTGGTCAAGAATTTCGTATGGGGGGAGATCATCTGCCGGCATGGGTTGCCCCTAACCATTGTGACAGATAACGGACCACAATTTGCAAGTAGAAAATTCGTTGATTTATGCATTCGTTTGGGAATAGATCTCCGTTTTGCCTCTGTTCATCATCCACGGAGTAACGGACAGGTGAAAGCCGCTAATAAGGTCATGGTCAATCTATTGAAGAAAAAAGTGGAGAATTTGAGGGGGAACTGGGTGGAGAAGCTACCTTCAGTACTGTGTGTCTTGAGGACCACACCAAACACTGCCACGGGGGAAACCCCGTTTAAGCTCTCTCATGGCTCAGAGGCTGTCATACCTATCGAGTTTGAGGTCACATCGCCGAGAGTAGCAGTCGCGAGGGAAGGAGCCAAAGGATGGAGAGCAGAGAACGAGGAAGAACAGAGGCTCTCTTTGGATCTCATGGAGGAACTCGGGGATTTGGCGATGATCCGGCAGGAGGAGGTCAAGCGCCAGATGGCAAGGTACTTCGACAAGCATATAAGGATCAGACAGTTTGAGAAGGGAGATTTGGTCCTGAAAAAGGTAGATGCAGCAGGTAGAGGGGCCTCCGTAGGGAATCTGAATCCCAATTGAGGGTACTTTTGTAGTAAAGGAAGTCTTAAAGTCAGGAGGGTACCACCTCCAGGATGTGGACGGGGTATCCCTCGAGCGAGCCCGAAGTGGTGATGATTTAAAGAGATTTTACCCGTAGTACTTTCTGTACATTGCACTTTTTATTATTGACAATGCTTACCATTTTGATGTGCTCTTTTGATGTGATGAAAGCGTGGGTGACCTTTTTAGGGTACCAAGGGCGAGATGGTTTGGAGAGGAAACCCCGAGCAGACCCGCTGACCAGGCTCTCATCTAGCTGGCAGGGCTGTAGGCTCACTCGGTGGTTCGAGATGGTTTGGAGAGGAGACCCCGAGCAGACCCGCTGACCAGGGTCTCATCTAGCTAGCAGGGTTGTAGGCTCGCTCAGTGGTTGGAGACGGTTTGGAGAGGAGACCCCGAGTAGCCCGCTGACCAGGCTCTCATCTAGCTGGCAGGGCTGTAGGCTCACTCGGTGGTTGGAGATGGTTTGGAGAGGAGACCCGGAGCAGACCCGCTGACTAGGCTCTCATCTAGCTAGAAGGGCTGTAGGCTCACTCGGTGGTTGAAGATGGTTTGGAGAGGAGACCTCGAGCAGACCCGCTGACCAGGCTCTCATCTAGCTGGCAGGGCTGTAGGCTCACTCGGTGGTTACAGATGGTTTGGAGAGGACATCCTGAGCAGAACCACTGACCAGGCTCTCATCTAGCAGGCAGGGCTGTAGGCTCACTCGGTGGTTAGAGATGGTTTGGAGAGGAGACCCCGAGCAGACCCGCTGACCAGGCTCTCATCTAGCTGGCAGGGCTGTAGGCTCACTCGGTGGTTGGAGATGGTTTGGAGAGGAGACCCCGAGCAGACCCGCTGACCAGGCTCTCATCTAGCTGGCAGGGATGTAGGCTCACTCGGTGGTTGGAGATGGTTTGGTGAGGAGACCCCGAGCAGACCCGCTGACCAGGCTCTCATCTAGCTGGCAGTACTGTAGGCCCACTCGGTGGTTGGAGATGGTTTGGAGAGGAGACCCCGAGCAAACCTGCTGTCCAGGTTCTCATCTAGCTGGCAGGGCTGTAGGCTCACTCGGTGGTTGGAGATGGTTTGGAGAGGAGACCCCGAGCAAACCCGCTGACTAGGCTCTCATCTAGCTGGCAGGGCTGTAGGCTCACTCGGTGGTTGGAGATGGTTTGGAGAGGAGACCCCGAGCAGACCCGCTGACCAGGCTCTCATCTAGCTGGCAGGGCTGTAGGCTCACTCGGTGGTTGGAGATGGTTTGGAGAGGAGTCCCCGAGCAAACCCGCTGACCAGGCTCTCATCTAGCTAGCAGGGCTGTAGGCTCACTCGGTGGTTCAAGATGGTTTGAAGAGGAGACCCCGAGCAGACCAACTGACCAGGCTCTCATCTAGCTGGCAGGGCTGTAGGCTCACTCGGTGGTTGGATATGCTTTGGAGAGGAGACCCCGAGCAGACCCGCTGACCAGGCTCTCATCTAGCTGGCAGGGATGTAGGCTCACTCGGTGGTTAAGGATGGTTTGGAGAGGAGACCCTAACCCGCTGACCAGGCTCTCATCTAGTTGGCAGGACTGTAGGCTCACTTGAGGGCAAGTCTAAGGGTAAGAGTTCGCGTGGGGAAAGGTCCATGTTCTTCAGAAGGTTGGTGGAAAATCCCTAAAAAAGAGAAGGATCAGGAATCTGGCCAGGGAAGAGGGTCTCTGGCCGACACTCGGCATGGGTGATCTCGCCCAAGGCAAGGGGACCTTCCTTATTCAAGGCACAAGACTGGCGTAAGAAGGCGGAACCTGTTAAGCGAGGCGGCTGGTCTCCAGGGACTTCAGCGCAAGATAATCTTGCGGCGAGACGAGCGCTAATGGTGAGCTGATCTCGCGGGTAGTATGGGTGAAGAGAGATCCAAAGTTTGTCTCGCGCTTTTTGGCTAAACTGTTAAGCGAGACGACGGAAGATAAAAGCAGTTATTAAATAACATCTAAAAAGTTTGTCTCACGCTTTTGGCTAAGCTATTAATCGAGACGACGGAAGATAAAAGAAGTGATTAAATAACATCTAATAAGTTTGTCTCGCACTTTTGGCTAAGCTATTAAGCGAGACGACGGAAGATAAAAGCAGTCATTAAATAACATCTAAAAAGTTTGTCTCGCACTTTTGTCTAAGCTATTAAGCGAGACGACGGAAGATAAAAGCAGTGATTAAATAGCATCTAAAAAGTTTGTCTCACGCTATTGACTAGCTATTAAGCAAGACGGCCGAAGATGGAAGCAACAATTAATGTGTAAAAGGTTTAAACAAAATATCCTTGGAACAAGAACACCTCGCTTTCCTTTTTCGAGGAATTGTCTATCAAAACTACAAGTACTAGACGATAAAAGAAAAAGGGGAAGAGAAGCCACTATAGTTGATGATACCCTACTCGCTAGCAGAAGAAGAGCTGCCGTCCGTCTCGCCATACAAGCGGGGGACCAGGTCTCGGGCGGTTACCGTCTCGGCATCCTCGCCCGCCACCCCCAGCTCCTTCATCATTTTAAGAACAACCTCCGCCGTCTTGATATTGGAGTCTCGGCAGATGGCGTCCACCTCGTCTACAGAGTAGCGGGAAGGAATGAGAAATTGGTCCAAGGGGGTGTCGCGCTGTTCCAGAGGCGGAGATTTTCAGCTTTCAATTTCTTGTTCTCCCCCTCCAACCCTCAATGTGCGAGCGTATTCTTTTGGCCATCTCATCATCCTGTGGGAAGAGAACGAGTAACGGACTATAAAAAGCAGAGAGTAAGCAAAGAAACGGTAAGAAAACTTACCACGCCACCCTGGCTCTGCGCGAGGAGGTTGTCAGCAACAGTCAATCGCTTCTCCAGGTCGATGGATTTCTCCCGCTCCGCGTCGAGACCGGCCTCCACTTCCTTCCACTTTCTGTTGTTGAAAACAAGGTGGCGTGAGACTCGGTGCGCGAGCTCCAGGGAGCAAAATTGAGAATGGGTACTTTTCAGAATGAGATCCCGCGATGCCTCATTATCTGCGGGCTCAGAGCCAAGGCCACCATATAGCCCAAACACTAGGGAGAAGGCATGACTAGTGGGGGGTCCTGCTCTTTCTAGGAAGGAAGGAGAGTGGACACCGACATGCAGTTAGTTTCCTTGTACCATAAGAGAACTGGCTTGCCGGCGTCATCATCGGTCACAGGCCCCATGTTGTAATTGGGGTGCGAGGCGGGAGCCGGGCGATTGGAGGAACCAGTATCGCCGGGAGGGAGCTTAGAAGGCTGAACATTGCTCGGGGCAGCTGGCTCTGAAGAGACCGTCTCGCGGACAGGCAAGATGGGTAGTTGGGGAGGCTAGGGAGATGATAAAGAGATGGGGGACAGGGATCCCGCTGGCTCTTTCCTTTCTTTGGCAGATTTTTCCTTTTTAAAGGACACAGACTTTTTCACCTTCTTCTTGGGGCTATGCCGAGAAGTGCCCTCGCCCACGGGCCTCTTCTTGGGGGGTGGGTGTCAGCGTGTCCTTCGCAGCCTCCGCCGCCATACTCGCTAAGGCGAGAGCTCGGTTACTTTGATAAGGGGGATGGAAGGGGATAGTTCTCTCTCCTAGATAAGATGACAGACAGCGGGGAATGAAACTTTACAAGGATAAAGAGGGAAATTGAAGTGTACCTTCGCCGGGGAAGATGGCTGGAAGCGAGTCGAGGTCTCGCCTAAGGTATTGGACCTCGAAATTCTTCCCTGCGAAGAAATCGCAGAGATCTTTCTCGGCACCCCACACCATGGGGGTGTCATAATAGCATTCAACAGGAGACACGGGGGCGAGAGGAATACCTCCCAGATCCCCGCGGATGAAGACGAAGCGAGTTAGCCAGTGGTTGTTTTTATTCGACGTCTCGCACACCTTCAGGCCTTGGCCTGTGAAATAAGAGACGTCGTCGTCTTTTGCGTGGTAGACGAACAGCTTGCGGAAGGCCGTCAAACTAAATTCAATGCGCTCTCGCCGCAGGTAGCAGGCGAAAGCAATCAGCATGGAGATGGCGTTGGGGTTGAATTGGGCCGGGATGACCCCAAAGTACTTAAGAACTAACTTGACCTCCGGCCAAAGGGGAAGCCGCAGCCCCGATTCGAAGTGCGAGACGGGGAAGGCCAGTTCATTGGGGTAGAAGGTGTTGATACATTCGCCAACTTTGGGCGGCCGAGATAGATAACCGTTGGCGAGATACTCGCTGGCGAAACGAGCGTATTCTTCCTCTGGCATTCTGCCGAGATGGAAGTCATGGTCCACGAAATGCTTTCCGCAGCGGCTGCGCCCCTCGCCTTCTTCCATCTTCTTCTTTCCCATGGAAGGCGAGAAGACAATAAAAAGGGAAGAGAACGGTTTAGAGAGAGTGGGACGTGAGATGAGTGAGGAAGAGGAGAGAGATGGGAGCTGCAACCAGGGAGACGGCTTAGAGTAACAAAAGCAGAGGAATGCCTGGGTTTGAGATATTTATAAGGAATGAGGGGAGAGAGGGAATTAAGCGGGAAAGTCAAGCGGCGGGAAATGAAGAGGCACCCCGACGCTTCGCCTCTCTCTCTCTCTCTCTCTCTCTCTCTCTCTCTCTTTCCTCTCTCTCTCTAGAACCCAAGGGGCGGGGGAGCCGCAACGGTCTTTTCGAGATAAAAGCCATCATTATTGAAAAAAGGGCCAATCAGGGTAATGATGAAAAACAGCATGATATGTGATGGCGCGGCCCCTCCAACACTTCCTGATGATGACCCGGTTGCCGCGGCGCAACAATTTAAAGATTTGCGACGTCATGACAACGCCACGGACGCTAACGGAAAGCTGTGATACAACCTCCGTCCGCGGCGCGCAAAGCTTGCTTAAAGTTTTACTTAGTTTTATTTTAATTGCTTTAAACATATGGCTTGTATTAATTTTTATTTTCATGTTGGTGTGCTACTAAACATTTGGTGTGTATGTAACCGCCCGGATGGATGAGATTTCATCTCCATCATGGACGGTTGGATCTCTTTTGTAACTCCTATTTATAGGAGGCTATTATGATGAGTTAGAGGATTGGAAAAGAAAACCTAAAACCCCCCTTTGAGGAATTTCGGCCACCATGGAGAGATTCCATTAGCCGCCCCCCCCCCCCCCCTTTGGTGTGAAGCCAAGCCTTGCCCCCTCCATCCCCGTTCGGTGCGACTCCGGCGTGACTTCAATCGGTGCGACTCCGTGGAAGAAGGAAGCAGCCCCATTCGGTGTGAAACCAGTGGAACCGTGGAGAGAGTGATTCTCCCACAAATATTGTGTGATCATCTTTTTGGTTGGGTAATCCCTTCCCTATCTTTGTGTTTCTTGCTGTGAGATTTTGTGGAGGTTATTCAACCGTCTTTTCTGCAATTTTAAAGTGTTTTCCGCTTGCAAAAAATCTGAATCGAAATGTTGTTATTGACCCTCTTGTTATCCGGATTGGGAAGATCCATTGGAGAACAAACTAGGCCTAGCCTTGACTTGTTCTCCAAGTTTTGGCACGCTTGTGCTAACAAGGGAGTTAATCTCAACTTGTTCTTGATCGCTCTTTATCGTTTACCGCCGCGCCTAAATATTTTATTGTTGTGATTGACGGCTTATTGTGAAAAGAATAGATGCTTGTGTAGGTGCGGTGAGGCGTGTGCTTGTTGGAGAGGTAGGTCTTAAGGTCGTGGTATCGAGTCCGGCTAGGAGCGAGTTGTGTGCTTGTTGGAGAGTTAGGTCCTAAGGACGTGGTATCGAGTCCCGTATTTTTGAGAGCCAACCGACCCCTTTACGTTCGCTTTTGGTCGGAGCACTCTCTTTATTTTCTATGTTCTGTGATGGGTAAGCTACCGTTAGCGTAAGCACGTCCGTGTCACGTACACCCCTACACCAATATGGTATCAGAGGAGGTCGTTTCAACTTCTACGTTGGAAACATCCTCGCTGCGTTCCTTGTTGGTCCATCTAATCTTAGAAAAAAAAAATCAATCAAAAAAAAAAATTTTGTGGTCTGCCAATAGCGGGCTAAAATCTGTAATTTTCTGCGAAATCTGAAAAAAAAAATTTTAATGATCTAAGCCTTACTCCCATCGGGAATATCTAAAAATATTCCATTTCCAGTATAGCTTCAACCCTAGGAAAATTCATCTAGCCCGGGGTTTCCCAAACCTGAATGCGCACTAGGCTAGGAACGGAGTACTCAACCCCGTCTACATCTAGGATGGCTGCGAACGAGCATGGTGATCCCAACACCGAGGCTATAGCGGGTCTTCGTGCCGAAATGGCTGAGCTTAGGAACGTCTTAGCCCAGATCCTATGAAATCAGGAAAGGCCACCCCCACCTCCCGTTGATGTTGGGCAGCCCAACCAGCACCAACCGAACTTTGGCTCGGATTCTGAGGGAAACTCTCCCCGTGTGCCCCCTCGAGAACCCCGCCCCGAGCGAGGATTTGATATCACGAGGGCCATCAAGATAAATGCCCCCACCTATGATGGCATGGGAGATCCCCAGATCTTCCTCCATTGGGCTATAGACATGGAGTGTTATTTCGAATGGCACAACCTCACGGACCCCCAAAAGGTTCAGGTTGCCAGGATGAAATTAACGGGACGTGCCAAAACTTATTGGCTGAATGAAGAACGTAGGTTAGGAGCTGGGCACGGTGTCCCACTCATTGGATGGGTTGTGATGAAGAACCTGCTGACCGATCAATACGTTCCCGCGTACCATCGGACGCAGATGTTCGATGAGCTTGCCACCCTTCGGCAAGGCTCAATGTCTGTTGCTGAATATATGGGAGAACTTAAGGAGCGTATGGTACGATGTGACCTTCGAGAGCTCCCCGAAGTCACTTTATCTAGATTTCGAAAGGGACTTCACCCCGACATTCAGCGGAAACTCTTGCGTTACGGTCACACGGACTTGAATACGACTTTCAATGCCGCCTTGGACATTGAAAAGCACCTAGCATCTAAGGCTCACTCCCGTTATTCTAATACGAAGAATAAGTCCACCACTGGGGCATCTTCTTCCACTTTTCCTGATAATGGAAAATTTAGATCCTCTGAGTCGAAATCCGTAGTGATTACCGCTAGAAATACCAAGAACCCCGCTAGTGAGCGTATTCCCGTTGGAAAGGTTAGCAAGGCTAACACCACTTGTTACTCAAGCGGTGTTCAAGGCCACTATGCCTACGAATGCCCCACTAAGATGAAGGCCATAGCCTTGCTAGAGTCTGCTACCGACCCTGACAATTATGTCTATGAGGCCGAAGAGGAGAGCGACCCCGACGGAGTCCCTAGTGACTTGGAGGACGATCACCGACTTATGGTGATGCGTTGCATTATGACCACTCCTCGTCCCGTAGACGACTGGAAGAGGACGAGCATATTTTCCCTGATCTTTAAGAGTGGAGAAAAACTTTGCAAATTAGTTATCGATGGTGGTAGTTGCGTAAACGCCGTTTTTGAGAACGCTGTTAAGCGTATGTCCTTGACTGTCGAGCCGCACCCGACCCTCTACCAGGTCGCTTGGATTAGTAAGGTTACTATTAAGGTTACCCAACGATGCCTAGTCCCCCTGTCTTTCAAATCCTACACGGATGAGGTTTGGTGCGACGTCCTACCGATGGACGTTTGTCATGTGTTACTAGGCCGCCCTTGGCTATACGACCGTGATGTGACGCACTATGGTCGTGCAAACACTTATGAGTTCAAATTCAATGGCAAGATCGTCACCTTGAGACCGACTGTGCCAAAAGAGCCGGTAGTGTTGGCTAAGGATACCACCATCCCAGTAGAGAGGAAAGCCTTGAGTTTAGTTGGTAGGAAGGAATTTGTGAAGGATCCCTTCATTGGGGGAATAATGTACGCTCTCGTACTCCTGAGTGCAAAGACTGATAGTGGTGTGTTGGAAGATTTACCCTGCGAGCTACGGGTTTTGTTGGATGAGTTTAGGGATGTATACCCGGAAGAGTTGCCTTCGTCGTTACCACCGCTTAGAGATATACAACACGCCATAGACCTTATCCCCGGATCATCCTTACCCAATCAACCACACTATAGGCTTAATCCTACTGCCCACACGGAGTTACAAACCCAGATAGAGGATTTGCTAAATAAGGGATTTATTAGGACGAGTATGAGCCCATGTTCTGTCCCCGCTCTTCTTCCCCTAAGAAGGATGGCACCTGGCGCATGTGTGTTGATAGCCGAGCTCTCAACAAAATTACTATAAAATATAGGTTTCCAATTCTGCGACTAGATGATCTCTTGGATGTCCTATCGGGTGCCACTATCTTCTCAAAACTGGACTTACGGAGTGGTTACCACCAGATTAGGATCCGAGAGGGGGATGAGTGGAAGACGGCGTTCAAGTCTAAGGACGGGTTGTATGAATGGCTTGTGATGCCCTTTGGGTTATCCAATGCCCCCAGCACCTTCTCCCGGATGATGGCGGACATCTTTAGGCCATATATGGGGAAGTTTGTTGTAGTATATTTCGACGACATCCTAGTGTTTAGTACCTCCCCCGCCGAACACCTCTCCCACATTAAAGTAGTCCTCTCCACCTTAAGGACTGAAACCTTATATCTAAATCTTAAGAAATGCGCGTTTTATGTTTCAGAGGTTGAATTCTTAGGTTACATAGTTGGCTCTGAAGGAATTCGTGTTGACCCAGGAAAGGTTCAGGTGATTAGAGACTGACCCGAGCCCACTAGCCTTCGTGAGGTGCGTAGTTTCCACAGGTTAGCTACCTTTTATCGTCGTTTCATACGCGATTTTAGTAGCATTATGGCACCCATTACGGACTGCATGAAGAAAGGTGAATTCACATGGTCCAAACCCGCCACATTTGCATTCCATCGTATTAAGGAGCTTATGACCGAAGCACCGGTGTTACGTCTCCCAGACTTCACCAAGGTCTTCGAGCTTACTTGTGATGCATCTGGCGTAGGGATTGGAGGTGTCTTGAGTCAAGAGGGTCACCCGGTTAGTTATTTTAGTGAGAAGTTGGCGGGTGCTAAATTAAATTATTCCAATTACGATAGGGAGTTTTACGCGGTCATTAGATGTTTGCATCATTGGAGGCATTATCTCCTTCATAAGGAGTTCGTGATCCTCTCTGATCATGAAGCGTTACGATTCATCAATGGTCAGCACAAAATCTGCCCGCACCACGCTAAATGGGTATCCTTCTTGCAAGAATACACATTTACTCTCAAGCACCTTAAGGGGTCCGACAACCGAGTTGCCGATGCACTCAGTCGCCTCACCCTCTTACTTTCCTCCATGCAAGTCCACGTGGTAGGGTTCGAGCGCATAAAGGATGAATACGCCACATGCCCTGATTTTCAGGAGCTATACTTATCTGCCTAGGATAGCTCTCCCACGACCATCACGGCCTTTTCACTTAGATACGGATATTTATTCAAACACGGAAAATTGTGTATCCCTCACTCCTCTTTGTGACTCCACATCATTTGGGAGTTACATAGTGGTGGCTTGAGTGGTCACTTTGGCAGAGATAAGACGATAACGCTCGTAGAGGAGAAATTCTTTTGGCCTAAACTAAAGGCGATGGTTGGGAAAGTAGTGAGCAGTTGCCGTACGTGTGAAGTTTCTAAGGGTTCTAAGTCCAATGTAGGTTTATACACCCCGCTACCTATTCCGTCCGTTCCGTGGGAAGACGTGAGCATGGACTTCGTATTAGGCCTTCCCCCCACCCTTCGACGTCATGATTCTATACTCATTATTGTGGATAGGTTCTCCAAGATGGCGTACTTCCTCCCATGTAGTAAGACCAACGACGCTTCTCACATTGCGAAACTGTATTTTAAGGACGTCGTTAGTCACCGTGGAGTTCCGAAGACTATTGTCTCGGATAGGGACGTCAAGTTCACTAGCTACTTTTGGAAAACCTTGTGGGTTCTTATGGGCACAAAATTATTATTCTCCGCGGCTTATCACCCACAAACTGATGGCCAGACGGAAGTAGTCAATCGGAGCCTAGGAAATCTTCTTAGATGTCTAGTGAGCGATCGTAAAGGCACTTGGGATTTACTTCTTCCACATGCACAACTGGCTTACAATAATTCTAAAAATCGGTCCACGGGTATGTCTCCGAATGAAATTGTTCACGGGTATAAGGCCCCTGTGCCACTTGACTTGGTCCCCTTACCTCCCACATACAAAACAAGTCAGTTTGCACAATCCTTCGCCCAACATATTCACGACTTACATGCACGTATACGAGCTACCTTGACTGCTCAATATGAGTCTTATCAAGCGCACGCTAATCTACATAGGAAGGTGTAACACTTTAAGGTCGGCGATCTGGTTTTAGTACGGTTAGTTCCCGAACGAATGCCAACTGGCACCGTTAAAAAGTTAGCTCCAAAGCGCGCCCGTCCTTTTCGGATAATAAAGAAGCTAGGTGACAACGCTTTCGTATTGGATTTGCCTGCTGAATGGGGTATCTCCCCTATTTTTAATGTCTCGGATTTGACGCTGTTTGTTGCGCCTCCACAAGAGTTCGTTTCTTTGTCGTCTTCTCCCTCCACTAAAATTTCTAATGGGTTGGGGAGTGGTAGTTCGGATGATCTCTCTCCTTCGGTCCCCGCAGGTATAACATCGGATGGTACGTTGCCTTCTTTTATTCCTACTGCTGACATGTTTCCCAGGTTTCCCAAGACGTTTCTCCATCCAGATATGATACTCGTTGCTGAGCCACTTGCTACTCCAGACGGTGCTACCTACCGCTTCCTCATCCGTTGGCGTGACCGCCCACCTTCGGACGACTCATGGGTACTCGCGACAGAGCTTCAACGTTTGGATGCCGAGCTTCTCCGCCGCTTTCTCTCGGCCCACGCATCGGAGATGCGAGATTTTGAGTGGGGGAGGATTGATGGCGCGGCCCCTCCAACACTTCCTGATGATGACCCGGTTGCCACGGCGCAACAATTTAAAGATTTGTGACGTCATGACAATGCCACGAACGCTAACGGAAAGCTGCGATACAACCTCCGTCCGCGGCGCGCAAAGCTTGCTTAAAGTTTTACTTAGTTTTATTTTAATTGCTTTAAACATATGGCTTGTATTAATTTTTATTTTCAGGTTGGTGTGTTACTAAACATTTGGTGTGTATGTAACCGCCCGGATGGATGAGATTTCATCTCCATCATGGACGGTTGGATCTCTTTTGTAACTCCTATTTATAGGAGGCTATTATGATGAGTTAGAGGATTGGAAAAGAAAACCTAAAACCCCCCTTTGAGGAATTTCGGCCACCATGGAGAGATTCCATTAGCCGCCCGCCCTTTTGGTGTGAAGCCAAGCCTTGCCTCCTCCATCCCTATTCGGTGCGAATCCGGCGTGACTTCTATCGGTGTGACTCCGTGGAAGAAGGAAGCAGCCCCATTCGGTGTGAAACCGGTGGAACCGTGGAGAGAGTGATTCTCCCACAAATATTGTGTGATCATCTTCTTGGTTGGGTAATCCCTTCCCTATCTTTGTGTTTCTTACTGTGAGATTTTGTGGAGGTTATTCAACCGTCTTTTCTGCAATTTTAAAGTGTTTTCCGCTTGCAAAAATCTGAATCGAAACGTTGTTATTGACCCTCTTGTTATCCGGATTGGGAAGATCCATTGGAGAACAAACTAGGCCTAGCCTTGACTTGTTCTCCAAGTTTTGGCACGCTTGTGCTAACAAGGGAGTTAATCTCAACTTGTTCTTGATCGCTCTTTATCGTTTACCGCCGCTCCTAAATATTTTATTGCTGCGATTGACGGCTTATTGTGAAAAGAATAGATGCTTGTGTAGGTGCGGTGAGGCGTGTGCTTGTTGGAGAGGTAGGTCTTAAGGTCGTGGTATCGAGTCTGGCTAGGAGCGAGTTGTGTGCTTGTTGGAGAGTTAGGTCCTAAGGACGTGGTATCGAGTCCCGTATTTTTGAGAGCCAACCGACCCCTTTACGTTCTCTTTTGGTCGGAGCACTCTCTTTATTTTCTATGTTCTGTGATGGGTAAGCTACCATTAGCGTAAGCACTTCCGTGTCACGTACACCCCTACACTAATATGATACAGTACCAAAATAATAAAATTTTTCATCCCGCAGAGGGGGTATCTCGCCCAAAGTTTTATACAATGCATCAGTAATTAAAAAGTTAAATCAGTAATGATAATATAGGAGTGCATGGAGAAGGAGAGACAGACCCACGGCAGCTTAGTTCCTGATCCATTTCCAGCGACCATCCTGACCTCCCGCCAAGGGAGGGCAGCCAGGAAGATGAAAAGTGCGAGCGGCGACCACGCCGCGACGCACGAGATGGAGGTGTTCGTCCGTCTCGTTCAGGATGGCCTGGGGGTCCATCCCGTCCATTACGTCGTCAACTTCCCTCTCGGCAGCAAGGCGGTGGCACTCTATCTCTAGTCAGTCCATACGCCGGTCAGAGGCCTGCTTCTCCAGCTTCATCTCGCGGATCATGTGCGTGTACTTCCGGAACATCCTAGCAGTCCTCCTCTTCAGCTCTAGAGTATCCATGGGATCGCCCAAGTAGTCCTCGATCTCGTTAGGGCGTGGAAGGGGAGAGAGGGGAGGAGACGCGGGAGCATCTTCAGTATCAGAATCAAATTGGATACCTGCACGAGATGGAGGTGTTCGTCCATCTCGTTTAGGATGGCCTGGGGGTCCGTCCCATCCATTACGCCGTCAACTTCCCTCTCGGCAGCAAGGCGGTGGCACTCTATCTCTAGCCAGTCCATACGCCAGTCAGAGGTCTGCTTCTCCAGCTCCATCTCGCGGATTATGTGTGTGTACTTCCGGAACATCCTAGCCGTCCTCCTCTTCAGCTCTAGAGTTTCCATGGGATCGCCCAAGTAGTCCTCGATCTCGTTAGGGCGTGGAAGGGGCGAGAGGGGAGGAGACGCGGGAGCGTCTTAAGTATCAGAATCAAATTGGATACCTGCATAGAAGGAGAGAAATCATAAGCAAGGATGAGCTCGCATGGGTCGGAGAAAAGAAGGCGAATTGAAGGACAAAGCGAAAAGGGAAAACTCTTACTGGGTATGCGAGGGTTCCCCACAACCCGCGAGAGGTCTTCTTTCCGCGAGAGAGGTGGGGAGGACGCCTCGGGCGAGTCAGTGCGCTGATGAGCTTTGTTGATATTATCAGGAGGATTGGCGGACACAGGTGAATCAGCAAAACTTCCCTGAAAAAGCATAGTCAGCAGGCGAGACTAAAGAAGGGAAAGAGTAATGAGATTACCTGCTTCTCTCCGGAAGAAGCGAAAGGGTTATCTGTTGTAGGGACAGGGGAGGTTGCGCCCGGCGAGAGAGGGAGGCAGACGGCTTTCACCTTTTTTAGGCGAGAGGACGGAGAGGTCAAGGGAGCAATGCGCCCCAGGTCCGGGAATAGGGCGTCCGTGTTGGTTTTATTTCTCCTTCGCACCATCGCGAGGCGCTCACGGAAGCTCTGGCTGTGAGACATTCTGAAGGAAGAAGAAATGAAGGCTAAAGGGTCCCAAATAAATACTGGGATCTCATATTTATAGGCCCCATAGGGGGGGCACCAAAGATTCCCATGAATGAGTACTGACATCGCGAGCCGCGGTTGGACTTATCTTTCTGAGGTTAGGGCAACCTCGAAAAGAGCGGGGATTGTGTACAACATTGGGCTCGCGAGAGGAGATCCAGCAAGCGAGAAATGGGGACTGGCGAGATGAGAGGATGCCCTCCTACGAGAGGCGAGAGGTGGACAGCCCTCTGAAGTAGGCGAGACCTCTTAGTAGGCGAGACCTCCGAGGGGGCGTGATGGCCCACAGGGCGAGAGGCCGGCGAGACGGACAGGGCGGTCGTCTCGCCCGTCAGTTCCTTCCCCACTCGCCATATGTGAGAAGAGATGTCTTTACCTTTTTTACCATCAAGGGGGATTTTACTTTTGTGCCCCAAGTAGTTTTCTATTTCTACCCATGAGGGTCTGCGTATAGCTCTCAAGAACAGCAGAGTTTGGCTGTTGGCAGACCCAGCCCAGTGTGTTTTGGTCATTTCAGGTTAATTCGGAAGTGATATTTGCAGATCGGGTTCAAAGGCCTATAAATAGACTGACAAGGTGCCTGGAATGGTTGTTGAACCTTTCCACTATCTTCCTCGCAGGCACCTAGCTCGGCATTGGCTAGGGAGGGGAAGATCTTCAGTTCTTTCGGGAAATAGGTGGGACCTCCGAGCTGAGCCCCCTCGGTCTGTTTTCAGGTCTCTGACTCTCGTCAGGAGGGTAGCGCAGGGAGAGTACGTGTGGGCTGCATCCTGTTTCGAACTTTAGGAGGGACCGGAAAGCTGGTTCCAACAGCAACATTGAGGACAATGTTGGGTTTAAATATGAGGGTGTTTTCTTATTTCTATTTCTGCACTTTTATATTATGTAACAAAAAACTCATCGAAAATACAAAAAAATTGCAAAATTTAAAACCGTCAAAAAATTTCGAGTCTTTCCTTGTTGCAATCTAAGTTATAACCAAAAACACAAAAAAAGAACAATATTTTAAAACAAAACAAAAATTTCAAAAAAATTTCGTTATTTTACTTTATAACTATTTTTGTAGAACAATCTTTCTCTTTCCCCATCTCTTCTTTTTTTGTAAAAACTCTTTCTCTTTCTCGCTCTTCTTTGTAAAAAAAAATTTTCTCTTTCCCCCCTCTTCTTTAAATAACACCTCTTTCTCTCTCCTTTCTCGTAAATAACTTGTTAAAAACTTAAAAATAATAAAATAAATTTTAGAAAATCAAACAAAATCAAAGAAAAAAGATAAAGACCCCAAAAATGCAAAAAGAAAGATAATAAATCAAAAATACAAAAAAATGATGAAAATTCTAAAGAATCCAAAAAAATGGTTTGTTTATTATGTAACGAATAAATCAAATATCTCCTTCTTAATCACTTTTTACTCTCCAAAAATCTAGTTGCGAGTTAATTTATACGTGAATTCTATTAATTCTTTGTTTACTATTCATTTATTAATTGAAGATCGATAAATTTAGATATCTGGGTTTAAGTTTTAAAGAATTTCTTATGCTTTATTTTTTATTTAGATAAGGCACCTATTTTCAGCATTACTTCTACTTATCCAAGTAGTTGCATATTTATTTTGTTAGACAATAACAACCTTAGATTTCATATTATGTTCACTCCAAGTTTTTTTTTGAAATATAGGAACGTTTAATTTATAAAGGTTGTTCTCAAAAGTTTTTTATTAAACCGAGTTTTCTTTCTGAAAAAGACTCATCACTTTTATTTTATGTCTTATTTGACATGATTTTGATCCTTAAAAGATCCTACGTCAATGAGAATAAGATTTCATTCCGTAAACATAGGCATCCAATATTAAAAAAGATTATATGTTACGGAGTAAGAGGATAAAATTCATTACTCTTATACATATACATTGGATTATATTGAAGTTGTTAAAAACTATTATATGTTATGGAGTATAAGATTTCGTTTTTCTAACATCCATTTTCGAACCAAAAAATTTCTTAGAGGTTTGAGCGAAAAAATATTTCCTTGCCTCTAAACCTAAGCCTTCTTCATATATCACGATATCCCCCTCCGCCAATTTCAAGTGATTCTAGATTTAATTTTAAAATCTTTTCGAGAGCATAATTTGTAAATTATATTATTTCCTCTATTTCTTATAAGCTACAGTTTCATAATCTAATCTATTTTTGTTCAACTAACAAATAAATTTTTTGCTATCTATCTGATTTTATCGAGAAGTCTTTAGCTGAAACTCTTACTTTATTTAAATTTTTGTCATAATTTAGGATTTAGCTCTTATACTGCGGATGTTTATTTAGATCTTTCTTTCAATTACTTCAAGCGGTAGCTAAACTTAGGATTTCTTTAATCCCTTATAAATTCATCTCCAACTTTTGCTCTAAAATAACAAAAACTTAAGTATGTGGGTATTTGATGTGTTGAAAATATACGTATTTTTATGTACACTAATTAAGTCGTTTTCATTTATTTTCGTTATTTTTACTTAATTTTGTTCAAAAAATGCTCCTATTTTTTAAATATTATTCTAACTTAGGTTTATTTTTTGTTTCCTAAAATTTTACAGATTTTGCGAAAAAGTGGATAGTACACGCACGTGTACTTTTGGTCACGCCCGTGACCTGGGCGTGACACTTCAATTCCCGTGAAATCAGATGTTTTTTGAAGAAAAAAATATGATACGCCCAATGACACGCCTGTGTCATTTGACACGCCCTATGACCTTGGCTCGTGTCACTCTAGCTCAACGATTTTCCGCTTAACATTCATCGACTCGATCCGACACGCCTGTGTCAAGATGCCACACGGGCGTGACTCCTCCACCTGGCCCGACAAGACGCGCGGTGACTTTTTGACGCGACCCGCACCCAGATCGACCTCCCCGACACGCCCCCTGACACGCCCATGACCAAGGGCGTGACTGCCACGTGTACAGCCAGAAGTCAAATTTATCGTCAAATCGATGGATCACATCATGCATAGTGTTGACACGCGCCCCGTACATGTCCGTGTCAGGGGGCGTGTACTTTGATTTTTTTTGCCTATAAATTGTAGTTCTCAGTTTGAGTTGTTCTCTTTTTGTACCATTTTGTCTAGGGGTTATGTTGTTCTAATGCATTCCAAAGTCTATGTAAGGGATATTTCTCCCCTCTCCTTAGCTTTGGTTTTAGTGTCTTTGTAATTCGTGCTTTTACTTAATAAAATATGTCTTTTTTTCTTCTATTTATATGATTTTGGAATGCATCTGAACGCCCTTCCCTAAGCAATCTTATTTTTCTTTTGTTTTTATTATTTTATTTTTCTATGGGTCCGTGTGTGTATGAGTATAGTTTGGTAAAATTGTGTTTTTCTCCCTTCATTTTACTTATCTCTTTAGAATTTATGCTTATTTTATACCTTTCATTTCATCCTTAAAAATCCGTAAAATCATTTTCAAAGTGGTTTTCATTTTTTCTAACTTAGATTTTTGTGTTTAGGATGTAAAACTTTTTCGTTCTTTTTACTTTATTTTCACTTTTTAACAACTTTTACGGAGTTATAAGAACGAATATATAGTTGTTTTAATGTTTCGAGCACTTTGATTTTCGCTCAAAACCGTTTTGCTTATTTAATTTTTCTAACTTCATTTTATTCATTTCTACAGCATTCTAGCGATAGAAATGTATTTATTTTAATTTTTCGAGCACTTTCATTTTGCGTTTATTTGCAAACCTTTTTGCTCGTTTAATTTTTATTTCTGTTTTTTACGCATGTCTACCACATTCTAGCGATAGAAATACAATTGTTTTAATTTTTCAGTAACTTTATTTTTGTCTTTTTTGTTGTGTGAGTGCATTTTACTTCCTGCAGTGTGCGTGCGTTTTTAATTCAAGTAGAGTGTGTGGAGTATTTTCATTTCTATTTTGAGTGTGCGTTTTACTTCCTGCAGTGTGTGTGCGTTTTCAATTCAAGTAGAGTGTGTGGAGTATTTTTAATTCTGTTGTGGAAGTGCGTTTTACTTCTTGCATTGCGTGTGTGTTTTCAATTCAGTAGAGTGAGTGGGTGTTTTCATTTACAGTCGAGCATGTGGGTGCGTTTTAATTTCTGCAGAGTGAGTGTGTTTTAATTTACTGTCGAGTGTATTTATTTTCTCCTAGTCGTTTGAGTAGGTCCCGCTTTAATTTTCCACCTAGTCATTTGAGTAGGACTTGTATGTGTGAGTTTTTACTTTATGTCAAGTGTGTGTGTGCATATTTCATTTATGTAGAGTGCGTGCGTGTCTGCATTTATTTTCTCCTACTCGTTTGAGTAGGACTTGCTTTAATTTCAGTCCTACTCATTTGAGTAGGACTTGTCTTTTACTGCTTTCATTTCAGTCCTACTCGTTTGAGTAGGACTCGCACTTTCCTGCTTTATTTACTGCTTTCTCTTATCTCTTTCATTTTCTGCTTTAATTTTATTGCTTTTTCCCGCAAGCCGTACCCATTCCGATGAGTGGCTAACCACTCTTAGCCCTCAGTATCAAAGAGCATTGGGACAGATAAAATAGCTTTAAATAATTAAAGTTCCTGTTTTTCTAATTAATTAAATTACTTAAGGTTTGCACAGGGTTTACGATGCGTAGAACCACATAATCGATATGTGGGCTCTATTTCCGTAGTACATACGCTAGCTAGCCGAGAGGACGTCCGTATGGACTGATCGCCCCTTAGTAAATGGAGTTCCGCACTAAACCTCGAGAGAGGAGGCGCGCAAACTCTATCGGATTGGGTTCCCCACCGAATAGCGGGGTTCTTAGCATAATGCGATCATTAAGAGGAATCCTTCGTTAGACGAGAGCCCTACCAAACAGTCTTAATGTTCAGGTGAGCGATAGTCCTAGAGATAGGTGAGCTCATTTTAGTGGAACCTCCACGACCAACTCTCCGTCTTAATTAATTTGAAACTTAGGATCTCTTTTTATTAAAAGTATATTTTAGTTCAAATTTTATTCGATGCGGTTGCGCTAAGCTCTTCATCGGATCCATCTTTTAATGCTTTTATTTTCTGTCTTTTTTTATATATAAAAATATCCTGATAAGATAAAATTATCGGTAGAATAATAGTCCCCTCTAGGGAAGAATAGAAATAATCAACCTGACCCCGAGAACAATATGACCTCGATATTTCACACCAGAATATCCTGTACTACACATGATAGGTGCAGTTGCCTCCTTCCGTTAAAACTCGATTACACCTGTTTTATATCCAAATAATAAATCTACGCGCCCCGCCTTCCTAAATAAAACCAAATCTGCTTTCTCTAAATAAATCGCACGGGGCGCCGCGTGACCTAAATAATTTTTTGGATTTTTAACATGAATCAGCATCTAATTTAAGTCCTCTGGCGTCAATTCTGAAAATTCCAGTTCAGACCATTGATATGAAGCAGCAAACAGGTCCGAAAATTCACCTAAGGCAAAAAAGCATTTAGTCCAGTCAACGCTCTCACTGCCTACAGACTCCAAACCAACTTAAAGGTAAAGCGTTGAGTGCATAGAGTGCACCAAATGCCGCGTTGAGTGCACTCAACGCCTAACCCGCCAGGATAACTTTCTAAGTAAAAAAGCGTTGAGTGCGTTGAGTGAACTCAATGCTGCATTGAGTGCACTCAATGCTGCGTTGAGTGCAATGAACACACTCAACGCCTAACCCGCCAGAACAATTTTCTAAGTTATATGTCGTTCAATGAATTTTATCCTAGTTCGATGAATTTACCTGAGTTTGACAAATCAGCGCTCGACGAATTTGGCGTTCAACGAATTTACCTGAGTTCGATGAATCAGCACTCGATGAATTTGGTGTTCGACGAATTTACCTGAGTTCTATGAATCACGCTCGATGAATTTAGCGTTCGATGAATTTACCTGAGTTCGACGAATCAGTGCTTCATGAATTTCGACGTTCGACGAATTACCTCAGTTCGACGAATCAGTGCTCAATGAATTTCGGCGTTCGATGAATTACCCTTAGCCTATGGCGTTGAGTAGTGTTGAGTCTACTCAACGGACTCAATGTTGCGAGCCAGAATATTTCTCTAAGTAAAATGGAGTTGAGTGCACTCAACGCACTAAACGTCAATCGGTCCATGGCGTTGAGTGCACTCAACACACTCAACGCCCCGAGCCATAAATCTGCCAAAGTATATTAGTGTTAAGTGCACTAAGCGCACTCAACGCCAATCAGTCCATGGCGTTGAGTGCACTAAAAGCACACAACACCCCGAGCCCAAATATTTTCTAATTAAATTCCTGATCTAATCATCGAGTCCGGTCGACTCACTCGATGCTTCCCGAACCTCACCCAATTCTCTTAGCTCAAAAAGTGTGCGAGGGGCCTAGCGTGAAATGGGATGTTACAAAGGATGTTCTAAAAGGTTTTCTGACCATGTTTCATAAGCTTTCAGTGAATGGATAGCTCAAAATAAATTCTTGAATTAATAGGGCAACTAGAAAGGGTGTGAATGAAGTATCATAAATCCTGATCTAAAATTGTCACTAAAATTTCCAGAGCTTTGGTTCATCAATATATGATCACTGCTAAAATTTTAGGATTATTCAAAGTCATATGAATATGTAATAAAATCATGAACAAGATTGCACTATTTTTTCCTAAGTCACTTCAAAAGGGATGAAGCTCCAAGAAGTCCTAAAAACTCTTCCAAGGGTTAATTATCACCTTATGAATACATGGACAAAGCTCCAAGTCCATACAAGGACATATCACTCCTTGTCCTTCACTAACCCCAAAGTTCAACCTTAGGGTTTGAACTAGGGTCCTAGGGCAACTCCACCCCATTCCATCTCAAACTCCATGGGAGGGTGTTTTTACTGACCTTGGGGCTCTGGCCAGAGTTCTAACCCATTTGGGAGATAATTGGTTCTTCTATGCCTTAAGTACACTATTGGCCTAATTTACCATTAAGGGGCCATACTTTGGTCACACAAAAACCTATTCAAATCAAACCCAATTTGGCTGAGATTTTTATCAGTCATGTTATGACCCTAAGAGACAGCCACCAAAATTTTGGGGAATTTTGGGGTATTAGATCCTCCTTTAAATCATACATGGTTTATTAAATTTTTACAAAAACTATAGCAAAATATTTTCCAAAAATTCACATTTTTGCATATGTTTTAGGTATAGATATGATTGGCCCTCCTTCAAAATTTCAAGTCATTTGGACAAGTGGTTTAGTGGGGGCACACAATTTAATCTCTGACTCGACCTATGTATAGTATGTGTTGGAACCCCACCTGTTTTAGGGTTGATTTGGGCTAGGTTCACTATTAGGATTGCATAGATTGACCCACAATATATAGTTGTACAACTCCATATTCGCTGAGTCAGACCAGGAGGCGCAATGGTCACAATCGGGCTAGCCGAAGGAGTTCCCACCCTAAAGAAGATCTCGCCCAAGTTGGCGGGAGCGATCGCGCCAGATCGTCGATCCAAGATCGCCGAGCGCAACCGAACCGTCGAATGGGGAACAGCGGGCCAAGATCGTCGAGCGCAGCCAGCACAGGAACGCTTGCGCTTGCGCCAGGCTCCAATCTCAAAGGGCTCTCGCCTATAGGCAGGCGAGAGCGTTCGCGCCAGGCTCTGGACAGGAGGTACTCGGCACAGCTCTCGCCGAGTGGGGGCCAAGGCCTAGGGTTAAATGACCAGATTGCCCCCAGGTAAATTTACCCCTGTGCCCTCAGGAAAACAGCGGGATTCAGCTATTGGCAGACCAACTAGGGGCTTTTCAGTAATTTCAGGTCAGCACGATGCTATAAATAGACCCATAAGGACTCTTTAGAAGGCAAGCTGTCATTATCTCTCAAATTCCAGTGCTTTCTGAGGAGCTCCTAGCCCAGCTTTTGCTTTGGAGGGGAAGCTCTCAGAGATCTTCCGGGTGTGAGGTGGGACCTCCCTGCTGAGGCTTTGGGTCAGTCTTAGGTCCTTTGAATCCAGTCGAGGGTTGAGACTTGAGAGAAGTAGGTTTTGGCTGCACCCCCTTTTCTTCGAACTCCCGTTGAGGTCATATTTGGCTTCAACAGTTCTGGTGCGGTGAGCGTGGACGGCAGCCGATACAAGAAAGCCTTGAGTTTTGTCCCATGGCTGGAGGTGAAGGTGAAGGGTCAGGTTTTGGAGGCTCCCCCACCCAGGGAGAGGAAGCGACGAAGAGGATGCTGGATGAATTCAGGCGAGAGATTGTGCAGACGATCAGTTTGGCCTTCTCGGCCAGGGGCGAGTGGGCCACCCCTCAGGTCCCGATAGAAGAAGTCCTGCTCTTGGGCGAGAACGCCCCAGGACAGCGCCCGGGGAAGGAGGTCCCGGGGGAGGCGGGCGAGAGAGATGTGGCGGCACGGGAACTCTTCCCAGGCCAGAGCCAGCGCCCGGGCAAGGAGGCACTGATGGATCTGTGCGAGAAGGAAGCGGTAGTGCGAGAGCTCTTCCCGGGGCATGGTCTCGCGGATCGGGCCAGTCAGCCGAGGCTGTGGGACGTAACCTCTAGCCAGGTAGGATGCGAGAGCCCATTTAGAGATCTAATCATCTCAGCTCCGGTACCGGAGGGGTTCCGGGAGCATGACATGTCCTACTACTCGGGGAAGGATGACCCTGTACAGCACGTACTGTGGTTTGAGGACGTCGTGTCGATAAGGCAGATGTCGGATGCCTTCAAGTGCCGGCTATTTGGCATCACGTTGATGGAGAAGGCTCGGGACTGGTTCTACCAGTTGCCAGCAAGGTCAATCTACTGTTTTGAGGATCTACGGAAAAGTTTCCTATTGAGGTTCTCAACCTCGAAGAAGCGGAAGAAGGAAGTGTAGTGCCTGTTTGCAGTGTGGCAGAAGATGGATGAGATGCTGGGTCACTATGTCGACCGGTTTCAGGAAGCAATCCTCTTGGTCCAGGAGGTCCCAGGGTACGCACTGATGCTGGCATTCACCCTGGGGCTGAGACCGGGATTCTTTAGCATGGAATTGAAGAGGGTGCCTCCCCTCTCCTTTGAGGAGCTCATGGAGAGGGCGGCAAAGGAGATTGACTTCAAGAGAGCAAACCCAGCATTCGCCAAGAAGTTGGCCAGGCTGGCGGAGGAAGACGTGAAGGAACCAGTAGTATGAAGATAGAAGGAGCTGAGGGAACAGACGGAGCAAAGGGAAGAAAGGAGAAGGGAAGAGCCCCGAAGGTTTGGGCAGCAGCAGGGTTAGGGCGCCCGGGAGCCGAACAACCGGTTAGGTTGGAGGCCCCAGGAGGGTCGCCCCCAGGGCCTAGGAGAAGGCTACCAGGGGAGAGATAACCTGCGGGAACCCCGGAGGTTCAACCGGTCAGCATGGAGGTAGGAGCCAAGGGGTCGTCCCCCACCACCGCAAGAGGCCATGGAAGTGGGAAGAGGAAGAGGAGCTGGGAGAGGAGCTCGAGGAGGAGGAAGAAGAGGGAGAGGAGAGGGAAGAACGGGCGGGGAGGCGTTGCTTTTTTGTGACTTCCACCAGGAGGAAGGTCACGCAACGGCCAGCTGCCCAGAGTTCTTAGAGTTAAGAGAAGCAAGAGGAGCAGGGAGGCAAGATCCACCGGTGAGGTTAGTAGAGGTGCAGCAGGGCGAGGTGGAAGATAGGTGCGAAGATCGGGTAGATGTAGGGACCCGGGGAGGAATCGGGGTGATTCACGGAGGAGTGGGGATTGAGGCAACCCGCAAGGGAAGCCTGCAAATGATGTACCGAAGGGGGGTCGCCTCTACCTCCCAAGTTCCCCCACCAGAAGAAAAGATCACTTTCTCGTTAGCAGACATGCCAGACTATGAGGATCCATTCTGTGACGCCCTGGTGATCCAGACGGCGGTGGAAAATTATACGGTCTCGAGGATACTAGTGGATAATGGGAGCTCGGTGAATGTCGTCTTCAAGAAAGCCTTCGATGAGATGAGGGTAGAAGGGAAGAGAATCCTGGCCTCGGATGGACCGTTGTTTGGGTTCTCCGGAGAGAGGAAAGAAGTGGAAGGGGGAGTAGGGCTGCACGTGACGTTGGGGGGCGTGTCACGGAACTGCAGGTTCGTGATCGTGGACGCCCCAAGCAGCTATAATGACATCTTTGGGCGCCCCCTCATCAGCGCCTTTCGCTGCATCCCCTCCTCGTTCCATCAATGCCTCGAGTTCAACAATGGGGGGGTGCAGGTCAGGGTAAGAGGGGACCCGAAGGTGGCAATACAATGCTACGTTACAGCAGTCAACACCATTTCGTGGATGGCAGAGGCAGAGGAATTGGAGATTGATATGGCGGCACTCGAGGAGGTCGTTGAGGAAGAGGGAATGGGCCTAGAGGAGGCAAGAGAGATAGTTGAAGAGGAAGTGGGAGAAGAGGAGTCTGAGAAGCAACAAGGAGATGTGCAGGTGGTCCGGGGGGACGAGGAGCAGGAGAGCCCAGAAGGGGCGATGGAGGTCGGAGAACAAGCAGCAAGAGTTGAGGGAGAGGCCTCGAGGGGCGTGGGAGTCGAACAGCAGCAGGAGGGGCTGGTAGAGGCGATGGAGATCAAGGAGGAGGTAGAAAGGGGAGAGTTGGAGCTGGAGGAAGAGGCAAGGGCCGGTTGGGAGCAGTCGCGGCTGGATCCAGTCGAAGAAGTGGTGGAGATGGAGGTCTTCACCAGCGTAGGGAGAGTGCAAAGGGTGCGGGCCAGCGGGGGCTTGAGTCCCGAGGCCCGGGAGCAAGTGAGGGCTTGCATTCGAAGCAACGTCGACATCTTCGCCTGGAGCACTGCGGACATGCCGGGCATCGACGCAGATGTGGCCTGCCACCGCCTGAACTTGGACCCCCGCACTCGCCCCATACGCTAGAAGATGAGAGCCATCGCCACCAAGCTAGAGGAGCCCATTGGTGAGGAGGTCAGGAAGCTCCTGGAGGCTGGCTTCATCTCGGAGATCCAGTATCCGGTCTGGATCTCAAATTTGGTAATGGTTAAGAAAGGAGGTGGTAAATGGAGAATGTGTATTGACTTTTCTTTATTAAATAAATCATGTCCTAAGGATTGCTACCCCCTGCCTCGGATCGACGCGCTGGTTGATTCAACCGTCAGTTTCTCTTTCATGAGCTTTTTAGATGCTTTTTCAGGTTATCACCAAATCCGGATGCACCCTCCTGATACCAAGGATGTTTCCTTCATCACGAGGGAGGGATGCTTCAGTTATAAAATGATGCCCTTTGGGTTAAAGAACGCAGGGGCTACCTATTAGCGCATGATGGATCGGGTCTTCCGGGATCAGAGGGGGAGAAACTTGGAGGTCTACGTCGACGACCTAATGATCAAAAGCAAGTGCATGGATTCGCACCTATAAGATCTGGAGGAGACATTCGCCACCTTAAGGAGGTTCAAGATGAGGCTGAACCCCTTGAAGTGTGTCTTCGGGGCCAGCCGCGGGAAGTTCCTCGGGCATCTTCTGACTCCGGCAGGGGTGGAGCCCATCCCGGACAAGGTAAAGGCCATCCTGGATTTGGAGTCACCTCGCGACGCCAAGGAGGTCCAGCGCTTGACGGGCAAGCTGGCTGGGTTGAGTAGGTTCCTCTCCAGGGCAGGAGACAAGTGTTCTTCATTCTTTAAGGTGCTGTGGGGGAATCAAAGGTTTGAGTGGACAACCGAGTGTGAAGAGGCCTTCCAAGGGCTGAAAAGACAACTCTCTCAGGCTCCTCTGCTCCAGAGCTCGAAAGAAGGAGAGGACCTGACCTTGTATCTCGGAGTAGGAGCGGAGGCGGTAAGCTCCGTCCTGGTGAGGGAAGAAGGAAAGAAGCAACTGCCCATCTACTACGTCAGCCGGATATTGAGGAAAGCAGAGCTCCGCTACCCCATCCTTGAAAAGCTCGCTTATGCCTTCATCATCTCTGCAAGGAAACTCCGGCCGTACTTTCAAGCACATTCGATTAGGGTGGTGACCGACCACCCTCTTCACAAGATCTTCGAAGGAGTGGATCACTCGGGGAGATTGGCTAAGTGGTCTATTGAGCTAAGCGAGTTTGACATCTCTTTTGTCCCAAGACTCTCCATCATGGCGCAGGCAGTGGCGGACTTCCTAGCAGACTACATTTTTGAAGTCGAGGGGGAAGAGCAGCAACCTCGAGAAGCGTGGAAGTTGATGGTTGATGGGGCCTCGGGAAAGCACTCCCTCGGGGCAGGGGTTTTATTGACAAGCCCCCAGGGGGTAACCATAGAGCAAGCGGTCATTTTACATTTCCCCGTGACCAACAATCAAGCGGAGTATGAGGTCGTGATCGCCGGCCTTCGCTGGGCAAAGGAGCTGGAGATTCAAAAGTAATAGCTTCTCAGATCCGAGGAGAGTTTGAAGCTCGGGAGCCTACCCTCATCAAATACCTCTCCAAGGTAAGGGCGATCATCGGAGGGTTCCGGTCATTCTCAATTCAACACGTTCTAAGGGAAGAAAGTGTAGTCGCCGATCGATTATCCAAGTTCGGACCTCGGTGAGGAGGGACCTTGACGGAGCTATTTCGACCGGCTATCGAGGAAGGAGAGTTGATGGTGGTAGAGCGGCAACCCTCGTGGGTGGATCCATTCGTGACCTTCCTAACCACCGGTGAACTTCCTGAGGGGACCAAGGTCGGGAGAAGCTTCAAGCGCAAAGCAGCTCTGAAAGATATGGTACCTAAACACCTAGAGGGGGGGGTGAATAGGTGACCTAATCCTTTTCTAACTTTATTGGCAGTAATCAGTTATATCACAGCAATCTAACTAGTTTATCACAGCAAACACAGCATTCATAGCAACAATTTCAGCACAGTACAGCACACAGTGATTTATAGTGGTTCCCCAAGATATGGGTACATCCACTTTCCCCCTTCGCCTATCTAGCAGTGTACTAGATTCGGCCAAACTCCTGCACTGTCTCAGAACCCAAATTGGTTCCTACACCTCAGGCCCAAAGCCTTACAACTCAGCTTTATCCCAAAGCCTACACTCAGCCAATCAAGGCCTACACTCAGCCAACCAAGGCCTACACTTAGCCAACAAGGCCTACACTCAGAGATCTTTATCTCCTACACTCAGGCAAACAAGCCCTACCCTCAGCCTTTATAAATATAGGCTTACAATCACTCAGATCCAATGGATCCTACAAGTTAAAAATGTAATACAAGTAATAACTCTACAACTCAGAATTAAAGGAGGGGAGTTGAGAGATTCTTGATGAGTTCTTGGAAGAACTCAGCTGGATTCACCCTGACTTAGCTTTCTTCAAAGCTTCTTGAGTAGAACTGAATAAGGCTGAATCCTCTACAGTTGTTCCTTGACCTCTGTCACTTAAGATCCAGAATTGAATCTGAATCCTTCTTCTCAGCCTAGTTCCCGAGGCTGATTTCTTGGATGGAGCCCTCTCTCTCCAACTTCTTAGATCTGCACTTGAACTGCAAGATCTTCTTGTGTTGATCCTCTTTGTAACACTATAATTACTTCAACAATATGATCAACAACTTCAACAACCACAATAATAGTTTCTGTAAACTATAGGTGCCTATTTATAGGCTTTCTTCATGGTAACCGACTGGTCCGGTCCATAACTGACTTCTGACAACTCTGACAGTTGCTGTAGACCGGCTGGAACGGCTGCTGTCATGTCAACCAGTCACTTCTTGAAAATCTCTAACTGTCTGTAAGTGTCGAGACTTTCTGTCTTTAAGTGTCGACACTTATAGTCTAAGTGTCGACACATGTTGTGTAAGTGTCGACACAAGTCTACAAGGTGTCGACACAACTCCTTGTATGTCTTGACACAGATTCTTCTGCATGTGTCGACACTGAAATTGAGTGTCGACACAAGTACTTGTTCTTCTAGCTTTTGCTGAATTCTTCTATGTGTCGACACATCTCCTTTGTGTCGACACATCTTCTTGTGTTGAATCTGTCAAGTGTCGACACTGCTTCTTGGTGTCGACACATAGTATTCTATGTTGAATCTTGCTGAGTGTCGACACAGCTCCTTGTGTCGACACACCTTCTTGTTGTTGAGACTTCAGCTGAGTGTCGACACATTCCATAGTGTCGACACTTGTACTTAGAATAATTTGTTGTTCTTTCTGTTCTTTGCTAAGTGTCGACACAGCTCCTTGTGTCGACACTTTCTTCCAGTGTTGAGTCTTCAGCTGTGTGTCGACACATTGTTCTGAGTGTCGACACATACTTCAAATATTGACTCTTCTGGTTGTGTGTCGACACATTGTGTTGAGTGTCGACACATACTTCAAGTGCTGACTCTTCTGCATAGTGTCGACACATTGTGTTGAGTGTCGACACTTGTACTTAGACTCTGCAGACTTTTGCTGAGTGTCGACACAGCTCCAAGTGTCGACACTTTCTGGTGTAGACACAGCTTCACTGGGTGTCGACACAGCTCCTTGTGTCGACATAGCTTCTCTGCACTTTTCTATACTGAGTGTCGACACAGCTCCAAGTGTCGACACTTTCTATCTGGTGTCGACTGTGCATCCCAGGTGTCGACACAATGACTCCAAGTGTCGACACTGCTTGTCTGGGTGTCGACACAAGCTTTCTTAAGTGTCGACACTTTCCCTCTGGGTGTCGACACATGGACTTAGAAACTTTTTGCTTCAGTGTAGTGATTTCTTAACCTGCACAAGTAACTCAAACATACATCAAATACATTATGATGTATATCATTGAGTTGGGTGAGGCTTCTTCAAATCAGGTACATTTGACCAATGTACCCAACAATCTCCCCCTATTTGGAGAGGTCATAACCCTTAGTCAATGATATACACCATTCATAATTAAAAATTAAAGAATGATATAAAGCAGTTATAAACAGCAGGGTAAACATAAACATGTAATATTTCACACATGTATACACATTCAACATTTCAGAATAAACAAGAAATAGACAAATTCTCAGAACAATCATGAAATAGATTTATCATTTATTGTTCTAACATTTTTCTAATACATCTTCAATGGTTTACAAAAATGTATTTCATTCAAAAGATTACAACAATCTTCAAGTCAATTCCTAATCTATTTCTGGTCTGGTTCTTTGATAACAATGCCTTTGCCAGATTGGACTTGAGCTTTGACAGTGGCTTCAGCAGTTGCAGCATCAGCAGGCTTCTTGCCTTTTAAGTCCTTCTTCTTCAGCTCTTCTGCTTTGATTTTCTGCCTTTCAAAATAATGATATGGCTTAGGGAAGTACTTGCTAGGCTCTACTGCAGTAGGAGGTAGCTTTCCCATCTTAGCCTTTCTTCTATATTGAACAATGGCCTCCTGTCTTATTTCATGTTTCCTCCATTCTGCTTCAGAGAACCACTTGTTCCTTTCATGAGCATTGTCCTTGGCAGCTTTCCAGGCAGTTAAAATTATATTTCTAGAGGTAGGGCTCCACTGTTCAAAATCTGGCTTTTGTTCTGCTTGTTCCCTAAACCTCTTCTTTGACAGCCTTGTCTCTTCTTCTTTCTCTAATGCCTCTTGCATAGCTGCAGAAATAGGTTGAACAACCTTTTCCAGAACAACATTTGACTTCCCTGCAGTTGGGCTATACATTGTGCTTACATCTGCATGAACCATGTCAAAATCTGGAGGTGGATAAATCACTTGAGCTACCTCTGGTTGCTCACCTCCAAGATATGCAGTTTGAATCTCTGATTCAGCAACATTATCATCATCACAGAGTGGAGGATAGCCCAGTGTAGTTCTGATGGAGTTAGATATCCATTTGGCATGGTCAGAGCTAGCTTTGACTAATACTCTCTCCCCCTTTATGACTTCTCTGGCCATATGGTCTCTGACATCATCCTTTTGAAACCGTATCTGACTGTCCAAATACCTGATTCCCTCTTTAAAGAATGGTTTCAGCTTTGTAAGTTGTTCAGAGATGGCTTTCTGGGAATCTTTAATAGCAGACTTAACAGCAGTAATCTCAGCTTGAAATACTTTATCAAAGTCAGCCTTAACTGCAGCAACAGATGTAGAAGGTTGATCAGCCTTGTTCTTCAATTCTGTGAGTAGAGCATTATGTGACTCAGTCAGATTGTCATTCATTCTGATTTGGTTTTCCAGCACATATCCTTGCTTTAAGGCTATATCATCTACCTGAGCCTTTATCTTCTCTTGGTGTGTTGCCAGATACACCACAGCATTTCCACCCTTGTGGAAGCATTCATTCATCTCCTTCTTATTAAGGTTCATCTCAAACCTTATAGACTTTATGTCCTGTGCAAGATCAAACTGTAGGGTCTTGTGCCCTTCATCCACATATGTCTTAATTGCCTTTCTTTGCTCATCCAATTTGATCTGTAGTGCAACCATTAAAGCACTATAATCAGCAGTTGGAGCTTGCTGAACTATAGGCTGTGGGGCAATGGATTGCAAGGCTTTCTTATAACTCTGACTTCTCCTCTTGAAGACATAGAGTTTCTTCTTCTTAGCCTGTGCAGCCTCATCTTCTTCAGATTCTGAAGTGCTGGCTATTTCAACCCTGTCCTTAGGGCTTGGAGGTTTGTCAGCTTGCACATCAGGTGCTTTCTCAGTTTCTTGCCTACTAGGCTCTTCCAGAACTTCCATGTGCTCCCCCTCAGCAGCAGCACTCTTATCTTCAGCAGCAGCATCCTTGTCCATATCAAAATCTTCTTGATCTAGATTTAAGAATAAATCCTCCATGGTAAACTCTTGAGGTGAAGAAGCAGGAGAAGTTCTTGGTTCTTCAACTACTAGATCAGGAACCACTTCTAGGACAACAGATGTGTCTTTGATAACAACATCTGGTTCTTAAGTATTCAGCTGAGTTTGCTGAAGATCATCAGACAAATCAGCATCTTCTATAATATAGTCTAAAGTTTTTAGGTCAGTGAGTACCCCTTGGATAATGACTGTGGTTTGCTCACTGTCCAGAGTAGAGGGTTCTTCTACTACTGGAAGCTCCCCCTGGCTGTGATCCCTATGGATGGGGCTAGCTTGAGGCAGCTCCCCCTGGATCTCAGCTACATCTTGAGTAGCAGGGGTCTTCTCTGCAGCCACTTCCTCTTGAGCATCAGGAGTGAAAACAACTTGTTCTTCACTCCCTGAACTGCTGGAGGACTCCTGTGTCACAGCAGCTGTCTTCCTTTTCTTCCTTGGAGGAGTCTCCTTCTCAGTAACTGGCTTCTCTGGGGTTGACACTTCCTTGGACAATACCCTGTCCCATCTAGAAAAGATCCTGAGATCCATCTTCCTCATGTGGTTGATCTTACTTCCTGCAGCTGTATTCATTACCTCTAGTATGGTACCAGCTAGGTAGAGACTAAGTATTCTGCCCAGGTTGGGCTTCTTCAGACTTTCCTTAATTTTCTCATACACCACTTGAGACCAATCTGTTTTCAGAGTGAAGATGATTCTAGTCATTATTCCAAACATAGAGGCAGACACCCTGTCATGCCCTCCAGGCTTACTGAGAATAACCTTACCTACAATCTCAGACATGAATTTTCCTTGATTGTTCATGCCTTTCCTGTTAAAGACAGATCTTATCTTCATCTTTGGATCAAGTCCACACCAGATAAGGGCTTCCCTGGTCTTGGATGCAGTTACTTCTTCCTCATCTTGTGTTTTAGGTAGCTGGAGTACCTTCCTCAGACTTTTTGGTGAAATCTTGACTTTAGATCCATGAACTCTGGATTTGATTCTATATCCAGAGTCATCTACAGCAGCTCCATTAAGGAATTCAAGAACTTCCTTTTTCCAAATCTTTGTTGGTTCTGAAACCAAGTATTCTAGTCCAGAATTGACGACTAGGGTTACCACCGATTTGATTTCTTGATCAGCTTCATCGAACGCGCCGCGCACTAGCTCATAGCCCTCGTTAACGTTCTCCTCAAGCTTAGGAGCCATTAGGGTTTGGAGAATTAGTCTTGAGAAAAGAGAGGTGTCGACACAGGAGTTTTGGTCTCGAAACTTTGAAAGCGTGTCGACAAACAAAGACAGAACCCTATTTATACCTTTCTGATTTTGAAGATGAACAGGCGGGACAGCTAGTTTAAAGTGTGTCGACACTGGCAATAAGTGTCGACACTGACTTATAATGTCTCGACACACATGTGTCGACACAAGTTTAGTCAACAGATTTGATGTGTCGACACTTGGTTATGTGTCGACACAACATAACTCGACACATTGTCGAGACTTTACTTAGAAAAATTCTGAGTAAAACTTAAGTGTCGACACCACATAGGATGTGTCGACACCTACTTGACATGTGTCGACACTAACATTCTGAAGTGTCGACACCACATTCCTAGATGTGTCGACACCTTTTTCCTGAAGTGTCGACACCACTATTCTGTGTCGACATAGACTTGTCTATGTGTCGACACCTTTTTACTTAGTCATTTTCAAATCTATAAACTTACTCTAAGTTTATCATTCCTAGTTCAATTTTGAATCTATTGAACTTAGCTTCTTCTAGTGGCTTAGTAAACATATCAGCTACTTGTTCATCTGTTTTAACATATTCAAGTGAAATATCTTCTCTTTCTACATGTTCTCTAAGAAAGTGATATTTAATCTCAATATGTTTTGTTCTACTATGAGATACAGGGTTATTAGCTATTGAAATAGCACTTGTAGAATCACAGTAAAGTGGAGTTCTACTTACCTGAAATCCATAGTCCTCTAGCTGATGTTGAATCCACAGAAGTTGAGCACAGCAACTTCCTGCAGCCACATACTCTGACTCAGCTGTGGAGATAGCCACACTAGTCTGCTTTTTGCTGCTCCATGAAATTAGTCTCCCACCTAGGAATTGACAGGTTCCAGTAGTACTCTTTCTATCCTCTTTGCATCCTGCAAAGTCTGCATCTGAATAACCTGTTAGATCAAAGTCTCCATTCCTAGGGTACCAGAGGCCTAGATAGGGAGTGCCCTTTAAATATCTCAAAATTCTCTTGACTGCAGTCAAGTGAGACTCTTTAGGGCAGGCTTGATACCTTGCACAAACACATGTAGCATACATGATGTCTGGTCTACTAGCAGTCAAGTATAATAGGGAGCCAACTATCCCTCTATACAAGGTTTCATCTACAGGTTTCCCTGCATCATCCTTGCTAAGAGACATACTTGACCCCATAGGAGTCTTCATGGTACTGGATGAATCCATACCATACTTCCTTATGAGTTCTAGGGTGAACTTTGACTGACAAATGGACAAACCACTCTCAGTCTGTTTAACTTGGAGACCCAAGAAAAACTTCAGCTCTCCTATACTACTCATTTCAAACTGACCTTGCATAAGTTTTGCAAACTTTTTGCAAAGGCTGCTTTCAGTAGACCCAAATATAATGTCATCTACATATATTTGGACTAGTATGACTTTGCATCTAGATTCCCTAAGGAATAGAGTCTTATCTATTTTCCCCCTTGAGAACTTGTTCTCAATGAGGAAACTAGATAGGGTTTCATACCAAGCCCTAGGGGCTTGCTTTAACCCATATAAAGCTTTCCTAAGTCTATAGACATAATGAGGTAGAGTTGGATCAACAAAACCTGAAGGCTGCTCCACATAGACTTCTTCTTTCAAATTACCATTTAGGAATGCTGACTTGACATCCATTTGGTATACCTTGAATCCTTGATAGGTTGCATAGGCCAAGAACATTCTTATGGCTTCCAGTCTGGCTACTGGAGCAAAGGTTTGATCAAAATCAATACCTTCTTCTTGCCTATATCCTTTAGCAACCAGTCTAGCCTTATTCTTAATGATGACTCCTTGTTCATCCATCTTATTCCTGTAGATCCACTTAACTCCTATTACATTGTGGTCTTTAGGTTTAGGAACCAATTCCCAGACCTTGCACCTCTTGAACTGATTAAGCTCTTCTTGCATTGCTTCAGTCCATTGTGGATCTTGTATTGCTTCTTCAAATTTCTTAGGTTCAACTTGTGACAGAAAGCTGGAATAGATTGCAGCATTCATGTTTCTACTCCTGGTTTGTACTCCTTGTCTTGGATCTCCAATAATCAGCTCTACTGGATGATCTCTAAGATGCCTGTGGGCTGGAGGCATCCTCACTTCAGGTTGAACCACTTCAGCATCTGCATCATGCTGTATACCTTGGATTTCTTCAGCAACTGGCACATGTAGTTCTCCCCCTGGACAGCAGCTACTCTCCTCTCCTTGCTGTCTTACAGCATGCACTTCTTCTATAGTCAGCTTGTCCATTGTCTTTGTCAAACCTGTGGGGCTGCATACATTGCTAGACAACTCATTATTAATAAGTTTAGTCTCATCAAAAACTACATGCACTGATTCTTCTACAACTTGTGTAGTCAAGTTGTAGACTCTATAAGCCTTACTATTATTGTTGTACCCAACAAAAATTCCCTCTTGGTACTTGGCAGCAAACTTAGTTAAGTAAGACTTCCCATTGTTAAGTATGAAGCATTTGCAACCAAAGATCCTGAAGTAGGATAGGTTTGGTTTCCTGCCTTTCACAACTTCATAGGGGGTCTTGTTTAGCCCTTTAGTGATGGTAGCCCTATTAATAACATGGCATGCAGTGTTAACTGCTTCAGCCCAGAAATACTCTGGCAGTGATGTATCACTTAGTAGGGTTCTACCAGCCTCTATCAAGGTCCTATTTTTCCTTTCAGTAATGTCATTTTGCTGAGGTGTTCTAGGTGAAGAGAATTCTTGAAATATCCCAAAGTCTTCACACAGTTTTGTCATGCTATCAGACTGAAATTCAGTACCATGGTCACTTCTAATTCTGACCACAGTACTATTTAGTTCATTCTGAATTTGCTTGACAAAGCTGTAGAACACACTAGGTGTTTCAGATTTCTGTCTTAAGAAGAACACCCAGGAAAACCTTGAGTAGTCATCTACAACTACAAGGGTATAGACCTTCCTACCCAAGCTGTGAACTGGCATTGGACCAAAGAGATCCAAATGCAAGAGGTACAAATACCTCACAGCATCTTTGTTATCTATGCTTCTAAAGGTGGATTTAGTCTGCTTGCCCTTCTGACAAGCTGAGCAAATGTCATCTTTAACACACTTAACTTGAGGACCATTCCTCACTAACTCTTTACTAAAGAGTTTGCTAATTGTCTTGTAGTTAAGATGGGCTAGCCTCTTGTGCCATTTGACACAATGAGAGACTGACTCATCAGCTACAAGACAAACTGGAGAACCATTGTTCTCAATCATAATGTCTAGGCAGTAAACATTCCTCTTCCTATAACCTGTCAAAATGATCTCTTGATCACTTGACCTCTTGATATGACAACCATTTTTAACAAATGAGATGTCATAACCTACATCACTTAATTGACTTATACTTATTAGGTTGTGTTTCAACCCTTTAACATAAGCCACTTGAGTAATGGTAACTAAGTTTGAAGAAATGTTACCAAACCCTTTGATAATTCCTTTTTCAGAACCACCAAAGGTCACTTTAGGACCATTTTTGATTGGAATGTAGTCCTTCAGTAGTCCCCTAGTTCCAGTCATATGTCTGGAACATCCACTATCCAAGTACCATGTTGGGGTATGGCCACTTGGACTGACCTGCAAAACAAATTAATGAACCTTAGAACCCAAAGTATTCTTGGGTCCTTGGTGATTGTTAGTTTTCAATTTGACAAACCTACCTACTGGCATTCCAACAGGTAGTTTGGAACTCACTTTGGCACTCACATTGTGCCAACAGTCCACTGCAAAGTGGCCAACTTTGCCACAGCACCAACATTCAAATTTATTATACCTTTGCTTAGGTACTGCCTTGGCTGTCTTGACTACAGCAGGCTTGTTGAATATTGGGGCTTTGCCCTTGGACTTATACTTGGACTGCTCAGTCCCTGCAGGTCTAACAAAGCCCAGCCCAGCTTTACCCTTGTGATGAACAAATTCATCAATTATGGGTAACACTGACTTAGGTTTAGAAAACCTAGCAACCAAGTCCTTCTCCTTCTGAAGATTGTTCTCCAGACACTTAATTTGATCATTCTTAAAAGTGATAGTTCCCATCTGAATCACAGTAATGTGTTTCAGCCTGGCTACCTCATTCAGTTTTTGTTCAAATTGCTTCTCAAAATCTGTTGCAGCAGCTTTAAGATCAGCAATTTCCTTTGCCTGACTTTTGGCTAGGGTCTTGCTTTTCTTGTAGGCTTGCAACAGTACCTTATATTCATCTATAAGCTGATGAATATCTTCCTCAGACTCAGATATATTCTCATCACTTGATGAAGAGGAATCTGATTCTGAACTAGAACAAGAAACTGAACTTGAACATGAACCTTGTACCTGACTGGGTCCTGGCTGCTCCAGGATTTTGGCACTTTTTGTCAAAGCCATTAGCCCTTGGCAATGACTGTCTTCTTGTTCATAAATTGACTCCAAGATCTGCATGAATTCTTCCTCTTCTTCTTCAGCAAACAGCCCTATGTAGGCTTCAGCCTCAGACTCAGTTTCTGAAGAAGAGATATCTGATAGAGTCTTCTCCTTCTTAGCAACAAAAGACTTTTCTTTCTTCCCTTTGAAGTGAGTCTTTTTCCTGTCACCAGATTCCTTTCTCTTCTCTGGACAATCTGCAATAACATGGCCCTGTCTATTGCAGCAATAGCAAACAATCTTTGAACCAGTTGCCTTGCTTGATTTTGTCCTTTTCTTGTCATTCTTTGAAGACCTCTTTTTCTGATAAGAGTCTTCCTTTCCTTGTGATTTAGAAGGCCTTGACCTCCACTGTTTCTTTTTCAAAAACTTCTGAAAGTGTCTAGTGAAAGCAGCAAAGTCTTCATCACTTTCACTGCTCTTAGACTTTATGCTGACAGACTCATCAGACTCTAATTCAACTACCTCTGGAGGTGGAGTTGAAGACTTATTCCTGCACTTTCTGGGAATTTCTGTCTTGAAAGCAACAGTTCTTTCTTTGTGCTCAGTCCTTATTGATTTCTCCTCCTCTTTTCTCACTGTTAACTGTATTTCATAAGACAATAGCTTGCCAAACAGTGTGGGAGGAGGAATTTCCCCCAACTTAGCCATTTCTCTTATGGCACAGATCTTGGTGTCCCAATCTTTGGTTAGGGACCTTAAGAACTTGTCATTTAGTTCATAGTTACTGAACTGTCTTCCATAAGACATGAGTTCATTAACTATTCTGTAAAATTTCTTATAGCACTCAGTGATGGTATCACCCTTTCCTTGCCTAAAACTTTCATACTCCTGATTTAGCAAGGACGTCCTATCTTGCCTAACTTCTTCAGAACCTTCCATATAGACAATGAGAGTATCTCACATCTCTTTTGCTGTCTTACAGTGAATTAAGTTCTGAAAAGTAGCATCATCAATGGCACTCACTATTATGTTCTGTGCCCTCTTGTCCATGGTGGCTAGGACAATTTCATCCTTGGTCATCTCAGAGAAATTCTTTGGAGTCCTCTGATTTGCATCCAATACTGAAATCTTCATTGGCACATAAGGCCCTTCCTTTACTGTGATGTAGATTCTAGGGTCTGAGGCCTCCATAAATAGCCTTACCCTTTCTTTCCAGATCCCAAAGATCTCCTTTCTGCATATGGGTAATTTCATGGAACCCAATTCCTTGTGATTCTCATAAGAACCCATGTTTCTTGATTTTCTTGATTTTCTTGAAACTGTGTAATGCCTTACACTGAATCTGCCAAACAGGATCTCCTCAGACTGTTAGTCCTTGTTTTGAGGAACCTGGCTCTGATACCACTTGAAAGATATGGTACCTAAACACCTAGAGGGGGGGGGGTGAATAGGTGACCTAATCCTTTTCTAACTTTATTGGCAGCAATCAGTTATATCACAGCAATCTAACTAGTTTATCACAGCAAACACAGCATTCACAGCAATAATTTCAGCACAGTACAGCACACAGTGATTTATAGTGGTTCCCCAAGATATGGGTACATCCACTTTCCCCCTTCGCCTATCTAGCAGTGTACTAGATTCGGCCAAACTCCTGCACTGTCTCAGAACCTAAATTGGTTCCTACACCTCAGGCCCAAAGCCTTACAACTCAGCTTTATCCCAAAGCCTACACTCAGCCAATCAAGGCCTACACTCAGCCAACCAAGGCCTACACTCAGCCAACAAGGCCTACACTCAGAGATCTTTATCTCCTACACTCAGGCAAACAAGCCCTACCCTCAGCCTTTATAAATATAGGCTTACAATCACTCAGATCCAATGGATCCTACAAGTTAAAAATGTAATACAAGTAATAACTCTACAACTCAGAATTAAAGGAGGGGAGTTGAGAGATTCTTGATGAGTTCTTAGAAGAACTCAGCTGGATTCACCCTGACTTAGCTTTCTTCAAAGCTTCTTGAGTAGAACTGAATAAGGCTGAATCCTCTGCAGTTGTTCCTTGACCTCTGCCACTTAAGATCCAGAATTGAATCTGAATCCTTCTTCTCAGCCTAGTTCCAGAGGCTGATTTCTTGGATGGAGCCCTCTCTCTCCAACTTCTTAGATCTGCACTTGAACTGCAAGATCTTCTTGTGTTGATCCTCTTTGTAACACTATAATTACTTCAACAATATGATCAACAACTTCAACAACCACAACAACAGTTTCTGTAAACTGTAGGTGTCTATTTATAGGCTTTCTTCATGGTAACCGACTGGTCCGGTCCATAACTGACTTCTGACAACTCTGACAGTTGCTGTAGACCGGCTGGAACGGCAGTTGTCATGTCAACCAGTCACTTCTTGAAAATCTCTAACTGTCTGTAAGTGTCGAGACTTTCTGTCTTTAAGTGTCGACACTTATAGTCTAAGTGTCGACACATGTTGTGTAAGTGTCGAAACAAGTCTACAAGGTGTCGACACAACTCCTTGTATGTCTCGACATGGATTCTTCTGCATGTGTCGACACTGAAATTGAGTGTCGACACAAGTACTTGTTCTTCTAGCTTTTGCTGAATTCTTCTATGTGTCGACACATCTCCTTTGTGTCGACACATCTTCTTGTGTTGAATCTGTCAAGTGTCGACACTGCTTCTTGGTGTCGATACATAGTCTTCTATGTTGAATCTTGCTGAGTGTCGACACAGCTCCTTGTGTCGACACACCTTCTTGTTGTTGAGACTTCAGCTGAGTGTCGACACATTCCCATAGTGTCGACACTTGTACTTAGAATAATTTGTTGTTCTTTCTATTCTTTGCTAAGTGTCGACACAGCTCCTTGTGTCGACACTTTCTTCCAGTGTTGAGTCTTCAGCTGTGTGTCGACACATTGTTCTGAGTGTCGACACATACTTCAAATATTGACTCTTCTGGTTGTGTGTCGACACATTGTGTTGAGTGTCGACACATACTTCAAGTGCTGACTCTTCTGCATAGTGTCAACACATTGTGTTGAGTGTCGACACTTGTACTTAAACTCTGCAGACTTTTGCTGAGTGTCGACACAGCTCCAAGTGTCGACACTTTCTGGTATAGACACAGCTTCACTGGGTGTCGACACAGCTCCTTGTGTCGACATAGCTTCTCTGCACTTTTCTACACTGAGTGTCGACACAGCTCCAAGTGTCGACACTTTCTGTATGGTGTCGACTGTGCATCCCAGGTGTCGACACAATGACTCCAAGTGTCGACACTACTTGTCTGGGTGTCGACACAAGCTTTCTTAAGTGTCGACACTTTCCCTCCGGGTGTCGACACATGGACTTAGAAACTTTTTGCTTCAGTCCAGTGATTTCTTAACCTGCACAAGTAACTCAAACATACATCAAATACATTATGATGTATATCATTGAGTTGGGTGAGGCTTCTTCAAATCAGCTACATTTGACCAATGTACCCAACAAGCTCACTACCTAATGATGGAGGGGGCCTGCATCGTAAGATGTTGTCAGGGCTCCTAGCTAGATGTGTGACCGAAGAAGAGATCCCGAAGATATTGGGGAAGGTGTTGTTGGGTACATTGGAATAAATGTACTTGATTTGAAGAAGCCTCGCCCTACTCAATGATATACATCAAAATGTATTTAATGTGTTTTAAGTTTAGTTGTGCAGGTTAAGTATTTGCAGGGAAAGCTGAAAAGTTTCTAAGTCCATGTGTTGACACCCAGAAGAAAAGTGTCGACACTTAAGAAGACTTGTGTCGACACCCAGAGAAACAGTGTCGACACTTGGAGTAATTGTGTCGACACCAGGAATGCAGAGTCGACACCAGAAGGAAAGTGTCAACACATACAGGTTGTGTCGACACACAATGAAGAAATGTCCAGAGAAGCTGTGTCGATACTTAGAAGTAGTGTCGACACCCAGAGGAACTTTGTCGACATCAAAAGTGTCGACACTTGGAGGCTGTGTCGACACTCAGCAAAAGTTCAACAAAGCTCAAGTACAAGTGTCGACACTAGAAGATGTGTCGACACTCAGCAAACTTCAACATAGTTTAAGTACAGGTGTTGACACAATGAAGAATGTGTCGACACACAGCAAAAGTCTCAACACATGAAGAAAGTGTCGACACTGGGAGGCTGTGTCGACACTCAGCAAATTTCAATGAAGTCTAAGTACAAGTGTCGACACAAAGGAGCTGTGTCGACACTCAGCAAAAGTATCAACACAGAAGGCATGTGTCGACACCAAGAAGATGTGTTGACACTTAGCAAGTATCAACACAAGAAGATGTGTCGACACAAAGGAGTTGTGTCGACACTTTCAAGAAATCAACAAAGTATCAAAGAAGGACTTGTGTCGACACACAGGATCAGTGTCGACACATGTTGAAGAAGCAGTGTTGAGAAGCAGATTCTACAATATAAGGAGTTGTGTCGACACCTTAAAGGCTAGTGTCGACACTTAGTCTACTTATGTCGACACTTAGTCTATCAGTATCGACACTTAAAGACTGACTGTCTCGACACTTTCAGACAGTTACAGAAAATTCAAGAAGTGACTGGATGACTTGACAGCTGCCATTCCAGCCGGTCTACTGCAACTGTCAGAGATGTCAGAAAGCTGTTAGAAACCGGATCAGCCGGTCACCATGAAGGAAGCCTATATAATGGATTATTCTGTCAACAGAAGGAGATGATTAACAACAATCAACTGAAGTGATCAGAAGATCTAAGAAGTTGGAGAGAGAGAGCTCCTTCTAAGAAGACATCTGTTGAACCAGGCTGTAAAGACAAGTTTCAGATTGAGATCTGATTCTTAAGTTAGCAGTGATTGAAGATCAGCTGCAGAGAGAATCAACCCTATTGTGTTCTAAATTCAAGAAGCTTTGAAGAAAGCCAAGGGAGGTTGATCTCAGCAAAGTTCTTCCAAGAACTCATCAAGAAACCTGTCAACTCTTCTCTCTCATTCTGAGTTGTAGGTTTATACTTTGTAATTTTAATTTCTTGTAGGATCCTTAGGGATCTGAGTTGTAAGCCTGAAATTATAAAGGCTGAGTGGTAGGGCCTGTGTGCCTGAGTGTAGGAGATCCATTTCTCTGAGTGTTGGCCTTGTTGAGGGCTGAGTGTAGGCCTTATTGAAGGCTGAGTGTAGGTCTTTGTGAAAACTGAGTGGTAGGGCCTTGAGCCTGAGTTGTAGGAACCTGGTTGGGGTTCTGAGTGTAAGATCTGAGGATCTGAGGAATAGTGGAGGAGTTTGGCCGAATCTAGTACACTACTAGATAGGCAAAGGGGGAAAGTGGATGTACCCAGACCTTGGGGAACCACTATAAAACTGTGTGTACTCTGTGTGTGAATGATTCTGTGATTGTTGTGCTGTATTGCTGTGAAGAATTGTTTATAATTCTGTGATTCTGCCTAAAGGTTTAAAAAGATTAAAATCACCTATGCACCCCCCCCCCCCCGCTAGGTGATTAGTTACAATTTCTTTCAAGTGGTATCAGAGGGAGGTTGCTCAAAAAAGACATAACTGTCTGAGTAAAAGATCCTGTTGGCAGATTCAGTATAATCAAGGGCAGGCTCAGCATAATCAAGAAAATCAAGAAAATGGGTTCAACAGAGAATCACAAAGAACTTGGATCCATGAAGTTGTCAATCTGTAGAAAGGAGATTTTTGGCATCTGGAAAGAAAGGGTTAGACTATTTATGGAAGCCTCTAACCCCAGAATCTATATTACTGTTAAAGAAGGGCCATATGTGCCAATGAAGGTATCTGTGTTGGATGAAAATCAGAGAACTCCAAAAGACTATTCTGAAATGACCAAGGATGAGATTATTCTGGACAATATGGACAAGAGGGCCCAGAATATTATTGTGAGTGTAATAGATGATGCCACATTCTAGAATTTGATTCACTGTAAAACATCAAAGGAAATGTGGGATATACTGATAGTGTACATGGAGGGCTCTGAAGAAGTTAGACAGGACAGAAAGTCTTTATTAAATCAGGAGTATGAAAGTTTCAGACAAGGAAGGTCTGATAGCATAACTGAGTGCTACAAGAAATTCTATAGGATTGTCAATGAGTTGATGTCTTATGGAAGAGAATTCAACAACTATGAGCTGAATGATAAGTTCTTGAGATCCCTAACTAAAGACTGGGATACTAAGATTTGTGGCATAAGGGAAATGGCCAAATTAGCAGACATTCCTCCTCCAACATTGTTTGGAAAACTGTTATCCTATGAGATACAGTTGATGGTAAGGAAGGAGGAGGAGAAGACTACAAGAGTTTAGCATAAAGAAAGAGCTGTGACATTCAAGACAGAAGCCACCAAGAAATATAAAAGTAAGTCTCCATCTCCACCTCCAAAAGTTGCTGAGACTGAGTCAGATGAGTCAGAAAGCAAGAATTCAGAAAATAGTGAGAGTGATGAAGATTTTGCAGCTTTCACTAGACATTTTCAGAAGTTTCTTAAGAAGAAACAGTGGAGGTCAAAGCCATCCACTTCACAGAAGTCATCAAAGTATGACAGGAGAAAGCCCAAGACAATTAGAACTACATCTTCAAAGATAGTCTGTTATTGTTGTAACAAACAGGGACATGTTGTTGCTGACTGTCCAGAGAAGAGAAAAGAGTCAACTGATAAGAAGAAGACTCAGATCAAGGGCAAAAATGAAAGGTCCTTTGTTGCTAAAAAGGACAAAAGTCTGTCAGATATGTCATCTTCAGAAACTGATTTAGAAGCTGAAGCTTACATTGGACTGTTTGCTGAAGAAGAGGAAGAGGAGTTCATCTAGTTAATGAACTCTATATATGAGCATGAGGACAATCAGTGCCAGGGACTGATGGCCTTATCAGAAGGAGACAAAATCTAGGATCAGCCTAGACCAAGTCAGGTACAAAATTGTTCTGCTGATTCAATTTCTAGTACTGAGTTAGATTCAGATACATCATCATCAAGTGATGAGAGTGGATCTGAATCTGAAGGAGACATTCATCAATTAATTGATGAATATAGAGTAGTGTTGCAAGCTTTGAAGAAAAGAAAATCCTTGACCAAGAGTCAGGCTAAGGAGATTGCTAATCTCAAAGTGGCTGCAACAGATTTTGATAAGTTGATTGATCAAAAACTAAATGAAATAGCCAGGCTGAAGAACATAATTGTTATTCAGATGGGGACTATAACATTTAAAAATGATCAAATCAGAAATCTGGAGATTAGTCTTCAGAAAGAGAGAGACATAGTTGCAAGGTTTTCTAAACCAAAGTCTGTTCTACCTTTGATAGATGAATTTGTACATCAAAAGGGTAAAACTGGATTAGGGTTTACAAAACCTGCTAGGACTGTAAAGTCCAAGTCTAAGGGAAAAGCCCTAGTACTCAACAAGGAGCCTGTTGTAAATAAAACAGCAAGGGTTGTACCTAAGCAAAGGTACAACAGATTTGAGTGCTGGTGTTGTGGCAAGGTAGGCCACTTTGCCATAGACTATTGGCACAATTCTATTGCCAAGGTGAGTAGCAATCTGCCTGCTAGAAAAGCTATAGGTAGTTTTGTTAAGAGGCAAACTAACTAGCACCAAGGACCCAAGAATTCTTTGGGTTCTAAGGTTAACTAATCTGTTTTGCAGGTGAGTCTAAGTGACCATGCCCCAATATGGTACTTGGACAGTGGATGTTCCAGGCACATGACTGGAACTAGGGATTGCAAAAGTACTACACACCAATCAAGGATGGTCCTAAAGTCACCTTTGGTCGTTCTGAAAAAGGAATCATCAAAGGCTTTGGTAACATTTCTAGCAACCTTATTACAATTACTCAAGTGGCTTATGTTAAAGGTTTGAAACACAACCTCATTAGTATAAGTCAGCTGAGTGATTTAGGATATGGCATCTCATTTGTCAAAAATGGTTGTCATATCAGGAGATCAAATGATCAAGAGATCATTCTGACTGGTTATAGGAAGAGAAATGTCTATTGTCCAGACATTATGTGTGAGAACAATGTTTCTCCTGTGTGTCTTGTAGCTGATGAGAAAGTCTCTCATTGTGTCAAATGGCACAAGAGGCTAGCCCATCTTAACTAGAAGATAATTGGCTAACTCTATAGAAAAGAGTTAGTGAGGAATGGTCCTCAGGTTAAGTGTATTAAAGATGGGATATGCTCAGCTTGTCAAAAGGGCAAGCAGACTAGATTCACCTTTAATAGCATTGAAAACAAAGATGTTGTGAGGTGCTTATACCTCTTGCATATGCATCTCTTTGGTCCTATGCCAGTTCACAGCCTAGGTAGGAAGGTCTACACATTTGTGGTTGTAGATGACTACTCAAGGTTTTCCTGGGTGTTCTTCCTTAGATAGAAATCTGAAACACCTAGTATCTTCTATAGTTTTGTCAAACAAATTCAGAATGAGTTAGACAGTACAGTGGTCAAAGTAAGAAATGACCATGGTACTGAATTCCAGTCTGATAGTATGACAAAGCTATGTGAAGCATTTAGGATATTTCAGGAATTTTCCTCACCAAGAACACCTCAGTAAAATGGCATTGCTGAAAGGAAAAATAGAACCTTGATAGAGGTCGGTAGAACCCTATTAAGTGACACATTTCTCCCAGAATATTTCTGGGCTGAGGCAGTAAACACTGCATGCCATGTAATTAATAGGGCTACTATCACCAAGAGCCACAATAAGACCCCCTATGAGATTGTGAAGGGCAGAAAACCAAATCTATCCTATTTCAGGATCTTTGGTTGTAAATGCTATATACTTAATAATGGTAAGTCTTACTTGACCAAGTTTGCTGCCAAATCCCAAGAGGGGATCTTTGTTGGGTACAGCAACAACAGTAAAGCTTATAGAGTCTACAACTTGACTACTCAAGTTGTAGAAGAGTCTGTTCATATAGTGTTTGATGAAGCTAGACTCATTAATAATGAATTGTCTAGAAGTATTTGCAGCTCCACAGGTGTGACTAAGAAGATGGACAAGCTTACTATTGAAGAAGGATCTACTGCAAGTCAGCATGTGGAAGATAGTGGTTGTTGTCCAGGGGGAGTACTAGATACACCTGATGTAGAAGAAGACCAAGGATTGCAGCAAGTTGAAGAAGCTGAAGGAGTACAACCTGAAGACAGGCTGCCTCCAGCTAATAGACATCTAAAAGATCATCTAGCCAATCAAATTATTGGTGATCTCAGAAAAGGGGTACAAACAAGGAGCAGAAATCTATGTTGGGTACTCTACTCCAGTTTTCTATCCCAAGTAGAGCCAACGAAATTTGAAGAAGCCATCCTAGACCCTCATTGGATTGAGACAATGCAAGAGGAGCTGAACCAGTTCAAAATATGCAAAGTCTGGGAGCTTGTTCCTAAACCAAAAGACCACAGCATAATTGGAACTAAGTGGATCTTTAGGAACAAGATGGATGAACATGGAGTTATTATAAAGAACAAAGCAAGACTGGTTGCAAAAGGTTATAGGCAGGAAGAAGGTATTGGCTTTGATCAAACCTTTGCTCCAGTGGCCAGACTGGAAGCTATAAGGATGTTCCTGGCCTATGCAACCTATCAAGGGTTTAAAGTATACCAAATGGATGTTAGGTCAGCTTTTCTGAATGGAAATCTGAAGGAAGAAGTCTATGTGGAATAGCCATCAGGTTTTGTTGATTCAACTAAACCTAATTATGTTTATAGACTTAGGAAGGCTTTGTATGGGTTAAAACAAGCCCCTAGGGCTTGGTATGAAATCCTATCTAGTTTCCTCATTGAGAATAAATTCACAAGGGGGAAAATAGTCAAGACTCTATTCCTTAGGGAATCCAGAGGCAAGATCATTCTAGTCCAAATATATGTAGATGACATCATATTTGGGTCTACTGAAAGTAGTCTTTGCAAAAAGTTTGCAAAACTAATGCAAGGACAATTTGAAATGAGGAGTATGGGGGAACTTAAGTTCTTCTTGGGTCTCCAAGTTAGACAGACTGAGGATGGTTTATCCATATGCCAGTCTAAGTTTACCCTAGAATTGATAAGGAAGTATGGTATGGAATCATCCAGTACCATGAAAACTCCTATGGGGTCAAGTATGTCTCTTAGCAAAGATGATGCAGGGAAACCTGTGGATGAGACTTTGTATAGAGGGATAGTTGGCTCCCTATTGTATTTGACTGCAAGTAGACAAGATATCATGTATGCTACATGTGTCTGTGCTAGGTACCAAGCTTGCCCTAAAGAATCTCATTTGACAGCAGTCAAAAGAATTCTGAGATATCTTAAGGGCACTCCTTATCTAGGCCTTTGGTACTAGGAATGGAGACTTTGAACTGACAGCTTATTCAGATGCAGATTTTGCAGGCTGCAAGGAAGATAGGAAAAGTACAACTGGAACCTGTCAATTCCTAAGTGGAATACTGATATCATGGAGTAGCAAGAAACAAACAAGTGTGGCTATCTCCACAGCAGAATCAGAGTATGTTGCTGCAGGAAGTTGCTGTGCTCAGCTTCTATGGATACAACATCAGCTTGAAGATTATGGTATTCAAATAAGTAGAACACCTCTATTTTGTGATTCTACTAGTGCTATTTCTATTGCAAACAATCCTGTCTCCCATAGTAGGACTAAGCACATCGAAATCAAATAACATTTTCTAAGAGAACATGTGGAAAAAGGAGATATTTCACTAGAGTATATTAGTACAGATAATCAGCTAGCTAACATGTATACTAAGCCCTTAGATGAAACCAAATTCAATAAATTTAAAATTGAATTAGGGATGATAAACTTAGAATAAGTTTTCAAAATTAGCTAAGTAAAATGGTGTCGACACACAGAGTTGTCTGTGTCGACACATAGAAGTGGTGTCGACATTTCAGAGAAATGGTGTCGACACATCTAGGAAGTCTGTGTCGACACTTCAGCGAATTTGTGTCGACACATGCAATGTAGGTGTCGACACATCCAAGGTGGTGTCGACACATAGGATATACTCAACATTAGTCTGGTAAAGTCTCGACTAAGTGTCGAGCTAAGTGGTGTTGACACATAAACAAGTGTCGACACATATATTCTGTCGACTATACTTGTGTCGACACATAGTTGTCGAGACATTATAAGTCTGTGTCGACACTTTTTAACAGTGTCGACACAATTTAAGTATTTTGACGCGCCCTTTCATCTTCGATTCTAGAAAGGTATAAATAGGTTTTCATCATTGTCTGTCGACACGCTCACCAAAGTTTTGAGACCAAACTTGTGTGTCGACATCTCTCTTCCCTAAATTCAAATTTCTTCAAACCCTAATGGCGCCCAAGCTAGAAGAGAATGTGAATGAAGGATATGAACTCATATGGCACGCATTTGATGACGCGGAACCCGATATCAAAGGCATGATAACCCTAATAGCTGAGACTGGGTTAGAATTTCTTGTTTCAGAACCGATCAAGATCTGGAAGAAGGAGGTCCTGGAATTTCTGATTGGAGCAACACTAGATGAATCAGGACTCAAGATTAAGTCAAGAGTTCATGGGGCAAAGGTGAAGGTCTCTTCTAAGAGTCTGAGAAAGGTACTACAACTACCAAGGACTAAGGAAGAAGAAGATGTTTCTGCTTCTAAGACTAGAGAAGCATTGACATGGTGTGGACTGGACTCCAACATGAAAATAGGATCTGTATTCAACAGAAAAGGAATGAACATGCAAGGCAAGTTTCTATCTGAGATTGTGGGCAAAGTCATCCTGAGCAAACCTAGAGGACATGATAGAATATCTGCTTATATGTTTAGTCTAATAACCAGGATTATCTTCAAACTAGAAACTGATTGGTCTGCAGTTATGTTTGATAAGATTAAAGAAAGTATGAAGAAGCCAAATCCGGGTAGAATACTATGTCTTTACCTAGCTGGCAGTATACCTGAGGTAATGAACCAAGCTGCAGGTTCAAAGATTAACCACATGAGGAAGATGGATATGAGAATCTTCTCTAGGTGGGATAGAGTACTGACCAAAGAACTGCCATCTCCAGTTAAGGATACACCCTAGAAGAAGAAGAAGAAGAAAACAGCCCCTATGGCTCAAGAATCATCAAGCAGCTCTGAAGAGCAAGTTGTGTTTACTTTTGATGATGAACAAGAAACAGGAAATGCTGGACAATCTCCAGCTAGACAAGAAGATGCACCAAGGCAGGGGAGCTACCCCAGGCTAGCCCAATTCACCAGGATTCAATCCAGGGGGAGCCTCTACTTGTGGAAGAGCCAACTCCACTAGAGAGTGAACAAGCTACCCACACAATACTTGAGGTAATAACTGAAATCAACCAATTAGATTTCTCTATTGAGAATGAAGTTATGACTGACACATTATCTGATGTTACTCAGCAACCTCAGATTCTTAGTCAACCTCAGGATGTTGTCATGGAAGACACATCTGTGGCAGATAAAGTGGTTGATGAGATTAGAGATTCTGCACCCCATCATCAACAGGAATTTATCTTAGAAGAACTGTTCCCTGACCTTCTCCAAACTGACTTTGAGAAAGAAAGTGCTGCTGCTGAGGGGGAGAAAGTAATTATTGAGGGGGAGCATGTGGAGATTATAGAAGAAACTGCAAGCAAAGAACCTGAAGTGCCAAAGGATGTTGAGCAGGTTCCTAGGACTGACAAGGATTTACCTCCAAGTCCTAAGGACAGAGTAAATATTGATAGCACATCTGCATCAGAAGATGAAGTGGCTGCAAGAGTCAAGAAGAGGAAATTCCAAGTCTTTAAAAGAAGGAGCCAGAATTATAAGAAAGCTTTACAAACAATTGCACCACAGCATGCACCACAGCCAGCCCCATCTATAGATTTCAGTTCTCTGATGGTTGCATTACAGATAAAGATGGATGAGCAAAGACAGGCTTTGGAATCTTATATGGATGAAGGGCATAAGTCACTACAATTTGATCTGTCCCAAGACATCAAGTCAATCAGATTTGAAATGAATCTGAACAAGAAAGAGATGACTGACTGCTTTCATAAGGGTGGAAATGCAGTAGTCTATATAGCCACTCATCAGGAGAAGATCAAAACACAAGTAGATGATATTGCAGTGAAGCAAGCCTATGTCCTGGAGAACCAGCTGAGAATGTATGATAATCCCACTGCTTCACACAATGCAATAGTAACAGAAATGAAGAATATAGCTACTGGTCAGACTACAGCAAGTGCTACAGCTAAGGCAGAATTTGATAAAGCATTACAAGAAGGTATCACTGCTGTTACTTCTGCACTTCACGATTCCCAAAAGCTAATAACTGAAAAGCTCCAAAGGTTGAAACCTTTCTACAAAGATGGAGTAAACTATCTGAATGCCCAGATAAGATTCCAGAAAGATGATCTAAGAGATCACATTGAAAGAGAAGTCATAAAGGGGGAGAGGGTGTTAGTCAAAGCTAGCTCTGATCATGCAAAATGGATTTCAAATTCCATCAGAGCCACCCTTGGATATCCTCCATTATGTGATGATGACAATGTTGCAGAGTCTGGAATTAATCCTACATATCTTGGAGGGGAGCAAGCTGAAGTGGCTCAAGTAATATACCCTCCACCAGACTTTGATATGATATATCAAGATATACAGTCAATGTATATCCCTCCTGAGGGAAATCAGAAGGTCATCATAGAGAAAGTAGTTCAGCCAGTACCTGAGGCAATACTGAAAGAACAAGAAGCTTTGCTAAAAGAACAAGAGACTCAATTGTCTAAAAAGAGATTCAGAGAGCAAGCTGAACTTAGGCCTGATTTTGAACAATGGAGCCCCACTTCCAGGAATATCATCTTGACTGCATGGAAGGCTGCCAAGGACAATATCCAGGATAGAAACAAGTGGTATTCTGAACTGGAGTAGAGGAAGCATGAGAGTAGGCAAGAGGCCATTGTGCAATATAGAAGAAAGGCTAAGATGGGAAAGCTACCTCCTACTGCCCAGGAGCCCAGCAAGTACTTTCCAAAGCCTTATCATTACTTTGAAAGGCAGAAGATCAAAGCTGAAGAATTGAAAAAGAAGGATCTTAAAGGAAAGAAGCCTGCTGCTGCTGAAGATGCTGAAGCCCCAGTCCAAGCAAAGATATAATCAGGAAAGGGCATTGTGATCAAGGAGTCTGAGCAACAATAGGATAGAATTTTTCTTAAGTTTACTATATGTAATTAGTTGCATTCAACTTTCTGTAAACTTTTGAATAATGAATATGTTAAAGTTGTTAGAACAATGTGATATGTGTTAAATCTATTGCATTACTGTTCTGAGATATTTGTGTATACATGTTTTGTTTATACATGTTTATGTACTTACCCTGTTATATAATCTTGTTTTACATCATACTGTGAATTTGTTATGTATAGTGTATATCATTGACTAAGGGTTATCACTTCTCCAAATAGGGGGAGATTTGTTGGGTACATTGGTTTAAATGTACCTGATTTGAAGAAGCCTCACCCAACTCAATGATATACATCAAAATGTATTTGATGTGTTTTGAATTTACTTGTGCAGGTTAAGTATTTGCAGGAAAGATGAAAAAGTTTCTAAGTCCATGTGTCGACACCCAGAGGGAAAGTCTCGACACTTAAGAAGACTTGTATCGACACCCAGGCAAGCAGTGTCGACACTTGGAGTAATTGTGTCGACACCAGGGATGTGGAGTCGACACCAGACAGAACGTGTCGACACAAGGAGCTGTGTCGACACTCAATGAATAAAAGTGCAGTGAAGCAGTGTCGACACTTAGCAGTTGTGTCGACACCCAGAGAAACTGTGTCTACATCAGAAAGTGTCGACACTTGGAAGCTGTGTCGACACTCAGCAAAAGTCAGCAGAATCTAAGTATAAGTGTCGACACCCAGAACAATGTGTTGACACACAGCAGAACAGTCAACACTTGAAGAAAGTGTCGACACAAGAAAGCATGTGTCGACACTCAGCTGAAGACTCAACACTTGAAGAAAGTGTCGACACAAGAAAGCATGTGTCGACACTCAGCTGAAGACTCAACACTTAAGCAAAGTTCAAGAATATTCTAAGTACAAGTGTCGACACAAAGGAGATGTGTCGACACTCAGCAAAAGTCTCAACAAAAGAAGAATGTGACGACACAAGGAGCTGTGTCGACACTCAGCAAGTATCAACACTGAAGACATGTGTCGACACCAAGAAGAAGTGTCAACACTTAACAAGTTCAACACATGAAGATGTGTCGACACAAAGGAGTTGTGTCGACACTTAGAAGAATACAACAAAGTGCTGAAGAACAAAGTGTTGTGTCGACACTTAATATCAGTGTCGACACATGAAGAAGAAGAAGTGTCGAGATATAAAATCTACAACACAAGGAGTTGTGTCGACACCTTGTAGGCTAGTGTCGACACTTAGACAACTTGTGTCGACACTTAGTCTATAAGTGTCGACACTTAAAGACAGACAGTCTCGACACTTTTAGACAGTTACAGAATTTTCAAGAACTGACTGGATGACTTGACAGCTGCCATTCCAGCCGGTCTAATGCACCTGTCAGAGTTGTCAGAAATCAGTTATGAACCGGACCAGCCGATTACCATGAAGAAGGCCTATAAATAGGCTTACACTGTCTACAGAAAAAGAATGATTAAGAGATTGAACATAAGTTCAAGTAATCAATATATAAAGAAGATCTAGCTATTCATTGAAGATTCCAGTGAAGATCTAAGTAGTTGGAGAGAGAGAGCTCCATCCAAGAAGTCAGCCGTTGGAACCAGGCTGAGAAGAAGGGTTCAGATTTTGTTCTGAATCTTAAGTAGCAGAGATCAAGGATCAACTGCAGAGGAGATCAGTCTTATTGTGTTCTATATTCAAGAAGCTTTGAAGAAAGCCAAGTCAAATTGATCTCAGCAGAGTTCATCCTAGAACTCATCAAGAAACTCTCAACTCTTCTCTCTTGTCTCTGAGTTGTAGAGATTACATTTTTGTATTCATATTTTCTTGTAGGATCCTTAGGGATCTGAGTTTGTAAGCCTGTAATTATAAAGGCTGAGTGTAGGGCTTGAGTGCCTGAGTGTAGGAGAGTTGTATCTCTGAGTGTAGGCCTGTTGTGGCTGAGTGTAGGCCTTGGTGGCTGAGTATAGGCCTTGGTGACTGAGTGTAGGCTTTGTGAAGAAGCTGAGTTGTAGGGCCTTGGGCCTGAGCTGTAGGAACCTGTTTTGGGGTTCTGAGATAGTGGAGGAGTTTGGCAGAATCTAGTACACTGCTAGATAGGCGAAGGGGGAAAGTGGATGTACCCAAACCTTGGGGAACCACTATAAATCTGAGTGTCTACTGTGTGCTTGTGGAATTCTGTGATTGCTGATTGTGTGTTGTGATAAAGTAGATATAATTATGTGTTATAATCTGAATTCTGCCTAAAACGTTAAAAAGATTTAAGTCACCTATTCACCTCCCCCCCCCCCTCTAGGTGATTAGGTACAATATCTTTCAAGTGGTATCAGAGGGAGGTTACTTAAAAAGGGACATAACTGTCTGAGTAGATCCTGTTGGAAGATTCAGTCTAATTAAATTACAGAATAAAGAAAATCAAGAACCATGGGTTCCACTGAGAATCATAAGGAATTGGGATCCATGAAGCTACCCATTTGCAGAAAAGAGATCTTTGGTATCTGGAAGGAAAGGGTGAGACTGTTTATGGAAGCCTCAGATCCTAGGATTTATATCACAGTGAAAGAAGGGCCATATGTGCCCATGAAAGTTTTAGTCTTAGATGCAAATCAGAGAACACCTAAGGATTTCTCTGAAATGACAAAGGATGAGATAGTTCTAGCCACTATGGATAAGAGGGCTCAGAACATCATTGTGAGTGTTATAGATGATGCTACCTTTCAGAATTTGATACACTGCAAGACTTCCAAGGAGATATGGGATACCTTGGTAGTGTACATGGAGGGTTCTGAAGAAGTGAGGCAAGACAGAAAATATTTGCTCAACCAAGAATATGAAAGCTTTAGGCAAGGTAGATCTGATAGCATAACTGAATGCTATAAAAAGTTCTATAGGATTGTGAATGAGCTAATGTCCTATGGCAGAGAGTTAAGTAATTATGAGCTCAATGATAAGTTTCTAAGGTCCCTAACAAAAGATTGGGACACCAAGATCTGTGTCATTAAGGAAATGGCAAAGTTGGCAGAAATTCCTCCACCAACACTATTTGGAAAACTGCTATCCTATGAGATGCAGTTGATGGTGAGGAAAGAAGAGGAGAAATCTATAAGTGAAGATAAGGAAAGGACAGTGGCATTTAAAACAGAAGCCCCCAGAAAGTACAGAAGTAAGTCACCAACTCCACCTCCAAAAGCATGTGAAACTGAGTCAGATGAGTCAGCCAGCAGAAAGTCTGAAAGCAGTGAAAGTGATGAGAACTTTGCTGCCTTCACAAGACATTTTCAGAAGTTCTTAAAGAAGAAACAGTGGAGGACAAAGCCATCTACTTCACAGGGTAAAGAAGACTATTATCAGAATAAAAAGTCTTCAAAGAAAGACAGGAAAAAGACCAAGTCTAGCAAGGCAACTCTTTCAAAAATTGTATGCTATTGCTGTAATAGACAAGGACATGTTGTTGCAGACTGTCCAGAGAAAAGGAAGGAGTCTAATGACAAGAAAAAGACTCAATACAAGGGCAAGAAGGAAAAGTCTTTTGTTGCCAAAAAGGATAAGAGCCTGTCAGACATTTCTTCATCAGAAACTGAGTCAGATGCTGAAGCATATATTGGACTGTTTGCTGAGGAAGAAGAAGAAGAGTTCATCCAAATCATGAACTCTATATATGAACAAGAGGACAGTCAGTGCCAAGGACTGATGTCATTGATAGAAAGTGACAAAATCCTGGAGCAGCCAGGACCTAGTAAGGTACAACATTGTTCTTTAAGTTGAATTTCGTGTGCTAGTTCAGAATCAGATTCATCATCATCACATGATGAGAGTGCATCTGAGTCTGAAGAGGATATTCATCAATTGATAGATGAATATAAAGTTCTGTTGCAAGCATTTAAGAAATGCAAATCCTTGGCCAAGAGTCAAGCTAAGGAGATTGCAAGTCTCAAAATGGCTGCAACTGATTATGAGAAGATGTTTGATCAAAAGCTAAATGAGATAGCCAGACTGAAGCACATAACTGTGATTCAGATGGGGACTATATCATTTAAGAATGATCAAATCAAGAGTCTAGAGATTAGTCTTCAGAAGGAGAGAGATTTAGTTGCTAGGTTTTATAAACCTAAGTCAGTTTTACCCTTAATTGATGAATTTGTTCATCACAAAGGTAAAGCTGGACTGGGATTTACTAAACCAGCTAGGACTGTCAAGTCCATGTCCAAGGGCAAAGCCCCAACTCTCAACAAGCCAGCTGTAGATAAAACAGCTAAGACTGTACCTAAGCAAAGGTACAATAAGTTTGAGTGTTGGTGCTGTGGCAAGGTAGGCCACTTTGCAATGGACTGTTGGCACAATGCTAGTGCCAAAGTGAGTAGCAAACTGCCTGTTGTAAAACCTGCAGGTAGCTTTGTTAGGAAGCAAACTAACCAGTACCAAGGACCCAAGAATTCTTTGGGTTCTAAGGTTCACTAATCTGTTTTGCAGGTGAGTCCAAGTGGCCATGCCCCAATATGGTACTTGGACAGTGGATGTTCCAGACATATGATTGGAACAAGGGGTTTACTAAAGGACTACACACCCATCAAGGATGGTCCAAAAGTCACCTTTGGTGGTTCTGAAAAAGGGATCATCAAGGGTTTTGGAAACATATCTAACTCCTATATTACAATTACTCAAGTGTCCTATGTTAAAGGTTTGAAACATAACCTTATTAGTATAAGTCAATTGAGTGATGTAGGATATGACATCTCATTTGTCAAAAATGGTTGTCATATCAGGAGGTCAAATGATCAAGAGATCATTTTGACTGTTATAGAAAAATAAATGTCTACTGCTTAGACATTATGGTTGAGAACAATGGTTCTCCAGTGTGTCTAGTAGCTGATGAGACAGTCTCTCATTGTGTCAAATGGCACAAGAGGCTAGCCCATCTAAACTACAAGACAATTGGCAAACTCTTTAGCAGAGAGTTAGTGAGGAATGGTCCTCAAGTTAAGTGTATTAAAGATGGTATTTGCTCAGCTTGTCAAAAGGGCAAGCAGACTAGATCCACCTTTAGAGGCATTGAAAACAAAGATGCTATGAGGTGTTTATACCTCTTGCATATGGATCTCTTTGGTCCAATGCCAGTTCACAGCCTAGGTAGGAAGGTCTATTCCTTTGTAGTTGTAGATGACTACTCAAGGTTTTCCTGGGTGTTCTTCCTTAGACAGAAATCTGAAACACCTACTGTCTTCTATAGTTTTGTCAAACAAATTCAGAATGAACTAGCTAGTACAGTGGTCAAAATAAGAAGTGACCATGGTACTGAATTTCAGTCTGATAGTATGACAAAACTATGTGAAGAATTTGGGATATTTCAAGAGTTTTCTTCACCAAGAACACCTCAGCAAAATGGCATTATTGAGAGGAAGAATAGAACCTTGATTGAGGCTGGTAGGACCCTATTAAGTGATACATCACTACCAGAATATTTCTGGGCTGAGACAGTTAATACTGCATGCCATGTTATTAATAGGGCTACCATTACTAAAATTCTCAACAAGACCCCCTATGAGGTTATGAAAGGCAGAAAACCAAACATATCCTACTTCAAGATCTTTGGTTGTAAGTGCTTTATACTTAACAATGGAAAGTATTACTTGACTAAGTTTGCTGCCAAGTCCCAAGAGGGAATCTTTGTTGGGTATAGCAACAATAGTAAGGCTTATAGAGTCTACAACTTGTCTACTCAAGTTGTAGAGGAATCTGTACATGTAGTATTTGATGAAACTAGACTTATTAACAATGAGTTGTCTAGTAGTATATACAGCTCCACAGGTATAACTAAGAAGATGGACAAGCTCACTATAGAAGAAGAACCTTCTACAAGACAGCAAGTAGAAGATAGTGGTTGCTGTCCAGGGGGAGTACTACATGTACCTAATGCAGATGAAGTTCAAGGAGTGCAGCAAGATGAAGAAACTGAAGAAGTTCAACCTGAAGTCAGGATGCCTCCAGCCAATAGGCATCTAAGAGATCATCCAGCAGAACAAATCATTAGTGATCCAAGACAAGGGGTACAAACAAGGAGCAGAAATCTGAATGCAGTGCTCTTCTCCAGTTTTCTATCCCAAGTTGAACTAAAGAAGTTTGAAGAAGTCATCCTAGACCCTCATTGGATTGAGGCAATGCAAGAAGAGCTGAATCAGTTCAAGAGGTGCAAGGTCTGGGAACTTGTTCCTAAACCTAAAGACCACAATATAATTGGGACCAAGTGGATCTATAGGAACAAGATGGATGAACATGGAGTCATCATTAAGAACAAAGCAAGATTGGTTGCTAAAGGATATAGGCAGGAAGAAGGTATTGACTTTGATCAAACCTTTGCTCCAATAGCCAGACTGGAAGCCATAAGGATGTTCCTGGCCTATGCAACCTTTCAAGGATTTAAAGTTTACCAAATGGATGTAAAGTCAGCCTTTCTGAATGGTAATCTTAAAGAGGAAGTCTATGTGGAACAGCCATCAGGTTTTGTTGATTCAACTCAACCTAATCATGTCTATAGACTTAGGAAAGCTTTATATGGGTTAAAACAAGCCCCTAGGGCTTAGTATGAAACCTTGTCTAGTTTCCTCATTGAGAATAAGTTCACAATGGGGAAAATAGACAAGACTCTATTCCTTAGGGAATCCAGAGGCAAAGTAATACTAGTCCAAATATATGTAGATGACATAATATTTGGGTCTACTGAAAGTAGTCTTTGCAAAAAGTTTGCAAAACTTATGCAAGGACAATTTGAGATGAGTAGTATGGGAGAACTTAAGTTCTTCTTGGGTCTCCAAGTAAGACAAACTGAGAATGGATTATCCATATGCCAGTCTAAGTTCACCCTAGAACTCATAAGGAAGTATGGTATGGATTCATCCAATACCATGAAGACTCCTATGGGGTCAAGTATGTCTCATAGCAAGGATGATGCAGGGAAACCTGTATATGAGTCTTTGTATAGAGGGATAGTTGGCTCCCTATTATATTTGACTGCAAGTAGACCAGATATCATGTATGCTACATGTGTCTGTGTAAGGTATCAAGCATGCCCTAGGGAGTCTCATTTGACAACAGTCAAAAGGATACTGAGATATCTAAAGGGCACTCCTTATCTAGGCCTCTAGTACCCTAGGAATGGGGATTTTGAACTAATAGGTTATTCAGATACAGACTTTGCAGGATTCAAAGAAGACAGAAAAAGCACAACTGGAACCTGTCAATTCCTAGGTGGAAGACTGATTTCATGGAGTAGCAAAAAGCAAACAAGTGTGGCTATCTCCACTGTAGAGTCAGAATATGTGGCTGCAGGAAGTTGTTGTGCTCAACTTCTATGGATACAACATCGGCTTGAGGACTATGGAATTCAGGTAAGTAGAACTCCACTCTTTTGTGATTCTACAAGTGCTATATCAATTGCAAATAATCATGTTTCCCATAGTAGAACTAAACATATTGAAATAAAATATCATTTTCTTAGGGAACATGTAGAGAAAGAAGATATTTTACTGGAATATGTTAGAACAGATAATCAACTAGCTGATATGTATATTAAGCCCTTAGAAGAAACTAAGTTCAATAGGTTTAAAATTGAACTAGGTATGATAAACTTAGAATAAGTTTATAGAAATGGCTAAGTAAAAAGGTGTAGACACACAGAGATATCTGTGTCGACATAGAAAATTTGTGTCGACACTTCAGTGAAAAGGTGTCGACACATCTAGGAAGTTGGTGTCGACACTTCAGAAGATTAGTGTCGACACATGGTAAGTAGGTGTCGATACATCCAAGGTGGTGTCGACACTGAGGCTTTACTCAGAATTATCTAAGTAAAGTCTCGACAAAGTGTCGAGTTAAGTGGTGTCGACACATAATCAAGTGTCGACACATATATTCTGTTGACTAAACTTGTGTCGACACATTGGTGTTGAGACATTATAAGTCTGTGTCGACACTTCTCAATAGTGTCGACACAATTTAAGGTAGCTGACCCGCCCTTTCATCTTGTGTGTCGACACGCTTTCAAAAGTTTCGAGACTAAACTTGTGTGTCGACACCTCTCTTCTCTCCAGTCAAATTCTTCAAACCCTAATGGCGCCAAAGCTCGAGGACAACGTCAATGAAGGCTATGAACTGGTGCGAGACGCGTTTGGTGATGCAGACCCGGAGATCAAGACTGTGATAACCCTAGTCACAAACTCAGGGTTAGAATATCTTGTTTCAGAGCCGACTAAAATCTGGAAGAAAGAAGTCTTGGAATTTCTCAATGGAGCAACCCTAGACGACATTGGATTCAAGATCAAGTCCAGGGTTCATGGTGAAAAGGTTAAAGTCTCACCAAAAACTTTGAGGAAAGTACTTCAGTTACCAAGAACAAAAGAAGAGGATGGAGTATCTACTTCTAAGACCAGAGAAGCATTGACATGGTGTGGTCTAGATTCCAAGATGAAAATTGGATCTGTATTCAATAGAAAGGGGATGAACAGCAAGGGGAAATTCCTTTCTGAAATTATTGGCAAGGTAATCTTAAGTAAGCCTGGAGGGCATGATAGGGTATCATCCCATATGTTCAGCATTATGACAAGGATAATCTTCACATTGAAAACAGATTGGTCTGTTATTGTCTTTTAGAAGATTAAAGAAAGTCTGAAAAAGCCCAATTTGGGAAGAATACTAAGTTTATACCTAGCTGGTAGCATACCAGAGGTTATGGGTCAAGCTGCTGGCAGTAAAATCAATCATATGAGAAAAATGGACATGTGGATATTCTCCAGATGGGACAGGGTTTTGTCAAAGGAGATGCCAACCCCTGAGAAAATAACTCCTGAGAAAGTAACACCCCCAAAGAAGAAGAAGAAGACTGCCACAGTGGCTCAGGATTCATCTAGCAGCTCTGATAGTGAAGAGCAAGTGGTCTTCACACCTAATGAAGAAGACATTGGAACTGTTGGGAAGTCTCCAGTACAACAAGAAGTTGCTGAAAGGCAGGGGGAGCTACCACAAGCTAGCCCCTTACACCAGGATCAAATCCAGGGGGAGCCACTATTTGTGGAAGAGCCAACTCCTCTTGAGAGTGAGCAAGCAACCAACATCATCCTTGAGGTAATCACTGAGCTTAATGCTTTAGATTTCCCAATAGAGGATACTATTTTATCTGATCCATTAAGTAATGATAATCAGCAAACTCAGCTGGATAGCCTACCCCCAGATGTTGTCATGGAGGACACATCTGTCACAGTTCAAATAGTATCTGATCCAGTGGTAGATGAGCCAAGAGTTTCTCCAGCCCATTCTCCACAAGAATTTACTATGGAAGATCTCTTCCTCAATCTAGATCAAGCAGATCTTGACAAGGAAACTGCTGTTGCTGAGGGGGAGAATGCTCCAGTTGAGGGGGAGCAAGTGCAAATTCTGGAAGAACCTGCAAGGCAAGAACCTGAGAAGGTACCAGAAGTGCAGAAGGAGTTACCTCCTAGCCCTAAGGAGAGAGTAGATATAGACAGCACATCTTCTTCTGAAGATGAGGAGGAAACAAGGGCTAAGAAAAGGAAGTTTCAAGTTTTCAAAAGAAGAAGTCAGAATTATAAGAAGGCATTGCAAACCATAGCACCACAACCAGCACTACAGCCAACTCCAACTGTAGATTACAGTTCTCTAATGGTTGTTATGCAAATTAAGCTGGATGAGCACAGGCAAGCCAATGAGAAGTATGTAGATGAAGGGCAAAAATCATTACAGTTTGATTTGGCCCAGGATATAAAGGCTATAAGATTTGAAATGAATCTTAATAAAAAGGAGATGACCGACTGCTTCCACAAGGGAGGGAATGCAGTAGTCTATTTAGCAACTCATCAAGAGAAAATAAAGGCTCAAGTAGATGACATTGCACTAAAGCAAGGCTATGTACTGGAAAATCAGATCAGGATGAATGATAACTTGACAGAATCTCACAATGCTATTATCACTGAGATGAAGAACATAGCTGCAGGACAGACTCCAGCTAATGCTACAGCTAAAGCAGACTTTGACAAAGCATTCCAAGAGGAAATTACTGCTGTTAAGACTGCCATACAAGACTCTTAGAAGATCATAACTGACAAACTCCAAAGGTTGAAACCTTACTTTAAAGATGGAGTCAACTATTTGGATGCCCAAATAAGATTTCAAAAGGATGATCTGAGGGATCACATGGTTAGAGAAGTCATAAAGGGGGAGAGGGTGTTAGTCAAAGCCATCTCTGATCATGCTAAATGGATTTCTAATTCTATCAGAGCTACTCTTGGATATCCTCCTCTTTGTGATGATGATAATGTGGCAGAATCTGGAATACATCCTGCATATCTAGGAGGGGAGCAACCTGAAGTGGCTCAAGTCATCTACCCTCCTCCAGATTTGATATGGTTCAAGCTGATATACAATCAATGTATAGCCCACCTGGGGGTCAGCCAAATGTCATCATAGAGAAAGTTGTTCAGCCAGTCTCTGAAGCTATGCAAGAAGTTATGCAGAAAGAAGATGAAGCCAGACTGTCTAAGAAGAGGTTCAGGGAGCAAGCTGAACTAAGACCAGACTTTGAGCAGTGGAGCCCCACTTCAAGAAACATTATCTTAACTGCATGGAAAGCTGCAAAAGATAACATTCAAGATAGAAATAAATGGTTTTCTGAATTGGAATGGAGGAAACATGAGACAAGGCAAGAAGCCATAGTCCAATATAGAAGAAAGGCCAAGATAGGAAAGCTACCTCCTACTGCTCAGGAGCCTAGCAAGTACTTTCCCAAGCCATATCATTATTTTGAAAGATAAAAGATTAAAGCTGAAGAGCAAAAGAAAAAGGATCTGAAAGGCAAGAAGCCTGCTGATACTGAAGTTGCTGAAGCTCCTGTTCAAGCTAAAGTACAAACTAGAAAAGGGATAGTGATCAAGGAGGCTGAACAAAAATAGAATAGAATTTTTCTCATTTTACAATTGTAATATTTTGATTGTTAAACACTTTGTAAACTTTTGGAAAATGAATATATCAAGATATTGGAACAATGTGTTATATACTAAATCTATTGCATAATTGTTCTGTGAAGATATCTGTGTATGCATGTTTGTTTAATATATGTTATGTTTCTTTCCTGATTACATAATCCTGCTTTACATCATACTATGATTTTATTCTGTATGGTGTATATCATTGACTAAGAGTTATGACTTCTCCAAATAGGGGGAGATTGTTGGGTACATTGGTTTAAATGTACCTGATTTGAAGAAGCATCACCCAACTCAATGATATACATCAAAATATATTTGATGTGTTTTGAGTTTACTTGTGCAGGTTAAGTATTTGCAGGAAAGATGAAAAAGCTTCTAAGTCCATGTGTCGACACCCAGAGGGAAAGTGTCGACACTTAAGAAGACTTGTGTCGACACCCAGGCAAGCAGTGTCGACACTTGGAGTAATTGTGTCGACACCAGGGATGTGGAGTCGACACCAGACAGAAAGTGTCGATACAAGGAGCTGTGTCGACACTCAATGAAGAAAAGTGCAGTGAAGTAGTGTCGACACTTAGCAGTTGTGTCGAAACCCAGAGAAACTGTGTCTACATCAGAAAGTGTCGACACTTGGAAGCTGTGTCGACACTCAGCAAAAGTCAGCAGAATCTAAGTATAAGTGTCGACACCCAGAACAATGTGTCGACACACAGCAGAAGAGTCAACACTTGAAGAAAGTGTCGACACAAGAAAGCATGTGTCGACACTCAGCTGAAGACTCAACACTTGAAAAAAGTGTCGACACAAGAAAGCATGTGTCGACACTCAGCTGAAGACTCAACACTTAGCAAAGTTCAAGAATATTCTAAGTACAAGCGTCGACACAAAGGAGATGTGTCGACACTCAGCAAAAGTCTCAACAAAAGAAGAATGTGACGACACAAGGAGCTGTATCGACACTCAGCAAGTATCAACACTGAAGACATGTGTCGACACCAAGAAGAAGTGTCGACACTTAACAAGTTCAACACATAAAAATGTGTCGACACAAAGGAGTTGTGTCGACACTTAGAATAATACAACAAAGTGCTGAAGAACAAAGTGTTGTGTCGACACTTATTATCAGTGTCGAGATATAAAATCTACAACACAAGGAGTTGTGTCGACACCTTGTAGGCTAGTGTCGACACTTAGACAACTTGTGTCGACACTTAGTCTATAAGTGTCGACACTTAAAGACAGACAGTCTCGACACTTTCAGACAGTAACAGAATTTTCAAGAACTGACTGGATGACTTGACAGCTGCCATTCCAGCCGGTCTACTGCACCTGTCAGAGTTGTCAGAAATCAGTTATGAACCGGACCAGCCGGTTACCATGAAGAAGGCCTATAAATAGGCTTACACTGTCTACAGAAAAAGAATGATTAAGAGATTGAACATAAGTTCAAGTAATCAATATATAAAGAAGATCTAGCTATTCATTGAAGATTCCAGTGAAGATCTAAGTAGTTGGAGAGAGAGAGCTCCATCCAAGAAGTCAGCCGTTGGAACCAGGCTGAGAAGAAGGGTTCAGATTTTGTTCTGAATCTTAAGTAGCAGAGATCAAGGATCAACTGCAGAGGAGATCAGTCTTATTGTGTTCTACATTCAAGAAGCTTTGAAGAAAGCCAAGTCAGATTGATCTCAGCAGAGTTCATCCAAGAACTCATCAAGAAACTCTCAACTCTTCTCTCTTGTCTCTGAGTTGTAGAGATTACATTTTTGTATTCATATTTTCTTGTAGGATCCTTAGGAATCTGAGTTTGTAAGCCTATAATTATAAAGGCTGAGTGTAGGGCTTGAGTACCTGAGTGTAGGAGAGTTGTATCTCTGAGTGTAGGCCTGTTGTGGCTGAGTGTAGGCCTTGGTGGCTGAGTGTAGGCCTTGGTGGCTGAGTGTAGGCTTTGTGAAGAAGCTGAGTTGTAGGGCCTTGAGCCTGAGCTGTAGGAATCTGTTTTGGGGTTTTGAGATAGTGGAGGAGTTTGGCCGAATCTAGTACACTGCTAGATATGCGAAGGGGGAAAGTGGATGTACCCAAACCTTGGGGAACCACTATAAATCTGAGTGTCTACTGTGTGCTTGTGGAATTCTGTGATTGCTGATTGTGTGCTGTGATAAAGTAGATATAATTCTGTGTTATAATCTGAATTCTGCCTAAAAAGTTAAAAAACTTTAAGTCACCTATTCACCCCCCCCCCCCTCTAGGTGATTAGGTACAAAATCTTTCAAGATTGTTGGGTACATTGGAATAAATGTACCTGATTTGAAGAAGCCTCACCCTACTCAATGATATACATCAAAATGTATTTGATGTGTTTTGAGTTTAGTTGCGCAGGTTAAGTATTTGCAGGGAAAGCTGAAAAGTTTCTAAGTCCATGTGTCGACACCCAGAAGAAAGTGTCGACACTTAAGAAGACTTATGTCGACACCCAGAGAAGCAGTGTCGACACTTGGAGTAATTGTGTCGACACTAGGAATGCAGAGTCGACACCAGAAGGAAAGTATCGACACATACAGGTTGTGTCAACACACAATGAAGAAATGTCCAGAGAAGCTGTGTCGACACTTAGAAGCAGTGTCGACACCCAGAGGAACTTTGTCGACATCAAAAGTGTCGACACTTGGAGGCTGTGTCGACACTCAGCAAAAGTTCAACAAAGCTCAAGTACAAGTGTCGACACTAGAAGATGTGTCGACACTCAACAAACTTCAACAGAGTTTAAGTACAGGTGTTGACACAATGAAGAATGTGTCGACACACAGCAAAAGTCTCAACACATGAAGAAAGTGTCGACACTGGGAGGCTGGGTCGACACTCAGCAAATTTCAATGAAGTCTAAGTACATGTGTCAACACAAAGGAGCTGTGTCGACACTCAGCAAAAGTATCAACACAGAAGGCATATATCGACACCAAGAAGATGTGTCGACACTTAGCAAGTATCAACACAAGAAGATGTGTCGACACAAAGGAGTTGTGTCGACACTTACAAGAAATCAACAAAGTATCAAAGAAGAAGGACTTGTGTCGACACCTTAAAGGCTAGTGTCGACACTTAGTCTACTTGTGTCGACACTTATTCTATCAGTGTCAACACTTAAAGACTGACTGTCTCGACACTTTCAGACAGTTACAGAAAATTCAAGAAGTGACTGGATGACTTGACAGCTGCCATTCCAGCCGGTCTACTACAACTGTCAGAGATGTCAGAAAGCTGTTAGAAACCGGATCAGCCGGTCACCATGAAGGAAGCCTATATAATGGCTTATTCTGTCAACAGAAGGAGATTATTAACAACAATCAACTTAATTGATCAGAAGATCTAAGAAGTTGGAGAGAGAGCTCCTTCTAAGAAGACAGCTGTTGAACCAGGCTGTAAAGACAAGTTTTAGATTGAGATCTGATTCTTAAGTTAGCAGTGATTGAAGATCAGCTGTAGAGAGACTCAACCCTATTGTGTTCTAAATTCAAGAAGCTTTGAAGAAAGCCAAGGGAGGTTGATCTCAGCAAAGTTCTTCTAAGAACTCATCAAGAAACCTGTCAACTCTTCTCTCTCATTCTTAGCTGTAGGTTTACACTTTGTAATTTTAATTTCTTGTAGAATCCTTAGGGATCTGAGTTGTAAGCCTGAAATTATAAAGGCTGAGTGGTATGGCCTGTGTGCTTGAGTGTAGGAGATCCATTTCTCTGAGTGTAGGCCTTATTGAGGGTTGAGTGTAGGCCTTGTTGAAGGCTGAGTGTAGGTCTTTGTGAAGACTGAGTGGTAGGGCCTTGAGCCTGAGTTGTAGGAACCTGGTTGGGGTTGTGAGTGTAAGATCTGAGAATCTGAGGAATAGTGGAGGAGTTTGGCCGAATCTAGTACACTACTAGATAGGCGAAGGGGGAAAGTGGATGTACCCAGACCTTGGGGAACCACTATAAAACTGTGTGTACTCTGTGTGTGAATGATTCTGTGATTGATGTGTTGTATTGCTGTGAATAATTGTTTATAATTATGTGATTCTGCCTAAAAGTTTAAAAAAATTAAAATCACCTATTCACCCCCCCCCCCCTCTAGGTGATTAGTTACAATTTCTTTCAGGTGCACTCGGGCGAGTGCGACAGTCACTCTAGAGGAAGGACGTTGGAGGCAAGGGTGGTCAGGCAGGGGTACTTTTGGCCCACCCTAAGGAAGGATGCCACGAAGTTTGCAAGGAGGTGTCAAAGGTGTCAGCTCTGCGCCCCCCGTCAGCTCTTGGCAGCTCAAAGGCTCCGAGGTATCATGGCACCATGGTCGTTCGCCATCTGGGGAATGGATTTAGTTGGGTCCTTTCCTCCGGCTAGTGGGCAGAGGAGATTCCTCTTGGTCATGGTCGATTATTTCTCGAAGTGGCTGGAGGTTAAAGCCTTGGCTAAGGTCACCTCACAGGTCATAAGGAACTTCGTATAGGGGGAGATCATTTGCAGACATGGGTTGCACCAAGCAATAGTAACAGATAACGGCCCCCAGTTTGCCAGCGATGAGTTCATCAGCTTCTGCGCCCAGCTAGGGATAGATCTTCGGTTTGCCTCTGTCCACCACCCCAGGAGCAACGGCCAGGTGGAAGTGGCAAACAAAATCATTGTGAACCTGCTAAAGAAAAAGGTGGAGAACTTAAAGGGGAATTGGGTGGAGCAGCTCCCCTCGGTCCTGTGGGCCCTACGAACGACCCCGAACACGGCCAACGGTGAGACCCCCTTCAAGCACTCTCATGGGTGTGAGGCCGTCCTATCAGTGGAGTTCGAGGTCCGGTCCCCGCAAGTCACAGCCGCGGGGAAAGGCGACGAGACTTGGAGGTTGGACAATGAGGAGGGGCAGCGCCTCTCGTTGGATATGGTGGAAGAGCTGCGATACGTGGCGGCTATCAGGCAAGAAGAGATCAAGCGACGAATGGCCAAGTACTTTGATAGGCATGTCAGGGTCAAGCAGTTTACTGAAGGGGATCTGGTGCCGAGAAAGGTTGACGCGGCAGGAAGGTCGGCTCCCGTGGGCAAGCTCCACCCGAACTGGGAAGGACCATACATAGTGAAGGAAGTCCTCGGAACAGGAGGATACTACCTCCAGGACGTGGAGGGGAGGGCCCAAAGCCACACCTGGAGCAGTGATGACCTAAAACGCTTCTACCCATGAAGGGGGAAGGATGTAACCATGTATCTCAAAAATAAACTTATTATACTACATCGATTGATTTTCTCTTAACTATTGTCAAATTTTTCATAATATAACGTAATTATGTGTTTTGTAATACCCCGAGCTCGGCTCGGCCCCAGGTACACCCGCTGCGCAGGCTCTCATCTAGCTGGCAGGTCCGAAGGCTCGCCTATGGGGGATAGGTTTGGTTGGTTTGAGATCTTCATCGGCACCCCGAGCTCGGCTCGGCCCCAGGTAGACCCGCTACGAAGGCTCTCATCTAGACGGCAGGTCCGAAGGCTCGCCTGTGGGGGATAGGTTTGGTTGGTTTGAGATCTTCATCGGCACCCCGAGCTCGGCTCGACCCCAGGTAGACTCGCTGCGCAGGCTCTCATCTAGCTGGCAGGTCCGAAGGCTCGCCTGTGGGGGATAGGTTTGGTTGGTTTGAGATCTTCATCGACACCCCGAGCTCGGCTCGGCCCCAGGTAGACCCACTGCGCAGGCTCCCATCTAACTGGCAGGTCCGAAGGCTTGCCTGTGGGGGATAGGTTTGGTTGGTTTGAGATCTTCATCGGCACCCCGAGCTCGGCTCGGCCCCAGGTAGACCCGCTGCGCAGGCTCTCATCTAGCTGGCAGGTCCGAAGGCTCGCTTATGGGGGATAGGTTTGGTTGGTTTGAGATCTTTATCGGCACCTCGATCTCGACTCGGCCCAGGTAGACCCGCTGCGCAGGCTCCCATCTAGCTGACAGGTCCGAAGGCTCGCCTGTGGGGGATAGGTTTGGTTGGTTTGAGATCTTCATCGGCACCCCGAGCTCGGCTTGACCCCAGGTAGACCCGCTACGCAGGCTCTCATCTAGCTGATAGGTCCGAAGGCTCGCCTGTGGGGGATAGGTTTGGTTGGTTTGAGATCTTCATCGGCACCCCGAGCTCGGCTCGACCCCAGGTATACCCGCTGCGCAGGCTCTCATCTAGCTGGCAGGTCCGAAGGCTCTCCTGTGGGGGATAGGTTTGGTTGGTTTGAGATCTTCATCGGCACCCCGAGCTCGGCTCGGCCCCAGGTAGACCCGCTGCACAGGCTCCCATCTAGCTAGCAGGTCCGAAGGCTCGCCTGTGGGGGATAGGTTTGGTTGGTTTGAGATCTTCATCGGCACCCCGAGCTCGGCTCGGCCCCAGGTAGACCCGCTGCGCAGGCTCTCATCTAGCTGGCAGGTCCAAAGGCTCGCCTGTGGAGGATAGGTTTGGTTGGTTTGAGATCTTCATCGGCACCCCGAGCTCGGCTCGGCCCCAGGTAGACCCGCTGCGCAGGCTCCCATCTAGCTGGCAGGTTTGAAGGCTCGCCTGTGGGGGATAGGTTTGGTTGGTTTGAGATCTTCATCGGCACCCCGAGCTCGGCTTGGCCCCAGGTAGACCCGCTGCGCATGCTCCCATCTAGCTGGCAGGTCCGAAGGCTCTCCTGTGGGGGATAGGTTTGGTTGGTTTGAGATCTTCATCGGCACCCCGAGCTCGGCTCTGCCCCAGGTAGACCCTTTGCGCAAGCTCTCATCTAGCTGGCAGGTCAGTAGGCTCGTCTGTGGGGGATAGGTTTGGTTTGTGGGAGATAGGTTAGGACAGGTTAGGTCTGGTTTGGTTTGGACAAGGTAGGAAGTGCACCAGGAACACGAAATGGAAAGAGGTAAAGGTAGGAAAGGCCTCGGCTGGAATAGATCTCGACAGGGAAATCCCCGTCAAAGAGGTCTCGCCGAGGGAGGGCTTTCGCCGAGAAGGCTCCTACTAATATTCTCGAGCGGCCAGGCGGAATCGTTAGGCGACGGGCCTGAATGTATTCGCGCAGACTAAAGGGGGACGGTCCCGTCTTAACGGCTCGTGAGCCACGCTTCCGACTGACAGTTTGCATCAGGTTCCCGCCGATTCGTCACTAAGACTATCCTAGGGGGGTCAAGGGCCTCGGCGGAAGCATACGTAGGAAACATTCGGCCACAACAATTACATCAAGCACATTCACAATAACAGGACGAGGCATTTACAATGAAAACGTTTGCAAAAAAAATATTATATAAGTACAAGCTTAGAGCGTCTCGCGCTTTACACTGAGGCGAAAAGAAAAGGAAAAGGGGCCCCTCAAGGAGACAAGTTGTACCCCTCAGAGCTCCCGCTTGAGCTCCCGTTGGAGCTTTCGCCGGAGCTCTCCCCGGAGGTCTCGCCAACCGCTGTAGGGGATTTCGGGGCATCCGAGGGTGGGGTATCAGGGGCGCCCGGGGGCTTTGGAATGGGCTCGAAGAGCCAGGGAACGAGTTGTTGAGCAGTGATGTCTTTGCCCCTCCCATCCCAGCAGTTGACGTCTCGCAGCGTCTCCAGCGTTAACCTGACTGTAGCCTGCACGTTGGCCTGGAGAAGCTTGTCGGTGTCATAAACTGAGTAGTAGCGGCTCTTCAGTCGCTCATCCAGCGGGGGGGCCGCATTCGCCTCCAGGCTCGCAATCTGCTCCCTCAAGAGGACGTTGTCGTATCGCGCTTGGGATAGCTCCTCGCGAAGCGTGGCTTGGGCGGAATCCTGAACAACGAGAGGTTAGCATAAAAGAGAAGAGTTAAAGTAGCGAGAGCGAGCGTTGTAAAAGATCTCGCTTACCCCTTCCGCCTGGCGCGAAGATAGCAGCTACTGGGCCTCAGCCAGATCCTTGGCCAAAGTGGCCGCCTGAGCCACCGCATCATCCCTAGCCTTGAACATATCCTGGAAATTGCGGTCTATTGTGATGCTCCGGCGAGCACACATGTGCGCAAGCTCCAGCCCGCGCATCAGGGCGCGAGTAGAATCATAGGCCAGCAGCCGGGTCAACATCCTGTCATAGACACTGGCATCCTCCCGGCTGTAGAGGCAGTAACCTAAGGCGAAAGCCTCGCTGGTGACCTCGTCTCGCTCTGCCCAGCTAGGCAAGAGGGACGAGATCGAGACCTTGTTGGTGTTGGGATCCCACTGAAGCAGCGGCTTGTTCTCCGCATCCAGGCACCTCATGCCGAGACCAAAATTGTGATGGCCCCACGATACCTCTCCAGACAGGGGCTGGTCGGAGGTCCCGGCGGCAACACCCTCACTCTCTGCAGCACCAGGGGCCTGAGGGTTCTCGGCAGGGGCCTCAGGGCCGCCCCTGGTGGCTGCAATCTCGCTGACAGCCTGCAAGACCTCCTCGAAGGAGCGGCCTGCAGGGAGAGGTTGGGAGGGCGGCACCACAATGGCCTTGCCCTTCTCGGTATCAGTTGTCTTGGGTCTCTTGATTGGTTGAGGCACAGGGGCGCCGGGCTTTCGCTTCCTGGCACCACTTGAAGGAGGCAGGGCCGACTCTTTCCGGCAAGCTTGTGCAGCGGCCTTTGCGAGAGCCAGCGGGTCTTTTGGAGGTTGGTTCCTGCCAGCGCGAGCCTCGTCAAAGGGTTGGCGTAGGGGGATCTCGCGCTCTCCTGCGAAAGTGGCAATACTAAGTTCAAACCTTGAAAAGAACATGGATTAGCGAGGTAATGGCGAGACCTTACCTTCGCCTGGGAGCACTGGGAGGAGTGAATCAACGTCTTGCCGAAGGTAGAGGACGTCGAAGTCCTTGGTTCCAAAGAACTCAAGGAGGGCGCTCTCGCGCGAGCCCAAGGAGGGGGGCTTGTAGGTGGCATCCTCGTATTGGATGGGTGCGAGAGGCACGTTCCCGAAGTCGCCGGAAACAAAAATGAACTTCTCGCCCCAGTGATGGTGCTTGTTGGCGAGACCGATCGTCTTGAGCAGTTGTCCGGAGAAGAAAATCACCCCTCCTTTGGCGCGGAAAGTGAACAGCTTGCGGAAGATTGGCAGGCTGAACTCGATCCTCTCGGATCGCATGTAGCATATAAAAGCCACGAGAAACGCAACCGAATTTGGGTTCAGTTGCGCGGGAACCACTCCATAATACCGGAGGGCCTGGCGCATCTCGGGCCACAGCGGGAGGCGGAAGCCCCCCTCGAAGTGCTCCAGGGGGATTACGAGCTCCCCCTCCCTCGTGGTGTTTACCTTCTCGTGGTTGCCTGGGTTCCACGTGGTGAAGCCGGAGGGAACGTGGCGAGTCCGGATTAGGTTGAACTCATCCACGGTGACAGTGCAGGAAGGAAAAAGGTGCTTCTGAAAAGCTTCCGCACAGTTGGATTGTCCCTCACCTCCGCCTGGCATCGTGATGAAGAGTTTGAAGGCGAGAGCTTCAAGGAGAAGGCGAGAGCAAGAATTGTATGAGAACGGAAGGAGAAGGCGGAGACCAGCGAGAGCTTTGGTGAGACCGCGAAAGCAACAGAAGAGAAGAGAGATTGGCTTCGGAGAAATGAATGTGGTAGGTGAGCTTCCCTATTTATAGAAAGCCGTGATCATGATGATTGTTTTCAAAAAGGCGGCGGGGGTACAACCGGCACGCCACCGGTCGACGGCGCTTCGTTTTTTCCCGACCAAGTTTGACAGTGACCGATTGACCGAATGAGTAGCGCAAGCATTGTGAGATGACGTGCGGCAGGCAAGATAGGCGGAAGCAAGGTAGCCCTCGCCAACCAAGAGCCCAGGATAATGACATATGCGCATACAATAATAAAAAGTAATAAGTGCAGAGTTATTACTCTCGCTGCGCGAGAACTGGATAAAAAGCGATAAGTGCAGAATTATTAGTTACAGTTCTAGTGAATAAATAAGGGTACATCTGAGAAGGGGAAGGCCTGGGGAAGAGAAGGGGAAGTCTCGCGGTTCAATAAGGCTCCCATCGCCATTTCCCTTACTCCCACAGTCATTTCCCTTGCTCCCGCAGCTTGGTCCGGTGTGGCGCCTGCGGGTTGAAGAAGGACGACAGAACAGTGCATCCCAGGTCGACCCGGCGGGACAGATCCCGAATTCGCTCGATGCACCTTTCGGGTGAGGATCCGGCGGTAGCTCCCCCCGGCCGGTCCATCTCGCCGATAAGATAATCCTGCTCCAGAGTCTCTAGCCTCTTTTCCACTGATTGGCGAAACTCTTGTGTCGCGAGGTCGCGGACCCGTTCTCGCCGGATGAGCTTCGATAGGACGGCGACAACCTTCTTCCCCCGTCTTTTAGCACTCCCGGCACCGGTCAAGATCTCCTCCATATCGTCAGATGAAGGGAAGGGGGAGCTCTCGCCATCTTCCCCCTCTCTTTCTTCTTCTTCTTCTTCCTCTACCTCAGCTCCAAGCCGCGATCCAATGTCCCCTGGCAAAAGAATTCCTGTTATAGCGAGAGCTAGAGGATTGCTGTGATAAAATTTCCATATACGTGCAGCATGACGAGGCCCCCCGGTTGACGGTAGGCGAGAAGGCCCAATCCCTCCCCCCCCCCCCCCCCCCCCCCCCCCCCCGCAGCTCCAAAGAGTAGGTGGATTGGATTTCCTTTTCCGGGGGGGGTAAACTTTGCGAATGGTAATCCTGGCTTGGTCGGGAGCGGGGGAGCGGGTCTCCTCTCCCGCAGGATGGCTGGCATCTAGCGGAGGCGCGGAAGATTCGGCAGTATTTCCTCCCGCCGGTAGGGAGGAATCAACCGCAAGGGCAGGCTGACTCGCAGCCCTCGCCCCGCTCTCCAGGGTGGCGAGACCCGACGGTGCGAAAACTGGCGCTGCGAGAAGACAGTTCACATTCAAAGATTTGAGTTAGGGGCTAGAGGGGAACAGTTACCTGCGGTGCTCGGGTCAGGTGGAGGAGCTACCTCCGGAACCCGCGGTGGATCCTCGAGATGGCGAGAGGATGGATCCAAGGGTTCTCGCGGGGACGTGGCAACGACAGGAACCGTTTCCTGCGAGAAACATCACGTCAACAACTGAGCGACTTGTTTTCAATGATTGACAAATCGAGCATACCTTCCGCTGCAAGGGATCGTCTGCGCGGCTAGGGGTTGGGGTAGGCGGGCTCCTGTTCTCGTGGGGCAGGTCCCTCTAAACCACCTTCGCCCTCTTCTTTTTCTTCTTAGGCAGAGAAGGCTCAGCGGCCGACAACTGTCTCGCTAGCCATAAGGTAACCAGGGCGCTGTTAGCCCTGGCTCGCGCCTGTGCCGCGTTGATGCGGTCTTGTAGATCCTGCGGAAGCGATTTGTCGGCACGCTTGGAAGGCATCGCGAGAGGAGGCGAGAGCTCAGGCGAAGAATGACGACTCGAGGGAAGTGTTATGGCCGTCTATCAGCACACATATTTATAGACATCGTACGGCCCACCAAAAGATTCCCTGATGTTGACACGTGCTCAGCAAATATTTTTGGGTTGGACGTGTCTTTTCGAGCGCAGAGCTAGCTCAAAAAGAGCGGGGATGGTGTACAACCCCATATTCGCTGAGTCAGACCAGGAGGAGCAATGGTCACAATCGGGCTAGCCGAAGGAGTTCCCGCCCTAAAGAAGATCTCGCCCAAGTTGTCGGGAGCGATCACGCCAGATCGTCGATCCAAGATCGGCGAGCGCAACCGAATCGTCGAACGAGGAACAACGGGCCAAGATCGTCGAGTGCGGCTAGCGTGGGAACGCTTGCGCTTGCGCCAGGCTCCAATCTCAAAGGGCTCTCGCCTATAGGCAGGCGAGAGCATTCGCGCCAGGCTCTGGACATTAGATCCTCGGCACAGCTCTCGCCGAGTGGGGGCCAAGGCCTAGGGTTAAATGACTAGATTGCCCCCAGGTAAATTTACCGTTGTGCCCTCCGGAAAACATTGGGATTCGGCTATTGGCAGACCAACTAGGTGCTTTTCAGTAATTTCAGGTCAGCACGATGCTATAAATAGACCCATAAGGACTCTTTAGAAGGCAAGCTGTCATTATCTCTCAAATTCAAGTGCTTTTTGAGGAGCTCCTAGCCCAGCTTTGGCTTTGGAGGGTAAGCTCTCAGAGATCTTCCTGGTGTGAGGTGGGACCTCCCTGCTAAGGCTTTGGGTCAGTCTTAGATCCATTGAATCCAGTCGAGGGTTGAGACTTGAGAGAAGTAGGTTTTGGTTGCACCCCTTTTCTTCGAACTCCCGTTGAGGTCATATTTGGCTTCAACAATAGTCTAGGGTCATAGGACTTTATTGGATCTTAGGGTAGGTCAACTAGTCAGTTTGATTGGACCAATCCCTCAGAAGACATAGAATACTGAAGATTTCAGAACAAGACAGATTTTTCTATGTTGAAGAAGTCGTTCGACGAAATCTGAATGGAGTTCAACGATCTTCATTCTCAGTTCGATGATCTCATTGTTAACCCCAAAATCGGCGATCCTTCCCAAGGTAGCCAGCTCGCTAGTCGCGGCCTTCTCCGGGTTTTTCCTGGAGGTCGCGATGCCTTAGGATGGGCGGACAGGTTTTTCTCTGTGCGCTCAGGCCGCATGGCTTGGGCCGCCTCAGCGGTCTGACCTCCCAGGCCGCGCGCTATTTCTTTGTTCGGCAGGGGCCGCGAACTGCTTCTTCAGTCTGCCCCTACATTCCCCGTACCTTGTCAGCTTAACCGTAGCTTGTCTCAACAGGTACCCCCTTTGCTGGACTCGGATCCCTATCCGTCCTGGCCGGCAACAAGCCGCTACTTAGCCCGCTCCTGACAGGTGACATCCAATGTTGACAGACTCAAATGTCTATCCGCCTAGACCGCTCAAACCGCCAAACAAAAGTAGTGACCTGCCCCCAGGCCGCAAGCTAGCTACCTCAGTTTCCACCTCGCCAACATGCGCGACCTGCCTCATCAGTCCGACAGGTCGCCCATCCCTTGTCTCCCATCAGGTGTGGCAAGTCCCGTTCAGCAGTGGAGGACTCCAATAGCATAGGTGGACTCAACTTGTCAGCAGAGGCGGACTCCATGGACTCAGTGAATTTGCTATGCAGTCCGCCACTCATCCTCCACCCACCAGCAGCAGCGGGGTCAAACTCACTCAACCCGCAGTCTTTGAACGGGCTCGATTAGTAGTGGCAGACTCCGCGGATTCTCCTCGCAGTCCGCCAGGCAACAAAACCTCTTCAAGGTAGTCCCAGACCGCATAGCTTCGTGCGGACTCGGCGGACTCAGCGGAAACTCCTGATCGCACCCTTAGCACTCGCTCTGTTCAGCAGCGGCGGACTCTGCAGAATCTCCTCGCAGTCTGCCAGGCAGAAGAACCTCCTCAAGGTAGTCCCAGACTGCATAGCCTCGTGCGGACTCGGCGGACTCAGCAGACACTCCTCAGCTCGCACCATTAGCACTCGCACAGTTCAGCAGCGGCGGACTCCGTGAATTCTCCTCGCAGTACGCCAGGCAGCAGAACCTCCTCAAGGCAGTCCCATACAGCATAGCCTCACGCGGACTCGGCGGACTCTGCGGACACTCCTCAGTTCGCACCCTTAGCACTCACTCAGCTCAGTAGCGACGGACTCCGCGGATTCTCCTCGTAGCCCGCCACATAGCTTCCAGCTCCTGCTTCCCAGTAGCGGGCAGAAAGTCCTTCAGCCCGCACAATCATGGCAAGGGCTCGATCAGCTTAGTAGGGGCGGACTCTTCCTAGTCCACCGTTAGCAAGACCAGCTCCAGAAGCAAGCCCCAGTTCGCACGGCCTGTTGCGGACGCGGCGGACTCCATCCTCTTCTCGTACAAGTTACCGCCTCACCGAGAGTAATGTCACCGGGAGCTGTTACCTCCTTGCGCCTATAAATAGCCCCCCATGCCTCTCATTCGGGGGACACATCATCGCCAAGGTGCTCACGCTCGAAGACAGCCCACAGTAAGCTCAAGCAGTCAACCCATGCAAACTCCTTTTGTCAGTCTGCACCTTCTCCTCTGCTCTTAATCGCGCGGCCTGCCTACCTGGCTCTCCAGTCCGCGTTGCTGCTTCTGGAACTCCTTCCTTAGCCGCCAGCTATCTCTTTGTACCCCTTTATTTGCTTTCTTGTAAAGGTGTATTGCAAGCAATAGTAACTCAATATTAATCAAAGGAAAGCCTGTTGCAAGAGTGGCATTTAAGTCGCGACGGGCGAAGTCTGCTGTTGTCGCTGTAAGCGGCCCCTCTCTCTTCTTTCCTTCTCATTTAGCTCTCTCGACATCAACCTGCAAGCACAACCGTTAAAGTACCAGTCTGCTCGACAGCTCCTGATCAACCCTTTCTGCTGATCATCCGCCTTCCCAGCTGCTCTCAGCGAACCTCTCCTCTATCCCTTCAACCCGTGGACAAGCATTTGCTCCACTCTCGATCCCTCAGAAGCTTCATCAACCCTGCAACCTTCATCCTCTTCTTCACCTTGCTCGTGAGACCGAACACTCCTTCGTGTTAACTAGGCGGTGCCGTTTTTGCGCATAAATAGTTAACACGCGGCCTTCAGATCCGAACATACGGTGAAAATCAACGGTTACTCATGTCAGATCGCCAACCATCTCAAAACATTCCTCCTACCAGCGAAGTCGCTCTCTGCGAAGCCCTCTTGCTGACACATCGAGAAACTTCCTTGCATATAGCAGCAATCAAAGACACCATAGTCACTATAATTCAGCGACTAGATTCTCAACCTGTAGAAGCACCAGTTGTTACAATCAATCCAACAGTGGAGAATTCACATTCGAACCTGCCTATTGTTCTACCAGTTGGTCCTTATGCTTATCTGGCAAGTTATCCATCCAGGCAGGCCGCAGTCACTTTGCAGGTTCCAGTTACCAAACAAAAGGAGTGTGTCTGCAAACTCAGCCCTCAAACCACCGCGTGCACCTCCAATCACCCAATGAAGTTGCCTGAACTTCCCACTAAGAGGAGGAGAGGCCCAGAAGCTTTGCTCCATACCGGGCGACCTCCAAAGGGTTTCCAACCTTAGGACATGAAGAGCAAAATAAGCAATGTGGGATCTTCTCAGCTTGTTGATTGAAAAGTCAAGGACTCTAACCAGTACTGTAAATATCATAATGAAAAGGGTCACACAACAAAGGATTGCAGAGCTCTTCTGCAAGAAGTAGAGGAAATGATGAAACAAGGCAAATTTCAACATCTGCTCCAGAAGGGTTACCCATCACATCCATAAGTCTCTAAAGTCCCTTTCATTCATTACTGGTTACTCTTACCCTACTCTTCATGTTTCAAACATTTTCATCTTAAAGCACTTCTAAGTGTTCCTTCATACTTTTCAATAAAGATTTCATCAGGGATCTCATACTGATAGAGTTCCCTTTTTGGAATGCTTCTTCCTCTATTTTTCTCTTTGCCAAAGAGATCGCTGAACCAATTAGATATCCCCAAGTCTTGTTGTTCCCTCCATAGATTGTTCTCTGCCACGACTGCTATGACCACAGACTTTGGTGAGTGTCCATGTATGTGTAGTGGGAGCCGTTCAATCTACGATGTTAGGCTTCAGGATTCAGATCCTGGCCGGCATCTAACACAAAGTGTGTGCTAGGGAGGCCCCATGTGTTAGCTCTGCTGTGCTTTGCAAAGGAAACATTACAGTTACGATGATCTTTGCTTAACAAGCAATGGCAACCAAGCGTAGCCTTGTCTCTTCGATCATCTCATGACTGTGATGGTCGGACACTCTATGGTACTCTCAATCTGTGCCTTCGTGGGATCCACAATTCCACTGATCTTTCCACAGACAAGCAATGCTTTAGGCCACTTGGCGCAACTAGTCTCATTGATCAGTGACGATTGTACCCGAGGCAAGAGAGCGGTGCATCTACCGCTCCCTTCTTAGGATTTTTTGTGCACGTCTCCCTTTTGTGCTCTATCAAGGGAGTATCGCTAGTCCCCTCTAAGTAGGGCTATACTGGTGATAACCTTTCTTGGTCATCTCCGTGTATAGACCTTTTTATTGTCAACTGCCACTTTCACAGGTGAACATGTTAAATCCGACCTCCCAAAATGATTTGCAATAATCATTCTGCTTATGCTCGTGTTATATGCGTTTCCTGCATAATCTCTATCAGATGATGACTCACAAGCTCTCTACTTATATAAGCTCTATTATTCTCATCTTTTATTCGTTGATTGCTTAAGCTCTATCAGATGATGATTCACAAAGTTGTTCATTACTTTTATCAAGTGTTAATGGCATCAATCACTAATCAAGCATCTGGCTCTCCTTGACTAACAAGCCATGCAAGCAGAGTCTAATTAAGATAATCTCTTCTTATTGATATAGACTTCATATTGAAGATATTATATCTCACTACAGTTACCATTGAGGTCTAACCTTTATTCAGATTGGCAGAAAGCATAAAGCTTCTTCTCTGCTAATCTGATCATATCCTTCCTATCATATCAACAGTCAACATTCGACTTATTAATCTGTACTTCTTGTTAAAGATGTCTCTAATATAGCAAGAAGATCACTACTCTGGCTTGATCTTCATTCAATTTTCAGCGGAATTCATCAGACATCTCCTCTGTTATATGATCATATCGACCTTATCTTATCAACAATTAGCACCTGCAAGCCTTATCCAGGTACCTGCAGCTTAGTTCATTATACTATGTCTACTGCTTACTCTTTTTTTTGCAGTGACCAGAAGATACTTGCAAGTTTCTTCACAGGCACTTGCAAGCTATTTTCATATATCATGCCTGCTTCTAACTCTCATTTTACAGAGATCAGCAGATACCTGCAAGTTGCCTTCAGGTATTTGCGGCTTCTTCCTTTACCCCCATATTTGCTTCTAACTTCTCTTTTGCAGAAACTAACAAACACTTGTAAGTTCTCTTCATGTACTTGTAACTTCTTTTCCCTTTCATGCATATTTCTTACTCTTTTTTTATAGAGGACAGTACGTGCTTGCAAGACCCCTTCAGGTACTTGCAAGTTATTGTTCCTCTATGCTTTCTTCTTGCCTTCATTTTGCAGAACTCAGTAGAAGACACATCTTCTTTGTTTTGCAAAGGCAAATCCAGGTACGCGCAAGATGTACCTTCCATACAAGCCTACACTAACTTTTCCTTTGCATTAGATTCTATCTCTCCTAGTCCCCTTCTCTTTCTTTGGGGGGGGGGATCACGATTTTCGTGGGTCTCCAACTTTTTCGAAGTTCCCTTCTGAACTTAAAAAAGTGCGGGGATTATGTTAACCCTGAAATTGGCGATCCTCCCCAAGGTATCCAGCTCGCTAGTCGCGATCTGCTCTGGGTTCTTCCTGGAGGTCGCGACGCCTTAGGATGGGAGGACAGGTTTTTCTCTGTCCGCTCAGGACGCACGGCTTGGGCGGCCTCAGCGGTTTGACCACCTAGGCCGCGTGCTGTTTCTTTGGTCGGCAGGGGCTGCGGACTGCTTCTTCAGTCCGCCACTGTAGGCTGCGCCCCTGGTCAGCTTAACCACAGCTTGTCTCAATAGGTGCCCCCTCTGCCGGACTCAGATCCCTATCTGCCCAGGCAGGCAACAAGCCTCTACTTATCCCACTCCAGATAGGTGACGTCCAATGTTGACGTTCTCAAATGTCTATCTGCCAGACTGCTCAATCCACCAAACAAAAGTGGCGACCTGCCCGAGGCTGCCAGCCAGCTACCTTAGTTTCCACCTCGCCAACATGCACGACCTGCCTCGTTAGTCTGGAAGGTCACCCATCCCTTGTTGCCCATCAGGTGCGTCAAGTTCCGCTCAGTAGTGGCAGAATCCAGCAGCATAGGCAGACTTAGCTTGTCAGTAGAGATGGACTCCACGGACTCAGCGGATTCGCTATGCAGTCCGCCACTCAGCCTCCACCCACCAGCAGCAGTAGGGTCAACCTCCCTCACCCCACAGTCTTGGCGCGGGCTCGATCAGTAGTGGCGGACTCCGCGGATTCTCCTCGCAATCTGCCAGGCAGCAGAACCTCCTCAAGGCAGTCCCAGACAGCATAGCCTCGTTCGGACTCGGCGAACTCAGCGGACACTCCTCAGCTCGCACCCTTAGCACTCGCTCAGTTCAGCAGCGGCGAACTCCGCAGATTCTCCTCCCAGTCCGCCAGGTAGCAGAACCTCCTCAAGGCAGTCCCAGACCGCATAGCCTCGTGCGGTCTCGGCAGACATAGCGGACAATCCTCAGCTCATACCCTTAGCACTCGCCCAGTTCAGCAACGGCAAACTCCGTGGATTCTCCTCACAGTCCGCCAGGTAGTAGAACCTCCTCAAGGCAGTCCTAGACCGCATAGCCTCTTGTGGATCGGGCGGACTCAACAGACACTACTCAGCTCGCACCCTTAGGGCTCGCTCTGTTCAACAACGGCAGACTCCGCAGATTCTCGTCTCAGTCAGCCACATAGCTTCCAACTCCCGCTTCCCAACATCGGGCAGATAGTCCTTCAGCCTGCACAATCTTGGTGCGGGCTCGATCAGCTCGGTAGGGGCAGACTCTTCCTAGTCCGCCATCAGCAGGACCAACTCCAGAAGAAAGCCCCAGTGCGCGTGGCATGTTGCGGACTCGGCGGACTGCATCCTCTTCTCAGAGAAGTTACTGCATCACCAGGGGTAACATCACAGGTAGCCGTTACCTCCTCGGGCCTATACATATCCCCCCATGCCTCTCATTCAGGGGACACAACATCGCCAAGGTGCTCATGCTCGAAGAGAGCCCACAACAAGCTCAAGCAGTCAACCCATGCGGACTCCTTTTCTCAGTCCGCACCTTCTACTCTGCTCTTAGTCACGTGGCCTGCGACCTGACTCTCCTGTCCGCACGACTTCTTCTGGCACTCATTCCTTAGCCGACAGCTTCCTCTTTGTACCCCTTTATTTGCTTTCTTATGAAGGTGTATTGCAAGCTGTAGTAACTCAATATTAATCAAAGGAAAGCCCGTCGCAAGAGTGACATTTAAGCCGCAGCGGGGAAGTCTGTTGTTGCCGCTGCTAGCGGCCCCTCTCACTTCTTTTCAGCTCAGCTTAGCTCTCTTGGCATCAACCTGCAAGCACAACCGTCAAAGTACCCATCTGCCCGACAGCTCATGATCAACCTTCTCTGCTGATCATCCGCCTTCCCGGCTGCACTCAGCAAACCTCTCCTCTATCCCAGCAACCCTTGGACAAGTGTTTGCTCCACTCTCGAGCACTCAGAAGCTTCATCAACCCCGCTACCTTCATCCTCTTCTTCACCTTGCCTGTGAGACCGAACACTCATCCGTGTTAACTAGGCGGTGCCGTTTTCGCGCATCAACAATCGGAGTTTCTTCTCTAAAGTTGAGATCGACGAAAGCTCAACTGAGTTCGACAAACTCTGATCTCCTATCAGTTGTTGAGTTCGACAAACAACTATCTCAATTTGACAAACTTGGAGCCAAGAATGGACAACATTAACTCAGTTCAATGTTCTTAGGGCTCAGCTTGACGAAAGAGAGGAATGAGTTTGACGATCTTGGATCTCTGATCGACAAAATCTGTCAGTTCATTATTTATATTCTCTACAGTTTATTTCAAGATTGACCAAGGTTTTTATAATATATTATTTCCTATATTGCTCTGAGTAATTAATTGCATATATTCTTATGAATATTGCAGTTCATTGGCAGTATTAATTACTAGATTTCACATAGTCAATATTCAGCTTAATAACTAGGACAGTTAAGGAATCAATTTATTGTCTTCTAGCTATTTGTCCAAGTTCCAAGATTTCAGCAGTTAATCATGGAGTAGAATTCAAATTCAGAGACAGAATTTCTACAGGAAACATAAAAAGGAGAAGAGAATTCACTAAGGGGTACAGGCAGACTGAGAACAAACATATTCAGTCTGCATACTCATACAGTCTTCATCAATCTGCAACTCTTCACCAAGCTTTCAAGAGACATTAAAACACAATTAGTCTAAAAGCTTCTGGAGTTCATCAAAGAAGACCTACAACCTGCATAGCTTCCAGCAAATTCCAGAACAATAATCATCTCTGGGGGAGCTTTGACAACATCAAGCAATCCACTAAAGTCTTCTCAGTTGTTTGGGGAAGAGAAGACAATATCACATTTTCACCCCACTGTACACAGGGTTTTAACTCCCTTCAAAAGTTAACCACCTGATTCTTAAGTCTCCTTAACAAAAGACTTAGCTTAGTTTTTGGGCACCTGATCAAAAGCATATATGGTTGTGAGATCTCCCTTCAAATAGATCTTGTGGTGACAGGACACCTGAGCAAAAATTTGTTGGTGACAGGGCACCTGATCAAAACCCTTTAGTTGATTCCTACCAAGGTGGTAGAAGAGTGGATGTACCCAAGTTTAGGGGAACCACTATAAATTTCTTGTGTCGTTTGGTTTCTTGCTGTTTTCTTATTGTTGTGTGTTGTGTGCTATGTTAGTTAGTTTTTTATTCCTGCACTTTCTTAAGATATATATTACTATTTTTAATTTCGTTATAAAAACCAATTAAATTTTTAAAGTACTCTATTCACCCCCCCCCCCTAGAGTTAAATAGATCTATCCCCTCAGGTGGTAAAGCTTTTACCATCCTTCAGTCTGCACCATTTTGAGTGTTGTGGTCAGACTATTGACCCAAATTTGTTGAAATCAATTTTAAAATAAAGTAGACTTCAAGGGCTATAATTTCTTATTGACCACTTTTCCAGGAAACACATCTATATATTTTTATTAATTAATTCTAACACATGCACTTAGTGTGACATGGATGAAATAAATGAATAATATATCAATGATATTATAATTAGCCAGCACACATCTTAAAGCAGGGACAGACAACATCCCAGCATCATCTTCCTTGAGCCAACGACGCAGATTGTCCCGACCTGGTCCATTTTGAAAGATGATTTCCTGGCCACTTGAGCGCCTCCCCGGCCGACCAATGCAACCACCACCTTCATTGAGGTGGTGGCCGGCGATAGGCGGTGGTAGGCCGGCCGGAGGTGGCCTGAATTGGGTTTTAGGATTGGATTAAAAAACTTTTAAAACCAAGCTTTTGGCCACCCAGATCTACGTCCAAATGGACCCAAAACTTGCAGCAAATAGACTGAGATCTATCCACTAGAAAAGTGGAGAGGGATAAGACCTTTTGGGGGGCGTGAAGCCTTGCCTATCGACGGGACGCCATTGCCGGATTCTAAGCTTGCGGGTACTCTACAATAGTACAATGGAAGGGCTCGATTTCTTCAGGTAAATGGTGGAAACACCTCCTCTCAGCATGGTGAAGCTTTTTAAATAGCCAAATGAGGGAGGGAAGTGGCCATGGCATTTATGTCATTAATGGCCTTGAAGGAGAATTTCGGCCATTGAAATTTCATTCATTACAGCCACCAATAGGGCTAGCCAGAGCTGTTGACCTCCTCAGAACTGATCAGGGGAGATTGATCAAGCCTAGGAGATGAAGAGAGGAGGCATTTGGCCTTCAAAGCCATGAATGGTCTATTTCTCCTCACTTTCTCTCTCCTCCATCAAAGGGGGGATGGAGATTTTCTCTGTCCTAGTCACCAAGGCCGAATTTGATGATTATTTAAGCCTAAAGGCACCCCACTAACCCATATGAATAATTAAAATGAGGTTAGCCCAAGTGGATTTTCGTTTGAACTTGAGTTAGCCTATTTGAGTTAGTTTGACCTAAACCTAGGTTAAGTTGACTTGGGTCAAATTTGGCTTTTTGGTTTGGCCCCAAGGGGTCCTTAGTGACTCATTGGCTTATCCTAAGGTCTTGGAAGGTCTGGGTAGGGTCAGTTGGGCACCTTGGAGGCCTCTTGAACCTTAGTTAGTGCACTTTGACTATTTTAGGGCTAGGGTTGACTTGGATCAACTTAGCCTCTTTAGGTGATCCCAATGGGTCCTTGGTGACCCATTGGCCTCCCTTAGGGCTTAGGAAGGTCTAGGTAGGTCCCTTGGCAAAGGGGTGGTCAATTGACCATGTGTGAGCTTAGTTTGACCTAATCAGGGTTTGGGTTGACTTTGGTCAACTTGCCCCTTTAGGTTGACCCCAATGGGTCCTTGGTGACCCAAGGGTCCTATTAAAGGGTTAGGAGTGTTATGATGGGGTCCTGGAGTCATGTTGAAACCCTAAAGTCAAGCCCCATGGTGGGTAATTGAATATTACTGTTTGCAGCACAAGGTAGTTTTCACCTTCTTGCCTAAGTTCATTTTGTCAGCATGGGCATCTTAGAGTTTTGTCATGACCTAGTCATGACAAAATAACCCTAGGGGTCTAGGAGTTTGAGTCAAGTTATAAATCCCAATACATAAAAATAAAAATTTCGTCCCCGAAATTAAGGTCGGGCCTATGGGGTTTCAATTAAGATTAAAGTATGTAACATCCCTAGTAATTTAAATGTATACCTGACTCGAAGTGATCCGGGTACCTCTGTTGCATCAAGTCCTGTGGCTCCCAGGTGTGCTCTTCCTGTCCATGAATCGTACACAAAACTTTGACTAGCGTAACCTTCTTGCGCCGCAGGACCCGCACCACTGTATCGTCGATCTTGACCGGCTTCATGCTGACTGATTGATCCAAGGACATTGGGCTATCCGTAGTGGAGATCAGCTGCTCAGGGCGTAGTAGAGCACTTTGAAGTGAAGAGTCATGGAAGACGTCATGTAATCCCGCTATCTCTGGTGGTAGCTCCAGCCTGTAAGCCAAGGGGTCGATCCGCTCCAGGATCCTGTATGGTCCCAAGTATCTCAGATTGATCTTCTTCCGCCCGCGAACCCGCGAGATTCCATGTATCGGTCGTATCTTCAAGAAAACCTGGTATCCCACCTGGAACTCCACTTGACGATGTTGTGCATCGTAATATTTGGCCTATCTTCTCCGGGCCTCCAGCATCCTATCTCGAATTAACCTTACCTGAGCATCTGTGTCCTCCACGAACTCTGAGCCGAGCATCTTTGGATCCTCATCCTGGATCCAAGATAGTGGGGTCCGGGATCTCTGCCTGTATAATGCCTCGTAAGGGGCCATTCCTATACTAGACTGATGACTGTTGTTGTAAGAGAACTCCATCAGTGTCAACAGTCTCTCCCATGGCTCTCCGTGGTCCAAAATGCATAGGCGTAAAAGATCCTCTAATGTCTGGTTGGTGCACTTCGTCTGCCCATCTGTATGAGGGTGGAAATCTGTGTTGAAAGTCAAATGTGAGCCTAGGTAGGCCTGCAATGACCTTCACTCCTTGGATGTAAACCGTCCATCTCTATCTGACACGATCGTCCTTGACACTTCATGGTAGCGGACAAACTGATCCAGAAATCTTCGCACCAGATCACCAACCGGAGCATCCTTCCTGATCGGGATAAACCTAGCCAACTTCGTCAATATATTGACGATCACCCAAATCGAGTCGTTCCCCGCGTATGATCGGGGCATCCCATGTATATAATTCATGGTTATGTCCTCAAATTTCCACTCTGACACTTGGAGTGGCTGCAATAATCCGGCTGGACTCTTGCACTCCGCCATTACGAGCTGGCTAGACTCACAATGCATCACGAATTATGTAATATCCTTCTTTATGCCGAGCCAATACATCATCCTCTTCAGATCCGCTTCCATCTTCGTGATCCCCGGGTGCACCGAATATCTGCTGCAGTGGGCCTCTGTCATGATATCTTCCCGAATTCGGCCTTGTACTGGTATGTAAACTCGGCCTATAAAGCATAATATCCCATCTCTCAGAGAGTAATGCCCTACCGTGCCTTCCTCAAGGCCTTAAATATCAGTTCCATCCTCATATCCAGCTTCTGCACGTCCCTGATTAGATCCCGAATATCATTAGTGGTACTCATCCATGCCAAGTACTCCTCATACAACTCTGGATCATCCTCAAATACGAGAGATGTCTGCATCTCTTCTAAAGTCTACACCAGCACCATAGCCATCAGCTAAGGTCCTTCTCCTGGTGTAGTGGCTCACTGGCTCAGAGCGTCTTCCACCACATTGGCCTTCCCGGGATGATAGTGCATGGTATACTAATAGTCTGACAAGAACTCTACCCAGCATCTCTGTTTGATATTCAGCTCCTTCTGTGTGTCCACATGCTTTAAATTTTTATGATCATAAAAAATATCACAATGGACTCCGTAAAGATAATGCCCCCCCGATCTTCAGAGCGAAGATAACCGCTGTCACAACACGCATTTTCTCAACGGTAAAATCGTATCAGAGTAAGAGAAAACATGTGTCTTGATGACACGTTGTGCAGGGGATAACTGCACACGCTCAGGCAAAACTCCAGACGATAGATTTTAAGGAAAAACGTTGATTTAAATATGAAAGAAAATCAGTTAAGTTGAATGGTCGTATCCCTCGGCACAGTGGATCAGCTAGACCACAGTTAAAATTATATCTATACGCAGCAGAAAATACTTTGGTTCAATTAAGCTGACACCCTAAATAAGCACGAGAGTCCCTGAGGGGCGACTCATGGTATGCATGACTCTAAGGTGAATATTATATGTATAAAAGATAGTGTTTTACGCTGAGGAAAAATAGTGTCTTTGTTTTAGAAAACATGTTATGCATGAAGTACATATATTAATACTTTTAGGGTTTAAAATATCTAACATGCAACCTAGCATAAATCCTTCCCAGAAGCAAGTAACCAACCACATAAAGGCAAAATCAACAGTTTAATTTCATATCCAGCATCACAAGAAGCCACCAGTGGGCGTCAACAACCTGACACGAACCCACTGGCGAGTATGTATGTCTATACAGAAAAGTAAGGAACTACCTCACAACAAAATGGGGATCAGCTATCTCAGCAACCCTAGAGGCCACCCACAGCCCCTCCAAAGGAACTAGCCGCTGAACTGGCTACAACCTGGACCTGAGGCATTCAAGAAAGGAACACCTCAGCAAGTAAACAATCAAGAGGTAAAATAGAGCAATAAATTAATTAGCAAATAAGAAAAAGGGTTTACCACCCCGGCAACAAACTGCAATAAGAAAAAGAAAAGGGGATGACAGTAAGAAAAGAATGCTGTCAAAAACACCGCAGAGCACACCAAGTGCGAGCAATAAAACCAATATGCCTTACCAAGAGAGAGCCTGCAACAGCACCAAGACATATCCATATGCCAAAAGGAAGGAAAGCATAAACAGTAAAGGGACTAACAGTCCTAACACGTGGGCAAGTGGCAGTGGTCAAAACATGGATCTGAATACATAACCAAAATCAGACCCAAAAAGAGCTAAGGGGTCAAACAGTGGCAGCTTTAGAGTCCCACACACACCAACCCAAACCGGGGCAAAAGGTGGTGGCCACAGCTCTCCACATAAAACCACCCCTCTAGAGACCACCAAAACTCCACCACCTGCCACAACCCAAGAGTCGGCATGCAGAAATTAGCCGAACACCCAATGCCTCCCCCTAGGGAAAAAGTCACTCTAACAATCCTAAGAAACACACGAACCCAAGACAAAAACGTCGCGTCCAACCGACACGGCCTTGCACGCCTAACCCGAACCAACCCCGAGTCTACCTGACCCCAAAACAAGCGCAGCACCAGTGTCGACACGATGTGTCGACACCACGACAAGCCGGTGTCGACACAAGGTGTCGACACAACCGCGGCCGGTGTCGACACCAAGTGTCGACAACACAGCAGCCGGTGTCGACACCTTGTGTCGACACTGCCGCTGCTGGTGTCGACACCAAGTGTCGACACCACTGCGGCCGGTGTCGACACATGGTGTCGACACTGCCGCTGCTGGTGTCGACACCAAGTGTCGAAACCACTGCGGCCGGTGTCGACACATGGTGTCGACACTGCCGCTGCTGGTGTCGTCACCAAGTGTCGACACCACTGCGGCCGGTGTCGACACAAGGTGTCAACACTGCCGCTGCTGGTGTCGACACCAAGTGTCGACACCACGACTGGCCGGTGTCGACACCAAGTGTCGACACCAAGACTGGTCGGTGTCGACACAACAGTGTCGACACCCCAACTGGCTACAGGAGCCAGATCCAGTAAACGACCAAAAACGAGAACGGGGATTCTCTCTCTCTCTCTCGAGTACAACCTCCATCGGCAATGGTAACTACTCGACCTAGACCGAACCAAAACTGTCCCTAATAGACACAATCCCTCAGGAAAACTGAGATTAAACTGGATCTTTCTACACTAACCATGGTATGATCGGGAACAAGCCCTAGCTTACACCTAAGATCTAAACAAGAAAGAGATAAAATTTAATCAAAAGAAGACAAAGATCAACTATGGCAAGGATGAGGGTACATCACTTGCCTCAATACCAGAAAAGCTTGGTCGGCGGCATCCCCCACTCTCGGATCTGGCCGCAGAGCAGCAAGCTGAGGAGTAGAAAGAAAGCAGATCCCGGCGAGGGCAGTCCAGATCCACTCTCGGAATCGAATTCTGACTGCTAAATCTCCAGGAATCGGCGTCCGAAGTCTAGGGTAGGCTGGCGGTGCTCTTCCTCTCGTACAGGCGACGGCTTCTTCCAAGCAGAGAAACAGGAAAAGAACAAAAAGGAACCCAACCCTAATTCTGACCCAAGACTATTTATATCAGTTTTTTAATAATAAACAATCAACATAATAATCATTATTTATACTCAATATCAAAACAACCCGAAACCCGAAACTTCTCGGAAAAAGACGAAATTCACGCCGCAGCTAAAAACCCACGCTACGAACACAACTACGAAGTCGAAATTAGCATTTGACGAACAAAACCCGGGATAACACCTCCCGAAGCCAAAACACAAGCATTCCCTAAGAGGCCCAACCGAGTCAAGCAAACGGACTACGACTAGCTGGGGAATCTTGCTAACAGGCTACAAACAGGCTACACAGGGAACCCTAAGAGCTAAGACCACGCTCTACAACGGCAAAAAGCCGGAAATACGCCATCGTAACGCCAGCCAAAGATCAAACAAAACACAGAAAAACCGGGGGCATTACAGCCACTCCCCCTAAAAGAAAGTTTCGCCCCGAAACTTTACTCACAACACTCCTATAAAGTAGGAGAGAGAAAGAGCCAGGAAAGGGCTACAAATAAATAAAAACAAAACAGAGCATACCAGGCACAAGATCAGGGAAACAGACAAGGGTGAGCCTCCCTCATAGCCGACTCCAACTCCCAAGTCGCGCTCTCCACACCCTGATTCCTCCATAAAACTTTAACCATAGGAATAGTCTTCTTCCGCAACGCCCGAACTTGAGAATCCAAAATGCGAACAGGCACCTCCACATAAGAAAGATTCGGATCCAACTGAGGCACATAATCCAATACCTGCCTGCCATTTATCACACATTTATGCAGCTGACTGACGTGAAAGACATCATGCACGCCAGGGAAATTTGCGGGCAAAGCCAGCCTGTAGGCTGATACCCCAATCCGCTCAACAATTGGAAACAGCCCCACGTACCTCGGGTCTAACTTCCTATTCTTGCCAAACCGCTTGACTCCAATCAACGGGGAGACCTTTAAGAACACCGAGTCCCCCACAGCAAATTCCAAGTCCGATCTACGTCAATTGGCGTTCTTCTCGTATCTCTCCTGGGCTATCCGAAGCTTTTCCCGAATAAGCTTCACAGCGGTTTCCATCTCCTCAAGCGCTTCTGGACCCAACAAAGGTCCCTCGCCAAGCTCATCCCAAAACAAGGGAGTCCTGCAGCGCCTCCCATACAAAGCTTCAAAGGGAGCCATTTGCAAGCTTTCTTGATAACTGTTGTTGTATGCAAATTTCATAAGCCGCAAGCGCTCGTCCCACGCTCCTCCGTGGTCCAGAATATAGCATCGAATCATATCTTCCACAATCTGATTTACTCGCTCTGTCTGACCATTGGTCTGCGGATGATAAGCCGTGGAATATCTCAAATCTGTACCCAACCCTTCTTGAAGGCTCTTCCAAAAACGAGACGTGAACCTGGAGTCTCGATCTGATATGATACTTACGGGTACACCATGAAATCTTACAACCTCTTCCAGATACAGCTCGGCTATCTTCCTCATTGGATAATCGATCTTAAATGGTACGAAATGAGCGCTCTTCGTCAATCTGTCTACAATTACCCAAACTGAATCATGCCCCTTAGGAGATCTCGGTAAGCCGGTAATGAAATCCATCGAGATACTCTCCCACTTCCACATCGGAATCTCCAAGGGAGTCAGCTTGCCACCAGGCCTCCCATGGTCGGCTTTCACACGCTTGCAAGTGAAACACTCTGAAACAAATATGGCTATGTCCTTCTTCATCCCGTACCACCAGACAATCTGTTTTAAATCATGATACATCTTGGTAGACCCTGGATGGTAGGCAACACTAGATCCGTGGGCGTCTCTGCACACCATATCCCAGATATCTCCAACTGCGGGGATGCAAAACCTGCCACGGTACTTCAAGGTACCCACATCATCTATAGAGAAGTCTGGTAATTCACCCTTCTCAGCTCAAAGATACAAATGCAGAAGATTGGGATCGTGCTTCTGATGCAGTCTCATAAGTGTAATCCACGAAGGTTCTGCTACTGCTATGCTACTCTGCGAATCACAGCTTCCCACAGAAATGTCCATCAATAGAAACTCTTCCACTAGACGCTCGGCGGAAAGATTAAAAATCTTACCTGACTTCCGACTCAGGGAATCATCCACCACATTTGCCTTGTCTGGATGATACTGAATTTCAACATCATAGTCGGCCACGTACTCCAACCACCGCCGCTGGCGCAGATTCAATTCTTTCTGAGTGAAGACATACTTCAGACTCTTATGATCCGTGAAAATCTTGCACTGCGCGCCATATAGCAAATGCCTCCACAATTTCAACGCATAGATCACAGCTGCAAACTCTAGGTCATGCGTAGGATAGTTCCTCTCATGAGTCTTTAGCTGCCTTGACCCGTACGCAATCACCTTCCCGCCCTGCATCAAAACGCAGCCCAGACCGACATGTGACGCATCCACATATATATTATACTCACTACCCTCCGTAGGCAAAGACAAAATTGGAGCCGAACATAGCCTTCTTTTTAGTTCCTCAAAAGCCTTCTCACACTTACCATCCCATACAAAAGCTACGTTCTTCTGCGTCAACTTGGTCAATGGCGCGGACAAGGTAGAGAAGCCTTCTACAAATCTTCTATAATAACCAGCCAAACCCAAGAAGCTTCTGATCTCTTTGGGGGTAACAGGTCTCGCCCATTCCATAACAACAGCGATCTTTTCTGGGTCCACCGATATTCCCTCCTTATTAATCACGTGGCCTAGAAAAGAAACTTGAGGCAACCAAAATTCACATTTGCTCAGCTTGGCGTATAGCTTATGGTCTCTCAGAGTCGCCAAGACCAGCCGCAAATGTTGATCATGCTCCTCCGCATCCTTAGAATACACCAAAACATCGTCTATAAAGACAATCACAAACTTATCTAGAAAATCCTTGAAAACTCTGTTCATCAAATCCATAAAAGCTGAGGGCGCATTAGTCAAACCGAATGACATAACCAAAAACTCAAAATGCCCATGACGAGAGCGAAACGCCGTCCGCGGAACATCTGACTCCAGAATCCTCAACAGGTGATAGCCCGAACGAAGATCTATCTTGGAAAACACGGCACTACCACGCAGTTGGTCAAACAAATCGTTGATTCACGGCAAAGTGTACCTATTCTTAATAGTAACCTTGTTCAGCTCTCTATATTCGATGCATAACCTCATCGACCCATCCTTTTTTTAACGAACAGCACTGGCGCACCCCAAGGCGAAGAACTCGGCCTTATAAAGCCTTTTGCCAATAACTCATCCAGCTGAATTCGCAACTCTTCCAGCTCTCGCGGGGCCATCCGGTACGGAGCCTTTACGATAGGACGCGTATTTGGCTCCAAATCTATGGCAAACTTGACATCTCGGTCGGGTGGAAGACCGGGAAGATCGTCTGGAAACACATCAGAAAAGTCACACACCACAGGAATCTCTTCCAAACGGGGCTCACTAACAATCGACCCTACCAGGGAAACCATACAGGCAAAACAACCAGAAACAAGCAACTTCCGAGCACGCACCGCAGAAATGATTGGAGACTCCTGGAGAGAATATCCATAAACGCTTCTGGCTGACCGTTGTCTTTGATGAAGTCCAAGCGCTTACCCTTGCACTGGATCACAGCATCGTACCTTGACAACCAGTACATGCCCAAAATAACGTCGAAGTCCTCCAGGTCAATCACCTTCAAGTCTGCCTTGGCTAGAAAATCTCCCAACAAAATCGGACAATCTAGGACACCCAGGTCCGTAACCACAGAGTCACCGGAGGGGAACTTAACGCAGAAGGCACCACCAACACGATCTAGGCCCAAACTGAACCGCTCCACGAAGGCTCTAGCCACAAACGAGTGGGTAGCACCGGAATCAAAGAGAACGCGCGCCCAGCGGTTCTTTACCTTAAATCGTCCTACGAATTGCACACGCATCTAAGGCAACAAGCGCTAAAACGAAAACTACAATCAAAAAAAAGGAATGTAACGAAATGACTGGGGAGGAGTCGAACCTGAGATAACCTGGGTCGAGGTCTGCGCTTCGCCTGCTGAAAGCACATTCAGCTTCCCCTTTTCTTTATCCATTTGCTGAGGTGGTGGCAAAGCCTGGAGGGGAACTGGCTGCAGAATAGGCTGGGTCTGAGGGCACCTTGTCTTGAGATGACCCTTCTGGCCGCACTGAAAATAGACCTTATCTTTTAACCAACAACGGGCAGCCTCATGCCCCTTCCTTCCACACAAGGCACACACCACGTCTCCACTGGAAACACCCTGAATCGCGTGCACCTGTTCCTTCTTCTTCTCCCAACCTTTTGAAACCCTTCTCAAATGGGTGGCCTGGCCGGCCACAAAAGCTACAAATCTCCTTGACCTTCTTTCTCGAGACAGCATCAGGTTCCTGAGGGCTCTTCCCTCCACCGGACTTCCGCTTATCCTTCCTTAACTGTTGGCCTCTATTCTTGGCATTCTCAATGGCCTCAACTCTCAAAGCAGCTTCAACCACGCTGGCATAACTGACTGCTCCATAGGCATTCGCTAACTGCTGGATGTCGCTTCTTAGTCCACCCAGAAATCGCTTAACTCGGTCTGCCTCAACACTCACTAGACCCGGAGCAAACCGACTCAACTTACTAAACTCAATCTCAAACTCACTAACCGTGAGTTTCCTCTGCTTTAAGTGAAGAAAGTCGTTCATTAGCCGGTCCCGTTCGACTGAAGGCAGAAACTTACTTAACAACAGCACCTTAAATGACTCCCAAGTGCAACCTGCCACTAAGCTCTCTTTCTCTCTCAGCCACCAATTCTTTGCTAAGCCCTTGAGCTGGTAGGCAGCGAGCATCACTCTCTGATCGTCCGTAATCCCTGAGTAAGAGAACATCTCCTCAATGGTAATCAACCAGTCGTCCAAAATCATGAAATCTGCCTGCCCATCATAGGTAGGGGGTCTCAGCCGCTGAAACTGGGATATGAACGCCATCTCCGGAGGCACCACAACCAAAGGCACGGGAGGAGCGGGAGGAGCAGGAGGGGCAGGAACAGCTACCCCCTCTGCAGGGTTCTGAGCTCTCGGGGTCTGTCCCTCCACCACTGCTACAAGGGACTGAATCTGAGCCTGTATAGCCACTACCTGCCTCGATAACTCCTCATTACTCTATCGCAGGCTTTCTACCAATGCATCGCTCTGCGCTCCTGACGTCTCACCCTCGGATTGTGGGGTCGATCTCGTCGCAGGACGTCTCGCTATCCTAGAATCGCACAAGCTTTAGACAAATCCTAGCCCATCAACTAGAATAAAACTACCCGGTACGGACACATACACTTAAATATGAACTTCAACTGCAAAACTTGCTCTGGGAGTTGTTTTTACCATGATGATGTTATGCTTATCATAAGATGGTTCACCACCATCATACTAACTCAGGTGCCTAGACCATGAATGCATGTATTTGTATTCTTTTTGACTCAAAACCATGTGTGTACATATGTCATCTTGCAAATCTTTAGCTTGGCACGTTGTACTTATGAAATGTTATGCTATGCATGATGTGCTATGCATTCTAAAAAAAAGCCTTAGTGCATGCCATGGGCGGCGTACACATGAAAATGTTATGCATCCCATACTACATAACATTCTCATGTAACAAAAAAGAAAACGTGCTAGCCGCATTCATGTGGTCAGGTTATGCATCCCATACTAAATAACCCTCACATGTTGCCTCCTGTGGTGGATCCATATACAAACACATATTATGCATCCCATACTACATAATAAGCCCTGTATATTTCTTTATACTCATGAGTGTAGTGTTCGTGCTTCGGCCAAGACGTGCCGATGGCATATCGGTGTGTGAATAGTATGATGCTAAACACTAATGCAGACAAGGGAAAGGTTGCCCAACCATTTGTCAAGCAACCTGCCTCTGATACCAACTGTCACAACCCGAATTTTCTCAACGGTAAAATCGTATCAGAGTAAGAGAAAACAGGTGCCGTGATGCCACGTCGTGCAGGGGATAACTGCACACGCTCAGGCAAAACTCCAGACGATAGATTTTAAGGAAAAACGTTGATTTAAATATGAAAGAAAATCAGTTAAGTTGAATGGCCGTATCCCTCGGCACAGTGGATTAGCTAGACCATAGTTAAAATTATATCCATACGCAGCAGAAAATACTTTGGTTCAATTAGGCTGACACCCTAAATAAGCACGAGAGTCCCCGGGGGGCGACTCATGGTATGCACGACTCTAACGTGAATATTATAGGTATAAAAGATAGTGTTTTACGCTGAGGAAAAATAGTGTCTTTGTTTTAGAAAACATGTTATGCATGAAGTACATATATTAATACTTTTAGGGTTTAAAATATTTAACATGCAACCTAGCATAAATCCTTCCCGGAAGCAAGTAACCAACCACATAAAGGCAAAATCAGCAGTTTAATTTCATATCCAGCATCACAAGAAGCCACCAGTGGGCGTCAACAACCTGACACGAACCCACTGGCGAGTATGTATGTCTATACAGAAAAGTAAGGAACTACCTCACAACAAAATGGGGATCAGCTATCTCAGCAACCCTAGACGCCACCCAAAGCCCCTCCAAAGGAACTAGCCGCTGAACTGGCTACAACCTGGACCTGAGGCATTCAAGAAAGGAACACCTCAGCAAGGAAACAATCAAGAGGTAAAATAGAGCAATAAATTAATTAACAAATAAGAAGAAGGGTTTACCAGCCCGGCAACAAACTGCAATAAGCAAAAGAAAAGGGGATGAAAGTAAGAAAAGAATGCTGTCAAAAACACCGCAGAGCACACCAAGTGCGAGCAATAAAACCAATATGCCTTACCAAGAGAGAGCCTGCAACAGCACCAAGACATATCCATATGCCAAAAGGAAGGAAAGCATAAACAGGAAAGGGACTAACAGTCCTAACACGTGGGCAAGTGGCAGTGGTCAAAACATGAATCTGAATACATAACCAAAATCATACCCAAAAAGGGCTAAGGGGTCAAACAGTGGCAGCTTTAGGGTCTCACACACACCAACCCAAACCGGGGCAAAAGGTGGTGGCCACAGCTCTCCACATAAAACCACCCCTCCAGAGGCCACCAAAACTCCACCACCTGCCACAACCCAAGAGTCGGCATGCAGAAATTAGCCGAACACCCAATGCCTCCCCCTAGGGAAAAAGTCACTCTAACAATCCTAAGAAACACACGAACCCAAGACAAAAATGTCGGGTCCAACCGACGCGGCCTTGCACGCCTAACCCGAACCAACCCCGAGTCTACCTGACCCCAAAACAAGCGCAGCACCAGTGTCGACTCGATGTGTCGACACCACGACAAGCCGGTGTCGACACAACCGCGGCCGGTGTCGACACCAAGTGTCGACACTACAGCGGCCGGTGTCGACACAAGGTGTCGACACTGCCGCGGCTGGTGTCGACACCAAGTGTCGACACCACTGAAGTCGGTGTCGACACCTTGAGTCGACACTGCCGCTGCTGGTGTCGACACCAAGTGTCGACACCACTGCGGTCGGTGTAGACACATGGTGTCGACACTGCCGCTGCTGGTGTCGACACCAAGTGTCTACACCACTGCGGCCGGTGTCGACACATGGTGTCGACACTGCCGCTGCTGCTGTCAACACCACTGCGGCCGGTGTTGACACATGGTGTCGACACTGCAGCTGCTGGTGTCGACACCAAGTGTCGACACCACTGTGGCCGGTGTCGACACAAGGTGTCGACACTGCCGCTGCTGGTGTCGACACCAAGTGTCGACACCACGACTGGCCGGTGTCGACACCAAGTGTCGACACCAAGACTGGTCGGTGTCGACACAATAGTGTTGACACCCCAACTGGCTACAGGAGCCAGATCCAGCAAACGACCAAAAACAAGAACGGGGATTCTCTCTCTCTCGAGTACAACCTCCATCGGCAATGGTAACTACTCGACCTAGACCGAACCAAAACTATCCCTAATAGACACAATCCCTCAGGAAAACTGAGATTAAACTGGATCTTTCTACACTAACCACGGTATGATCGGGAACAAGCCCTAGCTTACACCTAAGATCTAAACAAGAAAGAGATAAAAGATTTAATCAAAAGAAGACAAAGATCAACTATGGCAAGGATGAGGGTACATCACTTGCCTCAATACCAGAAAAGATTGGTCGGCGGCATCCCCCACTCTCGGATCTGGCCGCAGAGCAGCAAGCTGAGGAGCAGAAAGAAAGCAGATCCCAGCGAGGGCAGTCCAGATCCACTCTCGGAATCGAATTCCGACCGCTAAATCTCCAGGAATCGGCGTCCGAAGGCTAGGGTAGGCTAGCGGTGCTCTTCCTCTCGTACAGGCGATGGCTTCTTCCAAGCAGAGAAACAGGAAAAGAACAAAAAGGAACCCAGCCCTAATTCTGACCCAAGACTATATATATCAGTTTTTTAATAATAAACAATCAACATAATAATCATTATTTATACTCAATATCAAAACAACCCGAAACCCGAAACTTCTCGGAAAAAGACGAAATTCACGCCGCAGCTAAAAACCCACGCTATGAACGCAACTACGAAGTCAAAATTAGCATTCGACGAACAAAACCCGGGATAACACCTCCCGAAGCCAAAACACAAACATTCCCTAAGAGGCCCAACCGAGTCAAGCAAACGGACTCCGGCTAGCTGGGGAATCTTGCTAACAGGCTACAAACAGGCTACACAGGGAACCCTAAGAGCTAAGACCACGCTCTACAACGACAAAAAGCCAGAAATACGCCATCATAACGCCAGCCAAAGATCAAACAAAACACAGATAAACCGAGGGCGTTACAACCGCTCCCATCTCCAGGTTATGCACCGGGTAGTTTTGCTCGTGTTTCTTCAGTTATCTGGAGGCATAAGCTATCATGTGCCTGTTCTGCATCAGAACGGCACCCATCCCTTGGTACGACGCATCAGTATAAACCTGAAATCCTTCCTTCCTCGATGGAAGGGCAAGGATAGGAGCAAAGGTAAGCTGACCCTTCAGATCTTGGAAGGCAGCCTCGTACTGCGGTGCCAAAAAAGGGTGTCTCCTTCTTCGTCAGAGATGTAAGTGGAACAGCTATCCGGGAGAATCCTTCTACAAACTTCCGGTAGAAACCGACAAGTCCTAGGAAACTCCTCACATTGGTGGTTGTCTTCAGCGGTGGCCAATCACGTAATGCGTAAACCTTTGCCAGATCCACTGCCAGTCCTGCTATACTGATAATATGGCCCACAAAGGCCACCACATTGAACCAAAACTGGCACTTGGTGAACTTAGCATACAACTTGTGCTCTCGGAGCTTCTCGAGAGTCAATGCCAAGTGACGCGGATACTCCTCCTTAGTCTTCGAGTAGATGACGATGTCATCAATAAACACTCTGACGAAGACATCCAGGTAGGCCTCAAACACCTGGTTACTAAAACTCATAAAAATGGATGGTGCATTTGTGAGCCCAAAAAGCATCACAATGAAATCGTACAACCCATATCTACCGTTGAAAGTGGTCTTTTGGATGTCTTCCTCCTGAATCTGCAGCTGGTAGTATCCGAACCTCAGATCCATCTTAGAAAACCAGTGAGCTCCATCCAACTGGTCAAACAGCTCGTCAATCCTCGACAGTGGGTAGGTGTTCCAGACCGTCAACCTTTTTAGTGCTCTGTAATCGATGCACAATCAGAGTGTCCCATCCTTCTTCTTCACGAACAGCACAGGGGCTCACCATGGTGAAGAGCTTGGCCGGATAAAGACAGCTTCCACTAGCTCCTGCAGCTGGCTTTAAAACTCCACCAACTCCTTCGGAGCCATACGACAAGGAGCTCTGGATACCGTCTTAGCCCCTGGCACCAGCTGTATCTAGAAATCCTTATCTCAGTGCGGCGGCAATCTGGAAGCTTCTCCGGGAACACATCAGCAAAGTGCCGTACCACTAGAATATTAGTAATAGAGTCCTTGGCCTCTATCATCTCGAATAACATTGGTAAACTTTGTCGCCCTGTAGATGGGCCTTAATGGACTGAATAGAAGAGAGTAGAAGATGGGAAACTGGAATAATACCTTCGAAGGTCGGGTAAGTGTCACTGTACTTTAGCACGACCCTCCTTGCTATGCAATCAATCTGCACATGGTTCCAGGTGAGACATGTCATGCCCAATATGAGATCAAAATCCGACATCCTCAGGATCGTAGTCGGGGCCTCGAAGACCACACCATCGATGGTCACTCTCAGAATACACTTGGTCGTAGACTGGATCTCCATCTTGTTGGGGAGGCACACACTCCTAACGACTCCCTCAAAGTTCTCGATCTGTTCCAGGTCTCTGACGAACTCCTCCGAGATAAAATTGTGTGATGCTCTAGTGTCAAATAGGGTGTGGGCCGGCTTGCCACACATTCACTATCCCTGAGTTAGTTAAAATTATTCTTCTTAGTTATTTGGTTTCTGATAGCTTCCTAGTTCTACAGTGTCATGTTCTTATAATCTAACTCCTATGAAGGGAAGGAAACTTTTAAATAATGGGTGTACCTGCTATCACCCGATCCGGTTCCGAGGTTGAGCCAAGTCCGGGGCATACAACTGCCCTCTTTCCTGCCTGCGGTCACCACCCTGAAATCCACGTCCTCGGGCGCATCCTCGACCCCTAAACTATTTTGCATGTTGGGGCATCTTGAAGTGCTAGTGGGGGTGCTTCCCTCATGGGGAAGTTCCTCTTGAAGTGCCCCGACTGGTTGCACCGGAAACATGTTTGTGCTTCTTTCACTTCCCTCGGCAGTTCCCGTATCTGTAATGGCTGAGGAGCCAACACCACCGGGTTCCTCTGCTCCTGTCTGTCTTCCTAGTGTGGTTGATCCCAATTCCTTCTTTCCCTGAAGACTCGACCTCAGGGCCGATCCCTCTTGACTCCAATCACTGAGTCATTAGCCGGTCTCTTTCGGCCCCAGACTGTAAGGTGGTCTGCCTCCAGCTTCTTGGCCATCTCCAAGATCGTGGCCAACCTCCCATCTGAGATGAAGAGGAGGGTCTGTCTCATGTCATGATGAAGGCCCTTATAGAACCTCTTCGCGTAGCCCGCGTCATCTAGCTAATATGAGTTTGCAAAATGGGCTAGGTGTGTGAACTCCCAGTAGTACTCCAACACTGTCCTGCTGCCCTGCCTCAACTCAGGAACTTGTCCTCCAACTCATCCCTCGCCGACTGAGGTACAAAGTTCTCCAATTGAGCCGCTCTAAAATCATCCCAAGAAATGTCTGCGCATTCCATTCCAATAAAGGTGGTGTCCAATATTGACTTCCATCATCTCTTCACGTGCCATTCCAAACAGGAAAATGCCAAGGCCACTGCCTCCTCCATTGGGCATTGAATCTCAGCCATCATCTCATAGATAATGTTCAGCCACTCCTCTGTATGGACTGCTGTCTCCGTGTCATGGTAGGATGGAGGAGAAAGCCCACAAAAGATACTCTGCTATTTGGCCCCAGGGTTTGGCTGTGGGGCTAGAGCCTGCTGAGCCCTGAAGGCCTCCAGAATGGCCATCGGATTCTGCCCCATCTCCGTCTGCTGGAACAGAGTCGGGGCCTGTGGGGGTGGAACCATGTTCTATGCCAGAGGTGTACCCTACTAAGGAGTAGGGTTCGTTGCAGGCTACAAGGAATTCCAATTGTTAGTTAATGTATAAATGGAACTGACGAAAAGTGTACTTTTGCATGCGATTCTACCTTATGAGAACATGATTGCTTCCGCTGCTAGTTTGTCTTCAAACTAAGCTCGCACGGGGTGACCTAGGGTTTTGTGGACTTCTTGTCTTTGGATCGATGTTTCCTCTGATACCAGTTTGTAAGACCCTCTTTTTTTGCTATGCTACTGGGTCTTACTCCCAGAACCACCACTTTGCGATGACACCAACACATAGGAAGGTCGCCACTTCAAAACGCTGATATTGACAGCAATGAAGATCATCAATAAGTAGAAGTGCAACCAGATTAAGTAGAGTCCACAATCACATAAAATAAACTATAAAAGTGATAGTAATGTCCACATGATAATAAAGGTACGAAATATAAACGGGCATATGCCCGGTACAGCAAATCCTCACTACAACCATCTCGCGGAAGCTAAGGAAAAACTATCACACACGGAGCTAGAGACAGGTTCTCCCGTACTAGACTGGCCCACCTCTATAGTGCTACATCTCCTGCTGCTTGTCCATTTCTCCCATCCGGAGCCCCTGAAATGTTTGGTCCACCGACCGTTAGTTAAAAGACTAAGCCTGATTTCCCCACCCGTCCCCCAATGGCTCCTAATCACCGTTCGAGAGGAATGATAGGAAAGATATGAAGGTGGAGTGTGGTCAAAAGCAGATGATGATGGACCTATTCTAGCAGTTATATAGTGAATCTACAGAGCTGTGAAAATAAAGCAATGTAACAGTTCTATACTAAGACAAACAATAGAGTAATCAAGTAAAACAGAGTAGTAAGTATATGAAGATTAAGCTAAAAAATAAGTAACCTTAACTTATATGAGTACCCATACAAACATAGTAGTTAAGGGGACTTTTTCAAGACTCCCATCATATAATAAGTCCTATACCAATTTATACATTTGGGGTGTCAGGTTTTATGCAAATATGAGTGAAGTGAAATGTTACGCCATGATTCATGCAAATGCAGCACACACATAACTCTATGTACACAACCTTTACTTCCCCCTATTTGGAAACTAGCATCACTCCCAGGAGCCTCTGCTGTGGAAAATGGAGACAGTGGGTCGGGCCACCCCACTCCTAGACGAGTATTCACACTATCAGGCCTAGCCCTTATGTACGCCCCTAAAGGACTCAACTAGCGTATCCGCGTACTATGTTGACCCACCGCCAGACTTTCCCTTGGCTAAGTGTCCATCGCACCCGCCGGGTCAGCGTACCGACATTGCTGTGAATGACCGTCAAATAACAAAGACCCACCACTTTTATGCACATGTAACCATGAGTTTTTGAGACATAGGCTCCCCGGACTAACCTGTCCGTTTCCACAACCAGCGATCCTACCACTCGGCCAACCTAACCAAACTAACCTCCTGAAGCACCGGGGTGAGTGAAAGTGAAGTCCTAGATTATTGCTAATTACTCTTGTATTCATCTTAGTCTTACAGTTTAGATTAACCGCGAACTGCTCAGAGCATTCCCTATGAAGAGCTCTCGGTAGCACTAGGAACTACGATGGGCTGAATCCCAAAGCTCCCTTTCGCAAGGCACTGATGTCGTCGCCTCGCTACCTCCACTTGATGACGATCCAGTTGTCGAGGCGCTATAGCATAAAAACCTTCGGATTCATGATGACGCTAACGGAAGACAATGCTACAACCTCTGCCCACGTCGTGCTAAGCCCACCTGAAGACTATTTTAATTAAAATATCATGCTCTAATTACTTTTATTTTTATATGTGAGAATATAAAATTATTCCAAGCTTGGTTAATATTTTTATATTCATTTAGGGACTTTGTAGCATTTATTTCCTGCATTTTAACAAACATTTGGTGTGTATTTAGCCGCCCGGATGGATGAGATTTCATCTCCATCTTGGATGGTTAGATGTGTTTTTATAACTCCTATATAAGGAGCCCCACTTTCTGAGAATGAGAAGAAGAGAACAAAAAAAACCTAACCCACTTTGAGAGTTTCGGCCAAGGGGATTCTCCCTAGCCGCCGCCTGTGGTGTGAAGTCGCCACCTCCCCCCCCCCACCTTGCTCACTCCACCCTACTTCGGTGTGACTCCGGCGTGGCTACCTTCGGTGCGACTCCAAGGAAGAAGGTTGCAGCCCCATTTGGTGCGATATCGGTGGATCCGTGGAGGGAGTGATTCTCCCACCTTATCAAGTGTGTTCATGAAAACGGGCTGGGTAACATCTCTTCCCTCATCCTTGTGTTTTCTTGCTTAGTATTGTGTGGAGGATGAACAACCGTTGTATTCCGTGATTTTAAATACCATCGCTTGCCATTTCTGAAATTGATTTCATCATTGATAAACTTCTATAATCCGGATCGGGTAGATCCTATTTGCTTGAGTGGATCTTGGCCTATAGCCTAGATTTTACTCTCAAAAAGGAGTGGCAACCTTTATGTTAATTTGGGGAATCATCCGACTCTATTTCTTGATCGTTATTTTAGAGTCGATCTCTCCTACTTGTGGTCTTATGTGCTGCGTTTGAGTCGATCCGTGACGAGACGATAGATGCTTTTGTAGTTGCGGTAGGACTAAGGCGTGTTGGGCATGGTAGGTCTACTTTGTGTCTGTTTCGCTCTCCGAATGTCGGACACTCGTTATGTCAGGAACTTACTATTATTGGTGTCTACCTAAACCAATCTCACTTAGTGTTATACTGAATCTAACACTAATGTATTTGACTTTCTCTCTCTCTCTCTCTCTCTCTCTCTCTCTCTCTCTTCCTCAGGGAAGACGATCTTTCATCGATCCCGAGCACCACTTAACACTAGTCAGACCAATACCCTCCCTATCATGACTCCCAATGATGAACTCAATTTCACTTTACCAAATCATTAACTCAACTCCCTATGTCCTTCCCACGTGCTAACACAATTCTGCAGTTTTACTATATGTAGACCAACCTAAGCTATATGATGAGCATGAGAGGTGACCCCTTCCAATATTTTTCCAATATCCCTAGAATCAACACTATGGGTCTATCATGACATAATTGGAAAAAATAGATAAACTTGTAATTTTCCTAATTAATTTAGCATTTATTATCTTTTCTGCAAAATCAGGCCAAGAAAGCTTTTGAACTACAAGTACACTTTTGTCTCTAGATATGACCTTAAAAAAATTATGTCACGTGAATGTCATCAAAATAATATTAAGAACTTAGATTCATAATTTTCCAGAGAGTTTTTAACCGCAAAACAAATCATTGATTAATTATCCACAATAGTAGAGTAAAGAAGGAAGTACTAAAATTATTCATCCAAAAATCATGATAAAATTACCAGAACTTTAAAATAACATAAAAGACTTCTGACCAAAAATAACAATTTTCTAAAATCATTTGGTAACATAAATAAATCATTTAAAACCAATCATTAATTAGTGACTTGTGAAGTAACCACTAAGAATATTTTCCTAGAAATTCTGTAAAAATTCTCATATCCTAAGGATGTCATAAAAATTTCTCTGACCAAGTTTCATAAGCTGTCAGAGAATGTATAGCTCAAAATAAATTCTTGAATTAATAGGGCAACTAGAATGGGTGTGAATAAAGTATAATAAATTCAGATCTAAAATTCTCACTAAAATTTCCAGAGCTTTGTTTCATCAATATATGACCAATGTTAAAATTTTAGGATTATTCAAAGTCATATGAATATGTACTAAAATCAAGAACAAGATTGCACTATTTTGTCCTAAGTCACTTCAAGAGGGATAAAGCTCTTTGAAGTCCTAACAACTCTTCCTAGGGTTAATTATCACCTTATGAATATATAGACAAAGCTCCAAGTCCATACAAGGACATATCACTCCTTATCCTTCACCAACCCCTAAAGTTCAACCTTAGAGCTTGAACTATGGTCCTAGGGCAAATCCGCCCCATTCCATCTCAAACTCCATGGGATGGTGTTTTTACTGACCTAGGGGCTCTGGCCAGAGTTCCAACCCCTTTGGGAGAGATTGGCCCTTCTATGCCCCGAGCACACTTTTGCCCTAATTTATCCTTAAGGGGCCACACTTTGGTCACACCAAAACATATTCAAATCAAACCCAATTGGGCTGAGATTTTTGTCAGTCATGTTATGACCCTAAGAGACACCCACCAAAATTTTGGGGACTTTTGGTGTATTTAAATCCTCCAATTAAATCATATATTATTTATTAAAGTTTTATAAAAAGTATAGGCAAATATTTTCCAAAAATTCCCATTTTTGGATATATTTTAGGTATATATAGTAGTGACCCCCCTTCACAATTTCAAGTCATTTGGACAAGTGGTTCAGTGGGGGCACTCAATTTAATATCTAAATAGCCCTATGTATAGTCTGCACCACTTTGAGTGTTGTGGTCAAACCATTAAACCAAATTGGTTGAAATCAATTTTAAATAATGTAGACTTCAATGGCTATAACTTTCTTATTGAAAAATTTTCCAAGAAACACATCTATATATTTTCAATAATTAATTCTATCGCATGCACTTTGTGTGACAGGGATGAAATAAATGAATAATATATCAATGATATTGTAATTAGCCAGCACGCATCTTAAAGCACGGACTGTAATGCCCCCGATTTTTCGATATTTGGTTTAATTCGTTATCTGGTGTGTTTATGACATCAGGGCATTACGTTGACCCGTTTTCGGCATATGTCATTGTTACAGCGTGGTTTTACCTCTTAGGTTTTTCTGTGTATGGCTACATATGGACCTTTTTGGCCCTATAGATGTACAAAGTTTGGGAGGAAAGTCATACACTCTAGTTATTGTTGATGACTTCTCTAGATTTACTTGGGTGTTCTTTCTAAGAATCAGGTTAGATAACTTTAAAGTTCTTACAGATTTTCTTAAGAGTATAAAAATTGAGTACTCTACTCTGGTTGCATTGATAAGAAGTGATCATGGCACCGAGTTTGAATCTCTTCTCATGCATGAATTCTGTGAGAAGGAATGCATCAGGCACTGTTTTTCTGCTCCTAGAACGACTCAACAAAATGTGGTAGCTGAAAGGAAAAATAGAACCCTTATTGAATCTGCTGGGACATTGCTTGCAGATTCTAATTTGCTCCTATCCTTTTGGGCAGAGGCTGTAATTCACAGTAAATTATGTTTTTAACAAAAGTTTAATACATAAACTTAAGGGTAAGACTCCCTATGAATTACTTAAGGGGAAGCAACCTAAAGTAGATTATTTTAAAGTATTTGGCTGTAAATGCTATATTCATAATAATAATAAAAAACCCTTAAGAAAATTTGAAGTCAAAGCTGTAGAGGGAATTTTCCTTGGATATTCCCAAGTCAGCAAGGCTTATAGGGTATTTAACAAATCAACATTAAACATGGAAGAATCTATACATGTATCCTTTGATGAAGCTAACATGTTTTACAAGGAGAAGGATTCTTCTACCAGATACACTTTGCAGGTATCCTATATGTGTGAGAAGTTGGATGTTTTAAACCTTACCCAAGAGGTTGCATTGCATCCTTCTCCACAGATTGATAAAGACAGTGAAGAAGAAATTGTTGAAGCAGTTGAACCCACAAAAACAAATATTATTCCACAAGAGGAATTAATTCCACAAGCTATTGATGAACCAACTCCACCTGCTGATCTTGTCACACTTAGAGATCATCATATATCTCAAGTGATTGGAGACATATCAGCTGGTGCGCAAACAAGACATCAACTCAACCAAGATCTGATGCATGCTTGCTTCATTTCTCAAATTGAGTCTCAATCCATAAAAGATACAGAGCAAGATTCCCACTGGATTATTGCAATGTAAGAGAAACTCAATCAATTTGAGAGGTGTAGAGTTTGGGATTTAGTTACAAGACCTAAATACTACTCAGTCATTGGAACTAAATGGGTCTTCAGGAACAAGCTGGATGCACAAGGATTAATAGTAATAAACAAAGCTAGGCTGCTAGCCCAAGATTACTCACAGGAAGAAGGCATAGATTATAACCAGACTTTTGCCCCTGTTGCAAGATTAGAGGCTATCAGGATATTTCTTGCATATGCAGCATTCAAGAAGTTCAAGGTATATCAAATGGACGTCAAAAGTGCATTTCTAAATGGATAACTAAGAGAGGAAGTATATGTTGAACAATCACCAGGTTTTATCTCTTCAATTCATCCCTCTTTTTTTAAGCTTCATAAAGCTCTCTATGGTCTAAAGCAAGCTCCAAGAGCTTGGTATGAGACCTTGACTAGTTTTATTTTAGAGCATAAGTTCATTAGAGGCAGTGTAGATAGGACTTTATTTATTAGACGTCATAAATCAAAAATTTTGCTAATCCAAATATATGTAGATGATATAATATTTGCCTCTACTGATTCCAAACTGTGCAAAAAGTTTTCTAACCCGATGCATTCAAAGTTTGAAATGAGTAGCATGGGTGAACTATCCTACTTTCTTGGTCATCAAGTGAAGAATACCCGTGATGGTATCTTTATATCTCAGTCTAAATATGTTAAAGAGTTACTTAAAAGATTTGGGATGTCAGATGTCTCAGCTAAGAAAACACTCATGCCCTCCAATGCTGTAGTTGATTCTGATGAACATGGCAAATCAGTTGATTAGAAAACATATGGGGATTTGTTGGGTCCTTATTGTATCTTACAGTTAGTAGGCCTGATATTATGTTTGCTACTTGTATTTGTGCTAGATTTCAAGTAAGTCCTAAAGAATCACAGCTTATTTTACTAAAAAGGATTTTAAGATATATAAAGTGTTGTCCTAATCTAGGACTCTGGTATCCTATTGAGTCAGAATTTGAATTAACTGAATTCTCAAATACTGACTTTGCTGGATGTAGAGTTAACAGGAAAAGCACATCAGGAACTTGTCAGTTCCTTGGTGATAGGCTTGTGTCCTGGTTTTGCAAGAAGCAAACATCTGTATCAACTTCAACTGCTAAAGTTGAATACATAGCAGCAGGTAGTTGCTGCTCATAGATTTTGTAGATTCAAAATCAGCTCCTGGATTATTGTTTCAACTTAAATAATTCAACTATCTTTTATGATAATACCAACGCAATTTCTATTGCACAAAATCCAGTGCATCATAGTAGGATAAAACATATAAAGATTAGACATCATTTCATTAGAGATTGTGTGGATAAAAATAAAATTAATCTTGTCTTTATCTCTACTTATTTATAAAGAGCAGACATTTTCACCAAATTATTAGATGAAAAGAAACATCTGTTCTTCCTAAATCAGCTAGGTATGATTAATGAAGAAGCTTTAATTTGATTTTTGTCTATGGTCGACGAACTGTCCATTTTTTGTCGAACGGAGATCCACGAACTATGAACTCTTCGTGGAGTGTTCGTCAAACGTAGATCGAAAAACCTTCCTTTGTGAAACTTTTCGTCGAACGGAGATCGACGAAGTTTGTTTTAGAGAATTTTTCGTCGAACAGAGAACGACGAATTGTTTTCCCCTTCTTCAAACTTAGATCAACGCTTTTATTTATTTATGAGATTTTTCGTCGAACTGAGTTCGAAGCTTTTATTTTTTTGTCGGACGAAGTTCGTCTTTTCAACTTCTGAAAACTTATAATTATGTTTTCATCGAACTCCATCCCGCGCTTTTCTATTTCCCCTCTGCACTTGATCTCTCGTTTTTTCAGAGCAATGGAGGTTTCTCTAGCAATCCTCGCAGCAATGAAGTTTGATGCCGGTTTTGATATAGACTTTGAATCCTTCAGTCTTTCTGATCAAGTATTCAAGGACATCTTACAACTATTTGAGGTTCAGATCCTGTGAACCTTCATGATAATAAGGATAAAGCTTCTAGTGACAGAGATTAAGGAATGGGTATATACGACAAAGATTCAGAACGCTCCAGTTCTTATTTGATCTATCTCAAGACATCCTGTTACTCTTTCAGCAGAAATCTTATCTGAAATTTTTGGGTTTGTTAATGGTGAAGAAGAAATAGAATTATCTAGTAGTGACTTTAATGAAATGCAAGATAGGTTGGGTCATGCTGAAGGAAACCCTAACCACCATCTTAAGAAAAATCTTTCGATAGAATATAGATTTTTACCCGATATTGTTGGAAAAGTGATGTTGGGCAAGCAATCTCCTCACAATCACATAACCAGACACCAATTTCATCTGATGTGTGCCTTGGTGAATCAGAAAAGAATTAATTGGGGATTGATTTTATTTGACTCCATCAAGAAGAAGGTAAATAAGAAATATGTTGGGTATGGGAGAATTCTTGGGTTTTTCTTGCAGGCCAAGTGCCCATAGCTTTTGGTCTCCCGGACCATATTTATTAATGCTTCCAAGAGGCACGCATCATCCCTCTTTGGAAGATGGGAGAGGGTTATCACCAAGCCTTCCAGGGCCTCCTCTTCCAGAGCTTCTGAGGACACAAGGACTGACAGAGTCACTCCTCCAAACCCAGAAGAAGTTTCTGCTCCACCTCCACCTTCTCCTCCACTTCAACAACCATCCACTGTTTTTGCAGACACACCTTCTACTTCCATCCCTCCTGCCTTACCATCTCGACCACCATCTCCTCCACACTCCCCAATCCACATTTTTGAGGATACACCATCTCCACCTCCTCAATCACCTCCACCATCACATCTACCATCACATCTTGATGACATACCATTCACTTCTCTTCATACAGATCCACTACTATCATCTCCAAATTTTGATCTACTATAATCTCCATCTCCACAACACACTCCACAACATTCAACTATTGATGCACTCTCGACAAGTGTACCGATCGCTGTCAAGTAATAAAAGTGAGAAGTTTTAATCCTCGGATATCGATATCTCGAGGAGTACAAGTAGCGAGTGAGATTTTGCAATATGAAAAAGATATTGCAAGAGTTAACGAGGCAAAGGGGATTTTGTTTTGGATTCCTAAGCTTAAAACAATAAGAAAACTAATGCAAGTCGCCGTCGCTGCGTCGCTTGGGTGGATTACTACGGAGAGTAGTATAGGAAATGGACGAAAAGCGAGGGTCGGAATCACCTCTTCACAACGCATGCTTCTAGCAATCACTATAATGACACAATCACAACAAGCACAAAAATAACTGAAGCTTAACAACACAAGCAATGATTAAGACATAACAACATAAAGACATGCTGAAACCTTAAGCAAAACATTTTTCTCAAGCAACAATCTCACTGTCACAAGTTTAGAATGAAGAAACCACAAGAAGTGGTGGAGAAATACAGTCGAGCGCACGAAGGCTTTTCGAGATTTACGGACGGATTCAAGGGCTGTCAATCCTTGTCCGGGCTCGGTCTTCGGATGACGTTCGGGAACCAAGAAGGGCTGTCACTTCCTTCAAATATCCAGTATTCTTCGTGAATGATCGCTCGGCTAGTTCTGACCAAAGAACTCCGCAAGTGCAGCAATAAGGATCTCAAATGGTAGCTTGGAGTTCGGAGAAGATGAAGGTGGCCAGAGACACAACTATTGCAAGCTTTCTGAGGAGAAACAGTGGCTGGATCAACTCTCCAAGGAGGAGAGAGAAAATTGCGGCAGGAGGCGAGTTTTCCCGCTCTGAGGAGCGGAAATGGCGGGGGAAGCGGATCTGGATCCTTGGAAAGAGGAAATCTACAACTTAAATAGAAAAGTCTGAAAAATTGGTCACGCACGGTTTGGCGCACGGTCGTGCGCAAACCGTACGATATTAACTTTCAGGATAGACACGAGGAAGGAGAAGCATTGACCCGTGCGTTTTCCTTCGCAGACGGGCAGTTCCGCCCATGTGTGAAGGACATCGCATGGGTAGCGACAGAGTGTTGGAAAGCAGGGACACACAGGAAAATCGTGCGTTTTACTCATGCACGGGCGGAGCCGCCCATGCGTGAATAACTCGCATGATTAGCTACAGAACGGAATAAACTGAAAAGCTATAGGAAATCCGTGTGTTTCCTTCGCGCATGGTTTCGAATAAACCGTGCGTCAACCGTGCGTCAACCGTGCGTGAAGATCGTCGAACCCAGCTCAACGAAATTCATAGAGCTCGGCTTGACGTTCTTCCAGCTGACTAAAATGCACGATCCCACGCAAACCGTGCGTGAAAGAAACGCACGACCGTGCATTTTCCTTAAGACAAAATTCCTACCTAGGGGGAAAACACACCACCTGCACAACAAAACCAACTGTAGCACAAGCTCCCAGCAACAAAAGTAAAGCTAAGAAAACACCAGGAAAAAGCCATGGGGAGCACCATGTGCATACCCCCCAAAACAGAATATGCAATTTCACACCCATGAGCCAAAACAGTGCACAAAATAGTCTAAGACCGAACGATGCAAAAATAATTGATATCCGGTTGAAATGCAGTGCACGAAAGAGAAAACTAGCCCAGATGAGTCCGAAAAAACCTATAAATATCGGAATCATCACACCACCAGACTTAAACATTTGCTCGTCCCGAGCAAATCATCTCTCAATGGACTCAAAAATAGCTAGCTGGCAGAGATTTCAAAAATAAGGTAAAGGGGGAAATCGAATACTCATGGGTACAAAAAATATAATAGATAAACTTTTTAATTATTCTACGAAGTTTATAAATTTCGACAAATGTAAATAAGTATTGTAACTACTCAAAAATAGAATTCTGGAGAATCGTTCGGTCATGCGTAGGAAGAAAGTAGGCAGACCACTAAGTTGAGCATTGCCAAAGACCGGGGCTCGGGAACACCTCCAAAGGAATCCACCAATGTCGGGGACCATATGCTTGCCCGTTTACACTCTCTCCACAGCACTAGTTTGACTCGAGCATGAATCTGCGGGACTTTAGAAAGATAATGGGGCTTAGGAGTAAACGTAGGTAAGGATGCAAAAGGTAAATAATGGCTACGCACAACCCAAATGAGCTCATACAATGAATCCTCTAACCAAGCAATACATATAGGTGCTCCACACCACCAGACTTGGACTTGACAAACGGGTGCGTGCACCGCCTACCAGCATAAAATCTCAAATGGAATTTTCATTTAAACTTTTTCTTCTTTCATTTCAATCTACTCTCTTTTTCTTTTTTTCTTTTTTCAAAAAATTTTATATCACATTCAGCCACAATATCATGAAATCTGCACCTCGCAAACACAAAATAGCACCTCAGCAACAGCACCAAAGCAAGAAGTGATATACTAATAGCTCAACCAAGAGGCGTGCTACTGGGATAGGCTTTTAGGCTTTGGTGAACATGGAGTGAAGCTAAAACAACAGGAGGGGTAGGCTCAAAATAGGCTAACAAGGATTACGTTAGGAATGGGTACAAGGCTCAACCGTGCCAAAATGATGGCATACATCACACTCACGCTTGACTAACCATGCATCAATGCTTCGAGAGTAGCTTGAGGCATGTTCTTAGCCACCGAGAAAGATGATCCTTCCTCCCGACTCGAGGTATACGAGGCTAGTGGCGGCAACACACATTCCTACACTATCGTTTGATTGCTCCAGATTCCACAGTTTTGAGTAGTACAAACATTATTTACAAATGTAGAAAAGCATAAACCTACGAGCATAAAGAAAAATTGAAACTATATTATTTCTATACATCATGAGTCTTCGATTAGGAGCACTACACGAGTTTCACACTACCCTAATCTAAAATCCTAAGCCAGCACCACTATCTTAAAGTTTACACAAAAGAAATAAATTAAACTTGGGCCGAGCGCGTGCTTAAGTGCGCGCTCATGCGGTGTAGGTGCACAATGCTGTCATGATAAAATAAATACTGAAAATGAAAATACTCTTGTGGTATGCAAGTGCATGTGCAAAGGTGACTCACGAAACTTTCCCCCACCAGACTTATATTAAACAATATATCCATGATTTGCAATAAAATTAAAGAAATGAAAGTTGAGGGAACAAGTTACCCCATGCTCAGCAAATGAGCATACCAGAAGATTGGCGTTAAACTTTAGCAATAAACCCACGACCTAACAAATTCCACCTGCAAAATAGAATATCTCCAACCTCAAAAAGCAATACAAAATAGCACAACAACTAAATTGCAGCAAATTTAAAACAAGCAGCAGTATTGGGTTGTCTCCCATAAGCCCTTTTCTTTACCATCCTTAAGATGGACCAAATACCTGTATTAACAGTTATATAGATAATGTTCAAAAGCAAAAGTTCAGAAAGCATGAAAAAGGGTCCAAAGTTACACACAACATTAAGATAAATAAAACAAGAAACGGAAAGAAAGGGGGCACCGAAGATCCTACACTCTTCAGCTGAACACTGACTTGTGATAGATCCCCCCAGTCACCCGAGATGAGGGCGAGGAGAAGGCTTTAGGGCCTAGGGAAGACGAGTCTCCCCTACCCCTTGCCTCGTCCTTCTCGCATCGGTGGGAAAAATCAAAAGCTTTGCATATAAGAAGTTCTTTTATTTTCAGATTAACAGATGGGGATCGCCAGGGTGGTATATCCACCCCAACTAAATCAGCAACATGCCTATCTTTCGCATCTGGGGGCATCCTTTCCTCACCCACGACGGGTGATAGATCAGCCCAAGTCACCTTCTTAATAATTTTACAGCATTCATTACGCTTATTCAAAGTTTTAAAGTTGTTTCCTACACGCCCTAATAGCCGTGCACAACCCTCGTTCATTTCTTCAGCAACTTGTTTCACGTCAAACAATTCCTCCTTCGCTTCTCCGTTAGCAATCATCATCACATCTTTTATTTGCACAGTCCGGTATTGCTTATTTAACTCACCATCTGTCTCATCAGCTCCAGATAAATCATCAGATAATAAAATATTTAATTCCAGCAATTTTTTAGATTCACTCGGGACTAGAGTGGGAAGTGATGGCGATAGCGGCAAATCAGCCTTGGAAGCCAAGGTGATGTCGCATGCGTTAAAGCACAGCGTCGCTTCACTGGCTTTCAGGAATGGAACCCAAAAAATAGTCTTTGAATCATTTCATATGGGTCCCAACACCTTGAAGTTGGTAACAACCACAACCCCATTAAGTTTCACATCCACCTTTTTAATCACCCCATCAGGTTTAACCACCGACCCATAAGCTAGCACAAGTGATTTCTAGAAATTAGTTTCGACATTTAAATTACGATTCTCAACATCTTGCAGAGCTAGAATGTTGCACGACGAACCTGAATCGCAAAGAGCTACCGTCTCAATTTCATTAATCGCACACTTGACAAACACTTCATTAATACTGCACTACTCTGCCTCCCCAGCACTCTTCCCTTGCTCATGAGGATTCGTTTCCGTATCGCTTGGGAGCATGCCGCGAGTACGCTCGAAGAACACATGGGCAAGTTGCCCCAGATGTGTCTCTAAGTTCCTCATAGAGGCAGTTTGAGTGGCCATGTTAGATTAGGTCATCTCAACAAACTTTTCCATCATTTCTTCTAAAGCACTCATACATGCCCATTGCCCGCTTTAATTATAACCCGGCTGCGGCGGTCGCGGTTGGCTATTGGAGGCTTGAGCATCAAATTGATATTGGCCTCCCTGCCATCTTTGATCGGGGGCATTTTGATTGCACGAGAAATTCGGATGATTTCTCGCATTTGGGTTATAAGCATTATAATAGGGCGCAGCGCAGTTTTGACTGTTTATAAAATTAACACTTTCATCAAAGGTTATACCTGCCGGTTCCGCAAATGACTCTCCAGCTGGGCATTCAAAAGCATGGTGGCCGGGATCTCCACATCCCTGGCATGATATGCCCCCAACCGGAGCCGGAGGAGCAGTCGATCTGGTCAGCATCCTTCTTCCATCCATCATACGGTGGCTTGCTTCGGCTTACTGCATCACCACATTAACATCAAAAAGATTTTTCGCCCCCCCCCCCAGGGGCATTTCTTCCCGCAGTCCAGTACATGCTATGGGAGGCCGTGTCTCGAAGAAGCCGCAAAGCCTCTTCAGGAGAAAGGTTCATAATTGTGCCGCCGGCGGCTGCGTCGATCATAGCCCGGTAGTTCGGCACGACACCAAAATAGAATATTTCTACAAGATTCCACGGCTAGCAGCCGTGTTGGGTACAATGGCGCTGCAGGTCAGTGAAACGCTCCCACGCTTCTGACAATGTATCTTGGTCTAGCTGCCGGAACGTAGCAATTTCCCTTCGGGCATTCACAATTTTGTCCACTGGGTGGAACTTTGCCAAAAACTTATAAGACAGAGCCTCCCATGTGGTAGCGGTCCCAGGGGCAATTGTGTGAAGCCAGGTCTTAGCCATGTCCCTCAACGAAAATGGGAATAGCTTCAGCTTGACTACCTCATCAAAAATTCCAACATATCAGAAGGTGCCACAAATATCTGAGAACTCCGCCAGATGGAGCAGCGGGTCCTCACTCGGCAAACCAGAATACTGCGTATTATTTCTAATCATGTTCAGAATCACAGGCTTTATGTCAAAATGGTTGTTGGCAATGGCTGGTCCAAAGCCTGGATAAACACTTCCCGCAATCGGGGTAGTGAAATCATGCATTTTCCTAACACGAGATTGGACCACCTCCTGACCCTCAACAACTCTATCACCTTGGCCATTTCCTACTTGGCCCAAGTCTTCTATTCTAACTTCAGCAGCAACAGCACGCACGCGAGCTCTCCTCGCTCGTGCGGTCTCAAGATCAGCTCCCAAATTTTCACCCATATTACCAGGGTTAGGATCTGTCATACAACAAGAAAAATCTATCAAAGCGACAAAACTTGCAATTTTTTTCAACAGAAAAATGCACACAACGGTTGCACTCCCCAGCAACGGCGCCAAAAACTTGATGCACTCTCGGCAAGTGTACCGATCATTGTCAAGTAATAAAAGTGAGTAGTTTTAATCCCCGGATATTGATCTCTCGAGGAGTGCATGTAGGGAGTGAGATTTTGCTATATGAAAAAGAGATTGCAAGAGTTAACGAGGCAAAGGGGGTTTTGTTTTGGATTCCTAAGCTTAACAACAATAATAAAACTAATGCGGGTCGCCGTCACCGCGTCTCTTGGGTGGATTACTACGGAGAGTAGTATGGGCGATGGACGATAAGCGAGGGTCGCAATCACCTCTTCACAACGCACGCTTCTAGCAATCGCTAGAACGGCACAATCACAACAAGCACAAAAATAACTGAAGCATAACAGCACAAGCAATGATTAAGACATAACAACATAAAGACATGCTGAAACCTTAAGCAAAACATTGTTCTCAAGCAACAATCCCACTATCACAAGTTCAGAATGAAGAAACCACAAGAAGAGGTGGAGAAATTCAACCGAGCGCACGAAGGATTTCTGAGATTCACGGTCGGATTCAAAGGTTGTCAATCCTTGTCCGGGCTCGGTCTTCGGATGATTTACGAGAACCAAGAAGGGCTGTCACTTCCTTCTAATATCCCGTCTTCTTCGTGAATGATCACTGGGCTAGTTCTGACCGAAGAACTCCGCAAGTGCAGCAACAAGGAACTCAGATGGTAGCTTGGAGTTCGTAGAAGATGAAGGTGGCAGGAGACGCAACTATTGCAAGATTTCTGAGGAGAATCAGTGGCCGGATCAACTCTCCAAGGAGGAGAGAGAAAATGGCGGCTGGAGGCGAGTTTTCTCGCTCTGAGGAGCGGAAATGGAGGGGGAAGCGGAGCTGGATCCTTGGAAAGTGGTAATCTGCAACCTAAATAGAAAATTCAGAAAAATTTGTCACGCACGGTTTGGCGCACGGTCGTGCGCAAACTGTGTGATATTAACTTTCAGGATAGACACGAGGAAGGGGAAGCGTTGACCCGTGCATTTTCCTTCGCGCACGGGCAGCTCTGCCCATGCGTGAAGGACATCGCACGGGTAGCGACAGAGTGCTGGAAAGCAGGGACACACAGGACAACCGTTCTTTTTACTCGCACACGGGCGCAGCCAACCATGCGTGAACAACTCGCACGATTAGCTACAGAACGGAATAAACTGGAAAGCTACAAGAAATCGGTGCATTTCCTTCGCGCACGGTTTCGAAGAAACTGTGCGTCAATCATGCGTGAAGATCGTCGAACCCAGCTCAACAAAATTCTTAGATCTCGGCTTGACGTTCTTCTAGATGACTAAAACGCACGATCCCATGCAAACCGTACGTGAAAGAAATGCACGACCGTGAGTTTTCCTTAAGACAGAATTCCTGCCTAGGGGGAGAACACACCACCTGCACCATAAAACCAACTGGAGCACAAGCTCCCAACGACAAAAGTAAAGCTAAGAAAACACCAGGAAAAAGCCATGGGGAGCACCATGTGCATCCCCAAAAATAGAATGTGTAATTGCACACGCACGGGCCAAAATAGTGCACAAAATGGTCCAAGACCGAACGATGCAAAATAATCGATATCCGGTTGAAATGCAGTGCACGAAAGAGAAAACCAGCCCAGATGAGTCCGAAAACCCTATAATATCGGAATCATCACCTATCCAGGAAGATATCATCCCTAATATCATTCACCCTACCTTCAATCCTCTGGATGTACCTCAGTCATTCTATCTATGTTAAAACAGATCTACTTCAATTCCATCATCTTCCAATCAACCCTCTACATCTACTCAGTCTTCACCTGAGTTTATGAATGTGGATTTCTCATCCATTTCTTCTAATATTCTTGCTTTTATCACTCATACCCTCAATAAGCTGATAAAAGAAGCAATTGCTCCTCTTGTAGCTACCATATCTGATCTTTCTTCTAAGCTTGCTTCCTCCTCCACTGTCCCTTCTTCTGGGGGCCTGGGTTCAGTGCTCTCTGAATCCAGGCAGGGGGAGATGTCCGATGAAGAAGCTCCAACAATCAATGAAGAAGCTCCAACAATTAATGAAGAAGCTCCAATAGTTTTAGAGGTTGCAGTAGCAGATGCAAAAATGCTTTCAATTTGTACAGATGAATAAGCAGCAGATTTTTCAACTCCAGAATTTATCACTGTTGGTGTTGTTTTTATTAATCACACAGTTGACTTATCTTCCTTATTATCTATTTTTGAAGTTCAGCCCAGTTTTGCTCCAGTTTTTGATAATTCTTCTAAAGCAATAATATGTTACACTGCCCCAATAGGTCCTACAGTTTTAGAATAACTAAGGACAAGCTTTGCAGTTTTTGAGAATATTACAGAGCAAGTAACTGATATAGAGACAAAGGTTTTCTCCCCTCCAACTTTTGGTTGGGTTGTATCCCCTATGCCCAATCTTGATGAATTTTTGTTTGAAGACATAGATATAGTAGATACTAATGTACAGGTTAATACAAAAAATATGGAGCCACAGCCTCAGGCTGAAAGAGAAGAAATAGTTGCACAGCTACAGGTTCCTCCAGCAATTTCTGCTGAAATGCTAAAACAAATTGATGTTCTTTATGATCAGCCTGCTGAAGAATCTGATGATGATGAAGACTCAGATGGGTCAGAATATTTTGGGTCTAAGAAGAGAAAGTTCAAGAAGAAGGTTCCATCCAGAGCTGCTCCTAAACCTTCTCCTACAACAGATACCCCTTATTATATTCTGCATAATATTACTCTTACTCGAGACTCCCCTCACGTGATGAGGTATTCTAAGAATGAGCTAAAAGATAGACAAAAGAGTACGAGATACTCTCCACCCCCATAATTTAGGAGAGGTCCTCCTCCTCCTCCTCTTGCAGCACGATCAGTAGGAAGTGTTTCACAATCTCAAAGGTCTAAAACTTATCATCATTCCAGACCATATTTGTAACATCCCTCAGACAACTATACCCCTAGGATGATTTTGTCATGACTGGGTCATGACAAAACCCTGGGAAGCACTAAAAGGGCTAATGACACCCAATGTAACACCCTAAAAAGTACAGGTTAAGAGGATCGAGTGGGACAAAACCCTGGGCTGGACGGAAATCGTTGAGCAGAGCTCGATAAAAGTTGTCGAGCAGAGCTCGGCGAAAGTCATCTAGCAGAGCAAGGCGAAAGTCGTCGAGCAGAGCTCGGCGAAAGTCGTCGAGCAGAGCTCGGCGAAAGTCGTCGAGAAGAGCTCGACGAAAGCCTGGAGCAAGGCTGAGCAGAGTTGACGAATGGAATAGCCATGGAGGCTCCGTAACTCCCACTTTAATGGGGCTTTTATTCCTCTGAGGAGAGGATGAGTTTTCTGGTGGTGGTCGACCATTAATTTGGTTTAGCCCCCTTTATTTTGTTGAAACCAAAGGGGTGGGATAATGGCCATTAATGGAGTTAATAAAATTTGAGGAGTTACAAGCCTCCTATCCCAAATTTCCTCTTTAAGGACCTTCACCAGGACAAGAGCAGGCGTTTCCCCCATTCCGATATCGATTTCGTGAAGGTTGCTGTGGAGGTTGTAGAGGAGCTCAAGTCGGCGGCCTAAAATGGCAAAAAGGAAAAGTGCACGTCTTCAGGCCACAAATCAGGTCCTCGTCTGTTCCTTCCTCATATGTTAGATCTTAGGAATCCTTAGAGATGAGAATAGGGCTCAATTTAGTACGATCCAGTGGAATTTTTCCACTGGTTTTCCGTGAAAATGCAAGTGTCATGTTCGCCGGAATCTGCCGTCTCCAGCAGCCAAACCACCTATGGCCGATAGCCCTCACCTCAATGGAGGTGGTGGTGGCGGTGGTTGGCCAGGTAGGTGGCCGGGTGGCCGGCAAATGGACTTGGAGGTTCTCCAGGTCGGGTTGATCTCAACCGTTTGCTGGAGGAAGAAGAAACTCAGCAGTCGTTGGATTAGCTTCAAGATCTGTGCAGTTCTATTTATATTAAATGTAGATTTGTGCATTTCTGTCACATGATATCAGTTACCTTAGGAATTAAACTAAAAATACTTGGAGTCCTTTTATGAAAAAGTGGTCTATGCATTTGAACTAATTTGGAGTTCAGATCAGACCACAACACTCATTTTGGTGAGGTCTATAACTAGGCTAGATCAGAGATTATTTTGAGTGCCCCCAACAATCCAGCCATCCAAATCACTTGAAATTTTGGTTGGGTGTCACTCTTACCTATACCTATAACATATCCAAAAATGAGAATTTTTGGAAAATATTTTCCTAAATTTTTTGTAGAAATTTTATAATATATGTATGAATTATCTAAATGATCTAATGACATCCAAACCATCCCAAATTTTGGTGAGTGGTTCTTTGGGTCAATATAGGACTATGTATAAAATTTCAACCCATTTGGAGATGATTTGGTTTGGGTTTTGGTAAACCCTAGCCTAGACTAAAAAGGGGTAAATAGGTTAAGTTGTCCCTTGTGGTGTTGAGTGACCAAATCAGCTCAATAGAGGTTGAAACTTGGGTCACTGACTTGTTATGACAAACCCTCATATGGAGTTTAGGGTGGATTAGGGTGGATTTGCTCTAGGAACCTAGTTCAAACCCAAAGGTTGAACCTTGGGGGTTGTGAAGGACATGGGGTGATATATCCTTGTATGGACTTGATGTTTAGTCCATGTGATCTTAGGGTGGTGAAATGCCCTAGGAAGAAATTTGGTGACATTTAAACTTAGGCACACAACTTAAACCAATTAGGGATAGTTTAGGCCTATAACTTTTATGAAAATATTGAAAGGTCATATGACCTTGGATCCTTATGAAGTTATGGTATAAGAGTTTTTATAATAATATGAGTCTCTGAAAATTATTATAGGATGATTATAAAACAACAGATCATACTTGTAGGTAAAATCTTCACCTTGCCCTTTTTGATGATTTTGAAGTAACCACAGTTAGATTAACTTAGAATGATATGAAACTTTGGAAAGGTTAATTAAATATCATTTAGAGGCGCAGGTAAATTATTTGGATCATTTGGGCTTTCCCTTTTAGTACTTCATGTGCAAAGTGAACTAATGCACCTTATATTGGAAAATAGATAGTAAATACAATATCTTGCTAGAAAATCATGTTACTTGGCCAGAGAATCTTTTATGCCATAATAAAGTCTAGAAAATTATTGCATGTTATTTTGATGAGTTTATAAGAATGTTGCTTCACAAATTGCAGTTCAATAAAAGTATTTAAAGTATTTTTATACATGGTTCACTGAAATTGGAATTACATGAAACTTACTCAGTAGTGTTTTATTATTATTATTATAAGTACATGATAATTTTTATATAAGTTTTGGACTATGATTTATGGTACTCCCTTCACTAACTCTAATTATTTGAATTACATTGAATTAAATACTTAAAGGTCATTCCTTTATATAAATCTGTTAAACTTGGTATATACTGATATATTGCAATCATATAGTGTTCATAATTTTTGGGTGGTCATAACTTAAAGAAATTTAGTACTTCATGTTCAAAATTACCCATGGCCTAACATTTGAGAAAATCTAATAAATGATAAATTAATTAGGAAAATTACAAGTCTCTGGATTTAGGCTAAATATATCATAATAGACCCTCAATAATTATCTTAGGGCCTTTGGAGGAGAATTTGGAGTACCTCATGTCATGTACATCATATAGCTTAGGTTGGTCTGCATTTAGTAAAACTGCGGAAATTGTGATAACATGTGGAATGGACATAGGGAGTTGGGTTGATTGTATACTGATGTGGTAAGGTGAGAAAGAGAGCTTCATTAGGAGTCATGATGAGGAGAGTGATGGGTTGACTAGTGTTAAGAAGTGCTCGGGATCGACAAAAGATCGTCTTTCCTGTGGAGAGAGAGAGTCAAAATACACTAGGGTTAGATCCAGAATAATGTTAAAAGGGATCGGGAATTAGGTAATAACCAATAATAGTAAGTACCTTACGAAAGGGAGCTTTGGGTTTCAGCCCATCGTAGTTCCTACTGCTCTCGAGAGCCCTTCACAGGGAATGCCCTGGGCACTCCAAGGCTAACGTAAGCCGTAAGACTAAATTGATTACAAGAGTAATTAGAAATAATATAGGGTTACACTTACACACACACTCCCTGGGGTGGTGGGAGTTAGGTTTGGTTTCACGAGCGGTAGGATCGGTTGTTTTGGTGATGGGCAGGTTAGCCCGGCGAGCCGATGGCTCGGATGGTTTTGTGATGGACGGGTTAGTCTGGAGATCTTTGGCTCGATAGATATTTGTGACAGACGGAATAGTCTGGGGAGCTTTGGCTCGGTGGGAAATACATTAGTGTTGCATTTGCATAAGATATAAGGTGGTGGGTCTTCGGTATTGGAAAGTCGTCATACCGACCCCAATACGTTGGCTTTGCAGGTGTGGTTTTGCACTTGGCCAAATGAAGTTCAGCGCGGTAATCGGCAAGAGTACGCAGAAGCTCCACTTAGTGCACCAATGTTGAGGAACACGATAGGTCTGACTGGTAGTGTTGATACCAGTTTAGAGGTGGGCGAGGGCCAACCCACTACTTTCATTTGCCACTACGGAGGTATCTTGGGAGGTTAGGCTCCAGAAAGGGGGAACTAAAGGTCTGTGTGCACAGAGTCGAGTGTGTGTGTTGCACTTGCATGATTCACATCACGACATACTTGCATGTCATAGCATCATCATTGCATATAACCCCTGACACATATTGTATAAAGTGGTATGAGACGCTTTATACAATAGGCCTTTCAAAATGACCCCTTGGTCTATAGGTTTGTATGTGCATTCTTATAAGTCATGGTTACTTTCTTAGTTTACTTTCTGATACTGTACTTGTTCACTTATCCTCATGTATACTTATACTACTTACCTATTATTGCTTACTTATACTTGTTGTGGTTATATGCTCATGTTAGACTAGTTCCGCCGTCACCTGCTTACTTTGTTACTCTCCACCTTCATTAACTTCCCTTTCCTCCTCTCTGCTCATTGCCTAGGAACCATGAGGGAGGGGTGGGGGATGATAGGACTTAGTCTTTTAGACTAATGGTCGTTGACAAATCATTTTAGGGGATCCTGGAGCCGCACCAGGAGATGCAACCCCAGAGGTCGGTGTGCTTGGAGACGGGACAGTCTACCACGGGAGTTCTGCCAGCAGGGACAATGAGTCCCGATCCTTAGTGTATATTATAGATTTGCTTCTGCGATTGAGTGATTTGTAGTGAGGATTTTGATGTACCGGGAAGGAGCCATCTGTAGTACTTTGTTTTATCATTTCTGTGGACTCTCCCTTTGTGGAGATTTATTTATATATATGTGATTCTGGTGGACTAGTATTGAGTTTTACATTACTCATGTACTATTTATACTTTTACTCTTCTTTTCTGCGATCAGAATGGCCGGCAGGATCAGCGTTTTGTAGTGACGACCTTCCCGGGAGAGTTGGTGTCATCACAAAGCGGCTGTTCTGGGCATAAGACTCGGTTGGTTTTGTAAAAAAAAGAGGGGTCTTACAAACTAGTATCAGAGGGAGGTTTCGATCCTCCGACCTGTGGGTTATGGGCCCACCACGCTTCCGCTGTGCCTACCAAATGCCCCCAACCTCTTTAGGTGGGGGAGATATAAAGGCCCGGAGGTTTCACCGCTATTTATTTTGGAGTTTTGATCCTTCTACCGCACGTTTACTCATTCGATTGAGGTTATGGGCCTTACAAACTAGTATCAGAGCGAAACCTCGATCGGAAGAGTATAAGTCCACTAACCCCGTGTCACCCCCGCTCGAGTTTAGTTTGGGGTCAAACTGAGTAGCAGAAGCTGTGGTGTGCCCATATGGGGGATCACATGTAATTGTCCACTTTTAACTAGGTTTGGAAGACTATCGCTGCACTAGAGATGGATTTTCAGATCCAGTTGGTTCCGGGAGCGAAGCCAGTGTCTAGGGCTCCCTATTGGATGGCACTAAAGGAGCTGGTGGAGTTCAGGAGTCAGCTGCAGGAGCTGGTGGAGGCTGGATTCGTTAGGCCAAGTTCCTCGCCTTCGGGAGCTCCGGTCTTGTTTGTGAAGAAGAAGGATGGGACCCTCAGGTTTTGCATCGACTATCGTGCACTAAACCAATTGACACTCTGAAACACATATCCACTGCCAAGGATCAATGATTTATTTGATCAGCTAGTGGGAGCACCAGTCATATGCCAAGTTCAGCAAATGCCTGTTTTAGCTGACAAAGGTAGCCTTTTTAGGTCACATTATCAGTGGAGAAGGATTGGCGGTGGATCCCGTAAAGATTAAGGAAGTGCGAGAATGGCCTCAGTTGAAGTCGGCCACGGATGTCCGGAGTTTTCGGGGATTGGCTGGGTACTACCAGAAGTTTGTGCAGAGATTCTCTCAAATAGCCCATCCACTCACTTATTTGACGAAGGACACTCCATTCGTTTGGACGCAGCGGTGTGAGGCGGCCTTCCGGGAGTTGAAGGGCTGGCTTACGTCAGCCCCTATCCTCGCTCTCCCATCTGGGAAGGTGGGCTTCCAAGTGTACACTGATGCGTCATTTCAGGGGATGTGCATTGTACTTATGCAGCATGAACATGTGATAGCATACGCCTCCCTCCAGTTGATAAAAGCATGAGCAGAACTACCTTGTTCATGACTTGGAGATGGGAGCAGTGGTGTTCGCTGTGAAGATTTGGTGGCATTATCTTTATGGTGTACACTGCGACATATTTTCGGATCACAAGAATCTGAAATATATTGATACGCAGAAGGAGTTGCCTTTCCGCCAGAGAAGATGGGTGGAATTTCTATCTGATTACGAGTATATAATACACTGTCACCCGGGGAAGGTGAATGTGGTAGCAGTCGCAGTGAGCCAGAGGGCTACCACTTCAGGAGCAAAGTCCAAGTTGATGGTTATGGAGCTGGTACGGATGATGGAGGATATGCAGATTACTTGGTGTCCTCGGACGACTCAGAACTTTATGAGGAGTATCTGGCCGCGATGAGCACTACCAATGATATTCGAGATCGTATCAGGGCTGAGCAAGAAAGGATAACAAGCTAGAGCCAGTATTCAGGGCCTTGGAGGTAGGCACGACCGGGGAATATACAGAGAGAGATGGGTTGATATGTTTTAGAGGACGGGTGTACATACGGCTGGGGGCAGGATTCAGGAGGACATTGTGACTGAGGCTCACTACAGCAGGTACTCGGTGCACCCGGGCATCACCAAGATGACGGCCGACCTAAAGAGGACGATGTATTGGCCGGGCATGAAGAGGGACCTCACATACTTCGTGACCCATTGCAAGGCTTGTTAGTTAGTGAAGGCAGAGTGTAAGAGTCTGGCAGGGTTATTGCAGCCACTTGCGGTGCCAGAGTGGAAGTTCGACGATATTGCCATGGATTTCATACATGGACTTCCTCGATCACATGCGGGGAATGTCTCGATATGGGTGATTGTCGACCGACTGACGAAGGTGGCCAGATTTCTATCGATCAGGAAGGATGCTTTAGTGGGTGAGTTGGTGCGGAGGTTTGTAGAGCAGTTCGTCCGATACCATGGAGTGCCAAGGACGATAGTGTCCGATCGTGATGGACGATTTACGTCTAATGAATGGAGGTTGGCACAGGCTTATTTGTGGACCCGGTTGACATTTAGAACCGCCTTCCACCCTCAGATAGATGGGTAAATAGAGCGCAGCAATCAGACACTGGAGGATTTATTATGTCTTTGTATACTGGACCGTGGAGAACCATGGGAGAGGCAGATAGCATTGATCGAGTTCTCGTACAACAATAGCGACCCGTCCAACATTGGTATGGCCCCTTATGAGGCTTTATACGGGTGAAGATGCAGGACTCCTTTATCTTGGATCCAGGATGAGGATCTGAAGGCACTTGGCTCAGAGTTCGTCGAACAAACGGATGCTCAGGTGCAGTTGATTCGAGACATGATGTTGGAGGCCTAGAGCAGGCATGCCAAGTATTACGATTCTCTGCATCATCAGGTAGAGTTTCAGGTAGGAGATCGGTTATTTCTGAAGATACGACCAATGCATGGAGTATCGCGGGTGCGTGGTCGGAAGAAGCTCAGTCCGAGATATATGGGGCCTTACAGGATCCTGGAATGGATCGGTCCCTTTGCTTGCAGACTGGAGCTATCACCAGATCTAGCAGGTTTGCACGATGTCTTGTACGTCTCCTCTCTCAGGAGAGCTCTACTTCGGCTGGAGAAGCAGATTACGACGACAGATGGGCCTATAGCTTCTGATCGATCGGTGCACCTGGAGCCGATCCGGATAGACGATACTGGGATGCGGGTCTTGTGACACGAGAAGGTCCCGCTGGTCAAGGTCTTGTGGAGAAATTATGGACAAGAGGAGCATGCGTGGGAGCCACAAGACTTGATGCAACAAAGGTACCCCGAGCTTTTCACGTCAGGTATTCCCTATAACCTCTCTGGATGTTACATTTTACTTCTCATACTTGAAACCCGGTAGGCCAAACTTGAATTTCGAGGTCGAAATTTTTTTTAATGTATTGGGATTTGTGACATCCCTCAGACTTCTAGACCCCTAGAATGGTTTTGTCATGACTGGGTCATGACAAAATACTGAGAAGTATCAAAAGGTTGGGGTAAACTGGGGAATTAGTGTGTGAACTACATTGGTCTGCAAATGGTAGAATTCTAATTACTAGCATATCAATGATCATAGGGCTTCACCATGACTCCATGACCCCACCAAAACATCACTAACTTTTTAGAGGGTCCATCAGAGTCATAGGGACCTACTAGGGTCAACTAAAAAGCCTAAGTTGACCCAAGTCAACCCTAACCCTAAAAAGGTCAAAGTTCTCTAACAAAGGGTCAAGTGACCTCCAAGATGCCCAACCAACCCTATCCAAGCCATCCTAGACTTTAGGGGAGTCCAATGGGTCATCAAGGACCCATTGGGATCAACCCAAATGGTCAAATGGGTTCACCCAAGCTCATGCCCATTTCCCCCACTTGGGATAACTTTATTTTATCTAATATTATGAGCTAATGGTCTGCTAATAGGTGGAGTGGTCATCAAATTCGGTCATGGTGACTAGGAGAGAGAAAACTCTATTTTTCCCTTTAATGGAGGAGAAAGAAAGTGAAAAAAGAGGTCATTCATGGCCAAGAGAGACCAAGGGCCTCTCTAATTGATGGATACATTCCCCCTCATCAGTTATGAGGAGTTGAATAATCATAGCCAGCCACTAAAGTGGCTGAGTTTAATTTCTCCCATAAGGAAGAGAGAGAAAGAAGAGAGAGAAAGCCATTAATTTCCATGGAAGAGCAAGAGTCCCCCTCCAATTGATTCCAAAGTCTTGATTCATCTTCCCCTCATCAGTTAGAGGAGACCAAAGTTTTTCCCAGCCTCTAGGTGGCTGAATTCAAAAAACTCCTCTTGGGCCGAAATTCTCAAAATGGGCATTAGTGGCCATTGAAGAATGACCTCTCCCCTCCCCCATTTGATAATTTTAAAAGCTTCCCTCGGCCAAGAGTGGCAGTTTCCACACTTCACCTGAAGAAATTGTGCACTTTGGTAGTGCTGTTATAGAGCACCAAAAATCTCCACCACCGGCCACGACGCACCACCACCACACTCGTCGGCAAGCCCGGTTACAGGTCCTCCTCTACTCCTTCATGGGTTAGATCTTAGGAATCCTTAGAATTGAGAATCGGGCTCAATTAAGCACGATCCAGTGGAATTTTTCCACTAGTTTTCTGTGAAAATGAAAGTGGAGGGTTTGCCGGAATCCTCCAACTCCGTCGGCCAAACCACCTCCGACCGATACCCTCACCTCAACGAAGGTGGTGGTGGCGGTGGTTGGCCAGGGAGGTCGCCGGGTGGCCGACAAATGGACTTGGAAGTGCTCCAGGTAGGGTTGATCTCAGCTGTTGGCTGGAGGAAGAAGAAACCCAGCAGCCGTTGGATTAGCTTAAAGATCTGTGCAGATCTATTTATATTAAATGTAGATTTATGCATTTCTATCACATGATATCAGTTACATTAGGAATTAAACTAAAAATAATTGAATTCCTCTTCTGAAAGAGTGGTCTACATGAAAGTTGTAGCCTATTGAGTCTAGTTTATTTTAAAATTAGTTTGAACTAATTTAGAGTTCAGGTCGGACAACAGCACTCATTTTGGTGAGGTCTATACCTAGGCTAGATCAGAGATTGTTTTGAGTGCCCCCAATAATCCAGCCATAGAAATGACTTGAAATTTGGTTGGGTGTCACTCTTACCTATACCTATAACATACCTAAAAATGGGAATTTTTGAAAAAAATTTCCTAACATTTTTGTAAAAATTTAATAATATATGTATGAATTATCTGAAGGGGCTAATTACCTCCAAACCATCCCAAATTTTGGTGAGTGGTTCTTTGGGTCAACATAGGACTCTATATAAAATTTCATCCCATTTAGAGATGATTTGGTTTGGGTTTTGGTAAACCCTAGCCTATCCTAAAAAGGGGTAATTAGGTTAAGTTGTCCCTTGTGGTGTTGAGTGACCAAATCACCTCAACAGAGGTTACAACTTGGGTCACTGACTTGTTATGACATTAAACACCCTCACATGGAGTTTGGGGTGGATTATGGTGGAGTTTCCCTAGGAACCTAGTTCAAACCCAAAGGTTGAACCTTGGGGGTTGTGAAGGACATGGGGTGATATATCCTTGTATGGACTTGATGTTTAGTCCATGTGATCTTAGGATGGTGACATGCCCTAGGAAGGAATTTGGTGATATTTAGGCTTAGACACACAACTTAAACCAATTAGGGATAGTTTAGGCATATACGTTTTATGAAAATATTTAAGGGTCATATGACCTTGGATCCTAATGAAGTTTTGGTATAAGAGTTTTTATAACAATATGCGTCTCTGAAAATTATTATAGGATGATTAGAAAACAATAAATCATACTTGTTGGTATAATCTCCACCTTGGCCTTTTTGATGATTTTGAAGTAACCATGGTTAGATTAACTTAGAATGATTTGAAACTCTGGCAAGGTTAATTAAATATAATTTAGAGGCACTAGTAAATTATTTGGATCATTTGGGCTTTCACTTTCAGTACTTCATGTGTAAAGTGAACTAGTGCACCTTATATTGGAAAATAGATAGTAAATACAATATTTTGCTGGAAAATTGTGTTACTTGGCCATAGAATCTTTTATGGCATAATAAAGTCTAGAAAATTATTACATGCTATTTTGATGAGTTTATAAGAATGTTGCTTCACAAAGTGCACTATAATAAAAGTATTTGAAGTATTTTTATACATGGTTCACTTACATTGGAATTACATGAAACTTACTCAGTAGTGTTTTATCATTATTATAGGTACCTGGTAATTTTTATATAAATTTTGGACTATGATTTATGGTACTCCATTCATTAACTCTAATTATTCGAATTACACTGAATTAATTACTTAGAGGTCATTACCTGTATATAAATCTATAAAACTTGGTATATACTTATATATTACTGAGATATAGTGTTCATAATTTTTGGACGGCCATAACTTAAGGAAATTTAGTACTTCATGTTCAAAATTACCCATGACCAAACATTTGGGAAAATCTTATAAATGCTAAATTAATTAGGAACATTACAAGTCTCTGGATTTAGGCTAAATGTATCATGATAGACCCTCAATAATTATCTTAGGGCCTTTGGACGAGAATTTGGAGTACCTCATGTCATGTACATCATATAGTTTAGGTTAGTCTACATTTAGTAAAACTGAAAAAATTATGATAGCATGTGGAATGGACATATGGAGTTTGGTTGATTGTATACTGATGTGGTAAGGTGAAAAAGAGAGCTTCATTAGGAGTCATGATGAGGAGAGTGATGGGTTGACTAGTGTTAAGAAGTGATCGGGATCGACGAAAGATCGTCTTTCCTGTGGAGAGAGAGAGAGAGAGAGAGTCAAAATACATAAGGGTTAGATCCAGAATAATGTTAAAATGGATTGGGAATTGGGTAATAACCAATAATAGTAAGTGTCTTGCGAAAGAGAGCTTTGGGATTCAGCCCATCGTAGTTCCTAGTGTCCTTGAGTGCCCTTCACAGGGAATGTCCTGGGTAGTACAAGATTAACATAACCCGTAAGACTAAATGGATTACAAGAGTAATTAGAAATAATATAGGGTTACACTTACACACACACTCCTCGGGGTGGTGGGAGTTAGATTGGATTTCACGAGTGGTAGGCTCGGTGGTTTTGGTGATGGGCAGGTTAGCCCGGCGAGCCGATGGCTCGGATGGTTTTGTGACGGACGGGTTAGTCCGGGGAGCTTTGGCTCGGTAGATATTTGTGATGGACGGAATAGTCTGGGGGGCTTTGGCTCGGTGGGAAATACATTAATGTTGCATGCGCATAAGATATAAGGTGGTGGGTCTTTGGTATTGGAAAGTAGTCACACCGAGCCCAATACGTTGGCTTGGCATGTGTGGTTTTGCACTTGGCCAAATAAAGTCTGGTGCGGCAACTGACAAGAGTACGCAGGTGCTCTGGTTAGTGCACCAGTGTTGAGGAGTTCGATAGGTCTGACTGGTGGTGCTGATACTGGTTTAGAGGTGGGCGAGGCCCAACCCACCGCTTCCGTTTGCCACTATGGAGGTATCCTGGGAGGTTAGGCTCGAAAAAGGGGGAACTAAAGGTCTGTGTGCACAGAGTTGGGTGTGTGAGTTGCACTTGCATCTTCATACCATAACATACGTGCATGTCATAGTATATTCATTGCATATAACCCTTGACACCTATTGTATAAATTGGTATGAGATACTTTATACATTATGTCTTGCAAAATTACCCCTTGGTCTATAGGTTTGTATTGACATTCCTATAGGTCATGGCTACTTACTTAGTTTACCTTCTTGTACTATTACTTGCTCACTATGTCCATGTGTATACTCATACTACTTACCTACTATTTCCTTACTTATACTTGCTATGGTTATATGCTTTTGTTAGACTAGTTCTGTCGTCACCTGCTTACTTTGTTACTCTCCATCTTCATTACCTTCCTTTTCCTCCTCCCCACTCGGTGTCTAGGAGGCATTGGGGGAGGTGTCGGGGATGATAAGACTTAGTCTTTTAGACTAACGGTCGTTGACCAAATCATTTTAGGGGATCGTGGAGACGAACCAGGAGATGCAGCCCCAGAGGTCGGTGTGCTTGGAGATGGGACAGTCTAGCACGGGATCCAGCCAGCAGGGACAGTGAGTCCCGACCATTAGTAGATATTATAGATTCGCTTCTGCGATTGAGTTATTTGTAGTGAGGATTTTGATGTATCGGGCAGGGGTCCTCTTTAGTACTTTATTTTATCATTTCTGTGGACTCTCCCTTCGTGGATAATTATATTATATTCATGTGATTTTGTGGACCAATATCTGAGTTTTCATTACTCTTATATTTATTCTACTCTTATGCGATCGGTATGGCCGGTAGGATCGGTTTTTTGTAGTGACGACCTTCCCGGGTGTGTTGGTGTCATCGCAAAGTGATGGTTCTGGGCATAAGACCTAGTTGGTTTTGCAAAAAAAGAGGTCTTACAAACTGGTATCAAAGGCAGGATTCAATCCTCCGACCTGTGATTTATGGGCTCACCACGCTTCCGTTGCGAAACCTCGATCAAAAGAGTAAAAGTCCACTAACCCTAGGTCACTCCCGCTCGAGTTTAGTTTGGTGACAAACTAAGAAGCGGAAGCTGTGGTGTGCCCATATGGAGTATCACATGTAAATGTCCACTTTTAAATAGGTTTGCGTCAAATTTCTTACAATTGGCCTTTGTTATGAAGCTCACGAAACATTCTATGCCGTGGGGCGGATCTTGACAAACTTCGAATGTTGCATGATAGTATTTATTGACGATATCTTGGTGTACTCGCAGTGTGATGATGATTACTACAAGAATCTACATATGGTGTTAGAGACGTTGAAAAGGAATCAGTTGTATGCAAAGTTCTCCAAGTGTGAGTTATGGTTATCCTCGGTAACGTTCCTTGGTCATGTTGTTAGTGGAGAAGGGATAGCGGTGGATCCAGCAAAGATAGTGGCGATACGGGAGTGGCCTGTGTTGTCTACAGTGGCAGAAGTCCAGAGCTTTTGGGGGCTTGCCAGCTACTACAGGCGCTTTGTAGATAACTTCTCGCGGATAGCGCTACCACTCACCACGTTGACAAGGAAGGATCAAAAGTTTGCGTGATCTCTGGAGTGCGAGCAGGCTTTTGAAGAATTGAAGAGGCGGTTGACCACGGTGCCTATTTTATGTTCGCCGAGTGGGACCGAAGGGATTGAAATCTATAGTGATGCTTCGAGCAGTGCTTTGGGTTGTGTTCTGCTACAGCATGGGAGCGTGATAGCATATGATTCACGACAATTGAAGGTCCCAAAGTTCCAGCAAACAACAAGCTGGCCATACTTAATTTGCTTGGCCATAAACCAGCTACTTCATTAAAATACTTGGGTATAATTTTGAGGCCCGGAAAAATTAGAGTCTCTGATTTCGATCATGTTCTTGACAAAATGGCGTGTAAAATCAGATCTTGGGGGCACAGGCATCTCTCAATGGCCGGCCGAGCTGCTCTCATCAAAAGCTCGCTCTTGACTCTTCCGCTTCATGGCCTTGCCACTTCCCCGATGCCGGTTTCAACTATCAAGAAGATAAATAGCCTTATGTCTGCATTCTTTTGGGATGGGACACAGGGGAGCCACTCTTTACACTTTGTCAAGTGGCAGGAGATTTGTTTGCCTAAAGATAAGGGTGGTCTAGGATTAAAAAATATACAGCTATGGTGGAAAATTTTACTGGCCAAAGTCGCTGCTGGGGTGGCTTGTTCTGATGGAAGCCTTCTCGCACGTTCCTTTGGTGGCAAGTACCCGGGCAGGAACAGATTTCAACAAAACCGAAATCAGTCAAAAATCTGGAAGTGCATTTCCCTGGGTAGTGAGCTTATGGAAAGACAGACCATCTGGATGGTGGGAAATGGAGCAGGTATTTCTGCATTTGAAGACACCTGGATTGGTACTCTCCCTCTAACAAAATGGCCAACCTTTGTGAATGATAATGCTATGCCAAGCTTAGTGGTTGATTTCCTGAACCCAAACTACAATTGGATGACCGAAAAGCTGCTAAACGTGTATGGGAATTGCCTGGTGGATCTTATCCTAGGCCTCTCTCGGGATAATATTGGTGGGCCGGACATATCATTCATTGCACGCCAAATCATCGTTAGAAATCGCGGCTTCGCTGGCTTTCCAGGCTATAGATAATAGAACATGGAAAGCCACGAACGATTGTTTATACCGGCACC